>JARGYF010000006.1:0-600000 GCA_029203975.1 Mycena vitilis | reverse complement strand
GATTAAACTTGCCGTCAGCGGACCAAGCCTGCATCTCTTGTGCCGACATTTTCCCCATCTTTCCAAACGTCCACAACCAGCCCGCAGGTCGTACCACCTTGTCCGTTGTTCCCAATTTACGCCCAGGTTTCGACGTGGCCATCTTCTCCTTTCCTGCATCTATCTGTCAGCTACAGATTGCGAAAGTAGACACTCGGCGCACCTGAACGTCTTCGCACCGCCATCACAGTGCCCACGGGCATGGGCGCAGGTCCAGGGGCACTATTCGACGCAGGCAAATGCGGCTTCCGCACTTTGCCCCCCACGGCGATCCCCCCTGCGGCCCATCCGTCCGACGGTCGAGAGCCGCCCGCGCCACGATGCGTACTTCTCGAACCCATCAGGGTGTCGGACACCGTAAGCGCAGGAAAATCGTCGGCCTCTCCTGTGCATGCTCCCAGCTTCTGCAGCGCTGCGCGCGCGACCATATAGTTCCTAATGTGCTTGTCGCGCCGGCGTTCCGTGTCCTGGACTTGCGCGAGTGACGCGGTGTGCTGCCTCTGCCCGTGGTCGTGCTTCTTTTTTCTCTCTCGTAAAGCCCCTAACGCCTTCGCGACCACCTGGACACTTTTGAGTGCATCGTACGCCGCACCTTCTCTTAGTTTCGCCTCCTCAACCGCGAAGCTCGCGAGACCCAGGGCTGGACGTTCTTGCTCGTTGAAGTCGGAGGGCAGATACAGCTGTTCTTTCTCGATCTCGCAAGCGGCCCTGGTCTCTAACAAGTCCCCGAGGCTCGGCATCAGGGTGATCTGTTCACTGCGCCACTTTGCCACCCGTATGACGGCCTTCGAACGGCGATTTTCAATTTCGCGCTGCGTCGACGCGAGAGGATGTTCCTCGTATGCCGCTACTAGTTCGCGGATCGTATTCCTGCAATCCACCAGTTAGATCCCAGCCCGACGTAGTACTGAACCTCGACATACTGGGTGTCCTGGATCAGGATCCCCTCATGGAGGACCAGCGCTGCTCGGCTCCTCGAAACATTCGTCCCCAACATTGCCACCTCGTCGCTAAGCATTTGAGTATAGATCGCGAACTGACTTGGCACTGGTCATGCATCAATAAAGGCGACGAAACATGCGAGTAAATTTCACCTTTCAAATCGGCATCATACATATACGGGCTTTTTACGACCTTCCCAGAGATTCTTTCGCACTTTCGATCTATGTCCCACCAGTTCTCCTTGTCGATTCTTGCCACCAGATTCCCGCACAACCCAAAGAAATGCGCCTGAAACTCCGCGAATCTACACTTCGCCTCATTCAGATCGGCCACCAATGCAGCGACTTGTCAAGAAATCAGTTGGCGCGCCTTACGAGATGAAATGCTGCCCACCCATTTTCGCCATTTTCTTGAAGTTCCAGTCACCGTGATGCAGTATCACAGTATCTTGTCGATGACCGTTGTTCATTTGTCGAACCAAAGGCCCAATTTGATTGAGTTCGGGCCAGTACTGTTCGGCCGTTTCCCCGTGGAAGTGTCCTGTCGCCTCCATGTACGCCGCCGAATAGGCATATATGCAACTCGATTGATGGCCCCGCACGTGGAGAGCGGGGACGGCCCAGCGCATGCTGGACACCAGCGGTAGCAAGTCTTTCAACGACTCGTTTTCGAAACGCTTCTTGATGTTGACATGGTACTGGCACGCGATGTCGTAGGAGAGGACTCGATCTACGCTGTCTATTTCCAACTCCAGCTTGATCGTGAATTGTCCTTTCACGCCCGAGATGAGCTTCTGGCGCAGAGCGTGAGCCAGCGACGCATCCACATTGACAAATCTGCCCCAAGGGATCAGTCAGCGACTCAAGTACTACAACACTAAGGCTTACCGTTCCCCGATCTCCAAATCAACCGAAGCCCTCACAAAAACGTGGCTACATTGTGTGTTGACGATACCGGTTATTTCCATGTTTTTGAACTTTTTCTTGTCTTGATTATTGACCGCTTTCAGATAATTGCATGTCGATTTCTAGGCGTCACGTCAGATCCGCAACTCCCCGCGTATCCCGTCTACCTCACCTCTGGCGTTTTCGGTGCGTGCAGGAGGTATTTCTTTTGCGCCTCGTGTTCAGGAAAGTAACTCCTGCCCTCCGCCAAAGAGCGATCGTTCGGATCGCTGTTTCGGGCGCTTTTCTTTGCCTTGTTGCATTGAAAATTCCCGTCAAGCGTCAGTCGCTCCTGGTTCAAATGCCTGTCTGATAGTCAGCCTTCCCGGGCCCGTATTGATTCAGCTGTATATCTGACCTCAAAGGGGCGTCCAATTTTGTGGGCATCACCGGGTCCATGTTGAACCCAGGTTCCGGGCATGCCGGGCAATACAGAACCAAGTTCCCTTTCGGACGATGGGATAGAACGTCGTCGACGCCATGCATCTGCCCCATCCGCTTTTCTGTGCTGATGAAGCCCCACAGGTGTGCGGCGCGCACAAAGCTGTCGTAAATGTCCTGCAGAAAGAGGTGTCATTATAGCCCGGCACGCTAGAGAACCCAATGAGTTACCTGTACGTTCGATTCGGCAAAGGCATTGTCTGTGAGTCGCATTAGGCCACCGCAATAGTCGTATGCCGATGTGTTTGACTCCAAGTGGTGGATTTGGAACGCCTTCATGACTTCGAATGTATAGGCGGATTCAGGAGTGTCGTAGGTCGCAGGGAACAACCGCGCACGTATCATGGCCTGGACTCCTTTCTCCGCGGTGTGAGCGCACCAGTTGAGCTTCGTGTTATGGATGCCGTTGGTGTGCACGATTATCACTGTAAGAGGCTGAACGTCCGGCTTTAGGTTCCCGCAAGGATCTCCGTGATGGCCAAGCTGGAGCGGAGGCCCGACCACCGACATATCGTGCCTGGTATAGAATCCGGTGTTTGGGTCCCACCGTTCGAGCCAGTGGAGGTAATTGTACTTGTGGTCCTTGAGTACACACGCCAGGCATGACGCGGGATACTGGAGACAGTCGTGGCAGATCGCCTCGCGCACCGCTCCGCTTCCGCAATAGCACGCCTGCCCCATAGTGGCGTCCATTTCGTGACTGAGAATTGCGTCGTCAAGCGTTGTATTGCCCAGCTTCTTGCGGCATGCTTTGAACTGGGCGATAATGGTAGCGTTCTGGAAAATGGTAAGTCACATCTCCGCAACGTAGGAGCTGCTACATACACGTGTGGGGGCAACCGTTTTTTTCTTCGCTTCTTCCACGGCCGGAGTTGGCAGAGCGGAAGCGGTGGATGGCGGCGCATCTTTCAGCACAACGCCTACATCGCTAAGCTTGATGCGTTTAGAGCTTACTCCAGAGGCACCAAGAGATTCGACAACTAGTTCGCCCGTGGTATCCGGAGCGTCTTGGGCAATCTGAGCCAGCGCCCGCTTGTTCTTCCTGTTCTTCATCCCCTTGCTTCCGTGCATGGCGAGCGAAGTGTGAGTGGCGTGCTGAGATTAGAGTAGTCCTCCTCGTTGTCGAGTGACCTTAAGTCTTGCTCGACGTCGGGGTGCAGCGTGCTCGAGTGACCTGAAGTCTTGCTCGGCGTCAGAGTGTTGCGGAATATGACGGTCGTGCTGGTGGTGGGTAAGAGAGACAACAATGGGAGTGGCGTGCTAGAGTCAATCCTCAGGTTTGAAACAATAAGAATGATCGCTTACTGGAGGTCCAAGCGTAATGATTTTGCAACTTGTCTGCCACCGACCGCGATGTAACATTGCTTGAAGCTGGGCCATGTTTCTGATCTACGGAGCGACTCTAAGTCTGCTAAAGTCGAGCGACCTTCAGTCTGCTCGAAGTCGGGAGAGTGGTGGTGAGGACAGGCACATTCTCAGCACGTGTTGTGATGTAATAACGTGACATGACGCGACGCGACATAATTTAAATATATACGCGACGCGACATAACTGGAATTTCGCGACACGATTGAGATGATTGCGAGCATATTATTTTGTACAGCGGAAAGAGTGAAAGGAGAACACATTGGACAGATCTTGGCGCAAACATCTTTGAACTACTGACTATTTCGAAATCTAAATATCTAAATACGGCTCATGGAGTTCCCAGTTCTTCAAGCTCTTCAAGCCTTTGCAGCGCACCACTAGCTGTGTCGCCGCGCCCAGAGCAACGCTGGTCTCCCACCCAATATCCCGCCAGATACCCATCCCATATTCGCGGGAATATTTCTGCAACGCAACACCACATTCCAGCCCGCTCATGCCCAAAGTGATCTTGTGGTCTGACAATCGAATCTGCCCGTCCGTAATGGGGACATCCTGCTGGAGAACATGGACGTTGTCCCCAAGCCAGGCTATAATGCGAACTCGCCGCTGGTGTTCGGGAGGCGGGCTCGATGGGCGAGCACTCTTGCGAGTGGCCCTGCGCTTCAGAGGCGGGCTCGATGGGCGAGGACTCTTGCGAGTAGCCCTGCGCTTCGGAGGCGGGCTCGATGGGCGAGGGCTCTCGCGAGTGGCCCTGCGCTTCGGAGGCGGGGCGGATGGGGGAGGACTCTCGCGAGCGGGTTTGGGTTTCGGAGGCGGGCTGGATGGGCGAGGACTCTCGCGAGTGGTCCTACGCGGAAGCGGGGTCGGGCTCTCGGAGTTTGTGCCAAAAGCCCTGCTCTTTGGAGGCGGACTCGATGGCGTGTGGCTGCGATAGCGCCCCACATTGAGTGCAGTGTGACGCTCGGGACTACGCCCACGCAGCGGACTGGGACATGGAAAGGGCTGCGGCTCTGGACGCTGCGCTCGACGGCGACGAGGCGCAGGAGAGGGCGTGCGTGCGAGGTCTCGGGAGTACGCGAGATAGTTCATGAGCTGGGGCCAGGGTATGTTTTCGCCTTGCACTTTTCGTTCTGAGGCCATGTGTAGCGAGGTTGGGGGTTTGGGACCGATTCGAAAGCATTATATGGGTAGGTAGTGGTCAAAGCGACGCAGGTTTGAGCGAAACAAAGCACGGCCGACTGCCACAATTATCAGCGCTATGATTTTCAAAGCAAAGGTCCAAGCGTGTACCTGAAGTCGTATCTGTAAGTGTATTCGTTCCTAACGCCAGTCTGGTCCATCTCAAATTGAGTGCGACTGGAGCATAGAAAGGTTCGAGAGCCGAAGAAGCAGAAGGAAGCGCGCTGCAACTGTTCCAATTGTTAGCACTGAATTTCCAGGCGGGGTCCAAGCGCACGTACTAGACAAGCGGACAAAGCAGCGGGTAGGTCCCACCTATGCGTAGAGGAAACACGTTGAACCGACGCGAAGTCTGGTCAATCAGGCGGAGTGGCAACCGACGCGAAGTCTAGTTGTAGGTTAGTCGGTGGTGGGGAGGAAGTCTGGATGTACGCGTGTTTATTTTAAGAGTCCTTGTCTCGAAAAGGGAATGGGCATCAAAAATTGGAGAGCTGCAAACTTCGTTTCCGTTCCATAAACGCGATCAATGGCAAGCTGGATTATATCTACGCATAAGCGCGCGTCACAGGCCGAGATTTTTCGATTTTTAAGTGGTCAGACGCCGATTCAGGATGTATTCAAATTATATACAGTATTGTACATTGGCTATTGCTAGCATTGGGTTTCAGAAGTACTGGTACGTTGGAGCGCAGGGCGAGGTACAGGAGACATTGAATATGAGGGAGACATAGAATATACAATACGGCCGATATACGCTAGTCATGAAGTTCGTGCTCGATGCGCATGGGGACGACGGGCGGGCGGCCAAAATAGTCGTAGAAGCTCTGGCAGTAGAATGCAGCGACATTGTCCTCCAGCTTTCTCATCTCTGGCTCGGACCAGGCCCTCTCCAACTCCAGCTGGGCGTCGCGCAAAGATCGTGGGGCATCAGGCCAAATGAGCATGAGGTTTGCAAGGCGGACGACGTATGGGTGACGCCTTGTCACCTGTGTATCAGCAAACCCCCGCTGGCTCAGCTCGATGGGTATGTCGAACAGCATGCGCTCCGGGAAACACCTGCTGCATTCCTTGCGTCGGTCGAAGCCCGACGCACGCCGGTCCAAGGACACCAATTCCATTCGGAAGCTTGTTTCTGCGATCTCCCAGATAATCTCTTTGGCTTCTTTGTCGGAGATGGGAGGGATCGTGTCTCGGTCGGCGGGTATGGCGTCCTGGCTTTCGATACCACATGCGTTCAGCGCAGGAGAGAGGAGCTCGTCGATCAGCCCTCGTCTCAGAGCAGATTTGACCCCCTTCCCAGACGCAGATTTGATGTTCCCCGCAAGGACGTCGCGCCACTCCTGCGATATCAGCGCCAGACTCCCCGGCTCCGCATGCAGCAGACGATACAAAAACGCGTCTCGCATCATGCACCAATGATGGAGACGCAGCTGACGCGCCTTGCGGTCGTCCGGGGACGCGAGAAGGGCGGGCTCCGGAAAAACGTAGCGCTTGTCAGCCCGCCGCGGGTTATGCGTGGGCGCCACTTTCTGGTTGACGGCGCTCAAGCCCTTTTGCCAAGAAGGGATGAGCCCCGGCATTTCGGGTCTGCCCGCCAGTGGCTGGAATTTGTTGCGCCCCGGGTGCACAGGCATGGCAGTAGCAGGAGGATCCGCTTTGTCTGGGAATCATGAGTAAGTGGCGCTCGTCAGGGCAGTACTGGCAACTTACACGGCGAATACTTGCGTCCATCGCGCCCCCCGCCTCCACCACGTCCACTGCCTCCCTGCCCACTGCTCCCGCGCCCACCGCCGCCGCCCCGGTGGCTGCTGCCCCGATAGCTGCCGCTGGTGCTCGCTTGATCGGAGGCGCGACCGCGCCCACCGTCCCCGGAACTGTAGCTGGTGCCGCCTTGAGCGGACGCGCGACCTGACGAGCTTCCATCGCGTTCACTAGATATCGAAGGTTCGGGGGCGTTGAAGGGATCGTGGTACCATTCGACGGAGCGGGAGACCTTGTTGATCGCCTCCACCTTGTCATCGGTTTGGTGGGTCGCCTGGCAAATCGCATTATGGACGGGGTGCCGCTCGACCTGGACGGACGGCGCGGGGAGCGAATCGATCACTTCAAGAATGTTCTGCCCGAGGTACGCCGACGCAGGGCGCATGAACCAGTACGGTATCCCAGCTGCCCAAAACCGCTGCGCTATCTTGGGATTTGTCGTAAAAGCGCCGAGGAGAGATGGTGATGGTTCAGGCGGCGCAGAGGTGTGCGGCATCTCCATCACGGGCTTGTAGAATTGCATGTAATCGATCATGGCGATGAGCTCCAAGCAAGTGCGCTGCAGATTTCGTGCCATCAGGGCAAGGTGCTCGAACGTCCAGAGCAGCGACACAAGCCGCTCCAGTCCCAGCCCCATCGATTTGACCAGCAGCCTCATTGGTTCAGGCACATTTTGCTCGCCTGCATGCTTCACATAGGCGCCGTAATTGGCCTGAAGTTGGGAGACGAGCCCCGAGAACGTGTGTCTACGTTCGAGGGACAATCTGCCCAGCAGCGGCGTCAGGGTTTTGGTGTTCCTGGAAGAACAGAGCGCGAGATCGGAAGGTGCGGGATCCCACCAAAGAATGGAGTAGGCGCGACGAGAATTGGCTTTCGTGGGAGTGACTGCGAGGTGACAATACAAGTCACTGTAGTACTGTGGGGAGGTGCTTGGATCGTCGAGCCCGTAGCGCAGATCTTTGCGGAGGACTACGTCGTGTATTTCCGATGGGGCAGCTCATATACTCAGCTTTACTAGTAATCTTCTGGGGTGAGCCTACAGGCCTTACTAGTAATCTTTGGGGAGACCCCAGGGAGCCCCATTTAGTAGTTCTGAGCAATCTAGAAAAGCTAAAAATATGGTCTGCTGCTCGGATTGAACCCGGCACCTAATGCACTCATGACTTAAATTAGGAAAGTATGCACAGCAGATACACTAGAAGGGCCATAACAATAGATAATATGTTTGTGGCTAACCTCTAACCCCAACAGACCCTAACCCACCCTAACCCTAACCTTCCGAGGCAATAATACCCCTTGAGACCCTTACCTAACCCCTAACCTCTAACCCAAACCGCTAACCCTAACCTCCAGGCCCCCTAAACACTAACCTCTAACCCTAACCTGCCCCTTCGGGGCGGAGTATAGCAATATTATGCTTATTATGCGAGCTGTAGGTACTAGGTATATACCTATCAATTGTCTGGTTCACATCAGCTCTTTGGTCTACTTGGATCACCAATTTCCTTAAGCAGATTGAGGAATACGAAAGGTTTTGTGTTCGACTCCGGACACGGTCTTTCTTTTAAATCGCTTGTCTTATGTCAGCAATTTCCTTATTTGGTCTCCCCAAAGATTACTAGTAGAGCCTGTAGGCTCACCCCAGAAGATTACTAGTAACCTTGGGCTTATAAGGTGGATGGGGGGAGGGCGGGGATGTAGTTTGCGTGCGTCGTGATGAGATAAAGGTCGCCCCTAGCCTGAACGACAGCAGCGAGCCGTCCGTCGAAAGCCCCTAGTTTGGCTGCGACAGTTAGTAACCCGAAATCGACGGTGAAACCGGGACATACCAGAAAGATTGCGCGTTTTCGTGTAAGTCTTTTTGTACGTGTAATCGGACAGCGGCAGGCCGCTAACGAACGCTTTCTCCTCGGGCGTTGAGGCAACGATGGCGGAAGATGCAACCGTGTCGGGGTCGGTCGCGGAAGAATTGACTGACACAACAGAAGATGCAGCCACCGTTGTCGTGGATGCGGTGTCCACCTCCATCTCCTCAATCGCCGACCTAGAAGTCTGGCAAATGAGAGGCGTGTCTGGCGTGTCCATCGGGTGTCGTCAAAGGTCCGAGTGGTGCGTGTTGTGGGGCGACCAAAGCTGCCGACCTTGAGTCTGAGCAGCGATTGACTGGGAGTAATATGGTGTGTGTTGGAGGGCGGGCTTGTGCTTAGCTAATGTTGCTGCTTATTTGCTCCATCAGTCACGGCGTCACTACGTCACTCGAACAAACACGCCCACTGGCAGACTCCGCGTCGCCAATTACCAGCCAAACTCCGCGTGTGGTTCTTCAAGCTCGCGGGATCGCTTTCGGCTGGCCAGACTACGCGTAAAATGGTTAACCAGACTACGCGTCGGGAGATCACGCGCCGGGAACACCAGCATCCAATAACGCTTGGACACTGCTTGGACGGTCAAAGCTCAAAACCCGAAGCGTCCAAGAAAATGGCCCCAAAGAACAATGCTGCTTCTTAGTAATTGCAGACAACTATTTTGCTATTTAAGCCGCTCATTGGCGTCCTCAGATCAACCAAACCCGCCATGCGCAACCAACACTTGGATACCTCCCATTCCTCTTGCACTGCGCCGCGCACAGAGGAGAACAAAACTCGGCGTCGCGCAGACCTTCCAATGGACGTATACCTTGACTTTGATAAACCCATGCTGGGCCTGGTCTGGGCCAAGGCAAGCAACATCCCTTCTCGTTGTTCTGCGCTAATACTGGTTGGTTGCGCTCTACAGGACAACGAGACGGCCGCTCAAGTTTCCCTTTACCCGCGCGAAGACATGCAGATTCGCCTCTCCGACCACAAGGTCGCGCTCGCTGAAGTCGGGCTGGAGCAAGGCAACGGAGACATTTGCGTTTATGCGGAGAATGTCGAGCACCCTGGCAGCCGATGCTGGTACAAGTGTACGTGGGATACTCCACTACGCGTGCAGAGGACGGGCGACGCGATTATGATCCGCTCTAACGGTATCGCAAGATTGAAGAATTTCCAGACGCTTGCCACATTCGCCCTCATGTAATTCTTATATACGTATCGAAAGCCCGTGTTTTTTTCCCCATCGTGCTCAGATCGACCATTTGCAATTCTCTATAGTTCGTCCTCAAATTCAGCTCATAATTAGGCCAGCATGCGACTATGTTTCAGTCCAGTGCGTGAGTTTACTTACATAGCGTAGGTTCATTAGTGATGAGCTTCCAGTTTCTTTGCAACTTCGCGGCGAATTCTGACCGATAGAACAAAGGTTGACATAAGAGGAAATCAGAATTCAAGTAGCGCTTGTTAAGTACAGGGTATGGATATGTACGGCTGGGTTATTTTACGCTCCAACTACTCTTCGTCTGAATCGGACAAGCCTTGCAGTTCGGGCATGTCAGCGTAATCACCAGAATCTTTAAGAGACTCCGCAAACAATGGCTCTAGCTTTACATGGAAATTCCCGTCACTGCAGAGGGCGAAGTGAGTCACATAGTAAAAAAAATGCGGTAAACCAAAACGTACAGTGTGGATCGTTGCTGATCAAGAGGCGGGGCACGGTTCGATGGTCTCCGATTCAGACTCCAGTGACAGCCATGGTCGTAGCTAATTGCCATGGCACTGTTGATGGTCTTTGTCAATAGTACTACTGCCGTCGAAGGAAAACGTACCTGGTCGAAAGTGCACATTCGAGAACAGCATCGAGGTTGGCGTACCGTTCGCCCTTCGCCAGCGAAGTGGTACATTCTCCCTGGGGAGCCACAAACCGGCCTCTCTGCGAAATCATCTTGTAGAGTTTGACCCATTCTGTGCGCCGGTGGGCGACGTGATCGACAACGTGCATCTGCCTCACGCTGACAGCGCGTTTGTTGCGGGCTTGGGTAAGATTGGCGCGCTCCCGGTAGAGTTGAGCCAGGCGCCAGCCGTTTTCTTCGATATTCAGCACGCAACATGCTAGCAGAAAGTTCCGGGCTCCCAATGCTGTACTCGTTTTCAGGAAAAGGCCACAACCAGAATATCGGTACTCACGAAAAGTTTGACATTCCAGGGCGTGAACACGCAGGCTCGCGGCCACTTCCAATTCAACAAAACCTGCTGCCATGTCAGCGAGTTCTTGTCGGCGAATTATCGACGGACGTACGGAGTATTTTGCGTTCCTGCGAGTTATTGCGACTCGAAAAAAAATCATCATGGCGGCGGCCAGCCGCCATTTGACGCGTGGAGGGCCAGAGACCGTAAGCCTCGGTCCAGCTCCCGGTCTCGAGTCTTTGCCAGGCGTTCTCGTAGCCTTCGCCTTGGCAGGGCCCTGGATACAAGGCAAGAGCGCGGGCTACCCGAAGTCAGTCAAGTCCATAGGGATGGGAGAAAAGCGCGCACCGAGGGAAGGACAAGACATTCAGTTGCGGGGAATGGAATACAGGGATGCGAGTTCGAGTGGAGGAGAACTGAATCTACACGACATTTGTAGCAGCAAAAGCAACCGCATTTGGGCTGAACAAGAGTCTCGCTTATTATTGTCTTTTCCAGTGAGGGCGAAACAAGAGTATCGATCGCTCAGTGTTCCTTTCTTGTTCTGGCGGCATTGCCCACGGAAGCTGAACACAATTAGGTTGCTGCCCTGCCATGAGCGGAGTCGGGACCCGGGATTATTGCCGACGCTGGACACAATGACGCTGAACACAATTGTATTGCGTTGGAGATAGCACCAGGAAGAGACTTGGGGAAGGGCGAAAGCTACCGACGCTAAGTCTGGCATTGCGTTGGACCGAGACTCGCCGACCTGCAGTCTTTGCGAGTGGTTGAAGAGTGGGAGTGGTGATGTTTGGGTGAGTGATGTTAATCGTGTTATGTGATGTTGCTGACATCTACGCGTGATCGATCAATCACAGTCACAGGTTGACAACCAACTCACACTCCCTCACCACCATTGCACCACCATGTTCTGAAGCCAGACTTCGCGTCGGCTCACAGGATCTTGATCCATAACGGAAGAACAAAGGGATCGTCGTCCAGAAATGGTCTCACCTCAACTCCCTTTTCCCGCGCCTATACGGGGCAGATCAGACTTAGCGTCGATCTTTCGAAAGGCCAGATAAACTGTGTTCCCGGCTCCGGCGTACGATACAAAAATTCGGTCAAGCTGAACTCGAATTCCATCTCTAACTCGATGTCGTCGCCCATCCCGTTTGCCAGGAATCCGTACGTGTATCATGCTTATGCTCTTTCGTAGCTTCTGTTTTTATCCTGAGGTTTCTCGTATCTCTTTCAAGGGGTATCTTCCCAACGGGCTCAAATTTCCTCGTTGCCGTGTTTCCTAATTACTGTCCGCTCGGGCGGCCGCCGGTAAAGACTTTCCACGCTTTGGTCGCCGAAAATCTGTCCCGCCGGTTGAATAACGCCACCTCCAAGATTGCGACGCGATTATTCAAGCCGTTGATATTCAACGTTCAGAATCCGTACCTTGGCGGGGCCGCGAGACAAATCAATCTTGAGATGGAACGTATGTATCTCATTCCCTCTCGCTTCATTCGCTAATTCGCTCAATAACCCACCTCCGCAGTGCGCAGAAGTCAACTTATGTATGTACGAGGGAGCAGACGCCGTAGACAGCTTGCAGTTTGGCAGTCAACACGCTATTTTGATCCGCTGTAGTACCACGACGAGCTTCATATCTACAGGTTGTTCAAAATATTCGTTCCAAGATAAGGTACATCACACAACTGGGCTCACCAACCCGGCAACCACAAGTACAAGACATATACATTAATCAAGATCAAGAGGTATTCTCGTCGGCTGCTCGCCAATTCGACGCATCCAGTACTCGATGATCGCCGCTACAACCTCTAATCCCCCGGACATCGCCTCCGAAAAGTGTTCGCGGTGGCGTACTCCGCAACCGCGACAAACATACGGAACGCGTTTGGCCCCCATCTCCCACAGGGTCAGATGGGTTAGTCGTTCTGGTACCAAGGCATAAAATACGCGTACGATCCAAAATAAAACATACCTATGAGTTTGGGACGCGACGTTTGATAGCAGAACGCCCAGTGTATGGGTTCGTCGACACAATCCGCCTCGTAGTCGAGCTGGCGGTTCTCCATGTTCTCCGCTTGTCCAACCTTCACATCCACCCAATCCAACTCATCTAACGGGACGTTGGGCGCATCCTCGAGTACCTCCCAGTTGGGCCGCAGGTGTGCATAAACGAACCCTCGGTGCTCTTTGTACGGACGGAGGTTCAAATACGCCTCGGCGGCTTCGATGGGCGCGCGCGCGGAGAGGCGGCAACTATGGAGGTAAGCGCTCGTTCAGTCCACGTTCGAAATACTTACAGGGCGGACAACAGTTTCTTTCGGTCTGCCTCCGGCAAGCCGGCCACGAAAGGTTCCATATCCCAGGGCATCTAATCAATGAAATATTGGCCCCACGATACGGAAGAAGTTCAAAACGGACTTACAGTACACTGTAGTTCAGAGCGGTTGACTCGATGCCGCAACGACAAGTCCAGGAAAGTAACTGAGAATTGAGTAAGTTGGACGATGGCGAAGACTATGACCTGAAGATCACGATAGCACTGGGTCGTACTCTGGCGCGACTGAACGAAAAATTTGGGAGTGATGGGCTGAAGCCCGACCAACGGCGTTCGGAAAACGGCCGCACGGACTCGAAGATCACGAACCTATAGTAGTAAATCGCAAATCAAAGAGAATAATCGTGATTGCTAGTGGATGAAATACAGTTGCTGAGGAAAGTCTGGGACTCCTGTTCGAGAGTAAGTTAAGCTAAAGACCCACCTAAGGGCGCAAAGATGCGGATACAACTAAGCGAAGTTAAGAGCAGGTTATCCCAGGTGATTTCTGAGAGTCTCACAAGATAAAGGAAATTGATAGTGGAAACGAAGGCTGGCGGGCAACTGAGAATTGCTAAAAGCACTTGAAAAGTTCAAGTCAGAACTCGAAAGAACTACGATTGAGATACCTCGTGGTTGCAGCCCGAAACACAAAGCTCCGGTGCAAATTCCAGTTCACAAAAAAGTAAGTTACGGCGGTCAACTGCACAGAGTCCGGGTGATTCAAGTGGAGTGAATGAGACCGAACGTATGGTGCGCTTCGTGCTTGTAATCAACGTATAAGATCGCTGCAGACGCAGGCGATTGAGCTTTCTTGGATCGAGAACGGTTCGGATCTGCGCAAGTACAGCAGATGAGACGGAAAACTGCTAAACAACCCAGACTTCACCGACTTGGCCCGGAAATCTCCCAACGGGAAGTTTCTCGAGCTGCATTGAGCGCATTGCTGATCTACTGGTTGCCAATTTCGACCTGAGTCGAACTTGATTATTATGATCGCACTGTTTTTCGGACGCGCCGCCTCCCGTTCAGCCCATTGCTCAATTTGTTCAGGCGAGATTAGGGATCAAAGACACGAGCACTTCCGGCAATAAATGTCGGGCGCTCGTTAAATATTGTGTATGCCAACACAATATATAGATCGGTTATCTTTGAGGCGCAGAATTTCCCGTTTGAATGACAGTGTACTAAGGACGCGTCGAACACGTGATCGTATCCGACCGGCCCGGTCATTGACGTTGATCTTCCAAGTTCCTACCAACAACATCCATTATGATCTCACTGACTCAGCCTCCTTCTTCCACACCACATTCTTTTTTTCGTTCACCACGGCAGACTTAGCGTCGCCGCTGCGCCAGACTTCGCGTCGGCGACCCTGGTCAAAGCGTCGTTCAAGCGCGAGAGGTTCAAGCATCTAGGAAAACGCTTGGATTTGTGACGCGCTCGGACCTGCGCTGGCCGTCACAAGGAATGGTCGCGCTTTGGCGCTAGTCTTATAAAAGACGAGTTCTTTGCTGGTATTCTGCATTCAGCATTCAGTCCACACTCACCTCTCACATCACATGGAAGACCTCTCCATCCGGCAACCCTTTGGGGACACCGAAGCGATGTTTCGGGAAATCATCCCAGGCCCCAACGCGGACGATTTCCCTAACAAACACTGTCCAAACGAGTACCCGCACGTAATTGAGGTGGACCTCGGCGATACCGTTTCTTTCAACATCGCTTCCACCCGAATGATTTGCAAAGGGAGCCAAGACCGGCACCTTCTCCTCGACGATGTGCCTCCGGCGAGGTGCCCTACCCAGCAGGGCCCTTACCGCCCAGTCCACGAGATTCGGCACCTTCTCAAACTCAGAGAAGGATTTCGTCCGCTAAACAACAAGCTGCACCGTCTCTTGGACTCCATCACGCAGACCAGGGAAGCCTTGGCCGCTGTTTCTGGCGAGCAGTTCCCTCCATTGCCTCCGCTTACAGCGGAAAACGCATGTACGTCCCCAAATCGCCGAATGCTTCCCCCCATTGACCCCCTTTTGTAGCTTCATTGTTGTATGACATTCGCGACGGTCTACAGAGCTTGGCTCCCCGCCTTGTACCTCGAGAGCCTGAGGTCTTGATCCCCGTCGGTAAGTGTATCTTCATATTGTGCCGCGCCTTACTAATTTATATCAGGCAAAGGAAAGGAAAAACAGTCCACCTCAGCCTGGCCCGGTAAGCACCGCGTGTTGATTGTTTATGCTTCTATAGTTGAAAACAAAACAGCTCGGTCCACAACGCCCTTGTTTGACGAGGACGACTCAAGGTACAACCCAGATGGTGAGTAAACTCGTCAAGTCGTGTGCAATAACTTATTCCGCCAAGTCCTCATCCCAGAGGTCAACACACTCCAAACCGTGCTCCCCACTGGCGGTATGTCACATCTCCTTTATAATTTTACCTCAACTCATATTATTTGGCAGGTCGATTTTTGCATATCGTCATCTACCACGAATGGTGGACGCTTCCATTACACGTCCGTTGCTGGACGACAGACCCAACTTCGTTCATCGTCGCGGCGTACGATTTCCCCGGTATCTGCGCGGCCGCAGAACTGCTTGTCTACCGTGTCGCCGACGAACAGTTTTGCGCCGCCACAGACCCGCTCGATGTGGCTGGCCGCATTGTGGTTTGTCGTCGCTCTGACATTGCTGAATCGACTTGCGTCTGGCTCGATTGCTGGACGCAGCGAGCTCGCGATCAGGCCGCTGCCGCTACTCCATCAGCTGCCCTTCAGCCACCGTCCACTCCCTCTGGCATCGCAACCGCTGGCCCTTCGCGAATCTCAACCGCTGCCCAATCCGCGGCGGAACGGATCGCTCTGCCGGCTGAAACGGACAAGAAACGGAAGCTCGTGGCACAGACAACGCCCGAGTCTGCTGGGCCGAGCAAAAAGCAGAGGGTGGAGGATGTAATCTCTGTCACAGACAAACAGCGCGCGCGTGTGCAGAAAATCCGGGTCCATGGATACGCCAACCAACCTCCGCTCGCTCTCACCACCTCGGACCTGGATTACTCCTACTCCTCAGATATCGAGATCCTCTCTCCCATTATCCCGAACCCAGATTATTCGTCGGATGTGGAGATACTCTCCACCACCGCCGCTGATTTGGAGTACTCGTCCGATGTAGAAATAGTCTAGTTAGCGCGGTCGAATTTTGTTACCACAATCGTTACGAATCTAATGTGAATGTGAATTTGACAACCTTTCATGTCTTCCTTTCGGTGTACTATGTCTGATATATCCCGTTCCGTTTGATAAATTCCGTCCCACCTGATAAATCCCGGTCTTCAATGTTCCAATCCATTCCCTTTTCCATTGCTTGTCGGCAATTGCCGGGCTTCGGCCCATCATTGATCAACGATGACTATTCCTCCCACCATGACTCTTTCCTCTACCACCCCGCCCACCGCGGTTTGGGCACGCGCGGGCAGACTTCGCGTCGCCTGAGGCAGACTTTGCGTCGCCCGAACTTGAAGAATCACAACACAGTCGGGGGACTCTTCTCGTTCTCTGAAAACAATAACTGCCGCGGATTCGATCGTCGTTGCGCATCACAGGATGCTTCGCCAACTTGTTGTTTTACTTATTGTGTTCGTGCCTCTTGTCCCTTACTCGGAGTTGTGGCCATACCGCCGAGTGCTTGGTCCCGCTTCGCAAATAACTGAAAAAGGAACCGTTTTAAGGTAACGTCCAGCCAACCGTCCACCTTTACTCGTTGATCATTCAAAACTTTACTATGTCAGCAAACACCACCGAATCCACGCCGTCTGCAGCAGCCACGCTGGCTGTGCTTATCTATGGAATCCGAATTCAGAAATTCCAGTATGTTATTCCAAGAGGAGGTGTGTCCCTAGCCTAACAGGGATCACAGGGCGATAACACGCGACATCGTCAAAGCGTACGAGAAGAAACCTCTAGCAGCCACCCAGAACGAGATCGACAACCGCCGCCTCACAATACGGGCTTTGATCGCCGACTGGCGCGCAAAACAGACGTCGCTTATGCCCGCGCTGGGCCTAGCGCAGATTGATCGCGTGGCCTGCGATGTCGAGAAAGAGATTCTGGGCTTACCTTCCGACTTGGGGCTGGTGGCGAGCGCAAACATCGACGCTGACGTTTTGCGTTGCGCCATTCAGGAGGCAGATCTGCGCGAGGGAATGGCAAACGACGCATTGGCTGGCCTCAAACATGCTGCTAGGATGTGTGGTGTAGTCGCTCGCAGGGTGAAACAAGGATTGATTGGCCAGAATCAGTGTGTGCGGGGACAGAAGGAAATGACGGCTGCGAGGGGAACACGCGACGACTACCTGAAAGATTACCAGGCCGCACGGGGGGCGTTATCGACGCTGGATAGCTTCACGACGGCGCTCTCTTATCTCCCTGACCTTACGCGGGACGACGTTTTAGGCACAAACCCCCATATTTTTTATATCTAAGTAGTTCGCGACATCACAATGTAATTGACTAGAATCCGGACTATATCAAGAAAATTAGTTTTCAAATACATCTGAAGCCGTAGCTGACGCTTATCGGGATGTGTTAGAGACCGGAAGACGCGTCGTCACAATTACTCGCGCTCGCCCAGAAGCACGTGACCGTACCTGTGATGTTCCATTGGCACGTGTCGTGACACGCCCTCATCCTCATTCGAATTTCAATCTCTCTGGATACTGTCTTGTTGCCCAGACTCAAGGTCGGGTGGCAGTTTGCTCAGACTCAGCGTCGGGCTGCGACTTGCGTTTTGGCTGTCCCGTCGCCCAGGCGGTGCGATCCCGTTGGGGATACGCTTGGAACCTCGCATGAACCGTAGCTTGGACCATCTCTCAAACAATAAGACAAAAGAGCCGCTGAGCTGTTTAAAATGTGAGCCTAACTATGCCTACTTTTCGTACTCCTGCCCCTGACTCGCTCATGCCGCCCAAGCTCAAGAAGACGATCAAGACGCTGAAAGACACCGGCAATGCCCAGAGATTTCTCCACCGTCGCGTTGGTGATCCGAACCCCGACCATTTCGACAAGAAGGCGTACACCTGCAAATACAAAGCCGAACACGTCTACCAGCTGAGCATGGGGAAAGATGACGAGGACCTCATCTCACTGTGGACCATCCAATGCCTTGGGGACGAGGGTAAAAAGTGTTCCCCGACAGTCGCTGAGCGGCCTCCGAACTGGGCCGCCATCAGAAAGGGACACCACGACGCTTTGGAGGAGTTCAAAAAGGTCGACAATACTGCCGCTCGACTTGTCGCCGCCGCCGCCAAGGTAGAAGTCACGCTGCGTGAGCTCGACAAATTGGCCGGAGGGCCACCGCTCCCTCTCATAGACGAGCGGCGGATCGGTATGTGGATTTTTTGCCTGTCATCGATTGCGCTGACGGTACGGTACATTCAGGCGCGCTCCTGAACAAGACGCAGGTTCAACTGGAGAATCTGGAGTACGGGATACTTGCCGGTTTCCCTCGTCCGGCCGCCGATCTTCCTCGTCCGGACGCGGGCGGTAAGAGGAAGGCGAAGTTGTTGAACCACAGTAAGTCTTCACTCCATGTTCATGAACCTCGCTCATGCAGCGGCTAGATGGCAAAGGGAAGGACAAGAGGTCGACGAAGAAACCGTCCGAAAGTGAGTGGATACAACTGAATATTCAGAAAGGGTGATTGATAATAGCTGCTTGCCCAGGTCCCTCCCCAGGGTCTGAGGACGCCGACCACGACGGCGACGCCGTACAGGGTGAGTCGGATTCGTCTCGTACACCGCCATAACTGAATTGTATCGTTCCCTCAGGGCCGCACGTCAGCAACACTCCGCAACTTACGTTGTGGCCGACGTGGATGGACGATCCTATGGAGGATAGCAATGCTGGTAAGTTGCTCGAGTCGGAGGTCCCAACGCGCTAACATAACACTTCTGTCAGTCGCTAAACTCACCGCCGTCATCTACGCCAAGGCCCATTACGCCCCGGAGGTTGTCCTCATGGCAGTTCCTAAATGGACATGCTTCGAGTTTTCGGACTACGGCGCCCCCGCAGGCCCCGGATTTGAAGGGTTCTCCGTGGTGAACGAGAAGTACAAGGACGTCCACGCACCTATCAGCCTCGAGAACCGAGGCGACCTCATGGTTTTCCGTAAACGTGACGTTTTTGTCGTGGACTGCCCTGGGATTCAGAAGTGGGAGGAAGAGGCCGTGTTCTCACGCGATATGGAAGGTATTTCTGGTTTTACTCTAGCCGATTGCGCATTTCTGATGACTTTTCGCTTTTTTTCTCCAGTGGCCACGAAGGATAGCTTATGTTCGCTTCGTCCTTCAATTCAGTATTGCGATGATTGACCATAACATCAACAGCTTCGTCGCCAATTCGTGATCGCGCACCGTCGGCGTCGACGCAAAGCCCACGTTCCTCTCAACCTTGGCCGCCTTCAACTCGGGCTTCGGGCTCGTCTCAACCGTTGGCGTCTTCGTCCAAGCGGCCATTCAACATACCGGATCGGGAGCTGAGAAGCCGGAAGAAAATGCGACTGAACAATCATGTAGACTCGGACGACTAGAATAATCCAGTCTTATCGTAGCCAATGTTATAGAATTAATACCCTTGAACGTTTTTCTACCAACCGGGAGTCTTCCCCAAACAAAGGGCTACGCTTTGAACTGTGAATGCGACAAAACAACGCCGCGCTTGGATGGTAACGCTTTGGAGAGTGGTTCAAAAGGCAAGTCGATTTGCGCGCGGCTCGCAACGCCCCACCTTGAACAGACCAATATGGACGCTAGTGAGTGTTTGTTTATGTATCTTCTCTTTCACTTAACTGAAAAATCTAGCAGCCGAATTTTCATGCCAGAATAGATCCGACTCGGGAACAAGCGGTGAATTTGGTCATTCCAGCACTTTGGATAGATCAGTGGACTGCGAGGTGGAGTACGACGAATGGGAAACAGAAGCCAGCGCGATGGAACTCGAAGAAAAGAAGAGTAAGCGCGCCCTTGTCCTCCATCATCCCGTGTTGGTGAACTTTTTGCCAGGTCGCGTCGTAAGGGCCATCGTGTTCACCAGGGCTCATGACCAGCCCATCCAGCGGCTCCTGTACTGCTCCGTCGAAACAAGGTTCAAGTTCATGTCCTATCCAGTGGCTCAAGACACGGAGCCGGGGGCGGGATATCTAATTTACTCTGTGTACTCTGAGATGTACCGTGACGCGGAAGAGCCAATGAACTTGAAGGGCCGCGGACACTTGATGGTGTACAGGGACAACACCTTGCGCCGAATTGACTGCCCCGGGATTGAGACTTGGGAGGATGAGGCTCGCCGTTTGGCACGGCTTGAAGGTGACCTGTTCTGTAATTTATATGTTCACAGCCGCTAACATGCTCCTCAGAATGGATCGAGAAACAAATGGTGCTGCAAACCTAATGGAACGTTAGTATTCTACGTAAACTGTAGCACGTACCCCGCCGCGGACGTAGAATCCCTTATCTTGGTTTTTTTTTCGCGAGAAATAACTACGTGACTGCGCGACGCGCCTTGATTAAGAGAAGGTCGTCCCGGCTGGCCTCGGCTTTGACCACCGTCGCGGAGGTGTCCCGCTTGCTCGTCCTGCGAGCGCGATCATACGGTACGTAGGCCGTTCTCCTTTCTTCCACGCCCTCGGTCATCAGTTGTGCATTTCACAGATCCCCGGCAGTGATTGAACCCTATTTTGCGTCTCGCTAGCTCTTCCTGTCCCGAATACAGATGTCAGTACTTTTGTCGGACTTACATTTGTTGATGGTCTGACTGGTACATATGGATACTGAAACGCGTTGAAGCATTGGATCATGTAAGTGTTTCGCTGTCTACGCCAGTTGGTTCAAATGTAATTTGATTATGATTGGCTGCTGTCCTCCAGAACAGTGTGTAAACTCTGATACAAGGACCATCCTAATTCTAATTCAATGAAAACTCCAGCTAATAGTTCGATACACCAGGCGCGCCGATCAGTTCAAGGTTCAATCAGAAAATCCGCAGTGAAGATATGCCTGGGCGTGGAGGGTCGGATGAGATCAATCTTACAGGAATGATCCCAATAATTACCCAGAGTAAAAAGCTCTGTTTACAGCGAATCGACGCTGCAATGTATGAGGATGTTGAAAGTTGAACTTGAGAGATAAGGGATTAGATTGATTGCGATCAGCGATCAGTCTGATCACGTCACATGCTCCGGAAATCACCGACCGTTTGTCCTTTGCGCAGACGACGACAACCGCGAAATCGACGCATGCAAGAGAACCTGGCAAGCCAGACTGAGCGTCGGCTTGCTTGCGCAATACCAGTCAGCAACCTGCGATGCACGTCGGCCTTCTCACCAGCCACATTCCCACCGCGATAAACCTCCCCGCGGACCACCATGCTCACGCTGCACCTCACCTGGAGCACCCACGCGTGATGCCCGAGCAGACTCAAGGTCGCTCTGGCGTTACCGGACTGCCACCCATTAAACACCACCCAGTATCGTGCCTCCCGCTATCTAGCCACCGCGCCACCGCGACAAAGAGGCGCGAGTGGCCCTGCCTTGTGTCGCTCTTTGCCCTTTGCGGTGTCCTATGGTTGGTCTATCGGTCGCCGTTTCATCGCGGTTCGTTGCTGTACCCCTCCCTATTCCTCCTGGCTCGGCCGCGAACGATCCCGTAAACCGTCAA
This sequence comes from Mycena vitilis, assembly GCA_029203975.1. Classification (NCBI taxonomy): domain Eukaryota; kingdom Fungi; phylum Basidiomycota; class Agaricomycetes; order Agaricales; family Mycenaceae; genus Mycena; species Mycena vitilis. The sequence continues at coordinate 578,257 of JARGYF010000006.1, read as the reverse complement.
AGCGGGTGAGCTTTTTTTTTTTGATCCAAGCATGGTCAAAGCCTGATCGGCGCTTTGGCTAGGCTCACAATATAAAGGACCGCGATCGCATTGGAGGCTCCACCGCACCGTCAAACCCTCCGCTCGTCTCCATCCATCATGGGATCCAAAAAATTCAGCGCCTCGCAAGACGAATATATTCAGTCGTTTCTGGATAGCTACATGGAGGTCTACGACAGGCATGGGGGGAAGGGGGACGAGTTGAAGAAGTGGAAGGAGACGACAGTGGACGAGATGTATGATTCGACAGAACTGAGCGAGATTCGGGCTCAATGCAAGGCTGGTGCGGCAAATAACAGCAAGGATGATGCGCACAGCGAAAAAAAATGGAAAGACGTAAGACCAGTTCCTCTAGAGCGGAGATGGTAGCTAACACGCTCATTACAGAAATTAAGGAAGAAGTTCGACAACCACAGAGACAAAGTCAAGAAGCAGCGGCTTTTGGCAGGCACCGAGGGCAAGGCTCCTGCAGACGCCGCGGCGGTGGGCTCTGATTTCCTGAGAACCGGCACGCTCAGAGCGGGCCTCTGTTGCTGCATCGCGAACACAAAGCCGAAATCAACGCCGCCGCCGCTGTGGACGGGAGCTTCAAGATAGGGCGGTGGCAGCCGGCCAGGAAGCAAGCTTGGGAATCTCTCACGTCAGAACAGCGTCGCGAGTTCGAGGCTCGGGCTCTCGAAATCAGGATGGACGTAGGGGCGAACCAGGAGCAGATGACGTTCGCACTCTGGGAGTTGTTGGACACGGTGGCTAACAGTGGACGCTTCGGAGACGCGGAGTTTCTGTTGTGGTATGCTGTCCGAGAGCCGGGGGGAGCGCTCAAGACCGGACAGTAAGTATTATCTTTGCTCGTGCGGCGCAAAATCTGACAATGGCTCGCTTATTTCTCAGTATCAACGCTCATGGCGGAGGCCGAACCAGAGACATGAAGGATGAAGTAGAGGGCTGGGACTGCCAGTTCAAAGATCCCTTCGTCAATTTTGCTTCAACGGTGATGCCAGGTAAGTCGCAAGCATTCCACTCAAGATCTTTTCTCTCAACGCGGTTGTCAGCTCCCATACGGAGAGTGGCTGGAACCGCGATCAACATCGACACCAACACCGAGGGAGTTCCGCTGTTCCCTGCGCTCGACGTAGAAGCGATGGCTCCGAGGTCCGTGGCGGCCGTCCTCACGACATTTTTCGATCTACTTTGGCGTACGTATGTGGAGCCACTGTACATGCTCATCGGCTGATCGATTGCCAGGTTATTCCACCGGAGGAAAAGGCGCGACTTTTCCGTGGGACGGCATAGAAAAGGCGGCCGACTTACAAGAGCAATCACGGCTATTTTACGACGCCAGCATCTTCCATCTCCCCGTCGCGCTCCGCGCCCCGGCTCAGATGCCCTTGAGCGACGTCATCAAACTGGCCGAATATCTCATTGGGCTCCAGAAGGCCGGCGCGCCCTTCGTATTGCTCAAGGGCGGAGGGGGCGGGGACAAGGACAAGGACTTGAGCGGTGCGGGTGACGCTGAGGATGCCGGTGGGAAAGAAATGGGCGGTGCTGGCGGAAGCGGCGGCGGTGGCGATGGGGACTTCGGAGGCGCTGGTGGTGCGGGTGGTGCAGGAGATGTCGGTGGGGAGAAAGTGGGCGGTGCTGGCGGAAGCGGCGGTGGTGGCGATGGGGACTTCGGAGGCGCTGGTGACGGCGAGGATTTCGGTGGGAACCCAATGGGCGCTGGTGGTGCGGGTGGCGCAGGAGATGTCGGTGGGGAGGAAGTGGGCGGTGCTGGCGGAAGCGGCGGTGGTGGCGACGGGGGGGGTGGGGACTTGGGAGGCGCTGGTGGTGCGGGTGGTGCAGGAGATGTCGGTGGGGAGGAAGTGGGCGGTGTTGGCGGAAGCGGGATCGGTGGCGACGGTATCGGTGGGGACAAAGGCGCGGGCGGCGAGAAGGAGCTCGGTGGCGCTGGCGACAATGGAAAGGGTAGCGCAAGCGGCGGCGGGGCTCACAGAGGCGCTGGGAAGCGCAAGCCTCCGCCTAAAAAGGTGACTCTTTGCTGCCCACCCTCTTGACCAGGTATTAACGATGATGGCAGGCTGCAAATCAGAAAGACCCCGCAAAGTCCTCAGCAAAGGAGCGCACGAAACCCAAACCCAAACCCAAGGTATGTGCCACGCTCATGCACAACATTCGGGATCCTGAAATTCTGACAGGCCATCGTTGGCGGCAAGAAGCGAGACGCCCCTGATACACCGGGCGACGAGGCACCTCCCGCGAAGAAGAATAAACGAGCGGCAGCGCCTACCGTTGCCGCTGCGGGTGCTTCGAGTAGGCCGAAGCGTGGTGTGGCTCAGCCGACCAAGATCAAAGTGGCAGGATTCCGAGTCAACGACAAGAATGGTCAGAAGTACTTTTGGCCCAAGGTACAGAGCCTACGCTGCAGTCCGACGTCGAAGCTAATCCGAATACAGGGTGGACTTCTGCCGCCCGGTGCTACATCTTGGGAGGATCCAACGTTTGAACTAGTTTGGGAAGACTATCCTATTATCCAGTGGGAGGCGCTTCAAGAGCAGATGCGACGTACTGAAGCTGCCAAAACTGCCCAAGCCACCTAATTCGGTTCGTTCCCTTATCTAATCGAGGCGTATTTCGCTCAGCTGTTTCAGTTTAAGCAGCAGTACACGTTTAAACTGGCTTAAGCTTGAGCTGGCTTAAACAGCCAACTGACTTAAACGGGCGCGACTTAAACGGGCGCGACTTAAACGGACTTAAACGGACTATTATCTTTAAGGCAAACATATAATATTTGTACCCAATACGTGAATTACAGCTGTAGTACATACGAATAATGCAGCTTAATCTGAGTTCAAACTGAGTTTAAACTGAGCCCAGTTTAAGCCAACTTAAGTCGGGGTCCCGTTGATACGGCTGGAGTTTAATCGGAGTAGGTTGGATTTCATCACCAAGGCTAAAAAAGAGCTGCAACCATGTTCATTCTGCGGGGCCTCGGCCGCCAACCTCCAGCATGCGAGAGTTTGCGATGAATACCGTAAAGCTCGTGCGGACGTTTACCAGCACGTTATCGAGCAGAAGCACAACAGGGACTCTGCCCGAAAGGTATGTGGCTATCCGCTGCATCTTGTCCGCTCTAGCCTAAAGTATTACGATGCTAGCGTCGCGAGGATCTTAATGACAGCGCAGATTTAGACCCACACCCGATGGAAATTGACGAGGAGACGTATCCCGACGAGGACGCGATCGCGCAGCTGCCGAATCCGCAGCTCTTTGCTCTTATGGAGGTGGACTCCGATGATGTTCCTGTCGATGGCATTCCCACCGCCGAACTCCCTCCCCGATTTATCTTTGTTCGACATCATCCGCACGCCAACAAGACCAACGAAATCATACCTATCGATGCGGCCCCGTCTGCCACTGACGATGCTGGATGCACATCGGCACCAGGTGGGACGGCGGCATCGACTGACCGCCCCTGGGCCCCGTTTCGCACTTATGCTGACTTCAAATTTGCATCGCGCCGAATCAAGAGGCGGAGCCCAAATGCTGAAATTGATGAAGACCTTCGCGATCTGCGAGACGGGTCGCTCGCTCGTGAGTCTCTGGTCACCTTTCACAACCACCGCGACTTGGAGAAGGCTTTGGTGGCGGCAAGAGTCGGTAATGTCGCTGTAAGTTGTCCATCTTGCAATCCTTTTCTTCACGAAATTGATCACCTCTAGTTTGAGTGCAAGACTCTTGACATTGAGTTTGAAGGAGCCCATCTTGGCGGGACATATAGCGTAGATGTCGAGTTTCGTGACCCATGGAGCATCATGAAACAGTGGGTTTGCGATCCCACACTCGCGCCCGTCAGCACTTGGTTCTCACAGGAGAGGTATTTGTGTCTAAATGGGAAAATTGAGTACACAAATCCGTTGTATGATGAACCTTATACCGGCGAAACCTGGCGAAGCGTCGATGTGAGTTGCATATACATGTGTCGGCGGCCGTGATTCACTAATTTTACGGGACAGGACGACCTGCCGGGAGATGGTCATTTTCCGTCGTGTTTCCTTGGCCTACATGTGTGGTTGGACAAGGGACTCGTCTCCACCAAGGTCAAGATGCATCCCATCCTCCTCCGCGGTTGCTGGATCAACTCTGCGACACGCAACGGCTCTGGTAACGGCGGCTCCGCACTGGCAGGATTCGTTAAAATGGTGCGTTGGTCAATTATCATCTGTGTTTAAACCATGGCTTATTCTCTTTTAGCCCGATAACATACGCCAGATCGATCCGCGCACCTTGAATGCTGCGGCCCGGGCGGAATACGACCAACTCAAACGTTTGATTTACCGTGGAGTCATCAAGATTATTTTTGCTTCGTTGCAAGAACGTTCTCATCGCGGTGAGGCACTGCGTTTCGGAGACGGTATCGTTCGGGTGGGACATCCCGGCGTTCTCATCGAATCGATGGACTTCGAGGAGGTGGCTGCATGGTTAGCCATACGGAATTCACGTTCCCTCCATCCGTGTCCACAATGCCTCGTCCACCACGATGATCTTCATCGCCTCGCATGCTCGTACGCGCCACGAACAAGCGCTGGAATGGCAGCAGCTCTTGCCGAGGCCCCGACTTCATCGAAGGCACAGCGAAATGAGTTTTTGAAAGCGTACGGTCTCCATGATTTCGAGGTACGCTCGTGCGCACTCCATCGGCTTCTGTATTTAATCCTACCAGCATTTCCTATGGCTGTTCGCACATTCGTGCCCGTATAAAGCTGTCGGATACGACTGCCTTCACTACTTCGACGGCGGAATCTGGGGGCGACATATGTGGCTCGTCATCAAAGACTATCTTCAGACTCACGGGCTTGCTACTGTCTTCAATGCATAGTAAGTTCAGTGCACCATGGACTTGTAGCAAACTAAGGCCGCTCCCTAGCATGGCTCAATTTCCGCGTTGGCGAAACCTAAAGCACCTCTCTTCCCCAACGACGATTGACTATTCCGACGGGCAAACATTTTTAGATATCCTAAAGGTAAGAATTCAGCTGAACCATCGTCTCAGGGTCACTGATGTAATGATAGTGTGCCCTTCCGTGTCTCGTCCAGATTCTTCCCCGAAACTCCCCGCTGATCAAACTTGTACGGGAAATGCAAAAGGTTCGCACCATGCTTGGGCTGTGGGTCACCACAGGCTCGCGCAATGAGTACACTACCAAATGCATCGTGGCATACGGGAAAATCTCGGAGGTAAGCCTCACATCGACGCATTGCATTGCGCTACGAGCTGATTCATGGTGTGCAGGACGTCTCGGAGAAGCACGACAAGTCCTTGAACTTCTTGAAACAGCATTTCCTCAGTCACGCCATCGAGAATTTCCAACGCAAAGGAACCAGCCGTAACATGAACACCCGTGTAGGAGAAGGCTTTCAACAGGAGGTCGCTGCCCAGTACAAGAAGACGAATGGTAAAAATGCTGAGCATCAGGTACCTGTCTTTTGTCTCTCAAATTACGTGCTCTCAATCGGACTTTTTTAGATTTCGGTCATGGACGAAAACGAAGAGGCTTTGGCTCGTATCCAGATGGCAGTCGATGACTGGCACAAGACGCAGGAACAAGACGAGCAGGATCCGGTTCTCGAGTCGTCGAATGCTAATCCATCTGCTCATTGGCAGCTTGGTTCTGCTGACCCTCGGGTTACCACTGTTCGTATGGAGACGACACACCAAGGCAAACCGTTGTTTCGCGACTTCAATTTGAAGCTTCGTGAGTATTTGGCTCGCTTTCATCCATCGCATTTTGTGCGCCCGGATCAGGACATACAGGTGCGTGTGTATAAAGCTATGCACCAAGAGAATTGCAACTTACTTCGCCGCAGATTGAGCCGTGCAAAGTGCTCTACGTCGACTATCAATCCAAGGTCGACTGGAAACCTGCCCGAGATATCCTCCGCTGCAACCCCTCCTTCCACACACGAGCTCGGTATGATTCCGTCATTTACGAAGCCGAGAACGACGATCTAGCAATGGGCCAACTTCAACTTGTTTTCCGATGTCATCTGCCGCAGAAAGTGACTCTTGATCTCGCCATGATCCGACCCTACCGCAAGAGCTCTTGGGCCCCTCGCACGCGGACTGATTGTCCTATTCGCGAATGGAGTCCCGGAGGCGTCATTTTCATCGCACTTGAACACCTTACGCGTGGTACTCTGCTGTGCCCAATATTCGACGCGTCGCGTGAGGTTTACTATGTGGTGGACTGCATCGACGAGGATATGTTTTTGCGTGTAAATAATACTAGCGGGAACCCGTGCTACGCTACGGAGAGAGCCCGGATTTATTGAATGGCTGCACCCAGGAATTCCGTGCTGATGATGGACACTCGTCACCAACCTCCGGTTGGTTCCTCGTGTCCCTGTGCAGTTGCATACCAGGAATCACATCTGCCTTCCCGTTCCATGCCATTTCATGCTGCTATCCATTGGTCTTGAGTCCTCCATCCCCAAGAACCCGTGGATGGAATTCCTGGATGACTGCACTTAGACATACTCAGTCTAAGTTACTTATTGACGGACCGTTGTCGCCAACCTCTGGTCGGGTCCCAGTGCATATTCAGTGTCATTTCTTTTGATGCTCTTGAATGAGGCTGTTTGAGCTCGGTTGGAGCTCGGACTTGTTTTGCACGTTCTCATCCCGGAAATTTGCATCCAAAAAATCTCAGCTGATTTCCTACTTCATCCCGCTATCTTCCCTTGCTCCACTGTCGAGAGCTTGTAGGCTGGGATGTACAAATTGTTTAATGAAGACTCGAGAGCAGCGGGGCGCAGGACCGAAGAATGCCGAATAAGCCCGATGTTTGTCCTCGCGTGCCCATAGCATGCCTACAAACCTGATTGGCTGAGGAGGCATTCCCGTGACCTTTGTCATTTGTATAAGTAGATAGATTGATGTATGAATTTCTCCCCTTGTCTGCAGCAGAGGTTCATTTTATTCTACACCCTCTTGTAGTGTGGATCCAAGCTGAAGCCGTCCCAAGCCATCTAAAGCCATCCCAAGCCCCCAATCACCTTGAGCCGCTTTGAACGGCTTGAGACCGGTTCCAAGTGGTTCCAAGCCACGCCGCCAATGGCTTGGAACCGGTTCCAATCCCATTCAAGCCGCCAAGCCGACTCATTCCGTTCCAACCGAACTGGGTTTTTTCCGACACAGAGATCAGCTGCACCTTACGATACCTCGGAGGAATCTGAGGATCCAGCACAGAATTCGACGCATCTGTACTATTATCGCGCTATCTCATACTGTATATCCCACTGTACTACCATTGTACATTTTGTCCCCGTGTCTGGTGTTTGAATGAATGGAACAGATAATTGTTGACTACACCTTACGCGAATGAGAAGAATGCAAGAACGAACAGGCACAAGCCCAATTTGAAGTAAACAGAGCAATAAGGCAAAGATGATATGGAGCGCTCGATGATTATGCTTTATACCAACAAGATTACTGGACTGTCTAGATTCTAGGGTATGGCTATACGCTCAGGAGAAATGCATTTCACACGCGTACGAATTGAAGTGGGATCGCTCTTACGACTCGTTCGCAAACGGCTGGTCAGTGTACCCAGTGGGAACGTCCTGTCCCGGCAGATAGAATGTGGGCCGGTCGTAAGGATGCAGAGCGATATTCTTCTCCAACCGCAGAGGTAGGTCGGGCTGGAAAGTGTCAATCAGCATGCATCGAACACGTAGAAGTCAACTCGGCTTACATTGGCAATGAAATGGCGGCCAAATGCAACGAGGGAATTCTTGCGCTGCTCCGCGAGCTTGATGGCCGACTCACGGGTGAACCCTCCGGCGCTGATCAAGGGACGGTCGCCCCAGATTTCGCGGATGAAGTCGTTGGATTGGGTGGCGTTTTCCGACGACGTCTCCACGCTGGAGTCCGCGCATATTCGAGGCTCGATGAGGTGGAGATACGCGAAGTTGGGATACAAGCGCTTGAGCGCGGACACAAGGTAACTGAATGCCGGAACGGGATCGGCCATGCCCATACCTATAGTTTGTTTTCAGTAAGGATTCAATCGCGACGCCATAGATAAATCCCACCTCCAAAAGGACTCCAAGGACCGAATCGGATTGCAGTCTTGCTCTCGCCAACGGCCTCAGTCACGGCTTTGACCACCTCCAGCGTAAAGCGCGCGCGATTTTCCACGCTACCGCCGTAGGTATCTGTTCGGTTGTTCGAGACGTCCTGCTGAAATTGATCCACAAGACAGCCGTTTCCGCCTGAGTGTGTAAGCTGGTCAGGAATGGATTGTCCAACGGGACGGGAAAACGAACCGTGGATCTCTATGCCATCGAACCCGGCCGCCATGCCGTTTTTCGCAGCTTGAGCATACAGTTCGACGTATTCCTGAATTTCGGGAATTGTGAGCGGCCGGGGCTTCTCCTCCGCTCCCTTTTCAACGGGAATATCAGAAGCGGAGATCCAGGGGTACGTCGGATCGTCGGCCTTCAAGACTGCTGGCATTGCCATCCGCCCCAACGCTCCTATCTGGAGGAAGATGAAGGACCCCTGAGCGTGAACGGAGTCGACGACCTAAAAATCAGCGTTTAAGCATGCCAGCGAGCGGTGGTGATTTATGAATACTCACCTCCGTCCACGCCTTCACCTGCTCGGGAGTTGATATACCGGGCATGTTTGGGAGTCCCCCGGCTTTGGTAGCAATAGCAACGGACTCCGAAATGAGGAGGGTTCCTGGGGTGCTTCCGCGCTGGGTGTAGTAATCCTTAACCAAAGGAAGCAGAGGGACATATTTAGCATCGGCTCTCAGCCGCGTGAGGGGGGCGAGCACGATGCGGTGCTTGAGTGACACGGAGCCGACATCTGTGGGCTGGAAGAGTTGGGCAGACATAGAGAAGTCGGGGCTGGGAGTAGTTTAGATTGTTGTAACAAACCGTTGTGTCCTTTGGTTTTATACCCACTTCCAATCGCGGCTCCATTGCGAGGGGTTTAGTCAGGCTCTGCCGATTCTCAAACGGACTGCGATACAAAGATTCGCCGATTCTTGGTCGGGGCGGGAACGCCGGACGCTGTCGCTTTGTCATGGTGTGAGGACTCAGGAGGCGGTGCGGTGCATGAAAGCTTGCCTCACAGTGCCCCTCAGTTTAGGACATCTTCTGTTGGCCGTGGGATCCTCCATCTGTCTTGAATCACGGGTAAGGACTTCCTGCAGGAAATGTGTCGACAAGTAGCCGCTAAAGTCAGAAAAAAAAACGACATCGAAATCTGATAGCCGAGCGATTATGTACTGTATGACACTTCATCGATGACACCAACTTTTGTTTTCTCATCCTCGAGTCCTCGACGCCTCGCTGTCCTCTTGGAGTCTTGCTATGTGGCACCTTCTTCCCCGTCGCTGACAACGACCTGTGCGCCAGCTCCTCCTGTATCAGATACGGGTTCTGTTCCTCTTTGCATCCGTGAAGGGAGCAGTAGAATCTGGCACGGCACTGCGACACAGCGTACGCCCAAGTCTGTCGAACACGCTCCACATCGTCTTCCTTCAGCCATACCGCTCAGCGCTCAGCTTCCGCCTCCGTCTCCAAGTCCGGAGTCCGGAAGCCGCCGCCGTGGCACTTGCAGGGCATCAAATCAACGATGGAATCGCCGAATGATGGCCGAATGGCAACTCCCGAGTTCAACCTATGGTTGAAACTTCGTTGAAACTTGTGTGCTTAGCATAAGCCAGCGTTCACCCGGAATTCTGCGCACGGATGTTTAGCGATGCCACAGATTGCGCTCCGTGTTCGAATCTATTCCACAGTACAGGTTCCTCGAGTATTTGGGTTTGGCCTTCCGTCCGCTCTTTCATCCGATTAATAGTAATTGTTGGCTAATAGGAGGCGCAGACTCAGCCCCGGGGCAGGCATATATCTATTTGGTATTACTTATCGGCCGCCGTTCTTTCCCAAGGCACGATCACATGTCGGTTACAGGTCGCGAGTACTCGGATCAGGCACGAATTCCCGGATACTTCCACCGAGTCATGGCAACTGGCGGGGAATATTAAACGGAGACTGATCCTTCGCTTCACCTCCCTTTTCCCTCTTTTCGCTCATCTTTCTGCTTCATCTGCTTCTTTACTGCAGTGCAGTCCCTTTCGATCCTTTGACATTCATTTCATCTGCTGCGTCCCAATGCTGTCCTTCGCCCTCGTCCTTGTGCTTGTCTCTCCCGCATTCGCTGCTTCGATAGGTGCGCGTGCCGCTGCCGCCGCTGTGACGCGTACCAGTGGTACTTTTTCTCTCGCCGACGACAATGGCGTGTCTGGTGAACAATGCATTACTTTCCGCAACAACGGTCTGGCAGCATCTAGCTTTGTGGCGCATACCGTTTTCATTTTGTTCCAGGTGAAATCGTCGAGGCTGCCTGCGTCACCACTTCTGTCGACCGACAGATCACGCCGGGTACCACCGCTGCAGGGCTCCCTGTTCTGCTTGTCGAGCGCTCGTTCGAGGCGGCGCAGGCAGCACCGCTAGTTGGTGTTACGCCGTGCATCGGGTTCAACGGCACTGATTTCCTGGCGTCGGACTGCAATACTTTGACGGCGGCTAACGCCGTTACGTTGAGCGCCGCGGGTGAACTCGTTGCCGGCACTGCGTGCAGCACTGGCGTCGATGGCATCTCGCAGCTGACCATCTCAACGACTGGCGCGGGGTGCACGACGTACACGAGCACGGTGGTGACGCTCAGCGCAGACAACGTACGATTCTCTGGTTCAAGATCGCTGACTTACTGATTTCATGAAGGCTGGAACTCCCGCTGCTGGTGCCGCAACAGTTCCTGCGGCTGCCTCTAACGCTGGCGCTAAGAAGGGTGCGAAGAAGGCCGCGAAGAAGGCCGCCGCCAAGACCGTGAAGAGGGCTCACAAGGGTGGCAAAAAGGGTGCTGCTAAAGGCGCCGCCAAGGGTGCCGCCGCCGCCGCCTCCACGACGGCTGCTGCCGCCACCACAGGTGCGGCGACCGCAGCTGGCGTCGACACCGCCGTGACGCGCACCAGCGGTACCCTCTCCCTCGCCGACAACACGGGCGTGGATGGGGAGCAGTGCATCACCTTCCGCAACAACGGCGCGTTTACCTGTTCCGATTCCCCTCCCGTATCTCTTTGTCTCATCCCTTCGCCTTTCTCCTCACTCAGGTGAAATCGTTGAAGCCGCCTGCGTTACCACCTCCGTCGATCGGCAGATCACCCCGGGTACCACCGCCGCCGGGCTCCCCGTCCTCTTCGTAGAGCGTTCGTTTGAGGCAGCGCAAGCTGCACCTCTCGTCGGCGTGCAGCCATGCATCGGGTTCAACGGCACGGATTTCCTCGCGTCAGACTGCAACACCTTGACTGCCGCTAACGCAGTTACCCTGAGCGCCGCAGGGGAACTCGTCGCTGGTACTGCATGCAGCAGCGGCGTCGACGCCATCTCACAGCTAACGGTCTCAACGAGCGGCGCGGGGTGCGCGACATATACGAGCACCGTGGTTACGCGCAGCGTGGATAACGTGAGCTTTACTCTAATTTTTTGTTCGACCCCTCACGATGTTGGAGCGCAGGCTGGAACACCCGCACGGAGGGCCGTCGAGTTTGGGCTCAACATGCGCCTGCGCATGCGGAGGGCCTTCCGCCGCTCTTCGCTTGTTGAGGTTTAGTTCTTCACATTTTCGAATGGATGGGATCACAGTAGTATAACGCAAATCAAACAGAAGCTAATTTTCAATTTTCAGTACCGTTTCGCGCGATTGAGAGTAAGATTATGATTTGTAGTGACATTTGTGCGACATGGGCCGCAGCCTTCGAACACGAGCCTGTACCGATGAGTCGACTTTTCTTTCATCCACCGAACCAGTTGTGCTATCCTACTAGTAGATATGTTTGTCTTTGGCATTCCGAACTTGAACGGAAAATTCCGCGAACCCAAACATCTTTGACATCATCCAGTCCTGATCAAAAGTTCAGTGCAGCTCACAGACCGAGGACCGAGGAATGACTGGGCACTGACGAATACCGATCTCGATAAAAAGGTATCGATAAACCAGCATACCCATGACTGACTGCCAGCCCAGAGCCACGCACGAGGGTTGCTTTTCATTGCCTCTGCGACTACAATCCGCGCGTAGTCGTCAGTGGGTGTTGCGTTCGCTGAAAAGGAACATCAATTCATGAAGTCGGGAAGCCAGCGGTATGCGGACACTGGGATCGATTCACGCGCTTTGCCTGGTAGGCTTCCTCCATCTGTTTATAAAGAGAGTTATGCGGGATCGTGTTTGGCTTGGCAATGTTGCTCTTCACTGCGCCCGTGATTACCTTGTCGATGTGAGTGCGGCGCCATCAGAAAAAACTGGCACGGGAGCTGGAGACTCACATTGACAATTTTGATACTGAGTACACCATTAGCCGCCCCGACGAAATTGGATATCAGGAACGCTCACTTGAATGGCGCCAGTTCAACTCGAAGTGTATCCCCGAACGAATGAAGCGCGGCTTTACTGGTGTTGTAGCCTGCACTGAATGGAACAGGCATAATGCCGGAGATACTTCCAGTATTCACAATACATCCCTGGCCAGAAGAGATGAGCAATTGAATGAATTCTTGAACCATGCTCATGGGGCCAAAGACGTGGAGCTCAAAGAGCGCGCGGACAGCAGACATGTCCATGTCAGTGGCAGCTACAGGGTACGCTGCCGGCTGTAATGTGAGATCTTCAGGTGCACGCCAATGTGAAGACGTTACTCGCCCTTCCCTCTGTGGGTTGAATCTTCAGAAAAAGGGTAAAGGAACGGGTGCGGCGGGCTTACGCGTTATTAACGAGGATATCGAGTTTGCCTCCCGTCCGGTCCACAATTTCGTCCCTGGTCTTGCGGATCGCAGCCCCGTCGGTAACATCCAATGGCAGGGTCTCAATTCCGAGCACGGATAGATCTTGCATAGACTCGAGACGACGGGAAGTCGCAAATACACGGAATCCTGCAAGTTTTCAACGCATACGTGTAAAGGTAGTAAATACATATCTAGACACTTTGTAGCGAAACTGAACCCGACCTTGAAAATGGAACTCTTTCGCCAGTGCAGCGCCGATGCCGCCACTGCTACATCCAGTGATTAGAACCGTTCTCTTCTGGGCCATGACCTGAGATGTTTGAGACTTTGGTGGTGTTATGTGGGGCGAGAAGTTGTGGGTCCGTCTGAGAAAGAAAAATACGTAAATAGCAGTGCGTGGAAAGTTTACACCGCCCATCGCCGCGGCGGGCGGTCAGGGCCGAATCGTCGGCGTTTACTTATAAAGAGCGATCTCAACATCGCCTCATTCCTGCGCCCACAATTCGAGATCTGGTCTTTGGGAAATGACTACTCGCCATATTGTCGCAATGCTGCTTCCGGCGTGGGGTCACACCACCAGCTACCTACATGCTGCGACCCAGATTATCAACACACACTCCGCTGTGGTCATCACCATCGTCCAGCACTCTATGATGGGTGCGTACTACGTACCTTCGAAATTTGTCCGCACAAATTCATCCAAATTCTGCTATTATGTAGTCGGCCAGATGGAAACGGAGTTGGCGGGATGTACGTATGATAAGACGCGACTTAGAATCCTCGGTATTGGTCCCAAAGAGTCTGTGAGCTTTCAGCCGGTATCTAGACTAATTTCGAGCGCAAATATTACAGGTCGGAGTCTGGCATGACCACGCTCATACAGGCACTCGGGCAGCTCATTGGCGGCTGGATGGTAGTCTTGTGCCCGGGGGGTCGGATCGCGTTGCGCCGTTGTTTAGTAAGCTTATGTAAAAGTCCCATCACGGCAAATTGCGGTTTGTCTTTGGTTTGTCTTCCACGCGCTGTTCTGGCCTCGCTCAAGGCTTTGCGGTATAGTGTCGGGGCCCCGTGCCATTGTACAATGCAGGAGCGCGTCCCTGAATTTTCTGGAATTTGTATGGGTCGTTTCTGTTCCGTTTGCAACGGTCAAGTCGATAATCGTGTGTTCAAATCATATGCCTTCAAGTTTGCGCGACTCCCAACGGATCCCCAACGGATCTCCTCTGAATCTTCCAAGAATCTTCGGTTAAAGTCAGTCCACCTGGAAAAACCGGAAAGCTTGCAACGTTAGATGTGGATTTGCAGGAGGTTTATATTTAATTCATTCAATCGCTACGAGCCACAGAGTATGTAGCCAATTGGTAACGTTGCTGAAAACCACCACTTCCGCAGGGTACGACGGACACAAAGAGGAGCGTGGGTCGACGGCCGCGCGCAGCGCACGCAGTCCCGCAAGATTAATATGTATGAGGGACAAGCGGAGCGTATCTAGCACGCGTCGTGAGATTCAGCAGCAGGGCATGGGCGGCGTTCAAAACGAGGGCGATGTGCTGTCGTCTAGACGGCGATCGAAACACCGTAGGTGCGAGGGCGCGAGAGACCTGTGGAGGGAAGCGGCGAGGAAGGAGGGAGAACGGAGCGACGCACCAGAGCTTTCGAGCATGTGTCGTTCGAGTTGGGGGCTCGATTCGGCGGCGGCGGCGGCGCGCACGCGGCACACCTGCCCATGCCATGCACGACAGTCGCCCGGCGTCCAGACCTGAAAAGCGTTGTTAGTTTACTGCGACCGAACAGATAAACGGACCGAGAGTTTTTGACGTACCTCCAAAATTGGTAACGGACTTCGCTACCAGCGTCGAGCGACACCTCCGCAAACTGAATCTTGACCGTGGGCTTCACAATTACGGGGTACCAATAGGTCGGCAGGCGTGGCGTGCGCACGCTTGCGCATCCTGCGAGGATGCGCGTCGGTCGCATAAATCCGGCAGCAGCTATGACTCGAAGACCTTTGTCAATCTTCAAGAGGAGCAGAAACAGTGAAGCAGAATAGGAAAGCAACGGATACAGCATCAAAGAACTGCTTGGAAACTTGAGTCCGTAACGTGAAGGACGGGGAAGTAGAGGGGAAAGAACGGGTAAGGATACGAAGGACGAAAACACAACGACTGGGTCCAGTATCCGCTAGTGCGGCCAGCCGGCGGGTCATAAGGGGGAGTATTGAAGCTTGAAAGGTTCAGACTGAATTCTGGGAGTATGTGAGGCGGTACGAGCTGGATGCAGCGAGAGAAAGTGGCAGAAGGGCAAACGGCAAATTGGTGGGAAATACTTTTACGTAAGCTTACTAAACAACACCGCAACGCGATCCGAGCCCCTCGGTAACCAACAGACTCTAACAAGCGAGGTACGAGCTTCCCAATGTTAGAGTGTCTGGCTGCGAGAGACTAGCTGGATGGATCTTATTCCCCAATTAATCGATGGGAGTAAAGGATGGTCGAGACCGAAAACTGTTCACGTACGTGTTGCTTTCACCTATACAGTGCCTTCTGAATTCATCTGCAGCTGGATTTTGCCTGTGGAGGTTTTGTCGTTGAATCTACCAAGCAAATTCTTGGCCCAGACTGTAAAATTCTCGTGTGGTGGTCCTCCGCCGTTATCTCCCTTCCTTCGCACTTCACAGACCATGATTTTATTGCCATATGTGATGAGATTTACGCGGACGAGTCGAGGCGACAAGACCGCTCCAAGGAAGGCATCCTGCAACAGGTCAGTCATAATCTCTTTGCGCAACGGATCAATCACTGACTTCGATAATAACAGGTTTTTGAGGCGTCCAATGGCACCGATAAGCTTTCCGGTACTGTTGTAAAGTATCCTGGCGGACCCGACATGTACGACTACGAGCGCCACGCGTATGCCGGCGGCCCTCCCACCGGCCTGGGTATGGTAATGTCCATCGCACAAAAGCTCGGTAAAGCTGCAGACGGATATATTGCGTCGGCCAGCAGCTGCCTGGAACCCGTCGGCGTGCCGTATTGCCGCGAATTTCTGAAGGAGGAAGGAAAGGAGCTTTTCGCCATTGGGATGCAGGCGCACGAGCTCAGTTGGAGCAGCGCCGCAGTTGCAATCTCCAACGAGCACGTGAAGGCGTTCCTTGACGGCGCCGTGAGTCAATACGGAGAAGAATCTGTGCTTTATATCTCCTTCGGGTGAGCGCTCGGAGTAAATGGTTCAATCCTGGTGTCGCTTACGGGCTTTGGTTGCGTAGATCGCTCTCTTTCCCAGTCGCCACGCCGCACCTCACCGAAGCGTTCATAAGCACTCTCCTTGAGCTCGAGCAGCCCTTCCCGTTTATCTTCGCGCTCGGGTCTAAGATTGCGTCTCTCCCTGCGGAGCTCATTCAGCGCGTCAATGACAGCGGAAGAGGGCTGATCTGTAATTTTTGGGTCGAACAGCGCGCGATCCTGCAGCATGGGGCCATCGGGTGGTTCCTCACACACGGCGGCTTCAAGTGAGTGTTGGATTGTTTTTGTTTGTCAACTCACATATTCCTGATGCAGCTCCGTCTCCGAGGCGTTGTTGCAAAGCATCCCGCTCATCATCTGGCCCGTAGGTGGCGAGCAGCCGGTCAACGCCGCGCTGCTCTCCACTGGCTCGAATGCGGTCGCTATCGAGCTCTTTCAGGTAAACACCGCCTCCTTTTGTGGGGTTTCAATTTACCGCGTTGTTCAATCAGGTCCGGACTGGCCCACAACTCGGGCCCTCATTGCACACTGATGCCAGAATCACAGGCACCGTGGAAGATGCGGTTGAGGAGTTCAGAGCGACGTTCGCCACCGCGCGAGGCGCCAGTGGCGCCGCGCTGCAGGCCAATGCGGCTAAAATGGCGGCGGCGCTGAGAAAGGAGCGCGTCGGACGGGCAGCGGAGGAGCTTGAACGGCTGGCGAGATTTTAGACATCAGAAGAAAGATCCGTAAATTTTGTTTCATAGAAAGTTTAATAGAAAGTGTGATATCGTGCACTTGGGAAATTATGGTGGATCATGAAAGGTCCTTTCTCAGCGCTGTGAATTGATCTCAGCTCCAGACACCTCGTAAAGTTCCACCACACGTACATGTGTGATCCAATGCTCTTCGAACGTCCAAGATTCCCCGTTCCGCGAGGGCAGGAAACGCACAACGGGTGTCCTCCATAAACCTCTTTTCATGGACGTCTGTCGGCGGAGCCAGAGACAGCAGGCTGAATGTAACGTTTGAGAGTGCGGGGAAGCGCGCTGCAGTCAGAATTTTGGCTACCGGCGTCCAGTCGACCGTTACGTCTGGAAAATTCATAACGACAGCGGGACTGAACTGGAGTTTTTTCAGGCCATCGGAGCACGTCTCTAAGAGGCGTGCAAAGAACTCGACTAGCCTGCGGCAGTCGTCCTCGACATTGAATGACAGTGTAAGGTGGCGGAGATTTTTCAAGGCGGAAAAGGAAATGGATTTCGCCAGTTCGACATCAATGAGACTAGGCGGCGAGTCAACTTGATAGTTGAAATTAGCTATAAGCAGAACGCAGGCAAAGGGGACCTCACAAAGTTGAGAATCGAAGTAGAGTTCTCGGAGATTCGACGCAGAAGCTTTGATGATGTCTCGAAACTGGCATGAGGTCTCCAGTTTCCACGTAAACCGGAGGCAGGCCACATCAGAAAGAGAGTCTCCGCGAACAAGCCATCTCGTTAAAATTTCCAGAGTCGGAACGTTGAGGTGAAAACAGCAATCTGCCAGCCGCAGGTGCTTGTTCATAGATGGAAGGTCGACATCGGTCAGGGACGGAACATCGACGTCCCACAACCACAGTTTTCTCAAAACAGGGGACGCGACAAGTCGGGCAAAATCCGCCTGTGCGACGTTTCGCGGGTTAATGAGCCGCAGCGAAGTGAGAGTTGACCGCTGACACAGCGAGCAGATTGCTGTCCGCAATTCTCTGGGCAGTGCATCCCATTCCACAGTACCATGCACTCCGAAGTACAATGTGAATGCTGTAACCCCATCCAGAAGTTCCAGGACCGGTACGAAGCTCTGACAGCAGGATGCCTGGGGCGAATGGCCAACTCCGGCGTCATAAACTTGGAGCCCTTTGATATAGCTGCGAAGATGCGGAGAGTCCATGAGGCTGTTGTGCAACTGCTGCGCGCGATTGTCTCCGTGCGGGGTAAGTCTGACCTGCGAGAAGATACACGCCTGGGAGGGTTGCAGAAAGGCGCCGCAGACAAGTGCAGAGGAGCGAAGAGTGGGGCCATCCTTGGCGTTTTCGCGTATGATCATGTCAACGAGTTCTGGGGGAAAGCGAGCTATGTGCGCTGACGACGCGTTCATTTGATCTGTAGAACAGCCTGTCCAGCATGATTTGTGGTGGTATGCCTGCATATTTGCGCTCTTACCTGGTGCTCGGCCTCAGGCTCGGTGCTAAGTGCAATCTCAGTGCCGGTTGGGAGACGACAAAGCCTTTTGACAGCAGGCCACGTGGCGCACGCGGAAGCTGTCGGGAATTGGTGCTCCGCGTTTGCCCGACTTCGAAGGTCTGAACCAATATATCGTCAGGAGAAACAAAGGAGAAAAGAAAAATTGGTGTGTCCAAGCCAAATCTAACGCGTCTAGGCTCTGCAGAACTTTCCGAACAAGCGGACGAGTGCTGAACATCACCAGCATTAGAAGCAATTCTCAGTGCTCGCAGTCCATGCCGGCACAAATGAGAACAAAGAACACGAAGGAAGGAAGCTCAAGGAAAGTGATATTAGTTGAATATTAGCAATAACAAGGCTTGACGACAAAGGGAATATGTGGGCTGGGTGAAAATGACGCGCATTGACGCACGGTGGCTGGATATCGTTGACGGCTGCCGAGTCGTATCGGACGAGATGGTATACCGGTCCCGACGGTCCGTAGACCTCACCCGCATGTGCGGCCGTGACGCGCCACTGCCGCGGTCTTGACGCAGAAATTTTCAAGTTTAATTGAAGTTCAAAGTGGATCGTAGAGCTACGGGGCGCGTCCGTAGACAATGTAAACGTGTCTCGCGCTATGCTATCATGCTTAGGAAGAAAACCCGGGCAACTTTGACTCAGACAGACACTTATTTTGGAGGTAAATAATGTAAATAATGTAACTAATGTCCCCGTGGGGCTAAAACAGCGGTACGGGACCTCCAATGGTGTTCTGCACCTTGGATTACTATGAAGGCCCTTACTGGACAAAAGGTTTTTTTCTGTGTTTTGGACCAAAATTTGTCGAGATCTTGGAAGATCTCTAGAGAACCAGCGAGATCTTCAGGGATCTCTCGAGTTCTCTAGAGACCTCAGTTATTTTCCTCGAGATCTCGAAGGATCTCGATTTCACCACCTTTATCCGAGGTCTGTGGAGATCTCTCGAGATCTCGATTCCAGTAAAGGTTTTTTCGAGATCTCGAAAGTCCACGCATTATTCCATTCTTGCTACTCTCCGAGACCTCGGCAGGGTATCCTCCGGTCGGGTATATCATTGATCGCAGACTGGCCACACATAGTGGCCCCCCAGGACCTTTCATGGCCACATGCTGCGAAAACATGGATCAACTATTACGTCAGTTTCTACCCACGGTTCGAAGTTGCATAAAAACCGTATTCTCATTTCTATGTCCATGCCACATATGCAAATCCCAAATGTACAATTGCAAGTACTGCATCAGACTGCACTGCGGGATTGTGACTGTGCCTTTGAGGGGTGGAATTTCGGGTGGAAGATAACCTTGAAACGGAGCCCGTTGAAGCACGCGCTAAGTAAGTGTTGCTAACTTCGCGACGATGCACAGTTTTGACCCCAAATTTCTGTGTCGTGCCCATAACACAGCGCTAATAGTCAGATAAGCAGAGCAAAGCGGCCACTTCAACAGGCCGGCCGTGGGTGCCTGCCAAGTCGTTCTGTCAACACCATTCACGTTCAGAAGGTTCGTCACAATCAGGGAAATTCGCAAGAGCCAATTATATAATTACCTCGACTCAAACCGGGACGTGGAATACCGCAACTCGTTCTGAGCCTTGAGCTTGTGCGATGCCGCTCTATCCATTTCGGTTGAACCGCTAGATAGGGAATCATCGCGTGGTTGCACATGGCCATTGTATTTCTTGAAGGGTCTGAAATGATAGACATGACCCTCACACTCAAACTCTTCACGACATCTTGTGAAAGGGCTAACTGAGGACTTTTGCAAGTAAGATTACCCGAGGCTTCCATACGTGAGGTTCGTTCGTTTATCTCTGTACATGTACCATTCGTGTAATCCGTAGCCTACCCTTGTCCGATTTTCTTGCCCGACTCCGGTCTGACCGTTAGCTGACAATTTTTGGGTCTTTATATCTATTCATCACTCGAGACTCGGTGTCCACACTTTCCCCCAGTCGCTGACTGACTGCTTCGTCACGCGCTATAGGCTGAACGTCCTCAATATAGCCATGATCATCTCATGTGATCGTCCATGGTGGACAAGACATGATGAAACATCTCACTCCGGCAGCGGAATCGTCATTCAAATCTAGAATCAGCACTGTCCTCTCTTCTCAAAGTTCGTTGAACAGCACCGTTAGGCTGTCAAACCTGGCAAGTCAAACTTGGGGGGATTACAGGACCGGGCTACCTCCTTACATCTGCGAGGATGCGGCCCTTCCCTCCTTGGACTCAATAGTGCATTGCACAAAATCCAACTATCTTTGTGTTCTGGTTCCACGATATCTTAGATATTGCTTAATTCTGACTCTCTGAAACGATGAGCATTACAAATTTGATCGGGGAGCAAGTTTCTTTGCCTGCGGCAGTTACTGTAGCTGACCCTGCCGACTCATTGTGTCGATGGTGCACAAACGAGGCCACATGTAATCTTCAACCATCCAACAAAAGCTTAGTCACAACCCGAGAAGGCCGAACCTGTACACAAATTTGTACAGGGACCATCACAACTCTGCTTTCTCGGACCGCGTGTGAGCCCCCAGGCTGCAGTGACAGGTGGCGAGAGTGAGGGTATGTAGACACGGAATCATTTCTATCCATTTAATGGAATTCCAAAGTAACAGGCTTTCGTTGCGCAATGCCACATCGGTGCAACGTGGATGCAGAACACCTGGAATGTAGTCCTTGTCCAATGAAGATGAGAAATGTAGCCTAGCCTCCCATAAAATCACGATGACGATCCGGATTTCTTGAACGATTGGGCTCGCCAGTATCTCAACAGTACCGCTGCTGTCAAGTTGGTAAAAATTTGAGTCGCAGAAATATACTTGGTATCGTGAGCCATATCCTTTGGAACATTCTCAGACTCACAAGCTTCCGAATCTCGGGGGGTTAGGTGCGGGCCCGGGTACCTGAGTGCACAGGGAAGAGAAGTCGGGAGACACTGCGGGGATCTGACTACGAGTCTAGATTATGTAGCAAGCAAGGTCTCTTCCGACGCAGTCGGAGCTTCCTAGTACCTGTGGTCCTCAGGATATTCAACTCTGCACCAGTAACTATTGAGTTCTGCCCCGGTAACGATCGAGTGGTCCGAGGCTGCGTTTTGGGGCCACAGTGGAATGCATCCCCACTGCGCAGTGGAACTATCATGGTTAGCTACACGTCCAAAGGTGCCATGGCAACACTGTGAAGCAATTTCGACGCTGGGTGACCCCTGGCATAGTGGATTCTGTCTGAGGTAACAAAGTTGAACTTGAGGCTTACAAGGACAGGGCGCACGGCACCCTCTGAGTAACATTTTAAGGTGACCTGTTGTAGAAAATTATACACTGTGAAAGACCATGGTTTGATCGAGGGCTGACCATGTTCGAAAGACTCGGTGTCCGCGCCCGATGTACAGTAACAAGAGTGAGTTCAAATCATGAGGCCGAAGGACAGAGCTAAGATGCTGCATCCAAGGGCCACAAAGAGGGTGAGCATGGGTGTATGTATGTACTGCAGGATCCTGGGTAATCAGATCAAGCGAAGGCGTAAAGCACCGGTATAGTTTTTTCAGGACCACTTTGAATCCCAATCCGAGGGGAAACATTGGAAACGGTGGGTGCGGCAACATTTCAGTCGCGCATGGAGGTTAATTTCGCATGCGGGTCTGCCAGAGTTTACGCCGAATGGAGCCTCGATTGCCCCAGGGAAGGCAGGTGAACTGGAGCAGTGTCAAGAAGATGGAAACAGAGGTAGTTCAGAGGTGCGTTCAGCCAAAGAGCAATCGGTGTCCCGTGCTTGCTGGGTAAGGCAACAGCGCTCTGACAATGTTCCAGAGACTGGTGCATTGAGCGACTTCGAGACCCGCATTGAATGAAGGGGTGAGTCAAGAGGCGAGCGATCATTTAGATCTCGACACAGACCTCTTTGACAACCCCCCCAAATTGGGATGTCCGAGCTAGCCGGGGTATTTCCACCGTTCTCAGCTTGAGATTCTTTCCTACAGTCTCAAAGTCCTTCCAATCACTCCGAGATTTGGCAAGACCCCCCATTCTGCCATACTGTTTGTCGTCCTACGGCCTCAAACCATTTTATTTGTGGGAGCTGAAAGCAAGATAGATTTTACAACTTTTCAAGTTCAGCTTCGGCACATTTCGGCACAAAGATTTTATCTCCGGTACAGTTCGGGTCGCGGTCCGCACTTGATCAAAAAATTTCGAATCAAACTTGCAAACGATTCTGAGCTATTCTGAGGCCATCAATTGCTTACATACCCCCCCCCCCCCCCCCCTCTGACAGGTGTCAGGAAAATCGGAGGTCTGTGTCAGGGATTTTAATCCCGCTCGCCTCTTGGGGTGAGTGAAAAAAGGGTTGAAAGTTGAAGGAGCACGATCGGTCTCAATGAATGAAGTGCAGTTGAGATTTGGGGTTACCAAGTGTGCATGTGGGAGCGAAAGTAATGCGGAAGGGTATACGGGTTTGGAAAAATCTGTCAGAAGTCACATTCTTATACAACGAACGAGGTACGAGTTTCGGATGTTGTAGCGTCTGTTTATAAGAGACTACATCCCTATTCCGGACCCAGAAATCAATGCTCCTCCCCAGTTTCCGGCCACCATTTCCTTTTTCTTAAGTTCCCCGGCGCCAACCAGCGAGAACTCGGCTCTACATTTCGTCTTGAGTCGTCCAACATTTTACAACCTAGAGGTCTAGATGTTGAAGCACCGGAGAGCTTTCAAAACAAGTAGTACCCAAAAAAAACCGCTCAATTATATGTGTGTGCCAATTGAACCTCAGGCTACCGCTCCGCTCATCGAAGAACTTATCCGGATTTGGAAGTGGCAGCACCGGGTCCCGAATCTTATCCGAATTGGTTGGACTGGCCTTGCCGTCCCAATCTGAGATTGCCCTCTGACCGGGATGGCCTTGAGTGGTGGGCCATGGTCACCGGAGCGAAGCTTGTCTCGGTGCTTTGAGCCGTGAGAAGACTTTCGGGTATCTCGGAGAAGTGCAAAAACAATAAAAATCACCCAGACTAAGGGCCATATGTATGTCATATTTGCGGGGATCTTGATTAGGCTTGCAGGTATGGTGGGAATTGGAAAGCGGAATCGGCTTTGTCGATGGGTTTATGGAGGCCGCCGAACATCAAGGGCTGTTTTCGAGTAATGAGAAGCAACCTGGGGTATCGACAGCACCGTAAGTCCAACCCGATTGTTCAATCGAAAGTGTCCAAAAATTGAAAACCCGATGCTGGATAGGGCGGACATTGTCAGAAAAACAATTCCCATGGCCTCAATTTCGTCATTGCAGAAACTTTTTGCAGTCCAGAATCAAATTCCGCAGTGGCTTCGAGTACTCACATCCAACAATATGTAAATGTTGGCGTCAATTGCCAGATTGCATCCCCTGCAAGGAACCGAGCTTACAATTTCCGTGCTGGACTCAAAGTCCAAGCAATGCTGCTCTTTGCCTTGAACAAAGTGCAAGTGATAAAGGACACACGTAAAGCATCGCCTACCCAGTCAAAGCGACGTGTGGAGTGCCGAATCGAGCTTGACAGAAATAAACCCCGACTAAACTCAGTGGTCATCAATGTGCGATACCTGGCTGACTCCTCTCAGCCTTCTATCACCCGCCATTTGCTGCCTGTCTCACGGTGCGTAAGTAGCGCCTTGGCATCGCGCGCTACTAACAATTTTGTATTTCCCCTGGATATTTCTATTGAGGGTACCTTCGAATTGGCCCAACTCACCAGAACTTGACGGGAGATTGACGAAGATGCCTAGATGTTTAGCAGCGTAGGGATGGGAAACGAGCTGTGTCCGTGGATTGACGGTGCTTTCTTGTGTTCACAACCAGTGTAACAATGCAGCCCTCGGCAACAACACCGTGACCAGTCAGTTAAGCTCAAGGACATGCATCTCTCAGCCTCCTCCCGCCATCGATACTCTCGCCATACACGCTGAATGAACCCAGGGCAATTGGGGCGAAGATTGAACATCCCCGAGATGCCCGAAAACCACATGGGGTTGCGGGCAGATATCCAAGTTGGAGCGCGCAAGTCCGTGGTATTGTACGGGCTACCAGGGGTCTCCATCACCTACTAACGATGCCATCACGGCTCCCGAGTGTTTTGCCGGCTGCACAAAAAAGTGGTTGAGATCTCGATTTTGAGCGCAAGTTGCACCTCTGGCGCGCAAGCGGAAGCTCGGAAAGATCATTCGAGATCTCTCAAGATCTCGGGCTTTTGATTTTTTGGTTCTACAGGAGCAAAATCAGAGTTTCGGTCGAGATCTCGAGATCTCTAGAGATCTCGAGAGAATGGTCGAGATCTCGACAAATCTCGACAAATCTTGAGGATTCTCGAGGGATCTCTCGAGATCTCGGACGATCCCGACCGGCTAGGGCTGAAAACGTACCTTTTGTCCAGTATGGACCCCCAAAGATTACTCGTATAAATACAGAAGAGATGCATTTAAATAACCTTCGGATTGGCGCGCCGATGCCGCGTCAAGGCCGCGTCAGTGCGCGCCGGTCGCGTCATTTTCTCTAGGCCCGGAATATGTTCTTGCCTTTTTGGGCTATTCGGGTTCAACATTGTTTTTCCCAGCAATGCATTTACTCGATGCTCCGACGGTTGAGCTGGACGCTTCTATACCCTGGATACTAGCAGACAGGAGTCGGAGTCAAGCCTTTCTTCGTTTCTATACTTCAGACGGAATACGCAACGTGTGTTCAACACCGAAGGGCAGCACCTCGGATCTCGGGAATCAATGGCCATTGGCGGTAGAAAAGCACTTGAAGATGGTCCCGCGTGCGGCATTACACTATACTGCCTTTCCAGTACTGTTCTCAACCTGGGTGAGTGTGAGGATTTGGAGGAATACCAAAGAAAAAAAAATGCGAGACCGACGAAGACCAGTACCTTGGATCGAACAAGGACTTCGGGAATCAATGACCATTGGCGGTAGAAATTAAAGATGGAAGGGAATCCCGCGGGCGTCCATGCACTATACTGCCTTGTCCATACACTTTCTAACCAGGGATGTACGGATTTATCATTTCGATAAAAAAAACGGGAGGCTGCCACCTTCAATTCAGTTTTATTTATTTGCCTCGTTGTAGATTGACGAGAGAGAGAGAGAGAGAGAGAGAGAGAGAGAGAGAGAGAGACGTGGGGCTCCAAGACACAAACGCTTGTCTCGAGAAAGAATTTAAGGATCAGGGCGGTACCTTGAAAGTTGAGTCGAACAAGGACTTCGGGAATAAACCACTATTTCCTAGCACAAGATAAATCCCGTGTGCTTCGATACACTATACTGCTTTTACCGTGCTGCTTTCAACCTGGGGGAGTGTGAGCTATAAGGATTTTGGGACTGCAAAGCGCAAAGCCAGGAGAATAGATCATGATGTACCACATACCTTCGGCCTTATAATTAATTTATCTATCTTCCACACCGGAGAATGACAGACAAGATTTGGACAAGATAGAGTTGATGGGGCCGCCAAAGCATAGCACTCGATGACCCACAAAATGAAAAGGTTATTCGTATTCCGGAAGGTCAGGAGAAGAGCAGCACCTTGGGTCGAACAAGGACTTCGGGAATCGATACGTTGATGAAGAGATACAAAGACTAATCCCGCGTGCGTCTATACACCATACTGCTTTCTATCTGCTCATTTGGTGCTTGATGGCATCCAAGGAATTTCGGGCCACTGAAAACTGCTGCGGCGGACTCGGAGTTGGTTCAAATCTTGTTCCCTTGGCCCGGTGCTGACTAATGCCATGAGTAGCTGGGTAACCCGGAATAGCAACGGTGATTGCGCAGCAGCCTGAGAACTCACACGGCTTCTGGTTTATTGTTCTGTTGCAACTTGCTGCGACAGCCGCCACAGTTGGGGCTAAAATCAATCCAAGTCGAGTTTACTGCTTGTCTTGCAATATCAATTCAACGCCGTGGAGTCCCACACCACCGCACAAAGGTTAAACCTCCCCCTCCCGAAACACCCCGAGAATTCCCAGCGTCGTTGAACCAAAAAGCCCAATTCGGGAATATGATAGCCGAATGCGCCGATGACATCTGGATGACACACCTTTCCTCCCATCTCATCTCTTTCTCCAATTGTTTCTCCTCCTCGCCGTCGCACGCTTGTTGCTCGCTGCCCTCGACGACGCCGGCGCCCTGCTCACTGAAGACGGTGTCAGGAACGCTCGATCAGGCTGCCAGGCACTTGGTCTCCCTTGGCGACCTCGGCGTCTATATCAAATCTCGATAGCTTCGGAGTCGTATCTTGAGTCGGATTGACTAACACCACCGTCGACCATGTCTGTGACCTCGCGCACATCCAGCGCCAGCGCGCAATTCTCAGCCTCCGGCTCCGCCCCTCATCCGTTTATTGCCTCTGTATGCGTCTCCGCAAACGGGACCTCGACCATCGTATTGCAGGCCTTCTCCGACCCGGGCCCGTTCCCCTTCGACTCGCACTCAGCTCGTGGTGACGGGGCTCGCGCGGGGGCTTGATGACGTGGCGCAGTCGGGGATCCAATCCTCTGGGCATGTACCGTGCGTATTCTAGTCATCGCTGCTGCGCACCTTTCAGTTGGACCGATCGTACATCCCATATGAGAATCCAACGAAAATGTTCAACTAGACAAATTGAACAGTAAGGTCGAGTAAATTATGTCGTGACAATGAACACGTGCAGCGCACCGAGCGCTGATGAGAACCGCCATCGAAAGGACCTCACATTTCAAATCAGCACAATGATAACACGAAGGAAGGAAAATATTATACATTATCAACGTAATAAGCCGCCCTATGAGAAGAATCGTTTGAGTTGGAATTACGAACACTCAAGTTGGAATCACAAACACTCAGGTTGGCTTACATCCCGTGCTAAACTTTCAGGATTCCTCGTGAGTACAAGTCTGGAAGCCCGCAACGAATATCCTCGACGAATTTGGGGATAATGAGATCCGGCGACAAAAAGCGAGATGTCACAGTAAACTTCACATCTGTGAGGAGAGGGAAGTGCGCAGGACTGAGGGCACTGTCCAGCGGTGCCCAGTTGGCAATGGGGCGGTCTTCATCCAAGAGTAATATAGCGACATTGAGGTTCACCAGGATCTTGGAGCATCCCTCCACTATGTCAGCCAGTAGTTCGGCGCAGCTGCGAGGCCAGCTGCGGTAGGCCATAAACGATATCGAAAGCATACGGAGGTTTGCCAAGTTTGAAAGGGAAACATGAATGGGATTGCGCAGAACTGTATAGAGAAATTTAGTCGTTGGGTCTCGACGGCCAAGTACTGTGGACCCACTGCGTTCTAGTCGCAAGATGACTTCTTCCAGGCCCAAGGAAGCGTCGATGATATTCTGAAAGTGAGATGCTGTGTCTGCGAGAAGTGGACCCCCTGGATGGGGCGCAATCAGAAGATAGCGGAGACTGGAGAGTGAGTCTCCGTCCACAAGCCATTGGGCAATAAGACGCAGAGTGGTATTCCAGAGCCGAAAAGTGCACCGTGTGAGGCGCAGGCCCTTGTTCAACGCAGAGAGCTGCCGCTCATCCAGCAAGGGAAAAATTATATTCCATAAGAACAACTCCTTCAGTGCGGAGGAGGCAAGCAGCGCGGTGAGCTCAGACGAGGTGACCTCTCCCAGCCCGGCAAGATGCAAAGAGATGAGGGGTGCCCGCTGGCAGAGCTCACAGATGGCTGCCCGCAACTCCGGCGACGGATTGAGTGCGTAGAACTCTGCCCCGAAAGACGTCACGGAACTTTCAAGCAACCCACAGAGCGCGATGACACCCGCCAGAAAGGTAGTATCCCAGTTGCCGTTTGAGCCCGGGAACGCGTCGCAGATTTCGATGCCCAGAACCTGTCGACGGAGACGGGGAGAGTCGACGAGGAGGTCGAAGAGCTGTTGAGCGCGATCGGGGTTACCGGGGTTTATATGAACCACTGAGAAAAGGCCAGCCTGAGAAGCGGGTAGGAAGGCCCGGCAGACCAGAGCACAGGAGCAAAGGGCATCCTCGTCTCTGTCATTTGCGCGGATGATGCTGTCGACGAGCTCCTGCGGGAAACGCAACAGGAGGGATTCCATGGTCATGCTGAGGACGCAAGACTGGTAACTATGAGTAGGCTGTGAAGGTCGAAGAGTCAAGAATTACTACCGATAGATTAGCAGTGCCAGGTCAGCACCGTGTCAGGTCCGACCAGCACGTGGCTTCTCGGTCGTGGGACACGCCCCGATTAGGGAATTGCTTAGTCAGCCGTGTCCCGGGACACGCGCTTGGTCCTGTTTGGTTCCGGCTCGTCTCGGCACAGTATCCCTCGGCATCACATGGCATGTTCAACTCTGTCCTCGACCTAAAACTACTCCTCAGTTCCTATTCCTGCCACTAATTTGCGCCGTTGGAGCGTGTCTCATTATCATTTACATAAACTATCCAGGCGATACATATCGTTGATACCCTCCCGTTCTACACCTATTCAACCCAAATTTAACCCGATTCAACCTAGATCCATACACCTTTGAACTCGGTATGGGAAGGTGACGGCCACTCATCATTTCACTGTCTGAAACGAGAATGAGGAGATCCCTGAAGACCTTTTCACTCAGTGGTCTATTCTACAGTGGTCTATTCTACCTATATATGTTTTGTTCAATTGAACATGTCCGTTCCTCGATCGGAAAGTGTCCGTTCCGTTCGATCGACCATTTCTTCAAACCCCCCGATCGAAGACACACAAGGTCCGTTCTGTACGATCAAACATTTTGTTCAACCT
Organism: Mycena vitilis; assembly: GCA_029203975.1. NCBI lineage: Eukaryota > Fungi > Basidiomycota > Agaricomycetes > Agaricales > Mycenaceae > Mycena > Mycena vitilis. The sequence continues at coordinate 549,133 of JARGYF010000006.1, read as the reverse complement.
TCCGGTTGGCGCCTACAAAGGGTCCGTTCGATTGGAATGTCATCCTTTCCGGTTGGAACAGTGTATGTTCGTCTTCCACATAGCCAATTCGGTACGTTGCAAGGTCACCTATTTGGCTCACCTCGTGGAACTCTTTGCACGTATACACGACTTGTTTAAATGGCAGTGAGTGGAGGAGGAAGCTCATTGACTTCAATGGTAATACTTGCTTACTTCTCAGCCCCGTTCCACCACTCTCCCTACCTTGTTGCCGCGCTTAAGGTGGTTCAGTATTGAGTTCGTTGTATTCTATTGATAGTATGTTCGTTCTTCTTCATTGGATCGTTCAAATCTCAGGATTATCTGCGCCTGCTAACGGTGCGTGGCATTCCACTCTAATGGTCCTTACGGGCTGTATCCTTGAGGTTCGAGCATTGTTACGAGCACTTTGTGCTGTGTTTCTGCGAGGATAAAGCAGGTTAAGTGTTTGCAATCACAAGTTGCATTTGTAGGGTATGTATGTACCTGACTGCTTGCTTCCCATTACTGACTTGCTTTGAATTGCAAAGTCAGGGCTTCGACGTCGAACTGGAGAGCAGGATCATTTTGAACACGAGATCCAGGTCTGTTTAACCTCTCAACCAGCCTCGCTTCCACCCTCAACACTTAAGTCTCAACCCGCAAATTTTGCAGTCTGGTACATGGGATAATGTGGTACACGGGATTGTCGGCTGGGACCCGAAGTAGGATTATCCATTCACGTACTTCACCGGTCGGACACTGCGAGCCATTGCGTCCACTACATCCGACACTGTACATTACCTCTCCATATCTGTGTGTAGTCTAAGTGTTTGAACAACACAATGCTTTGAGGGAGTTAACTGTTACATAAATCTCCCGGTATGCCTTGTCCGGCCAAGCAAAACAGGATTTGCATCGTACGTGGAAATATGTCTCTCCGGGTTCAATTTTCTCTGGTTGCGCCGACAGTCTGTTTGGAATGAACGAGGTATACGCGAAAATATTGCAGATATGTAGAGCGTGGAGAGCGGCTGCCTCGCTGTCTCGAGGCTGAATGGGTTCGAACCGGCTTGAAAGGATTAGCCAATTGTATTTAGGATTTATGTTAATACATTGTAGGATATGATATATAGATGAGAGCCAGACACCAGCGGCGAGGTACGAGAGGTGGTGGCGAAGTGCGCAGCTCATCGCGCCTCGCGCTGATGCTGTGGGTCGAAGTGCTTGCATACATGTGCGCGGTGCGACAGAATGACACGACCTACAAGTACGGTGAGCGGGTTTAAAAAAAAACTAGAGGTGAAGGGGCTGTGTCCCCACGGGAGAATGCACGACGTTCTGCGGGGCAACCAGGGTTGGCACGGCAGCGGCAGGCACGTCCCCGGTGGTGAGCGCAGCAAAACGTGCACGCTACCCAGGGATCGAAACTTACGTGTTGCCGTACATCGCGTTCCCCATCGTGCCTTCCTTCGGATTCTTAAATACCTAGTGTGTACGGCCTCGTTGCGTCCAACGCGCGATGACATCTGCTCGCGTATCTCGCCCTGAAGCGCCGGACGGGGTCGAGCACGATGGACGTGGGCGGCTCTGGGGGTGCACCCGGTGGTGAGGGAGTGGCGCAGCCGTCCGTGCGCTCGCAGTATTGCGTGCCGGCGTAGAGCACGGCGGACGCTTGTTGCTCTCCGTTTCGCCATGTCGCAGCGACGTGTCTGCAGGTTGATTAGCGAGGCAGGGGAATGTACAGCCGATATGGGCGCACCTTGACGCGCTCTCCCCGCGTCCATATTTTCACTTCGGAGCGAGGCAGTGGCGCGGCGTCACGGTACCTGTGGTGGTCCAGCCAATCCACACCCCATGCTCGTCTCACATAAGAAGCTGCCCATGCTGCGCAGGACGCGAATCCGCGCAAAGCGGACCATGCGCGGCTACTGGCCTGCGAGACGGGGATGGTGCTTGTGTCTACAACGCGGGTGTGACTACCGCGCGCGACGTCTCTGACTGGAGCGCGGGCGAGCTACACATCCCGTCAGCACCACATCGAAAGGTAAAGGTTAGATAAGTACGTACCCGAAATCGTATGCCGCAGACAACGTACGAGCTATGCTAGCAGCCCAGAGGAACGACGCGCGAAAGCGTACAAGTGTAAAGAGACAAGATAGCTGCTGGATAGCAGCTATTCGGCTACAAAGCCTGCGCCGAGAGCTGCCACACAGAGATGTGGGACGAGAAGGTGAAGGGAGGGAGCAAAGAAGGAAGCGAGGCGGCGCTAAGGGTCAGACGGCAGTGAGCTGGCAACGCGACGGCGACGGCGGCACGTACTGGTGGCGGCGACGACTCCCACGCCTTCAGCATGATGCACTGCGTCGATTAGATATGGCGATGAGATTGAGGACTGATGCAACAATAATTGGCCCCATACGGAAGCGTGTCCCAGAGCTCAAATAAATCTAGTTTTTCATGGGACACGCTGTGGGCCAGCGGCCCCTTGTAAAACAGCGTGTCCCATGAAAAACCAGATCCCTTTTTCTTCATGGGACACGCCGAGGAGCTGCCGCAAGCGAGCTGTGTGATAAAACACAGTTTAGCGAAGGACGACAGCGATGGTGACGAGATCTCTGGAAGATGGCTGCCCAGTGCAGCCCGCAGTTGCGGTCAATGGCCCAGATTCTCGGGAATAAAGCCCGCAGTGCAGGTTCACACCCCAGAAGTTCAACGAGGGCGAGAGGTAAAGTTCCTCTGAAGAAAGTTGCTGCCGCTGATGGCTCGGCAGCGCACGTGTGCTTATCAAATCTCGGGATCATCCGGTGCGTGTCCCATCTCAATCTAAGTGTTAAAGTTGCTGCCGCTGATGGCTCGGCAGCGCACGTGTGCTTATCAAATCTCGGGATCATCCGGTGCGTGTCCCATCTCAATCTAAGTGTTGCTTAACAACGAATCTAGATCCGATGTTTGTCTGATGAGATATCCTATGTCCTCGTCTCCTTGGGTTTAACGTTTAACATCGAATGTTCAATGCACTCGCTTAGCTCGATGCTCCCCCTCTTGAACTGGAAACATCTATGCGTACTCATAGAACAAAGCAAGAACAAAGCCCTTCTCTATGTCTGTACTCCCTCTCGCTAATTCAGAGCACATCCCGAGTATTCTCCTTGATAGTCTCCTCCAAACTCGTGAATCCCTTCTGGAAATGCTTTCTCAACAGGGCCTCGGACTCTTGCGTCGGAAGCACGGTCAAGTTCTGCCCCAGATCCGGCCCATCCTCGATGAAGAGCCGCGCGGGGTTCTGCTTTCTCAAGATCGCGAGAATGTCATTCCAGCTGTACACCTCCGAGACCGCGAAGATGCGCTTCCCGTTGCACGCCGGGTCAGTGAGCGCGGCGACGTGCAGGCGCGCAGCGTCCACGACATTGATAGCCCACTCGGGGAGGAAGGTGAGGATGCTGCTGTCGCCGCGCATGAGCCGGATCACCCAAGACGCGGTGCTGGACGTGTCCTCGCCCTTCGGCTTCAGAATGGGCCCAAAGTTGGCGTCCGGGACGACGGTGGAGAGTTGAAAGTGCGGCTTGTTCTCCTTGGCGAAGCGCCAGAAGGCCCTGTAAAATGCGAGTCAGCCCTCGTACTGAAAAAGCGCCGAGGCACGTACTTCTCGGCCTCAGCCTTGCTCGCAGCATACACGGTGAACGGCGGCGCCTTCGGATTGGTGCGCGCCTCCTCCATGGCGGTCTCGTTCCACGTATCTTCCGTCACCACAATCTTCTTCCCCACCACCGGCAACAAACACGCCGTGGACGAAGAGGTCAACACGACAGACTTCACGCGCGGTTCCTTGGCCGCCGCCTTCAGAACCTCGAGCGTGCCCTTGACCGTCGGCGGCACGACCTCGTCCACCTTGTCGCTGAACGTGAGGACGCTCGCGAGGTGGACGATCCCGCTCACGCCCTTGACCGCCTCGTCGAAGGCGCCGTCGGCGACCATGTCGGGCACGGAGATGCCTTCGAAGCGACCGGGGCCGTACTTCTTGTCAAAGACTTCGTAGAGCCACTTGGACTTGTCGGCGGAGCGGGAGGTCCCGCGGACGTTATAGCCCTTTGCGAGGAGCTGGTCGACGACATGAGAGGCGATAAAACCGTTGGCCCCGGTGACGAGAACGAGAGAGCCTTTTTCGATGGTTGTTGCCATTCTGAGTGAGTTTGTTTCTGGCTGCGACACGAGAATGGTTGCGATGTTGGAAAATTCGAGAGCAGATGTCTTTTTAAACGGTGAGCCTGCTTACAAACTTGAACGAGTTGAATTACCAACAGGTTGAACAATTTAAAGCTTACAAGCTTTGAACCAACGCGATTACAGATCCCGCCAGAAGACCGCCCGAAATTCTTCTGGCCGCCCGGAGAACTTGATCCTGGCGATAGCCGTGGTGATAGAATAGTTCATCCTGCCCGTCGTGTCGTGCCCTCTCTCGTCATGCAAAGGCACATTGGGACGAGCAAGGCGAAAGCGAAGTTTGGTTTCGTTTGCAGGGTTACGCTCTCCACACCAAAACCGTGAGCACAGCAGGGCAATCCAGACCCGAGCTCACCCCAAGCCTGAGTAGTAGCGAGCATCCACATTCACACAATGAACAGCCGTCTGGTATGTAGGAAGTTGGTCGTTTTCCTGTGGTCCGAGTCGTCATCCAAGCTGTGGCATTTTCAAAAAGGGAAGTCCACCTTATGTAATCACTCGTTTTCTGTTTCCCCTTCTTTATCTTCGCTGCCTCTCCCTGCTCGGTGAGTCCGAGTCGGGAGTCAGGCCAAGTTACGAGCGGTAATATTTGTTCAGACGCATCGGCCACAAGAAATCTATTTTCATTCAGCTTTGGCAAGAAACACTTATCCGGCGCCTTCTGTATTGACGAGAGGACACAGATCGGTAGGCTCTCATCTTTTTCCTCATCCGAGTCTTCCCACTGTGCGAGGATATACATGTGTGGATGAGAAATTGCGCTATCATCTTCGTCGTGTCCATTGCGCAATGGTACGACGAGAGATTTCAAGACACGATACACCACCACGGCTGTCCCAGAATGAAGGGCGCCGCTCGGCCAAGGATGTTTCGGGCGGTGTCCTGGCGGCGTCTGGAAGTAAGCAGGTGCATAGCTGGTAAACTAGCTTAACCCGTTGGTAAGCATGTAAACTCCAGTTTTGTGATCAAGCCCACCGTATAAAAGCCTGCGTGAGCCTGTACCTTTTTCGTACCAACGCAGGAAAGCACCCGCTCATAAATTCCCAAATGTCGACGGCAATCGAAAAGGGCTCCCTCGTCCTCGTAACCGGCGCCAATGGCTTCATCGCCTCGCACATCGTCGACCAGCTCCTCGCCAAGGGCTACAACGTCCGCGGGACCTCCCGCTCCGCCGACAAGTCCAAGTGGCTCTACGACGTCTTCGACAAGAAGTACGGGGCGGGCCGCTTCGAGAGCGTCTCCGTTCCCGACATGGTTGCCGACGGCGCCTTCGACGAGGCTGTCAAAGGCGTCCGGGGGATCGTCCACGTCGCCAGCATCATCGACTTCGGCGCCAAGGCCGACCAGGTCGTGGCGCCCACAGTCAAGGGCACGCTGGAGGTGCTCAAGGCGGCTGCGAAGGAACCGGGTGTCAAGTCCGTGGTGTACACGTCCTCGTCGTCGGCTTGCCTGCTAGCGGAGGTGGGGAAGAAGATCGTGGTGACGGAGGACACGTGGAACGAGACCGCCATGGAGGAGGCGCGCACCAACCCGAAGGCGCCGCCGTTCACCGTGTATGCTGCGAGCAAGGCTGAGGCCGAGAAGTACGTGCCTCTGCGCTTTTTCAGTACGAGGGCTGACTCGCATTTTACAGGGCCTTCTGGCGCTTCGCCAAGGAAAACAAGCCGCACTTCCAAGTCTCCACCGTCGTCCCAGACGCTAACTTTGGGCCCATTCTGAAGCCGAAGGGCGAGGACACGTCCAGCACCGCGTCTTGGGTGATCCGGCTCATGCGCGGCGACAGCAGCATCCTCACGTCCCTTCCCGAGTGGGGCATCAACGTCGCGGACGATGCGCGCCTGCATGTCGCAGCGTTGATCGATCCGTCGTGCAACGGGAAGCGCATCTTCGCGGTCGCGGAACCGTTCAGCTGGAACGGTATCCTCGCGATCTTGAGGAAGCAGAACCCCGGGCGCGTCTTCGTCGAGGATGGGCCGGATCTGGGGCAGAACTTGACCGAGTTCCCGACGCACGAGTCTGAAGCGTTGCTGAGGAAGCATTTCCAGAAAGATTTCACGGGCTTGGAAGAGACTATTAGAGAGAATACTCGTGGTGTAGTTTAGATTGGCGACACATTGTGCTCCGCATCCTCGGAAATCGACAATAAAGTCCCAGCAGTGGGATTGAACGTCGGATCAGCCAGATTCCACCGCGAGCCCGGGAGGCGTCTTGACTGTCGCGAGACTCAAATTCCAGGTTTCTTGCGAAGAATCTACCGGACGCGGCCGCCGTCCTCAAGTCCTAGCTGCACTCTCCTGGGCTTCGAGAACACGTAGAAAGTATGGAAAAGACGACAGTGCTGCACAGTCGCAGTCCAGCCCTGACTCCGATTCCACCAAGCAGAACGAAATTTGAGGCTGAAGCTTGAAGCCCGTTAAAAGCCCGCCTCGAGTCGCATTGCAAGCCCGCAGTGCACAGTCCAGCCCCATGCAGTTCCGCTCGATTCGACGTGAGCCAAAATGAGGCCCTCCTTCCTCACTAAGATCGGATGTGGGGCATTGCCGCATAAGGCGGCCGGAGTCCGCGCGAGCATGAAGAATCGTGCCCATGGCCAGGTCCTTGTGAGCCCATCCTCAGCCACCGCTCGCCAGTTCCCGAGTCCTGCCTGAGCGGCGAGCAACGGCGAGCGAGCGCGCCACTTTCGCAGTTTCGAGTCTTCGACGAGAATCGAGATCTTCCAAGGCTTGCTTGACAATGCTTGACAATGCTTGCGGTGTGAGCTCAAGATCGTCCTATTCCAGAATCCGACGGTCACGGTGCTTCTCGTTGACGGTCGGCGGTAGGACGCGTCGTGGTTCCAGAGCCAGCAAGTCATCGACGTCAAATCCAAGCCACACCGTGGTGTCCAAAAAAGGAAATCCACCCCTGGGCCTCCTCCTCCTCCCCCCTCCTTCTCCCTTCCTCCACCTCACTTCTCCACCTCCACCTCCTCCTCTCCTCACTCCCCTCTTTCTTTCTTTCGTTCTTTCTTTCTTTTTCTAAAAAAAAACAAGACAAAGCAAGTGATTTACCAAATACACAAGAATCGTAAATCAGGATACAAAAGATGCGAGTGTAACTGCCTGTAACTGCTAAGTAACTGGTAACTGTAAGTATAAGTGTCGTATTGCGGATCGTCGTCGTCGTCGTAGTCGTGTCCCTGCCGGGCGCGTAGGTAGGGGGGTAGGTGCGGGAGGGTGGTAGGTAGGTAGGGGAGAGGGGAGAGGGTGTACTTATGGGTGGTGTATTAAATGTGTTCGTCCCCCGCCCCCGTCGCGCTCGCCCATCTCCCCAATCGCCTCGTGTCCGTCCACCGTCGGTCCCTCTTCGTCTTCGTTTGCCGTCAGCCCTCCCCGTCTATGACGCCGCTTTCCCATTATCCCCCCTCTCCCTCCCCCTCCCCCCACTCTTCCCTCCCTCATCTCCATCTCCATCCCCCTCCCCATCTCCATCCCCATCCTCCCCATCATCATCCTCCCCACCCGCCGCAACAACCCCCACACTCGCCACCCCCACCTCCAAATGCGGCAGCCCCGCCTCGTCCGGGTCGTCCCCCGGCGCCGGCGGCGCCCACCCCGCTTGTGTTGAGCTCCACGGTGTTGCCGATACCCATGTGGGTCTTTGCGGTAATGCGGGTGCGGAAGGTGCGGAAGGTGCGGAAGAAGGCGGGGAAGGGGAGGTAGGGGAGGTAGGGGAAGGGGAGGTAGGGGAGGCAGAGGACGCAGAAGGAGGAGGAGGAGGAGGAGCGAACATCCCCGGCGCAGGCATCGCGATCAGCACCGCGACGCGCACGCGCGGCTGTTCTAGCCTTCCTATCCCTCCTCCTCCTCCTCCTCCTCCTCCTCCCGCTCCCACTCCTCCGTTATTCGCACCCGCGGAGTTGCCCGTAGCCACCCGCGAGAGTGCCGCGTTGGAGTTGTTCGCGGAGGGCGGCGCGAGGAGCGAGGGCGTGGGGTTTGGTGGCGGGGAGAGGGCGGAGGAGGACGGGAGAGAGGAGGGCGGGATGTACGACGCTGCGAAGGGCTGTGAAAAGGAAGGGGTGTCAGCGAGTTGTTCGGAGAGGAGGGGGGAGGGGAGAGAGAATGGGGTGGGAGGGAGGGAAGGGATAGGGACGAAGGGAGGCGAGCGGGAAACGAGAGGGATGGAGGCGGCGACGCAGGAATGCGAAGGCGAAGCGGAAGTGAGGGGCGACGGCGAGAACCACGAAGAGCGCGAGGCAGAGGGGCTGGATGGGACGAGGGAGCGAGGGAGAAAAAACGGGGGGGGGGGAGGGAAGGCCGGAAGGAGAAGCAGGAAACGAATGCGAAAGTGATTAAAGCAAAAGTAGAGTGGAAAAACAGTAGCGAAGTGAAGGGAAGCGTGGAGGAGGAGGAGGAGGAGGAGGAAGAACGTAAGGAAGAGAGCAGATAGAGGGAGGGTACGATGCAAGCAGAGCGGGGAGCAGGGAGAGAACAGGACGCCGGGAAGGGGAAGGAAAGAAAAGACGATGGAATGGCGGGAACCCCTGCAAATGCGAACGGGGAAGGGGAAACGGGGACCACAAAAATGAGGGGATGAGGAAGCGGGAACGAGGAACGAGGAGGCGGAGCGGCAAAGGGGAGAGGCAGTGCAGGTGGATGGATGGATGGTGGATGGCACAAGGCAACGAAGGATGCGCGTGAAGGGATGGTGCGTGGATAAGATCGTGGGCATGTTAGAAGAAGGGGAGGGACGCGCGGCGGGGGAGGTACAAAGAGGGATGAATGGAACGGGAGGGGGCAGCGAGCGGGAAGGCGACGGCGGACGAAGGAAAGCCCGCGTAAATCACGCAGACGAGACCGGCGCGCGTGTAGGGGCGATGGGGATGGAGATGCAAGTAGCGTGGGAAGAAAGGGGACGCCGGGAGAGGAAGGAGGAGCAGAGTATGGAGGTGCGCATGGAGTCCGCGGAAGGAAGGGAGGGGCGGAGCTGCATAGGTGGGGGGAGGGGTGGATGGATGGATGAACGGAGGAGCGGGATAGAAGATATGGCAGTAACGCCAATTAAGAGGGTGGTGGTGGTGATAAGAGTAAAGAGCAACGGGGGTAAGGGGATGCAAGGTGAAAGGAACGGAAGGACGGGAGGGTACAGGCGGCACGATGGATTAGACGGGGAGGAATGAGGGAGATGTACAGTGGGAGGAGGAGGAAAGGCGCGCAGGGAGGGTGAACAGATACGAGGCGGGGAGGGATGGATGGGAACGGAAGGGACGCCGGGGGAAGGGCGAGGGATATGGACGCTGGAGGGAAAGAAAGGGATGGAGGAGCGAGGGCTGTCCAGATGGATAGAGGCATGGCAGCGCGCCGACGCGACGCAAGTTACGAGGATGAAGGGGATGAAAAGGGGATGAAAGAAGGGGAGGAGCGGTAGACAGATGGGCGGGAAGTAAAGATGTGCGTGGACAGAATGGCAACGGGAGAAGGGAGAAAGGATGAAGGGGGAAAACACGAAGGAATGAGACGTAGAGTGGCGAGGGCAAGGAAGACGAAGGACAAAGCAAGACAAATGAGGCGAAACGGCACCCACCATAATCCCATCCCACTCCCTCTGCTTCTCGCCCCCACCTCCTGCACCAAGCACCGACGGGACAACCCACGCATCCCACAGCCTTGGCTTCTTCTTCAAGTCGACGCGCACCCGGGGCGCGGGGGGCACCCAGGTGCCGTTCGCGATGGCCTCGGCGATGAGGCGGCGGTGGCGGCGGCGGAGGAGGAGGGAGCGGACGACGATGGCGGAGGAGACGCCGAGGAGGAGGATGAGGGTTGCGAGGAAGGTGTAGACTGTAAAGTATTTGCATATGCACAGTAAAGGAGCCCGTGGAGGCGAAAGGCGGGGCGGCGTGTGGCGTGCGACAGATACGGTGGTGACGGAGAACAGGTATAAAAAGCAGCGCAGATACCCAAAATAAAAAGATAGAAGCACGACAAAGAATCAGATGCCGGGAGCCCAACAGCGACAGCGACGAGAACACGCACGGTACAGCTGCGCAGAGGACTGGATGCCCGGCTGGCCCCCTCCCCCCGTGTCCCCACTGTTCTGCCCGCCCCCGCCGCCAACGGGCGAGTGCGTGGGGAAACCTGGGTCGGACTGGGAGAAGGTCTGCGAGAAGAAGGTCGAGGTGGCGTTGGCGGTGCCGGATACAGAGGAGGCGGCAGAGGGGGCAGAGGCAGAGCCGGACGCAGAAGATCGTGCGCTGCTGGAGCGCGAGGTCGCAGACATGGTCGACGGTGGTGTTAGTCAAGATACGACTCAGAAGCTATCGTATAGATGCCGAGGTCGCCAAGGGCCCAGGGGGGGCAAGTTCCTGATCGAGCGTTCCTGGCACTGTCTGCAGTGAGCAAAGCGTCGTCGTCGTGGGCAGCGAGCAGCAAGCGTGCGACGGCGAGGAGGAGAAACAATTGGAGAAAGAGATGAGAGGAAGGTGTGTCATCCAGATGTCATCGGCCCATTCGGCAATCATATTCCCGAATTGGGCTTTTGGGTTCAATGTTCTCCACCCGGCGCTGCGAATTCTCGGGGTTTCTCGGGAGGACTCGGTGTAGGTTTTGTGTATCGTCGGCGTTGAATTGGAACTGCAAGCCAGGGTTGAAATTCACCGAGGATTAATTTTAGGCCTAACTGTGGCGGCTGTCGCACTCAAGAGTCAACGCACTGCAAGTTGCGACAGAACAATAAGCCGGAAAGCCGTGTGAGTTCTGCTGCGCAATCATCGTGGCTATTCCGGGTTACCCAGCGCTATTCGTATTCGTGAGTCAGCACGCTCACCGAGAAGGCCGCCGGCCGAAGGGACAAGATTCGAACCAATTCCGCGTAAAATCCTGTATTCAACGGTTCGAAATTCCTCTACATCGGATTACCATCAAGCACCAAATGAGCAGATAAGAAGCAGTATAAGCACGCGGGATCATTAATCTTGTGTATCTGCCACCAGGGAGAGTATCCCCGGAGTCCTTGTTCGACTCACGGTGCGCAGGATTCGTGTTCTTGTCATTGAGCTCTATGCATCTCCGGCAACTCAATAAAGGCAGTACAGCGTATCGAAGCACACGGGATTTATCTTGCGCAAGGAGATACGGCTTATTCCCGAAGTCCCTGTTCGAATCAAGGTAGTACATACCGCCCTGGTTCGTTTGATTCAGAACTTGTACTCGCATTTTTTTCCTCGGGCTTCATGTCCCTCTGTCCCTGTCTCCTGCTAATAGCTATACTATTCCCCAGTCATTCAAAAGTTTTATCCCGGATTCTAGAACTTGAGATCGAACCCAAGGCAATACGGTGTACACTGTAGCCCCACACAAGATAGCTCTCCTCCTGGCTTTGCATCCCGGATTCCCTCGAAATGCTTGCACTCCCGCTAAGTTTGCTAAAGGCAGTATAGTGTATGCCAATGGCAGCACGGGACCATCTTCAATGCATAAGGTTTTCTGTAGTATGTACATAGCTGTTTACCCCCGAAGCCTGAGTCCTTGTTCGACCCAAGGACCAAGGTACCGCCCAATTCTTTCCGGTGTATACAGTTTTTTGGTCCTCGAATTGTATATCCCTCTGTCCTCGTCGGCTACGCTGGGTGTTCCCTCCATGAATATATGGGCCGGAACATAGATAAAGTTCAATCCCATCTACGTAAGTGACTGCGTAACAGCTCTCAAAATCCCTACACCTCATGATAAAGGCAGTGTGGTGTATTGCAGCACGCGGGTCCATCTTGCATAAGGTTTTCTGTACATAGCTGTGTATCCCCGAAGTACTAGTCCTTGTTCGACCCAAGGTACTGCTCTTCTTGATTTTTGTTCAACCCCCGCCTTCACGCATTTTCAGAACACGCAACACACGCCCAGGGTGTAACGTGTACACACGTGCAGTACGGTGCAGGGTCCTTGGCGGCACTCAGATTGGCCGGAACCAGATTCGTCCTGGAAGGCCATTCCAAATTTGTTTCACACTTTTTCCTTGTCCGCCTCAGATAGCACAGCACTCGACCAAGAAGCCATATATCAAAGAGCCAGCGTCCTCACAAAGTCATTTATACGCAAACTCTTTGTTTGAACTTTGAACTAAGGTACTCTCGGGATTTCGGGAGGGGGAGTTGACTTTTGTGCATAAAGTTGTGGTACTCCACGGTGAGCCCAGAAGACCGGGAGACCGGGAGACGACTCTTTGACGGTTATTTCTAGTCCCCACTGTGGCGGCTGGTGTACTGCAGCAAATCGGCAGCCTGTGTAACTCCCTGCTGTGCAATCAGTGATTCATACGCACTATTCCGAGTCACCCAGCTCTAATATTATCATCCGCACACCCGCGCAGACGCCGGCCGATGGGACCAGATCGAACCAAAGCGCAGCAAAGTCCCCCGCTTTGTGTGTTCGAGATTCCCGCAATCCACCATGGCCAAGCATCGCAAGCATATAAAAAGCAGTGTGGTGCATCGAAGCACGCGGGATTGGTCTTGTGCTACGTTTACTGTTGAAGTTGATTCCCGAGGACCTTGTTCGATTCAAGGCGCTGCTCTGCAAAGGGTCTGTTCCTTTTTGCCATTGAGTTCTATGCATCTCCGGCAACTCTATGCTCCCAGGCAATTTGCGGTTTGGAACCTAAATAAAACTGAAGGTACATAGTATAGTATATTTACACGGGAGACATACTATGACGTTCGGAATGTTGCAAAAATCAATTAGAGAAAGAATTGTGTCCCGGGAAAGTTTTTTTGTCTCGGGTGACGCAATCCTACGATGCTGAATTGCAGTAAGGTACACTCTCCCATCATAACGGCCCCTGAGAGAGAAAGCCCTCCAGGATGGCGTTACTGAGAACATCAAAGGTATTTGATGGTGGTCGGAATGTTCCGGGACCCACCAAAATGAGTTGAACCACGGGTCTGTGCAGTGTTGCTGGTTAGTTTAGTTGAAACATGAGCTGTTCTGAAGCCACTGGTATCACTGTTCATGACTTGACTTATATCATTCCCTAGACTATTTTTTTTTCGGGTTGTGACAGTTAAAACCTTCTGGAGTTCCTTCAAGGAACCATGGTTCAAACGCTGCTATAGGCACCGGCGGGTACCCTTCCCACACCTGGCTCAACTACACCTACTTGAGCTTGACTGGAGCCGTTTTTTTTTTGTGCACCGGGAATTTCCGATGACCATCAATTCCGACTGATGTTGTCGACTGCCCAACCATTTATGCTATCCTGTGCCTAGTACTTCAAAAGAAGGTGGGATACAGTGTATAGATCCATCCCAATAGGATTCCAAGACTTGAGCCAAGAAAAACTTTCCTAAACCACGACTTTACTTGAATTGAGTTTTGCAACATTCTGAACGTCGTAGGAGACTCCCGTTCATGGGAGTTGCATTCGTCGAAATCCTTACACTCTCACAGGTTAAGAAAAGCAGGATATAGGCAGTATGGTGTATGGACGCACGCGGGATTATTGTATGCGCTAAGCGCTTGCATCCGGGTTTGGTCCCCGAAGTCCTTGTTCGATTCAAGGTACTGCTTATAAGCCTTGCACATCTTTTTTTTCCAGCTCCCCAAAATTTATACCATCCACATGAGTTGTTACAACAGAGCCGGGGAAAGCAGTATGATGTGAGGCCGCACACCGGGATCTTCTAGGTCGTTGACGAATTGACCCGGAGGTCCTTGTTCAACATACTCCACAGAATCGATGCACCCACCCGGTTCAATATAGCCAATGCATAACGTTCGAGAGGCAGTATAGTGTAACACCTGGACTTGAAGCGAATCAGGACTCGGAGTCCGAGGAGGGGAAATAAAAATGTGCCAGTGCTTGGATTGGTGGACAGCTGAATCGGAAGAAAGAGATTGGGAAAAAAGGTAGCGAAGAGTCAAGGAGTCTCAGAGTTTGAAAAGTTTGAAACACGTATCTTTTTCTTTTTCGGCCATAGGCCAACCGTTCAACTCGGAGGTTCCCGCCATCAACCGGCGGTTGCCGATCATGATCATGTCGATCGCGGCGCGCACCGCCGCTTGAACAAAGACCACGACGATGCCTGAAATACCCCAAAAACTCGTCGACGCCATCCTTGAAAAGGTCCCAATATTGAGCCTAGGAGCATGCGCAATGACCGCGACAGCATTTGTGGCGACCAGCCAGCGCCGCATGTTCCGCTGGATGAGGCTGGGTGTCGGACTCGCTCGCAGACGTTCCGTCACAATTCCGTCAATGGTCATATGAGCGCGCGGCGCGTCTCCTCTCCTCATCCCCTCATCTGGGGCCGCATTTTATGTGGCCAGCCCTCGATATTCAACGCATTCCCAAGGGCTATCCAGTTCTCAAGTCCATCCTGGCGAGGTTATCGAGCATCGGGATCTTTCGATTGTCGGCGCCGCGGCGGGTCCCTTCGAGAGTAATCAGATTGCGCAGAATCCCTGCTTAATCGAATTTCTTTCACTGCCGTCGCTGCGTTGTTTTGCTCTGCAAAATCTCAAGGATGTCCCAGCGTCGCTTGTAGCGCGAGCCTTGGCTGCTTTCGAACAAGTGTTGCTATTCAGGATATCCATCCTCGAGGACGAAGCCGCGGGAGAAAACACTTCTCTCGGCGACCTCTGGTACCTCGGGGTCATTGACGGCGGATACGATACCATTCTTCCCTTCCTCCTTCAACCAACGTATGGAATTCATGCGCGACTTGGGGAGGCTCGCCGTTACAATCCCGCCTATCCCCGAGGCCCTCCAACCCAGATTCAAGGAGCTCCTGGTGTCCTGCGCGAGCACGCTGGAGAATCTAACACTGGAATTAGCTGCGTTCTCCCGTTCGTCCTAAAATGCCTATCTGACACCCTCCCAGAACAGCCCCCAACCTACCTTCCTGCCCTCACGGAGATGATATTTCTCGAACTCTGGATCGACGTCGAGCTCACCAAAACCGCAGACGTCTTCCACTCGATCATCTCCGCCACCCTCGCCTCCACCCCGCACCTCGAGCTCCTCACCCTCGCCATCCTCGACCGCCCAGCAAATTTTCACCGCCGGCATCGTCAGCAGTGGACCGCGCGCGCGCCGGCGGAGTGGGCTAATTTGGACGCCATGCTGATGGACAGAGAGGATCTGTGCGAGGTCGAGTTCTCCTTGCGCCATTTCCCGAACGAGCCCGAGCGATATGCGGCCTTCGTGCCGTTCATCCATGCGCATCTGCCCCGTTTGTTTGAGGCAGAGCTGCTCACGTTCAATTGCCGTGACTTGAAGAGGCATCCCATGGACGAGTTTGCCGTGGATTGGTGAGGGGATGTTCTTGCCTGTAATTTATTACGGTCTTGCCGACGTTCGTAGTTCAAATTGATCCCGGTTGGCTCGTTCCCCGCTTCAAGCAAATGGCTGATTTTTTTTCTTTTTGAACCCTTATCAGGAAAGCCCACACACACCGTGCAATCCGGCACAAACTCGAGCTTGGATTAAGCTTCTACCTCCAACCTTGCCCGGACATCGAAGATGCGAGCGACTGCGGTCGAATTCCGAGGGAGCAATCGGCCATGGGACACGCAAAATTTGCCACCGCAGTTTCCCCCTGGACCCCGATTTCAATATTATTCCCTGGCATATAACCATCCTCAGCTTGGGGCGCAAGAACATGTGATCGTTCTACCTCTGATTCTGTTCTGATGCAACTCACACAGCCTTCAACAGCTTTCTATATAAACCAGCAGATGCGCATTTCATCTTTCCCACTGCCCATTGAGCTAGAAAAGCCATGCCCGTTACCTTCACCGTCGCCTCCCATCCCGCAAAACCATTCCCGGGAATAGCCGCCGCCCGTGGGCTTACCCCGACGCAGCTTCTTGCCGAAGCCTGTCCACCCCAGTATGAGAACTTCGGCGGTGTGATTCGAGGGACCTCCTTCACGAACGAACGCGAGGGAAATATGTGAGAGCTTTCATTGATTATGCTGCCTAATGAATTGGGTGACATTTTGGGCAGCAAAGCACGGAAGGAAAGGATGCCCAGACTCCGGCGTCTCAGCAGGCTGTTCAGTCGGAAGAAAGGTGATACGGCTTCTCACAGCGACATAGTTATATCCAAAGCCACCCCTGCAACCCCCACCCTTGGCGATGTGGATATTCCGACGGCGCAAGGGTTCGGGAACACGGTGATTCTGGATGGCCGACCTGCTGTTGAAGTTGTGGACATCGTCCCTCCGCTGCCGCCCCCTTCGCCGCCGCCTGATACACAATCTACCGCCCCGACAACGATCAGCGATACAGATGTGGCTGAAGATGCAACCTTGATCAAGCACGTCTTCCCGCGGCCAAACGGCTTCGTCGACACAATCATCTCCGCCTACAACCAACATCACGCCCTTGTGTTGCGCCCAGACGACATCTGGATTGCCATACTCACGCAATTCAACTTTTTCGTCAACGCCAACGCCGAGCTCCTTCGCGCTAATTTCGTTGCGCACGAAGGCAAGAAAGAGCTCAAAGTGACGACGGCCGCATTCGACGACTTTGGGCGCCTCGCGAGAGAGATGGTCGGCCTCATCGAGAAGAACATTGTTGATCCCTCGTTGCGCGCGTGGGCGCTACCCGATTTTTCAACCACCACAGTGAACGACACGACCGTCAGTTCGATTCTGCTTATGGCGACGCTGAAGGCATATTTTGAGTACGTGTACTGCGACGTATGCTGCGGCATACCGCGCGTGACGCTCGAGGGAGAAAAACGCGACTGGGAGAAGATTCTCCTGCGGCTGGAGAAACTGAAAGAGTATGGGCTGGAGACGATCGCGTGGTATCATCTCCTGGAACCCGTCATCTCGCGATTCGTCAGAGCCTTCGACGACCCGAATGGCAAGAGCAATGTCGATTTCTGGCAGAATGTCGCCCATTTCGAGCCGGGAGGAAGTGGGCCGAGCTATTACTCGGGTTGGATCACTGCGTTCTGCGTGTTCAGTGACAGGGGGAAGTGGATGGGCCCTAGGTTGAACTCAGTCAGTGGTCTTGTATCTCTTGTCATTGTTTTTAACATTGCGACTCAGGGCGTCGTCGGATCTGCCGTGGCCCCAGAATCATTGACGGCCCGCCAGTTCTGGTCAGCTTACGGTGGGTACGCGCCGGGTGGGCTGACTCTCGATGGGACGCGCTTCCACAAGATCGATTGTGACAATATCCCGCCTAGCTATGCGGAGGTGGATGTGCGCCTTGTCTCCCACAATGGAGAAAGCACGCAGTGTTCGATGACGGCAGGCGCTGTCGGTATACGAGTCTGCTCTAGCGAGGACCCTGGCCTGTCGCCATCTGGAAAAGACGACACCCTTCGTCCAGCTATTGGATGGTGGCTCTTTAACAAGAAATAGAACTTGTATGCGCTTGTATTTGTAGTCTCGTTTTGCCAACAGAGGGAGCACCTTTGGGACTGACCGAGCGCAACGTGAATGCCGACCTCAACTGCAGAAGAAAGCACGTAACCATGCCGGAGACATCGGATCCGGGAATCACCGAAGTTGAACTTTTGGTTCGGTTTAATTGGGACTCAGATAGCATGCGCGCGCCCTGACGAGGCTCTGGAGAGCATCGGCCTTTGTTCAATCGCTTACACCGCTCACCCGCGGTAGTGTGCCGATTTGGTCTGCGGGTTCAGCCTTAGTATTGGTCCTTGAAAAAGCCTTCAAAAAGGAGCTTGCTGTTCAATTTATGGCCGAGTGCTTTTGTCAATCAGACGTTGGCGTCGGGAGACATGGACTCGGAGTGGAACAGGGATGGGGAGAATATGTGTCTTCGTTCTGAATATCGATAGTGGAGTTTATGGAGCCACTGTGAAGCGAAGCACTGCGCGTTATGGAACACCGTTACCTTATCAAAGCGGGTCTGAGTTAGTGCTGTCAAGCACCGAGCGAGACTAATCTCCAATCGAATGTGGTCCAGACGTCACGTTTCAGATGTTGAGTTTATTCGGCCGACTTACAGCAAGTCGATTCAAGAATCAAAACCCCAGTGAGTTGGCACATATAAGCAGTGAAATATATTCCGCCACTTCCTCCTCCCCTCGGATGACTAAAAGTCGCACCTCATAGATCCCGTTACTCTTGAAGAAAGCATCGCGGGTCAAGGCAGGGATGAGGCGCAAATTTATATAAACGGAAATGACTCGCCGAACTCCTTCGAAGGACTGGGGTGAGTTCGGATTCCGGTTAGGCTCGAGCAATTGTCGTTTCGTCATTGACCAGACATTGGAGCTCACATATGTATAGCGTTTACGAAACGGACGGCTGGATGGGAGATTGACATGTGCAAGAGCCCCACAGCATGCAAAATGAAGCTCAGTGTCGCCGTGGCTGGATAATATCATAGCACTTTGCTCTCGTGAATGTTACGAAGCACTCCGAAGACTGCCAGCGGCACACTTCCATTTGCGCAAGGAGCCTGTTGTTCTATTTTTTGCGCACTGGTGTATATAAACTTCCAAGCCTGAGACTGTCGATTGTCATTCCGCGTCCTCGCAGATTTTCGCAACCAGTTCGATCACTCCATCGCCTAAAATGTACATGCGTTCCATCGCCGCTTGTAAGTATCAGCGTCGTTGCACTCGCCGCTACCCAAGGTAAACGTATGGCGGTCATCGTGCACTTTTATTATTTGCCAAAAAAACGACTGTTTGTTAAAAAAATGTGGCTGTTTCATCGAAAAATCTGAAAGTTCAAACTTTGCAAAATTTCACGCTGGAACTTTTGTTCAGAAAAAGTCAAGTTTTGCAACCTTTTTCACGAAAAATGTGCGGGATGTGTCGCTGTGCTAATCCCGCTGATGGCATCAGCCACCCTCTCGGTGGGTTGTATTCATCTACAAGGGCTCATGTTGGCTGCTCTTGAGTACCACAGTCACTTAACCTCTTTATAATGCTTCCAAATGGCCTGTATGACCTTTCCATCTCCCCTTGAGCTGAAGATCTCATGCAGATTCGGTGGCTGATGCCATCATCGGGATTAGCACAGCCACACATCCCGCACATCTTTTGTGAAAAGCACAAACCCAGACTTTGTAAAGTTGCAAAAGTTAACTTTTTCTACAAAAAGTTTCACAGTGATTTTTTTTCAAAGTTTGAAGTTGGACTTTTTTCGAAGAAATGGGCACATTTTTGGAACAAACAGCCATTTTTTCGGCAAATAATAAAAGTGCACGATGACCGTCATATAAACGAACCCCCACAAAGCAAAATCTATTTTCTAACCCGCAATTTCAGTCAAGGGCTGCAGCGCTGATGATAAAACCATCAGATACTGGAACGGAAATCCAAGTGACAGTTGATCACTCACAGAGCAGTGTAGGGAAATACGAGGGATTGTTATTGTTAGCGCCAAATACTCTCCTTTGCCGTCGCCAACAATAATTTCGAGGATTTCACGGCCTGCTGCAGCGAGAAGGGGGGGGGGGTGGGCTACAAACCAGTACAACATGTGCTGAATTGGTAGCTTGTTACTTGCGGTCATTACAGAAGGAGGACGTACCAAGATGAGTCCAAAGAGCGTTTTGTTTATGTTACAACGAAGCTTCTCCGAGTGTTTTTTTCGGTATGAGCCCATATAACCTCCAGATTGCACTTATTCCCACTCTGCGCCATTGGCCTTTTATTTTCCGGTCTCGGAACAGTAATTAGTAAGATTACTGAACTGTGAGAACCGTTGTAAAGATTGAACACTGCGGGCACAGGCCCAACACCTGCCTGATTTGGAAGCGTAGCTGGCGGCGCACTGACGAGTTTAGCCCAGTTTTAGCATAAGTCAAGAAGTCGGTAGTTGAGGCGAGCGTGCCAGGTATAATTATACCCCTCTTCGAAACATGAAGAAAAGAATGAAGTCCGCAACGCGCTGAGTCATCAACGCACATACATTTCACGTCTCCCGAAGACTGGCTCTCACTCGTTCCAGTAATTTCCCGTACTCGTTCCTCCCATTGTCGTCCCTGCCGACACCCCAGAAACCGCCCGTCGTAAAATGCTATTGAAATTAACTTAATTGATAGTGCAAGATACAGAAACAAGTATAGACACGCACAAGTAATTCGGCATCCTTGGTTTGAAGCAAGATGCGCTTTAGCTCCGGGTGTTGGCTTAATTTATGCCATACGGCGATTTCCATCTGCGGGGTTCGACGGGCTCCATAAGTCTGGCGATGCGAGAAGACGATGCGACGCACCTTCGAAACTCTAATCCTTTCCCAGTCCGAGCGTTGGTGTTCAACGTGGGCCTCGCTAAACGTCAGCGGAGATCCGTTAGAAACAGTTCTGACGCTCTCCGCAATATCTGGGCGATTATCCATGAACTATCGCACATTTTCTGTAAGTCCAAACCCATAGCAATCGAAATAGATGTGCACCTTGAACGCCTGGAAGAGGTGCTCACAGGTGGGATATAGCTTGCCATTATATTCGACGGGATGTGGAGAGCGAGTGGACAAGCCGTGGTATTGATCTTTCCGGTAGGGATAAACATAGATACGCTGGTGCGCTGGAGGCTGCGGTGCGGAGATGCTTGTGGCTGCATCTTGAGCAGATATTATGCTCCTTAGCCGTTCCAGCATCTTCCCGTACTCGTTTCTGCCGTTTCCATCTTTGCCAACACCCCAGAAATCGCCCGTTGTGGAGTACTGCGCAGCGGAGTCAATCGCTAACAGCGCAAGCTAAGAATCGATAAACGCACGATAAGTTCAGCATCGCAAGGGGCCAGCAATATCATTTTGAGCTCCGGGTACTGCAAAAATTTATGCCACATGGCCAGCTCTATCTGTAGTTGCGTCGAGACAAAGTTTTGCACAGGGGATGGGACGCACTCTCGAAATTTTCATGCTCTCCCAGTTGGGATGCTGATGCACGATGTGAGCCCTGCTCATTTTTTCTGGGTGCTTTGCAGTCCTAACACTGTCGGCAATGTTTGGGTGATTGTCCATGAACTTGACATGTCGCAGAGTGAATTAACCACAGATATCCATACCGATTGAAATACACACCCGGAAAGCCTGGAAGAGGTGTTCCGAAGTGGGGTACGCCTTGCAGTTATATATCACTGGATGGGGGGAGTAGCTGGAAAAGCCATAATATTCGGTTTGCCGCCGAGGATATAGTAGGATCCGTTGCCGCCTGGGCACTGGCTGGGAATTGGAGTTGGGACCTTGTACCGCTGGTTGGTCTGCGACCCATCGATGCGACTGGCTTCCGCTAGGCTGCCCACCTGAAAGGTACGCTAGCTAGACGGGTATATATATGACAGCACACTTGCAGTAACAGTCAATGTCTGCGCACCTGATACGACGGCGCGACCGCCCAGACAGTGTTACCGCTCACAGCGGGTCGCGAAGGAGGCACAGATTGCGCGTCATGTTGGGCATTTCCAAGTTGGCTCACACGGATTCGTTGCTCTTGCAACAGAACACATAACGCTGAGATCTAACAGCTCATCAGTACGAATAAATAAGTAAACACTAGATGAGCGCATACCTGAAAGGCATCGGCAACGCTGCCTAAACGCCGATGGAAGCCATCAATCCGCTCGAGGCGCTCATCCTGGGTCAATAGCGATTTAAAGAAGCGGCGGGTCTCCTCCTTCTGTACGAAAGACTCTATCTCTGTAAGTAGGCTGGGTAGAAGTCAGCCAGGTAAACCATGGCGCCGTATCCAGTGTGACCACCTGTGTAGATCGTTCAGAGGCTGACCGCAGGCAGACTGCATGAGCCGAGACGAGCTAAACTCTGTGTTCAGTGTCTGCAGGAGCTGTGCGGCGGACTGTGCCAAGACTGCGACTCGGAGTCGTTGCTTGCATGCCATGCTGGCTTGCTGGACCGCAGAGATGATGACCTTGAGGCTGCTGAAGGCGAGGGAGAGGCCGGGTACGGGTGTGATGCCCAGTATCATGTCGAGCGCGGTTTGTAGAGTGACCGTCATGGTAGAGGCTGAGAAAGGTGCAGTCCAAGAAAAGAAACTGGGCTGTACAGCACCGGTTAACCATCACGTCTGTCAACAGCTCCTCCCGTGGCGTCGTTCAGATTGAAGTCAAAGTAACTATCCAGCCGAGTTATAGGGTGGAATATGTAGCAATCAACCCGCCAGATGGGCGTCAAATGCTGAATGAGTGATAGCCAACGGGGCGTTCTCATGGACCGAATCCGACCCAACGTTAGCCTCGCAAACGACTCTCCAAGACGAGCCTAAGGTCGCTAACTCAGATCCAAGAAGCTACAAGTCTAGGCCGTGGGTTGTCGCGGCCAGTTGGAAGTACTGTATGTTGGCAAGAGGCAAGAGAGCAAATCAAAATGCGATGCCGCTGATTCGGATGCTTCGGCCATCACGTACATACGGATTGTAAACATATTTTAAACCAACCTGTATTTTAAACCAACCTGTATTTTAAACCAACCTGTATTTGAACCAACCTGTTTCCCTCTGACGATCGAAGGAAGTGCTGAACTATGAGAATATTACTGTATTTTAAACCAACCTGTTTCCCTCTGACGATCGAGTGAAGTGCTGAAGTATGAGAATATTACTGCTATGCACAAGAGTTTTTGTAATGAATTGCATACTAGTAGTCGCCTCCGCAGCGGGATAATCTCGAAGATACAAATTAAATAAGTTGAAATCGAACATTTCGTCCTAAACATGGCCAGTCGTCAAGGTAGTAGGTTCAATCTCGCGGCATACATTTAGAATATATAGAGCCATCTATTACAACGTAGTCTCGGATTCGGGGGGTGGTAGCACCAACACACAGTCCAGGCTCATCTGTTCACTGAAATGCGTGAATCCACGATGGATATCTTTGATGAATCTTATCCTCTCCCTGGGGTGCATATCGCGCGCAAAAGCCACACGAACCGCTATATTTGTGAGGGCTGGGAAGGCTGTAGCATGTAGGGCGCTTGCTACCGGCGACCAGTCCATCGTCGCTATGACGGGGTAAGCCATGAAAAGAAAGATTTTGAGTGAGGTGAGGCTCTTTGGTCCATCAGTCAAAAGACCTGCCAGCAAATTACAAGCTGGCTGGGCGCTGTAGGCGCTAATTCGAAAAGTAATAGCGAGTATACGAAGGTGCTCCAAGCGAGACAATGAGGGGATTGATTGGTCTTGGGGAATATCACCGGAAACTGCGTCACGAGTGAATGAGTAACAATAAAAGCCGCCTGAGAAATCCCACCGTTCAAGACAAGTTCGCGGATTGAGGAGGCTGCATCGATGATCTCGGACAGGGGACGTGCTGTTCGCGGATGCCACCCTATGTCGAGAATCTGCAAATCACGGAGCGAGTTTATCTCAAGAAGCCGTCCTGTTATTACATTATACGACAGGGCTAGGCACAAAGCCAATCGTGTCAGTCGGAGCGGACAGTTGAACGGCGCCGCTTCATTTCCGGGCAGGGAGGGGATGGCGAGAAAGGACAGAGACAAGTCTTTCAACGCCGCTGAGCTCACGAGCTGGGAAAACTCTGCCGGGTCTGTGATATCTTCTAGGGAGCAAAGTCTCAAGCAAGTAAGGGGCGAGCGTTGGCACAGCGCACAGATGGATTTCCGCAGCTCCTCAGGTAAACCATCCCAGTTGGAAGGGAAACCACGGTGTTGGAATATCAGCGAGAAGTCCGTCACGGCATTGAGAAGCCCCAAGGACGTTGCTAGGTTTGGACAACCTGCCAGCCAGAAACCGGTGACGTCGCGGTGGCGAACACCGCGGTCGGCGGAGGATTCGAGAATGCTGAGACATCTGATATAGGTATGGAGATGCGGGGAGTCGACGAGGAGATCGTGCAATTGGTTGGCGCGACTCTGCGAGGACAGATGAACATCGCAGAAAATACACGCTTGAGAAGTCCGTAGGAAAGCACGACAGATGAGAGCGCAGGAGCGAAGAGTGGGGAGATCCGTGGCATTTTCGCGGATAATAATGTCGATGAGCTCTGGCGGTAGATGAGAAGGTATGCCGCGGGGAGATTCTGTCCCTGGCAATGGACTACTGAGATGCACTTTCTGGGTTGCCTGTTGGCATGGCTGCCACTTTCGAGACACAAAGGCTGCACGAAGCCGGGATAAAATGGCGTTCAGACGACGCCCCAACTTCTTGAACATCGTTATGGCGGTTCTTTCGAGTTGATAAATACACAGCGCAGCACGGTAAAAGGAAACTCACAGAAAAGGGCCGTTGAGGCACCCCGTGCAGTGAAGTCCACACAGAAGAGAGCCAAAGACTCGAGCTTGAAAGCAACGGACATGAGGTGTTTTGACCGCAAGCAAAGGTGAGGACAAGGTGCTGGAACAACGTGGTCGCGCTATATGTAAAATTGGTCAAGATAAGTAGCACTACAGTGCGTTGTGATAAAGGAGTGCACAAGACATTAGAGTTGCCACGAAGACGCCAATAAAAAAAAAGGATTACTACTTGATCGGCGCTGTTTGCAGACGAGAAGGTCCTAAGCAGAGCATTGTATCCTGGCCCCCAGTGACCTGCGCAGTCGGCGCACTTAGAGTGGCATGGAAGTTCGAAGAAGCCGAACATTCCGATCAATTCGGCGAACAATCCTTCTTCCAAACCATCGCGCCTTTTTCAAAGTGCTTGAAGCTTCCTACTACTGGTCCTTGGGTCCCACCCGTTCTCAGGTCAAACTTTACGATGCCTCCTTGAGGATTGTAGTCCACGGTGTGGCCCTTTTGCTTTCAGAGATTCGCCTTCGTCGTTCGAGACGCTCTTTTCTCGTTTTCTCATCGCGTTTTGCACATTCTTTAACGCGAACACGGCGTCTCTGTAAGCCTTCTCAATCCTATGAGCATGTGCACCATGCTGACGTCGGCTTCGCTCCTAGGCATTTCCAAACGCGGGGCTTTGCGCGGTTTTTTTTTGGGGGACAAATACGATTTCCAAGCATACGTCCCCTGGATCCTGGATAGGCGCTGGGTCCGTGTCATTCTGTGGTACGCATCTACCTTGGTTTTCTCTGTTTTCCTTCGATGACCCTTTTTTATCACTCGAGTCCCCTTCATCTCATGGCGCTTTTTTCCGGTTCCTCCTTGAACAACCGTGCTCCCCAAACTAATACTTCTCCGCAGGTACACGCTGACTCCCGCACAGCGATGCGCGATGTGTTTGGGTCCTCAAGTCCCTTGGCCCTGCCTCGCAACTGCGTTCTGCTATTCTTCACGGAACTCGGTGAGTAGCATACACATCGTCTTGGCTCGGCTTTCGTACATACAAAAGATGAGACACCGAGACATTTGCACGTCAGTCGGATTGGGGGGCGCATGCGCTCGCCAGGAGGATCGTAACTACGCATTCACTGATTTTTTCCCCCACTGTTCCTTTTCTATTCGCCTTCATATCCGATTACGGTCATGGCTCACAATTTATCCAGGGACCACAGATTTGATGAGGGCGCAAGAGTGCTTTTTGCGTTCTCGACACCCCGGGTGGGCACCTGGCCAAGACGCGCATGCAGCCGTCGCGTCAAGCCCTCCTTCGGAATATACTGTGAGTTACCACCCACTGTCTTGCCCCAAACTTCGTACCTACGAAAGATGAGATATCGAGACATTTGCACGTCAGTCGGACTGGGGAGCGCCTGCGCTCGTCATGGAGGACCGTAATTACGCATCACTGATTTTTACATTCTTCTTCACACTCCTTTCTCTCGAGTACGTTCATGCGCTGACAATCTATCCAGGGACCGCGGCTTCAAGCGGGGCAACAAGAGAGCACTCAGTCTCCCAGGCCGTATCATAGCGATCGGTGAGTCACACGCCTATCGTTCTGCCCTTTAGGTAGTATATACAAAAGATGAGACAACGAGACATTTGCACGTCAGTCGGACTGGGGAGCGCATGCGCTCGTCATGGAGGACCGTAATTACGCATTAACTGATTTTTCTGCTATTTTTCTGCGTTATATGCTCTTCTTCCCGAATGTCGTCGTGGCTTACTTACAACTCCCTCAGGGCTCATGTTCTGCCGGTGTACCCAGAGCGCGGTGTAAGAAATACCCCCTCCGCAGCCCGTCGAAGCACCGTCAGGCCGCAGTATCGGTCTATTAGATCGTTTTGTCGCCCGCCGCGCCATACCCTTGCCGCCGGACACGTCCAGGTCGAACCCCCGCTCCATCTAAATCGGTCACCCATGGGCGACGCAGATCTGGATGGGCTGCCCGCCGCCGTCTTGCCGTCTTTCCCTGCGCCGCCTTCGCTGGCCACAATTGCGCCGGAGGTGGCCCGCCGACAATGTGCTTGGGCGGGCGCCTCTAGACTGTATGCCCTTCCAGGACGCTTCCCATCCTCTGCTTCCGCCATTTCCTTCCTCGTCTTGACATATCTGCTGGGCACGCGATCGTGCGCGGATACTCTGCCTCTAGCGCTGTCACAGTTACCGAGCACGGTCCTCCCCGTATGTTGTCTGCCTGCGGAGACCTTCGACGATGACGGCCACTTGTCGGCCTCTGACCTCGCCGAACTGCTCATTACTCGATTTTCCGCCCCCTTCCCGCACGAGCACATACGGACCTGGAGCGTCGCTAACAAGACGGCCCAACCCCTCTGAAGGCGCCTGGACGCAATAGGCGCCCGCGCATGTGGATGCTGCCATGGGCGGATGGTTGCTGGCAGGCAGCTGCGTCCGCCGTTGTACGCAAGAGCCGCCTGTTGAGCATCCCGCTAATATAGGTACCGCAGGGCGACGTGGCTGCATCTTCCAGCGTCCATTCTTTGAGCGCAGTGGGCGTGGCGTCGTCGTCGGTGCCTTCCGACATGCGCGCGCGCAGCGCCATGCAATTCATGAAGTGGGGAAGAAGGTCGCCCCTTGTGCAGCACACCATTCCTGGGTGTGCAGGCACATTCAAGATTCAAGACCGCCATATCAGATCGGCCGCTCAGCGCATCCTCCACTCCTTTTGTCGCAAGCCGAGCCTTCATGTCCACGGCCAAGCAGACTCGGTGGGCACTGCGTATGTCCACGAACCAGCGCGGAAGACGGGACAATGCGGACGGCCCCTTGCGCTGCAGCCGCAATCTCGAGGGTCGTAATGGATCACGTCCTTTGCGGCCACTCCCTTTTCGAGCTCGTCATCGTCACACCCCTACCGCTCCCACATCCATCGGCCTCGTTCTCACCGTCCGTTTTATCGTCACGCCTGCGCGCTCCGTGGCCTCCGTTCTGTTCTTGTTCTGCACGCAGTGGTGGGACCGTGTCCAACTGATCTCATGCCTTGCCTCTTGACAGCATATCTCCTCCCCGCGTCGCGCCTTCGTTGCCTGCTGGAGGTGTTCCTGAGCACGTCGTCTAATTGTTCGTCGTCCGGTGTTCTCCTGTATCTCGAGAGACCCGTGGCGGAATCACGAGTCCGGGCGAGAGGAAGATGCGGGAGATGTTGCGAGGCACTCTTGTTCCCATTGGCTGTGCTTTTTTGCACACCCGCGTTGCCGCGGGCTGCCCCCGGTCTTTCATTGCAGTCGCGGCATTGAGGGACGGGGTTGCACTTCTTCGTGACCTCGTTTCCGCGGCTCATCCTTCGCGACTCATCTTTCGCGACTCATCTTCTTCCCCTGCCCGCCCGCTCGTTGTGCGCCGACGAGCACCTCCAGCTTCAAGCAAGGTGACGATCTTCCAACTCTCCTCTTTGGGTGTTTTTTTCTGAGCAGGTTCATAGGCTTCACATTCTCCGCGCTACCTATCGTTTGCCTGTAGTGTATGAGGAAATGCATCTCCTTTTTTCCGTACTTTCCTCCCTTCCCCCTTCTCCTCTCCCTCCCGTCTTTCTCCCATCGCTCGCTCCCCCGCCCATCTTCCCTTCCTTATACCAAGGCACGACCGGTCCGTCCCCCTCCCTTCGAGTATGTTTGGATCTAAGTACCGCACCTCACTGCACATACAATTCGCCCGCCCCCCTCTTTCCCCCCTTCCCGTCTTTCGTATTCTCCCATCTCCCATCTCCCAGCTCTCAGCTCCCATCTCCTATCTCCCACCGATCGACCTCCCTTTGCTTTCCCTCCTTCCTCCCTCCTTTTCCCTTTCCCAGCGCCGCCCCACTGTCCGACTGCTACGTACTTCCCTACCACGCCCTTGCTTACTCGCTTGATCCTGTTTCTCTCACCCGCACCTCCGCAACGCCCTCCGTCCCGTTTTTTTCCCACCCGCACTTGCGGTTCCCGCCCTTCTTGATATTTTTTTTCTCCCCACCAAAGGCGGTTGCAGCACCGGCCGTTCCGCGACCGATAGTTCCCCGCGCGCGGCCGGCTGCCAACCTCCCTCTCTCCCCAATCGACGCGCACGTTACAGAGCCGGTTTCCTCGATCGACAGGCCCTCGCCCATCCCCGCCTCTGATTTGAATTGGTTCCCTTGGCCGTCCGCGACGGGGAGCTTCATATGCGGCGCGTTCTGGATTTCCTCTCCCCCATCTCCGCGCAACTCGCGCCCATGCCCATCGCACCTCGCAGCACCTCCTCCGCCCCAAACCTCAAGAGTCCCTCCCCGTTACTCGTCGCACCGTATCGTATCGGCGCAGGCTCGACGTCGAGCCTCCCTCCGGTCATTTGCCCATGATCAATTAGCGTCTCCTCCCTTACCGACTGCGTGCTCGTCCTCGTCCTCGTCCTCGTATTCCCCCCCTCTCCCCCTCTATCTCCAGCCTGCTCGCTCGCTCCTTTTCTCCGTGTTCGCGTTCGTGCTCAAGCACGCATCCGCGTTCGTGTTCATGCTCGGCCGGCCTCCAGTGCTCGTGCTCGTGCTGGTCTGGCTCCTCCCTCCCCCCTTTCCCTCCCTACTCCCCGACTCTCGTCCTCTCCTCGTCGGCCCTAGTCCCGTCCACTCGGCCCCTTCCTCTTGTTCTCTTCGTGATCTCGACGCCCTCTCGGACGCCCGCACGTACCCATACATGCAACAGATCCTTTCCTCCCTCGCTCGCCGTGCGCGCCGCCTTCCTTCTTCCGCGTATCTCTTCGCCTCCCTCCCGCCGACGTACCCCGATGAAGACGGACGCGTACTCGCCTCTGCCTTCGCCTCCGTCCCTTGTCTGATGACTGACGGCATCCGTAGGGCTCGTGCTCATGCTCCTACTCGTTCGTACTCGCGTCCCCTTCGTCCCCTCTTCTCGCCCTTCCCTTCCCTCGCCATCTTCCTTCCTTCCTCCCTCTTGTTCTCTACCCTTTCACGACACCATCTCCTTGCCCCGGCATACACATATCCGCAAACGCATCCCGTTCCCCATACCCGTGCTCGTACTCGCGTCCGTACCCGCGTCTTCCTCCCTCCTTCTTGGACTCTCCCCAGCTTCCTCTCTCCCTCTTGTTCTCCATTCCCGACACCCTCGCGCCCGCCCCGGCACATCCTATCTATCGACCCTGTTCCTCGCCCTTCCCCCCGCCACCCCGTGCAAGACCGCCCCGCCCTCCTCCTCTTCTTATTCTCTTCCTCCCGCCCACCGCCGCTGTATTGCCTCCCTCCCGCCGACGCACTCTCGACGAGGACGGATTCGTATCTTCGTCTCCGTCCCTTGTCTGACGACTGACGACTGGCGCGCATGTAAAACTGCCCGCACTCCCCAATTCATCTGCGTCCTCGCGGTCGTGCTCCCCCCTACAATTCGAATTCGTCTTACTGCCCCGCCTTTCCTCTCCCGCCGACGTCCGCGCCCGCTTCTTCCACCTTCGCCTCCTCGTGCTCTCGTCCATTTTCGTCTTCCCAGGCTCTCATCGTCGATCGTACTCGCGTTCTCCCCTCCCCGTCTTGGCCTTCCCGATTCGTCCGCCCGATCTAGCGCATCCGCCTTTTGGCTCGTACTCGCGTTTCGCTCCGTCTCCCCACTCGTGCATATGCAAGCCCGACCGCACTCCTCCAAATCGGCTGCGTGCGCCCGCTGCGTTGGTGCTCCCCGCCGTTTCTCCCCGCCGGCTCTCGTCCTCCCGGCCCGCACTCGTGTTTTTTTTTCATCCGACTCGTCCCCTCCCTAGGACGGTTTCGCTACCGATTCCGCGTCCTCCCTTTCCCCCCTCTCTTCTCGTTTCCTCCCTACTTCCCTCTTCCCGTTTCCCTAACCCTTTCCCCATCTTGCGTCCGCCGGGCTCATACTCGCCTTCTTGCTCGCTCTCCGTTCCCGTCCTACGTCCACCCCCGTTTCCCTTCGCCCCTGGTACCTTCCCTGCCTCCACCACCACCCCTTCCTCCATCTCGCGTCCTCAATGCTCTCGTTTTACGCCCCCCCCCGCACATCAGGCTATTCACATACACCCACCTAAACCCACCTAAACCCAAGTACATGTACGTATCCTCTCAGACGAGCCGCGCGTATCCCCCTCTGTACTCTGTGTGCTCTGTACTCTGTAAGTAGCGTACGAATGTACTCTGTAAGTAGCGTACGAATGAATGCATGAACACGTCTCGCTCTTTCTACATGGACTCCCCCGCACGGCTCGACGAAATTTCGATTTCTGTCCTCCCCGTCTTTTCTGATAAGTTGAAGTTTTCAATACATCTCGCCCGTCGCCCCGTGCCGCTTTCGAAAGTATGTATGTATAGCGGTATAGCGGTATAGATGGTTAGATAAACAAAAAAGTTATAACAATAGGGTCAATGTCCGCCGTCCCCCGTGGCTGGCTGGGACTGCTCTCCTCTTCATGTCGCTCCACGTACGACCCACACGGAGCGCGACGCGCCTCTCCCCGCCCACCTCCACCACCGCTCCCCACCCCTCCCACCTCCAATACTCCCCTCGCTCCCCTCCGTACGACCCATCCCACCCACCGCCCACCGCGCCCGCGCCCTCCCCTCCCTCCTCCTCCCGCGCCGCATCCCTCCCCTCCCTCCCCCTCCATCCTAATAAATAAAGTTGCTGATTTGCGTTGTTGCTTGTAAGCTTTGTTTCTTCTTCTCCTCCTCTTCTCCCCATTCTCCCTCTCCTCTCCTCTCCTCGTCTTCTTCTATACGCCCCGTGCTCCTCACCCCCTCCCCCCGTCGCTCGCTCGCTCGGTTGATTATCGTACACTCCCTCCTTCCCACCTCCTCTCGCTCCGCTCCTCCTCTATCACACGCGCCGGTACAACACGGGATTATAGCGACGCACTCCGGCCCTCCGTCGGCGGCGACGGCGGTCTGCGCCCTACCGAGGAGACGGGTGACGAGTGGGAAGCGGATCGTTTCGGCGCGGGCGCGGGCGGGGAGGGCGGGGCGGGGCGGCGGTACGTCTGCGGCCGAAATTAGCATTATGAAGCGGGACGCGGCAGGGAGGACACCATGGCAAGAACGGAAGCGCGCAAGGCGCGGAGGATACGTGGGAGGGGGAAAGGGCGGAGTGGTGTAAATCAGGAACGGGGAGGGCCAGCGAATGGGGTGGGATGGTATCGTATCGTACGCAAAAGATAGTGGTGTGGAATTGTGGTGTGGAATTGTGGTGTGGAATTGGAATTAGAATTGTGGAATTGTGGATTTGTGGTGTGGAATTGGAATTGAATTCGCGGATTTGTGGTGTGGAATTGGATTTGTGGAATTGGAATTGGATTTGGATTTAGATTTGTGGAGGGAGGATGGAGGGTGGAGAAACGACGAAAGCGCTCCACGAAGGTGGGATAATCGGAAAAAAGTGCGTCTCCCGTCTCGTCTCGTCCCGTCTCATCTCGTCTGATCTCGTCTGATCTGGTCTCGCAGATAACGACGCCGACGCCGACGGCCACTTGATGACGTCCGCGACGGCGCGCCCAAGCCCCGCGACTCGTATCATAACGAGAAGCGCTAACGGGCACCGCAGATAGATGGACGGAAGATGGACGGAAGATACGAAGATGTGCGGAGAAAGATGTGAGATACGTGATGGCGTGCGTGATGGGTGGGAAGATGGGTGTGATGGTGGGAAGGGTGACGTGGCAGTGGGGAGTGCGGGAATGGCTGTATGGCTGTAATGAAGCGGTGCTTTATGGTAGAGGAGGGGAGGGAGGGGGCGATAAGGGGACGTGGAGTGAGAAGGGAGAAGGGAGAAAGGGGACAATGGCGAAAAATGCGTAAAAAGATGTGGAAGAATGGCAAGGCAGCGA
Organism: Mycena vitilis; assembly: GCA_029203975.1. NCBI lineage: Eukaryota > Fungi > Basidiomycota > Agaricomycetes > Agaricales > Mycenaceae > Mycena > Mycena vitilis. The sequence continues at coordinate 516,885 of JARGYF010000006.1, read as the reverse complement.
GTGGAGAGAGGAGGTGCGAGGAGGAGGGGGAGAGGAGAATACGCACATGCCGACTCATAATCATCTTCGCCATCGACACGGGCGTCTCGCTCTCGTATATCGCCGGTACTGTATGCGCCAAAACTCATCATCAGCATCCCCTTCTCACAGCAACGAAGGAAGGGACATACACGGTGCCTCGATATTCGCGCGCGCACGCGGCGCGAAGCCGACGCCGCGGCCGCCGCGGTAGACGTGCCGCCCGCGCATGGCGGGGGAGGGGACGGCGGTGAGCGCGATGGGGATCGTGAGGTCCGGGGCGGGGGGGAGCGGGAGCGTCTCCCAGCGGAACAGGCCGAGCCAGGTGCGCTTCTTGTGCGCGGGCGAGGACGTGGGCGACGTGGGCGACGTGGGCGAGACGGGGGTCTTCTCACTCGCGGGTAACGATGCCGAAGACGGGGGGGAGACCTTGGGGAGGACGAACGCGCGGAGGACGGCGCGCACGAGGAGGAGGAGCGCGAGGGTCGCGAGGCAGGCGAGGGCCAGGCGGGTGCAGGACGGCCAGGAGTGCGGGTGGGCGGCGACGAGGGCGGCGGGGGCGACGAGGTCGAAGGGGTGGGCGTGCGCCGGGAGGATGAACATCTTCGCTTCGGTGGTCGGGGTCTCGACGACGCTGAGGGCGGAGACGCTGACGAAGGGGGAGGCGGGAGAGACGACGAGCGTGAGGAGGGGATTTGATGGGGGGCTAGATATATGCGTCCGGCGAGCCGTACCCGGCCGTTGCGAAGCGAGCACCGGGCGTGATCCGGAGTCCTAGGCGACTCGGGCTTCGATGCGTGCTCGACGCTCTTTTGCCCTCCTGATTCAGTTTATTCAGTTGATTCAGTTTATTCAGTTCAGTTTATTCCCTGTCTCAGGTGTATTCAGCCGTCCCTCCAACGCCCTCCCCCATCCTCCTTTTTTCCTCGCCTCTTCCCCGAATAAAGCGAACATTGCCCGCCGCGCACGTCATCCTGTTCGCGTGTTCGCGTGGGTGTGATCAACACGATACGCGTGGTTCGTGCCCGGCTGATCGTCGCGGCGTGTCAGGCGTGCTGACGTCCCCGTTCCCGTTGGTTTCCGCCTGTTTCCGCGCGTTCATTGGTTTCATTATAATTTATGGCCCTGGGGCTCGAGGCGTTCCGTTCATTAGCAACGCAACGCCAGTTAGACCAGCTTCCTTCCCAATTCCTTCCCACTACTCGCGTGTGCCTGTCCCTCGCCCTGTCCGTGGCGCTCTCATGAATCTCATCCACTGGCGTACCCTGCGTTTGAATACGGCGACGCGGGCCCGTACCTATCTGCCTCGAAACTAGTACAGCACGTATTGCCCGCAGCCGCAGCTCTACTCTCCCCTCTCCTAATCGCACCACCTCGAGTCGCCAGCTCATCTCCGACCCTCCCCGACGCCCGGAGGAATACTTATCGGATTAACCTCTCTCTTGTCCCCGTGCTCAACGCGAACCGCGAATCGCGAACTGCCTAATACGAATCCGAATCGGATGTGAAGCGCCTAGTCGCGTGAGGCGTGAGGCGTGAGGTGCGTACCACGTATCGCCTGACTGTGCGAGCACCGAGAGGCCACGTATGTATCCTGCATTGACGTCAGGCTTCCGTCCTCCACTGCTCGGAGAAACCAGCGTTCAAGTATCTGGTCTTGTATTTCGTATTTCGTGCCTGGATGAACTGTCCACTAGCGCTCCGCCCTACCCGCGACGCGCCGCCCTGTCCCGCCCTGTCCCACCCGCTCCTCCGCAAATCCTTCAACGGCTCTGCCCTAATCTCACCGCCGCGGTACCTTAATGTTCCTCTCCACCTCTCTATCTCTTTACCTCTTTACCTCTACCTCTCCACCTCTCTACCTCTTTACCTCTTTACCTCTTTACCTCTCTACCTCCACCTCTCTACCTCTCTACCTCCAATCCCGCCCCGCCCGCCCTGGCCCTCGCGCAAATCTGTCTCCACCTCCCGTCTATCCCCTCTCCATCTCCTCTCCACCTCCTCTCCTCTCCGCCCCGGCACAATATTAATCACCTCTCTTCCTCCGTCCTACGTTCTGCGTCCTGCGTCCTACGTCCGGCAAAACAATCATTGCAGCCCGGTCCGTTCCGTCTTCGGCGGCGCTCGACTCCAACTTCCAACTTCCAACTCGCCTCCAACTTCCAACTCGACTCTATACTCTATACACTCTCCGCTCTATACTCTATCCTCTTTGCTCTCCGCTCTCCGCTCTCCGCTCTCCGCTCCCGTCTCTCCGCTCCCGGACCCGCGGGCGTCTCTCCACTTCACTTCACTTCACTTCACTTCGCCGCGCCCTTCCGACCCGCCTCGTCGTGCCTCGTCTCCCTCTCCCTCTCCCTCCCCTCCCCTCTCCTCCCCTCTCCTCCCCCTCTCCTCCCCTTCTCCTCCCCTTCTCCTCCCCTCTCCTCCCGCGGCACTCTCCCGACCCCCCCGCGCCGCGCGGCACCCGACCCTCCCCGACTCGGATATCAATATCGATATCAATCATCCCTACCTCCAACCTAAGCCTTCCTTCCTTCCTTCCTCCCAGCGCCCTGCGCACTGCGCCCTGCGACTCCGACTCCGACTCCTATCCGAATTCGCTCGTTCGCTTGGAAGCTTGTTCGATTCTTCGAAGCTTGTTAGAAACTTAGGATGTAAGTAGCATGTACATGATAAGGATAAGCAGTCCCGGGCGTTCGCTCGCCGGCGCCAGTGCCGGCTTCGTCTTCGTCTTCGTCCACATCATCATCGTCAACGCCGGTGTGTTAAATATTCAATATACATGCACTTGGCAGTTTGCGAGTATCCATGCGATATCGTCATCCACTCGGTCCCCTAGCTTTAAAAGTTGGATGTGGGCTTTGCTTGATGCTGCGTAGCGAACCTCGAACCTCGAACCTTAGCCTTGCGTCTTGCGTCTTGCGGGCTTCGCGCTTCGCCCCTCGCGCAAATCCCGCCATCCTCCTCCTCGGGGCGATCATCTCCGGTCCCCAGTGACTCCGTCCTCGCCGGCCAGCCCGCCGTCCTCGCCGGCCAGCCAGCCATCCGTCCTCGACGGCGCCCTATTCGGCAAATAAAGACTAAAGACTAAAGTTGAGAAGGCCCTCGGACTCCGACTCGGAGCCTGCTCCCCGCACCTCCTCACCGCACCTCCTCTCCTCGACATACAAACCTCGCGAAACCCGCCTCCCACAGCCTGAGCCTATGTAGTATGTAGTATGTCCGGCCTGATACGTACGCAGCATCCGCATCCAAAACGATTTCTATTTTACTCCTCCGAGGACCTGCCGGCGGCGGCTGCCACTGACTCCGTTGAACTTCAAGTCTTCAACTTCAACATCCACTTCCACTTCCAGCTATCGATATATCAATTTCCAGCTATCACCCTATCAATTTTCCCTGAGCTATCAATTTTCCAGCTATCCAGCTATCCATATCAATTTTCCAGCTATCAAGCTGTCAAGCTGTCAAGGACCCGCCGGCCACCCGCCGGATAATAGCCATATGCATCAAAATGCGATTCCGAACTAGTACTTGGGGGTCAACTTGTTATACTTATGTCGCCACCAAAAAAAGATAGTGGTTTTACCTTTTTAAATTTTAATGGGCGCGACGCGGATATTAAATATTAATCCTCGTCTTCCGAGTCGTCTTCGTCTGCGGTCTGTCCTTGATGTCGGACTTTCAAGCTCAAGTCCTAGATCTCAACGACCTCCCGGACGAAGTACGCGTCCCGTGTAAGCAGTTACGTGTAACGGTGTACGGTGTACTCGTTGTTTCAGTCCTCGGAAATATGCCGTCGCACGAACTTCGAAGTCCCCCAGTCCCCAAGTCGCACTAGTACTGCTGGAGGTGTGATATATAATATATAATATATATTCGTACGGATAAGACTCAGGATAATATATTAGCTTGACGGGGTCCCGTTTCGGAACGTGCCAAGGTGTAGCGTCCAGTACACCAGCCTCTATAATGTACGGTGTACTTCAACTCGGGTCCCGGGGTGGAATTGATATACATACTGCGAGTCTTACGCGAGGTGTATTTTAGTTGGTGTCACGCAGCCTGCAGCCTGCAGGTGGTATTGAAATGCATTTGGCATGCGGCATGCGGCATGCCTCAAGGCTCAGAGGAGCTGCCAAAAAAAAAAAGAAGAAGAAGAAAAGGGACAAAAAATCCGGAACGCAAATGAGAGCAGTGCCTCGAGTCGAACGAGGGCTTCCGGGGTGAAATCTCACATGCGTGGATTTAGCAGACAGCTGGACCCGGTGTGGGGGGTACACCATACTGCTTCTCTACATATGTGCCCAATTATCTCACCATGTTAAGTTAAGTATTGCGTCCCACCTCAATCCACCCCGCAATCCGGCACTAACGAGACCGTGGCTTGTCTTTGAATTTTCGTTTCTCTAATCCGGTGTTCAGTTTAATCCGGGCTTCGATTCCTCTCGTTCCTTCGTTGAGCCCGTGCTATCGGCGGTCGGTTGCAAGGTCAGCCGCAGAGTCCAGGGTGCGAAATTATTACATTGGCGTTACAGTTACCGTGCTACATAGGAAGAGGAAAAGTAAGGGGTAAGGGCGTAGGGCGACGAATTGGTTTTCTGCGAACAGGAAAAAGTAAGCAAAGCAAAGAAAAAAATCTCGGTGGAGATGATCGAAGAGCGGTACCTCGAGTCGAACGAGGTCCTCCGGGTTGAAATCACACATGCGTGGCGTGGAGAGGCCAGCTGTCAGACGCGGTGAGCGGCGTTACACCAAACTCCTTTTTACACTCCATTATTTGAGCGGTGAAGTTCATCAAAGTTCGAAAACGAAGAGAGAAGGAAGAGAGAGAGAAAAAGAGATTGTCTTGGGAGAACGAGAGCAGTATCTCGAGTCGAACGAGGGCTTCCGGGTTGAAATCTCACATGTGTGTAGCTTCCCGACCAGCTGAACCCGATGTGTGGCGGTACACCATACTGCCTTTCTGTACACTAATTCAACTTGGGTGTGGGACCAAATTGATTATTGCGGAGGCTGCCTCCAGGAAAAGCAGCCCAATGGGAATTGAAAAATCGGAAGTAACTCGATTCGAACAAGATGTTAGCGCCTCAAGGAACGCGCGTGCAGCTGCTTCCTACAATTGAGGAAGCATGTTGTGAGCTGCTGCAACTTAGACAACCGGAAAAAACGAAAACACAAAAAAAGAGACGCGATACTGTACTATTTCGACCGAGTGTTCACACCATGTCACGCGTCACCATAGGTGTTCACTTTTCCGAGTGTTCATTTCTCGGCAATCACGTCCAAATTGCCAAATATGGTAGTCCGGCAACTGCCGGACGCGAATTTTTGACGTTTTTCGACCTATTTGGGCCTCAAAAGTTGAATGTCACCGTCACGGACACCAAAAGTGTTCAGTTCAGACGGTCGCGTCACGCGTCACCTGAACACTCGGTCAAAATAGTACAGTAGTTAGAGAGTGCAGAACAGCACCTTGAGTCGAACAAGGTCCTTGGGGTTAATCTCGGTGCAATCTTACCTATTGGAGCCCCGCGTGCATCAATACACCGTACTGCTTCCCATCCCTACATATCTGCAAGGTCAGATGTGTGCCGATTAGCACAGACTTGCAGACATCAAATAAAATGTGTTGATTGACCGCTGGCAACATATGCGAACAAGGGCCACAGAGTTTTAATTCTTCTACAAGCTCTCTACCGCAGCCCTCTCGAAGACGTCAGGGAGCAGAAAAACAATGACAAACCTACTTATGTTTAATCAATCCAGAGCAGTACCTTGAGTCGAACAAGGGCCTCGGGGTTACAGCCGATCCTGAAAGTAATGAGAATGATCAAATTTTTTTGGCGCTTGACGGATCAGGAATTTCCAAAAAAGGTAGTACCTCCGGCTTGCCTCCGACCTCTTCCGCGCTCGTCTTCGACTCGTTTCCTAGCTGTCTGAGCTCTTCATCTACATCCAAGGGATACATGGTGAATCGCCACATCGACCCTGGTATCAAGGAATGTGCTCTGCGCCTGTGGGAACTAGGCTGGGATCGTTCCGCCATCTGCTCCACACTCCTCGTCTCCCAAGCCAGCCTCTATCGCTGGGCGAAACTCTTCGATGATTTCGGTTCTGTGACCCCTCCCCCCCCGCCCATCATGGGCCGCCCCAGAATCATCGGCCTTGCTGCGTTGACCGCGATCAAAGAAATATACACGCGTAATGCCGACACTTATCTTGTGGAACTCCAATGGTGGCTTGTCATCCACCACGACATCCAGATCTCGATTTCCGCACTACAGGAGACTCTGGAACGGACGGGACTTACGAGGAAACTCCTCCACAAGATTGCTGTCGAGCGTGACATCGAGCGCCGCCGCGACTTTCTCTATACCATCGAGATGCTTGAGGATGTCGTAGTGAGTGCAAAATTCTTCCAGCGAGACTTCGCGATGCATTTGTTTCGCAGGCGAGGACGGCAGGGATGGAACGGGACTGGCAATCACTGCGGGAGGTAGAACGACTGCAGCAGCAGGTGGTGGGGCGGGGGCCTGGACGAACTGCTGAGGTTGATGTGGCTGCTGCTGCTGCTGCTGTAGCATGAGGGAGACAGCGAGCATCTCCATAAGCCTCTCCGCAGTGGACGATCCAGGAGCGGTCACGGCTTGGGGCGGAGCAAGGGGAGCGAGCGGTGCAGCGGGAGCCGGAGCGGTAGGGGTCTTCATCTTGATGCGGTACTTGATGTCGAATTGGGTCGAGCTCGGCGCCTTCTTTTCGTTTGTACTACCGCGCGACTGCTCAAGACATGAGATGAATGAATGCAGCCCGTACATATCACGTACCATGTGAGCTGCCCATATGTTTAGACGGATCGGCGTCAGCTCCCATTGGAATCCAGTCTTCTCCTCCGTGTAGATCCGTTTGCCGTCCTCGTTCACGGGGTAGGTTTCCTTCAACTTCTCAACATGTTCAGCAACAGCAACATCAAATCTAATCTGTAAGCGTCTCATTCAGAGCGCGCGGCGCTGGCTAAGAATCAGGAACGTACCTTCTGCTCCCCAACCGAGTCTTGGGCGTTGGTCGTAGCCTCGAGCTCGTCGAAGTCAAACCCATTTCTGCTTTTTGAGGGTCCCGCGTCCGATGCGGTCGTAGTATTGCCCACAATGTCGTCGTTTGTTGACCAAAACTGATGCTCGTCATGAGACTGAGGTATGCGTCAAAAGGATCACGTACCGGCAACTCCTGCGTCGGCTTTCGGGGACCAGGCATGCGCAAAATCACAATACGGTCTTTGGTTGATGCGATTTGCTTTTGTAGCACGCAAAAACCCTTGGATCCGCCGAGGGGCAGAAGCGCACGATTGGCGGGTGTCTGCGGCTTCCATTCCGTCTTTTCAAGGACAATATGGCTGGGGGAACATGGGAGCTCGTCAGCCATGGCGGCGACGAAAGAATCGAAAGAACATGTGGAGAGAAACTGGAACGGTCCGCGCTGCAGGTAGCCATCCTCCGGTTTGGTTTTTGTACGGCCTCTCGTCGGAACGGAGTTGGCAACAGGCTTCAAGATGTGGATGTAGCCGGTGAGGTCGACGGGAACTTGATCTTCCGAGTCCGACATGCTTTCCATCTTCTTTTTACCCTTTCGCTTCGTCCCAGTGGCGTCGGCGTCGGTGTCGGCGTCGGAGGCGTCATCATTGTCGCTCAGCTCGTTGTGCTTTCGCTTCGATCCTGTTGCTGCAGACGCGGCTTTCTTTTCCTTGCGCCTGTTGGCCTCACGCTTCTTCTTCTCGTTCTGCTTCATAAGCTGCGGGCTCATAACCATCCATCTTGAAACTATGGGCCATAGGCTATGGGTCAGGTTGGAAATGAGAAAGAGCGGGTGCTAGGCGCACGCTGAGGCTTTTTGGCGACCATATGCTTGATTTGCCCATCGATATCGGTATCTGCGACTCCGCCGTCGTCAAAATCGTCCTCGGACAGGGTTAGGTCCATGGCGGAGTGGTTTTCCTCCATCCTAGGAGGAGGAGGAGCGGAGGAACACAAGAAAGAGATCAAGAAAGAGAGCTGGGCCCGTGCGGGATGGAAGCGAAGAGAGAGCCGGAGTTACCCAATTTGGAAATTCCTGATCCGTCAAGCGCCAAAAAAATTTGATCATTCTCATTACTTTCAGGATCGGCTGTAAGTACAGTTCGAATTGAATTTTTCCTAGAGACATAGGACACAGTGAAGCCCCGGGTGCAGCGGTACACCATACTACTTCTAATCCCTGGCTTATAGGACAGTAAGGTGCTACTGGTGGATCATAGAATCCAAAAAAAAAACGAGACCGGCCTGTAAGAGCAGTACCTTGATTCGAATAAGCCCTCCGGGGTTACACATCAAGCCTAATCAAGTTTTAAGAGAGCCACGGGTGCAGCATTACACCAAACTGCTTTCCCTGCTAATTTTTTTAGCAGAAGCACTCGAGTACTCTAGATTGGGTAGGGATGGGAAAAATGTCGAACCGGATTCGAAAATTGTAGCGAAGTTCACCAGACTTTGAAAGAGAAGGGGAAAAAGACCATAGGCTACGGCGAAGGAGAGTACTACTCTCAAACCCTCTCCACCATGGAGGCCTTATAACGATTCAGCAAAGAAAAAGTCGATGTACGGTGGAGAGGAGCGAAATATGGGGGTTGTGTGAGCTCACAAACTCCGAGAAGCTGGCAAATTCGTTGGTACATGAACAAAACACTCGCACTACATTTTGTTACGCCCAAGCTCCTTCTGTAATGACCGCAAGCTACAGCGGCCAAGCCATCCATTCAGCAAGTGTTATACTGGCCCGTAACATATCCTCCCTTCTCACTGCAACAGGCCTTGAAATCCTCGAAATTATCGTTGGCGACGGCGAAGTAGAGCAATTTGCCCCAACAATAACAATCCCGCGTATTTCCCAATTCCTTCATACACTGTTCTGTGAGTGACCAACTGTCATTTGGTTTTCCGTTCCAGCATCTGATGGTTGTATCGTCACCGCTACAGCCCTTGGCTAAAAATTTAGGGGTTGAGAAATGTATCTCACTTCGTGGGGGTTTCCCGTACCTTGGGTAGCAGCGAGGGCAATGACGGCGACGTAAGCGGCGACGGAACGCATTGTGAACATCGAAAGCGGTAGAGATGTGGTCGAGGCTTTGAGCTAGATGCAAAAAATCTGCGAGGATGCGGAATGACAATCGCCATTCAGACAGGCTGGCTTTTATACTGTAAAATGGGTACCATCCAGAAATGGAACAACAAACTCCTTGCACAAATTGGAGTGGCTTCCGCCGTCCTCGGAGTAACTCGTAACATTCCACGGAGCGACGTATGCACTATCCAGCCATGGCCACACCAAACTTCGTTTCTTAGGCTGTGGGGCGCTGCCAATCTTCCTTCCAGCCTTCTATCTCGTAAACGACACACATCTTAGAAATCCGGTGTTTGCGCAGTTGCGAATAAATGATTTCTCGCGTCAAATCGGAATCCCAACTGGAATCCGACCTTCCTCGTCACCTAGGAAGGGGATTTCGCATTCATTAGAACCCATGGACTTCGCGCCCGCCCCCGTCTTGCCCTTGGCTCGCCATACTTATTTTCCGAGCACCAGGGCTTCCTGCAATTGAGATTCTTCACAGACTGTTTGCTCATTAATACTCGAAACATTGTCCAGTCAGTTTGACAGGGTACATGAACCGGGTGGCTGTAAGTCCGAGTCGGTTTAACATAAAACTGAACGTCCGAAATATCGGGTCCCATCCGGTCGGGGTACATTCTCGCTCAGTTTGTGTTACCTGCCTTGCCGGCACTGACTTGAATCCTATGTAACAATTGAGCGGTGTTTTATAATGCCGGCTTCTGTCCATGAACTCTCGGTGTTCGATTTCAATGTGGCTCCACTGCGCGCTCCCGGCTCGACAGTTATGACGGAACCCATTCCTGTTTCCCGCTTCTAGTTTCCCGACGCCATTCTCCACAGGTGGCATGACTGGCTCAACACAACCACAGGACGCTTTCGAGAATTCTGTTAAATTTCTCTTTGCTATTGCCTGTACCTTAACCCGATCGAACATAACCCGCCAAGTTCAACTGATTTAGTGATTCCCGATCGTATATCTCCCATTATGCTTGCCCACTGCTTACAGCTCTTTCCGAAAACAATGAGACGCGTCATTTTTTTTTGCCGAGGGTGCTTCCTATGTTGACGAAACGAGATACAAATACAACCGCATGCGAGTTCTATTTCTTACCATCCGTTGGCTGGGCGAAAGGTGCCGTCTTTTCCGGATGGCGACAGGTCAGAGTCCTCGCTGGAGGAGACTCGTATGCCGACAGCACCGGCCGTCATCGAACGCAGCATGTTTTCCCCGTTGTGGGAGACAAGGCGCATGTCATGTCCACCTCCGCGTAGCTGGGCGGAATATTGTCGCAATCGATATCTTGTGAAAGCAGTGCGTCGCGTCGAGGGTGAGAGGCAGGCCGAGTTCGGGTTTGTTCCCAATCTCAAGGCGTGCATCGCCTTTCCCGATGGATGGACAAAGAATCCTAGCAACCACATTTGCTGATAGTCTCTCCTAGACAGACGCTTCAACAAAACTAGCTCGTTCCTCGCTTGTTGAAGTCTGTTAGTTACCGCCGGGGTCCGATGGGGTCAGAAAATCGCTGACCAATCATTTTTCGCGAAAACAATGGGCGCAATCTGAACGCATAAGATTCATTCTGACATCCTCTATTACTGATTGTATGACATTGCGACTGCGCCTTGAAGTTGCCAATTTTTTTTACGCTGTGTTTTGAGAGCGCTACAGATTATTCTCCAGAATTGATGCCCCATCACGGCAGGTGCCGCATAGTCCGATTCCCCCAAATTCTGGGCGATTCTTATAATTCTGAGCAAGCAGAATACATCAGCAACCATACATTCACTCACCTACAGTCTTCCGAGCTGAAAACACCTTGGTATGTTGAACCGCGACGACCAGGTAACATTTCAAACTCCGATCATTAGTCAGCGATTTTCTGACCCCATCGGACCCCGGCGGTAACAACAGGACTAATTTGCTGACAGATTTATCGAAAGGGGGAACGAGCCAGCTGGCCAGTAAACAAGGGGGTAATTTGAGTTAGAACTGTGTAAGGAAAACACGATAACACACTTGCATGTCTATAGATTATAGGTTACAGCCACTTGCAGTACCGAAGGCGCGGATCGAAAATTTCCCGTTTTGGCCGGATTTTGATCCCCGCAACTAATCTGCCCATATCTTTCTGAGTTCTGCACGGATTGTAATGAAACATAGCTAAGTAATTCGTGCTAATTCATACGCAATTATTGATAGAGAATAACTTGCGAAAATACGATATCTTGTGTCTCTGCACTTTGAGGCTCATCTTGTCGTAAATTGGCCTGAACTTGCTCAATTCCTGTTGGAACAAGTGGTGTTTTTTTACCAATAGGTACTTGTATGCTCCAAAAACAATGTGATAGAGGCAAAAACAGAGTTTTGGTCTTTGAACTGACAAGCTAGCCAAAGTTCAACCCGAGCAAATATACCAAGGCCAATAGCAACTCGGCTGGGCAAGTAGATAGAATTTCGCTCTATGACGTTCTTTGGGATACCGTCTCATTGCCTCTCCCTGAAATCCATTTCAATTGAACTTCAATTGGGCCCTTTAGCCCAACTTGAACCAGGCGAGACGGTCACGTTTCAGATCAGCGAAATTGATAGATTTCTGGCAGTTTGGCTCTATGAGTAATTGCGGGTGAATTAGTAGGTGAGATCTATCTAGTTTATACTTTCCTAAGTGCAATACCCGTCGAGATACGGGGAATTCTTTGAAAACAATCAAAAAGTGCTCAAAATGGAAATTTTCGATCCGCGCCTTCGGTACTGCAAGTGGCTGTAAAACATCACCTTCACCAATCCACAGCAAACTCGTCCATTGGATGCCTCATCAAGTCACGATAATTGAACGTGAGCAGCTCCGCCTCAAACAAACGAGGCAGATGCGCTTGAATGAACGGAACAAAGGCCGCGTATCGCTCGGGCTCGTTCGGGAAGTGGCGCAGGGAGAACTCGACCTCGCACAGGTATTCTCTGTCGATCAGCATGGTGTCGAGAGTAGCCCATTCGGCGGGTGCGCGCGCGGTCCACTGCTGGCGGTGTGGGCGGTGCGGGTTCGCGGGGCGGTCGAGGATGGCGAGGGTGAGGACCTCGAGGTGCGGGGTGGAGGCGAGGGTGGCGGAGATGATGGAGTGGAAGATGTCTGCGGTTTTGGTGAATTCGACGTCGATCCAGAGCTCGAGGAATATCATCTCCGGGAGGGGAGGAAGGTAGGTCGGGGGTTCATCTGGGAGGATGTCAGATGCATTTTACAGTTTAGGACGTACGGGGGAACGAACCTAGTTCCAGTGTCAAATTTTCCAGCGTGTTTGCGCAGCCCATTAGGAGCTCCTTGAATCTGGGCTGAAGGGGCTCGGGGATAGGCGGGATTGTAACGGCGAGCCTCCCCAGTCGCGCATGAATTCCATACGCTTTGGTTGAAGGAGGAAGGGAAGAATGGTATCGTATCCGCCGTCGATGACGCTGAGGTACCAGAGGTCGCCGAGAGAAGTGTATGCTCCCGCGTCTTCGTCCTCGAGGATGGATATCCTGAACAATAGCACTTGTTCAAAAGAAGACAACGCTCGCGTTACGAGCGACGCCGGGACATCGATGAGGTTTTGCAGAGCAAAGCAACGCAGGGTAGGGAGTGAGAGGAAATCGACCAAGCAGAGATTCTGCCCGATCTGATTAGACGTGAAGGGGCCCGACGCGGCGCCCACAATTGAAAAGTGCTCGATGCTCGATAGCGCCGCGAGAATAGACTTGAGAACTGGATAGTCCTTGGGAATGTGTTGGATATCGAGGGCCAGCCACATAAAGTACGCCCCCAGATGAGGGGACGAGGTGAGGAGACGCGCCGCGCGCTCATAAGAAGGGACGTTTGTGAGCGACATCCAGCGAAACAAGCGGCGCTGGCTGGAGGCCACAAATGCTGTTGCGGTCAATGCGCAGGCTCCTAAGCTCGATGTTGAGACCTCCTCGAGAATGGCGTCGACGAGTTCTTGGGGTAATGCAGGCATGGTCGTGGTCTTTGTTCAGGCGGAGCCGCGTGGAGATCGATATGATCGGCAACCGCCGGTTGATGGCGGAAACCTCCGAGTTGAATCTTGGAATTTCGCTTTACATAAACTTACCTTTGCTGACGGAACAGCCAGCTCGATACACCGCCGGTATCGGCTGTGGCCGCAGCTGTACATCTATCCCGTCTCGTCACCGCTAGCCGCTACCTCAAGCCTCATCTCCGACCCTTACCCGGACCAAATTTATTGGATTAACCTCTGATCTCGTGCCCAGCGCAAGTCTCAAGCCCGTGGCCATGCTTCCAACCAACTGCAATATCTATTCTTTGAGACAGTGCGACTACGAGCCCCAATTGGGCCACGTATCACCTTTCATCATCACCGTCAGTGTTCGTGTCCGGCTGCAGCGCATTGGCTAGCCAGACAAGCTGAACATCACACTGGTTCACTGTTCACTATTATAATATGAGCGACACAAACTGGAAGAGCTGGGAGGGAAAAGGCCGTATGCTACTTCCCGAATTTTATGTGTATTTGAATGCCATGAGACTGAAGAAGGAAACACATTACTGTAAAAAAGCACAGAAAAAACCAAGGGAAGACCACGGAGCAGCAGCTTGAATCGGACAAGGTGTTCGAGATTAATCCAGATGCAATAAGGTCCCGTGTCAACCCCGCGTGCTGCATACACAATACTGCTTTCTCTGTACAATTATATTATGCCAGCGGTGAAGCGCACGCAGGTCCCACATCTGGAAGAGAAATGGACCATGAGTGGCACCTTGATCCGAACAAAATACTCGCAGCGAACCCGGTTGCATCGCCATTCCGACTTGTCGGATCCGGTTAGCAGTGCAACCTCTTTTGTAAGCTTCAGCGAGACAAAATTAGGAGCAAGATCTGTATACATACAAGTTCCGGATTTCATCAGTTTCAAAACATTGCCTGGCAGCCTCCTCTGGCATCTGGGAGCGTGCTAGGACGCTGTGCACACCTACTGCGGAGATTGGAACCTTCTTCCGACGAATGATGCTTAGACTGGTTCCCGCTGGTAGGCAACTCCGTCCTCCCTATATAGCTCAGCAAGCCAATTTTTTTTCCACGATGTTCGGAGTAAGTAAGGACCAGAGGCTCAAAGGGACCCCTCTCTCAACTCGCACAACGGGTAGTTTTCGATGGTAATTTTATCAAGAAGCAGAAACTGAATTCAGCCGCCCAAAATTTCTGATTTATGAGCTCGGCCGTGGCGCATCTCTAGCCCGCAGATTGTGGCTGAGAATGCTGTGGGTACTTGACACATCCCGCCGTCAGAATTGGATAAATAGCCCGGGGTCTTGAGCTCGAGCACTACACCATGTTGTCCCTCTTCGCGCTCGCTTTTCTCTCTGTTCCAGGTACGTTACCATCCGTGTGATAGTCAATATGCAAGGCTGATACACGCCAGCCTTCGGCCAGTTTACCGCGGTGTGCAACCCGCCAGCTGAAATTTGCTTCAACCAGGCTTCTGTGGGAACTCAGTCCCATTTTGTTTACGGTTGCTCATACTCTGCCAGGATGCACCGACAAACTCCAGTTTCGGTTTCATCCTCCCGATTGGAGGCAAATTTACAAACGACTTTCTTGCCACGATTACGACACCGTTGCCATCTGGATTCGTCGGCTTTGGGATAGGAAACGCCGGCGAAATTCCGCAGTAAGCGCACATGTGTGGTCAATTCATGCAGTGACTCACGACACATCCTATACAGATTGAATATTGTGGCACTTATGAAGAAGTCGGCATATATGCTTCACAATGTCCCATAAACGCTGACGCTCTCCCAGCTCCAGTGGAACACCGCAGCAGGCGATGCTGGTCCAACCGTCAACCCTTTCGTTTGTTCCGATTTATCACCGGTATTGATCGCTTCTGACGATGCACTAGGGCGAACAAGGCCCTGATCGTCCCAAATGCATCAGGCGCATTTGTCTCCATGTCGAAGCTTTCAACTTTCACCGCCACGTCGGCCACCTTCGTCTTCCGGTGCCAGAACTGCTCCTTAGCCCCGCCGGGCGATGGAGGCTTCCATCTTACCGTGTTCCGATCCCTTGAGCCTGCTATCTATCCACCTGCCAGTGGCGGAAATGCCACCCTCAGGACGGACAATGCAACTATCAGTGGTTTCAACATTCCCGGCATCGGGCCATTTACCAGTGTTGAATATAGTGCATTCCTGATCTCGGCCGCGGTTTAGTACAAATCTAAATAGATTAACCGTTCTTTAACGAGATGGTCCTTAAGCTGTGCTTTTGCTCCATGGGGACCCATCTCCATTCGAAATCCTCCGTTCTCGCAGTCGAAGAACAAGCTCAATAACCCCATGAGTGATGGTTCACAGGGGCTTGGTGGGGTCCATGCACTCTTGCTTCTTTGCTTCTGCGGCCTGCGTAAGCGTCGCCGAACAGCCACGCAATGCGGCAAATTTTTTTCAACCCGGCAACTTTGTACACTGTTCTCTTTTTGGCTACAGCGCAGCACGAAGCTACACATACACAGCCCAGTCTTAGTTTGGTCTCAAAGTCAATAAGCCCAGTCCTCTCAAATGGGCCAGAGTCCAGCTGACGCTTTCACAGTTGCCGACGCAGCACTGAGCGTGCCTTTTCTCCGAGAATTTTCCACTATAAATGGCACAACGTTTTTGCAACACACACTCCCCTTTCCCGCGTTTGATTCTTCTTCCAGAACCCAACAACCGGATTTGGCTCCGTCATCCCGCCCGCCGACTGAAGGAATATCCGCATCAAAGCACCCTTCAAATGATGTTCTCCTGCTTTTGCGCGGTACGCAAACTTCTGGCGGCTCGGGCCTCAATCCCTCGCCTCAATTCCCCAAGTCATCGTTCCGGGCAATCTACAGTTCTCATCGCTCAGGGCCATCAATTTCCTCGTGGTCCGCGAAATCTGGCACGTTGCCACGTTCAACTCACACGGCCTGTCCAAACATTTTACTGCAGTACTTGGCATCTGCTGCGAACTGGCTGCAGCCCATTTTTGCTGGATCACCGATGCCCAAGCACGATTTTCTTCTGCGCTCAAGCTGCAACCGACAGCGCTACTTCAAACACGGTATCCCTGTCCTGAATCATCCGTTGGATCTCTGCCCCCGGTTGGCTACAGGCTGGATCACCTGCCATCGTTCAATACGGCTCAAAATGCAAAATGCACAATGTACGCTATTCTGCATCGTGCTAGCCTTCTACTTGATCCCACCTTTTTGTTCAACTTCTTCGGTGATATCCAATCCAAAATCTCTGTCTTTCATACAGCTAACGTTTTCAAGTTGTCCATCACCTCCCCAAATTTCCTCGTCAAGATCGTTTGCCAACACTCTGATTTCACCGTTATTCTGCTGCCCAACGAGCGAACTCGGGATGGGCCAGTGAGTAATTCGTAGTTACCGTAAAGCTGAGATTGCCTCTACCAGATCTGGATCACGCTGTACATGTACATCCCTTCGCATCCCTCCAGTGAGTCCACAATAAATTGGTTCAAAAATGCTTGCTAGCCTCCAATCCTCCCGAATTTCCCTGTTTCTGCGCCGCTTAGCGTTGTGCCCGTGTCCGGACCCCGAAGCTGCCGGAGCGAAGCGCCGGCATGTCTTGTGCTGTTTCAGATTGCTGTTTACGGCCGAGTTCTTTTTGGATAGATGCATAAATGATCCCTGTCCTTGGGTGGTATAATCTTGACTCGCTCCTTGCCCGCTCTGGATCCGGATCCTAAAAATAGGAGCGCATTGTGACTTCCATTCTCTCTGTAATCTGATAGACAAAAAATCAACCGCGGGAAATTTGCGGAAAGTTCCGAAGCGGCTTGACGGCATGCCCCCTAGGAGAGGATTGTGCATGCCGCGGGAAAATTACAAGGAAAAGCGCAGGCATGTTTCCATCCACAGAGCCTTGTGGCAGCCGACCACACCAAGCTTCACTTTCAAGTGTCCACTGTCGTCCCAAATGTAAACTTCGGGCAAATCTTCCAACCGCGGGATAAAGAATTTTCCACGGCCAGATGGGTGATGAAACTCAGCCGTGGCGATAAGGGTGCCCTGCAATTCCCCCCCGCGTCAATGTGGCAGATACTGCGCACCTTCACGTCGCCGGGCTGATCGATCCGTCGTGCAACGGGAAGCGCATCTTTGCGTTCGATAGTTCTCGCGACTTTGCGGAAATAGAACCCTGGGCGGGTGTTCAAGGAGGTTGGGCCTGATTAGGCCGGGACTTGAGCCAAATTCCGAATCATTTCGCCGAGGCGTTGTTGAGGAAGCATTACCAGAAGGGATTTATGGGGGCTGGAGGAGACGGTTGGAGAGCAGATAAGCTAGTCGGTGTTCACTTTTAATTGAATACCAGCTCAAGTTGTCCCCTGCGAAGTAAACTAAGAACATGAGCACAGGTGATTGTGCACAGACGCAGATGTATCACAGAGGAACCAATGCTTGGCTGGGATTTATTATGCTCGCGTGGTCCAAATGTCTGAACAACGAGTTTACCAAAGACAAACAAGTAGCTAATGTACGGGTGGTTATTCTTACACGAACCTACAAGATGCAAAGACTTAAAAAAAGACGTGAAATCCAGGGATACGTGTATGACTGAGAAGGTGTTTTTATGCATCCTGCATGTTGGGTATAACAAACATCCGAGCCGAGATTGAGAGCACGTACGAGTCAGAAAATATTTTCAACGTCCCTGGCACCACTTGGCAGGTCCAGTTGTCCAGGTGGGGCACCGTTGTTCATCCGCGAACGCCACTCGGGATCATGGGGAATTTCGCGGAGAGTAAGGACGGTCGTGGCACCTAGGAATCGAGGTTTCCTGTGAGCTAGAAGGAAAACAGACAAGTCCGAACACGTACCACTGACGAGCCAGCCCGTTATTCCGTCACCGAAGGATAGGGTGATGAAAGAAACTTTCCCACGGTGGCTGTCTGGTTTATGAAGAATACTGTCCACGTATTCCTGACCTTCGCCACGGTTCAAGTTCATGATACCCTCGATATCGCGGAGAACGTCCTCGATACGGAAAACCCCACATAACGTGACATGAAACTTGTGCGTGAGTTTGGTTGCGGTAGGAACATACTCGACATATTTGAACACAATATGCGTTCGTCCACGTTGAGGGTCACGGTGAAGGCCCGAGGCGTGGATCATCCCAATTTGAGTGGCGTAGTGGTTGGCATTGCACCACAGAGACCAGTCCTCGGCACGCTTCGCACCGTCAGGATCAGTGAGTCTCATGCGTTCAATTTTTTGTTGGGTCGCGGCTCTTTCACTAACGAAGCAAGGTCAATAGCCGACCATCACCCCGTACGTAACTGGCTCACCGACATTCGACTCTTTATCGGGGGGTCAGTAAAATTGTGGTCGTGAACAGAAAACTCAACTTGTGGACCTTCCAGTCCGCTCTTTGACATTCCTTGGAGCTGAGGAACAAAGGATTGAACTCGGATCCGGGATGATACCGAGAACCGTACCAGTAGTAAATATATTTGCAGTTATTGCACTGCATGAGCTTTATGGCAGGCTCCATGGCACGGCAGCCCCTGCAAGCCTTGAGGTGACGTTGGTCTGATTTGAAGGTCCGCGCGCGAGTTTTCAGCCATGATTCCCCGCCCAATCCCTTAAGGATCGGACCGGGAGGAAGCAGAAAATATTCCAAATTTTTGGCTCGCAACACACGAGGATTCTTGCGGAACCAATTGATCAGCCACTTTTCGCTGGGGGCACAGAAATCAGAGAAGGGGATGGCGAGATTCGATGAACGAACTGGGTTTCGGCTTCGTCCTCAGCGCCGATGTTTCGCAGGGCGCGGGATAAAAAAACGCGTGTCCGGAGGAGTGCCGGTAAGCCCAGAGAGTTGACGGTTTCGATACCGACCATTGCTCGGCGTAGACTCTTTTCGGCCTCACGGTCATCAGTCCGAGTCAAAACCAACACCTCGCCGTGTACTTGGAAAGGCATTCTACGCAACGTCAACACGCGCAAGCACATTCAATTTGAAGCATACGGATTGTGCAACCATGGATCCTCGAAACGAGAACGCTCTTCGTCGACCATACTCTTGGTGTATGGAACAGCTTCCTGAGTCCGACCGGCACGGCTGAAAAGTTTTGGTTTGTCTAACCGGAGGCAAGGGAGTCAAGGAATACTTGCATGAGATATGGGGCCATCTTCAACCGAGCATTCAACAGCTGAGGTCGCGTCATTTTGGAGGCGCAGGGAAGGAGTAATGTCTCGAACATACCGCTAAATATCTGAAATTTTTGTAGTCATAGTTTCTCTTGACATCCACCAAAACTAATCCGAGGACGTATTCGAAGCATCCCTCCATGAGGTGAATCAACTGAGCAAGCGCCCAGATGCAGTCATCCAAAATGTCCTCTGGAACTGGAGATAAGTGAGACGGGATAAAAATGCGTGGATGAGTTCCAACCATCATCTTCCAGGACGAAGTAACTGAATTTGAACAAGTTCAAAAGTTGAGCACTGAAACTGAGTCCCAACTGGAGGTGCATAGGGAGGGGCTCAGTTGTTGCGGGCCTTGCAGCAGAAACCAATGAAATCTGCGTGGAGCCTTCTGGGTGGTTTCTCATACCTCGTGCTGAGATCAGGGTGTCTGCTTAGTAGCAGTGGCACAAGGTGGCACATTAAGACACAGTGGCACTCACAGCGGAGAGCATCCGCTCGAACGGAGGCAAGCGACGGCAAAGCGAAGCCCGTGCCAGTCTCGATTCCATCAATAGCAACTCTGGGCTGCGTCAACGACTCTGAATGGGCATCCATGGTGGCACTGGCACAGGCAGAGGAGACAAAGAGATGGGAAAGATCTGCGTCACTCAAATCTGTGACTGATTCGGATCATGACAAGCCGGCCCGTCTCACTCCGTTCCATCAGCTTAGTCAAAGCTTATTACTATTAGTGCTGCTACTTACTCACCCCAAACTCACCCTCCGTCTAGGACAGCGCCCTCCTCGAGGGATACCTATCACTGCCAAAATCGAGAGGGCCCACGCAAATGCCAGTTCAAGTTTGACTCTTCCGCACCCGCCGCGGAGGTAACAACTGTCAACCACAAGTCAACCTTTTGACTACCACCACGCTCCGCCATCCTTCATCTGATCAATCCGCCCAAACCACACCTCCGCCGCATCCTTCCCGTCCCCTTCAAGCGGCCGCACGTCCCCCTCCTTTCCCCAAAAATCACCCTTAAACGCCCACCCCTCCTCCGCGCCCCCCACCCACTCGACCTCATACCGCTCATCCAGCCCCACCACCACGTCGCCCCCCGCCGCATACCCCTCCCTCTCGCGCGCCTCGCCGTTCGACCAGATGAGGCTCGCGTTGAACGTGGTCCCCGCAAAGTGCGCGAGGCGCAGGTGCGTGGAGAACGTGCGCTTGAAGGGCACGATGAACGTCGGGGTAGCGGATACGTCGGAGCCGGCGGCGCGGAGGATGCGCTGCACGACGGGGGTGGCGAGAAAGGTAGTGCAGCTGGACTTGGAGTTGGATTTGGGCTGCACGAGGCAAGGCTGGATGGAGCCGTATGCGCCGTGGGCGAAGGTGCCCTCCATGGACGTGAAGGGCACGGACGGGAGTACGGCGGGCGAGGGGCGCGGCGTTACGTCTTGGTTGTTGCGGATGGCTTTATCACGCTCCTCTGCGTAGCTGTAAAAACATCCTAGTTCCCATGCCTACTCAATCGAGTCAGAAATAACATACCGTTGTGCCCAGTCAATCGGCTCCAGGCCCAATACGTGGTCGACGATCCTCCACTTGACAGACTCGAGGATGTGGCCGCCGCTCTCGTCGTTGGAGAGGACGACGACGCCGAGGTTGTCGTTCGGGAAGCGCGAGACTTGGGTTTTGAAACCTGGGTTGCTCCCGCCGTGCTCGATGATCTCGTGGCCGCGGTAGGACGAACGATCCTGGCCGCAGCCGTACACCCTCGGGCTCTGTAAACGAATTAATAAAATTCAATGCACAGAAGATTGAAACCTACAAGCTCCGGGTATGCGGCCTTCCCGCGCGCCACGCTTACACCGTGCGCAACGTGCTCAACGACGTCTTCGGGCACCACCGTCTCGTTAGTCGTGGGATGCCGGCCGTTGTTGAGGAGCATGGCGACCCACGCAGACTGCAGCTCAATTATCAGGAACGATTCGAAATGAATTGCCGAGGCTCACCAAGTCACGGGCCGAAGTGAGGACGCCCGCGGCTCCGGCCCAGATCTTCTCCTCTCCCGGGCGCTGGAAGTACGGCACAGTTGCCGTCCGCGTGCCATTCAACCCAAACCGATAGTCCTGCATGTCCCAGTGGAACCCGTCGGCTAGCATCCCGCTCCCCTCCGCTTCGGCTACGGAATACGTCGACGAGGACATGCCGAGCGGAGCAAAGAGGTTCTCCGCGATGTAGGATTCGAACGTTTGGTTCAACAGCGTCGGCGGAAGGTGCGATAGCGTCTCGTACATGAGGTTGTTGTACTGGTACTGTTCCCGCAGCCCCGCGGACGGGCGCAAGAATCGCATTGTAGAGATCTGCGATCATGAGTTTATCAGTGAAAATTCGTGTAAAGAAATTGGAGCGATACGTACCATCTCAGAAACTCCGCCCTCACGCGCAGACCCAGAATAGTCGTGCCTTGGTAAGCCTGTGCGATGCGATAGCATATCCTGAATCATAACCCCGTTTTCCATCTCCTCGTCCATTAACCCCCACTCGGGAATAACACTCTTGATCTTGGTGTCCCACCGCAGTTTCTCACCGCGTGCAGCCGCCAAAGACTCGTTTTTGATGAGCAACCCGACAGAGAGGGACAGAAAGAGCTTGCTGTTCGAGGCTATCGCGAAAAGGGTATCCGGAGTGACAGGCGAGCCGTCTGCTTTGGCTGAGCCGTAGGAGCCAAAGTCGATATTCCAAGTCCCGGGGGCGGTGGTGTCCTGGCGCACTACCGCTACAGAGAGCCCAGAGGAATTCCATCGTGAGAGCTCGGAATTTACGAATGAGTCGATTTCGGGAGTGATAACGGTGTTTTGGGGGGAATGAGGCCGATGTAAGGGGATCTGCCTAGCTGCGGCAGCTAGGACGACAGAGAGTAGCGGTGCAAAGACTTTGAGCATCTCGAGACCACTTGTGAGCCTTGCTTGCTGGCAGTTGCTGGCTAACTCCAAAGACGTGCGTCGTGGTGGGAGTGACAATGGTAAACTTACGGCAGGCTGTCAGCCATTTGGTGGCCATCAGAACAGTGTGACCGTGACTCGGCTCGAGTCTAGCGTCCACTAATACCAAGGGTATGCCGGGCTGTGATTGCCGGAACAGGGGCTGGTTGGTTGGTTCGGCCGTCAGGCCTTAAAAAAATTTCCGGGAACCATTAATTTTGCTGCTCTGGGGGGTTCAAAATGGTAACATATGGTACTCAATATGTGTCTGAACTCGTCTCCAGGCACAGAAGTAGAGCCTATAGCTTTTGGATAGGTTTTGATGATTTTCAGCGGTTCAACCCCGATTTGGTACTTGGTTGGTTCATGTTGGCTGCCACTGGAACAATGTTTCATGACGCTTGGTGGCCTATAGCAACCATGATAAGCTTACCTGTGATGGTTATAACCGGTTTCAAGCAGCAGTGAGGGTGTTTTGAGGTGTCATGGGCGGAAAGATGTTGGGAAAACGTGACCCGCGGGAATGATCTCCCTTATATGGACGTCACGTGGTTGGTTGGTTCAAAACGAAGGTCTTATTTTCAAGAACCGGCCCCTGTTCCAAAATTCACAGATATTGATACCCTTGACTAATACTACCATGGATGTCCCTTCAGAGTTCTTGACGGAGCCCAGAGTTGACATTCAGGGACTCGAGAGAACAGGGTCTGTTTTGTCATCGCTTTCCTCGGTTCGAGCTGATGCGGTCCGCTGTGACTCGGAGTCTGGGCTGAGTGGCATCGCGATCCGAGTCGCTGACAGGTAGTGTCTTGTCAGCCCGACACCTGAGGAACGGGCCGGAAGACTATACGCAAACTCCCGTTGTTTCTTCTCCCGGTATTTTCGCTACAAACCAGTCCCTCTCGATGCGACTCAGGTTGGGGCTCATTTTCAATGCTCAACTCCCGGACTTGTTCACTTTGTCCAGGACGCAGATGGTCGGAATCCATCGGCGCGTTTTTATCCCCTCGTCTCACTTATGTCTAGCTCCAGAGGATATTGTGGAGAACTGCATCTGGGCGCTTCCTGATGGAGGAATGCTTTGAGAACGTCCTCGAATCAGTCCTGGTCCATGTCAAGAGAAGCTGCGACTACCAGAATCTCAAATATATAGCGGTGCGTTTAGGACATTACCTGTCTACTTTGCCTTCAAAATCACGCGACCTTCAGCTCTTGAATGCTCGACTCAAGCTGGCTCTATACCTCCTGCAAGTGATCCCTGACTTCCTTGCCTCCTGTGAGACGAAGCAAATTTTTACAGCCGTGCCGGTCGGGCTCAGGAAGCTGTTCCATACACCAAGAGTATGGTTGACGAAGAGTGCTCTGGTGTAGTTGATCCGTGGTTACACAATCCGTATGTTCATTCGAATGTCCCTCCTCATGTTGACTTTGTCTAGAATGCCTTTTCAAATTGTCTAGAATGCCTTTTCGAATTCATGGCGAGGAGTGTAAAGTCCGTTATTGACCTTACTTTATCAGCGAGAGGGTTGCGGCCCAGGAGAAAATTGAACGCGTGAGACTCGCTGATCCTAGCGGTGCGACGCGTGCCGAGGATCGGTCACTGGTGCAATTCCAACCACTATGCAACGCAAATGGGCATGACCCACGCCTTGGGCCTTACGTGACCCCCGAACATAAGTCGTGGTCAAGCATGTCGAGTACATCCCAGCCGCAACCAAACTCCAGCACAAGTTCCATGTCGCGTGACTCGCGTCTTGCGGGGTCTTCCGTATCGATGACTCGGATGAGGTCCTCCGCGATATAGAGACTATCATTAATTTAAACCGTGACGAAGGCCGGGAATACGTGGACAGCATCTGCTATGATCCAGCTGGCCGGCCGGGGAGGGTTCCGTTTATCACCCTTGTTTTTGGTACCTGTATAACGAGCTGGCTCGCCGGTGGTACGTACTCAGACTTTGTGTTCATTTTCCTTTCAAAAATAAGAATCGATCTCTAGGTGCCATGACCGTCGTTGCTCTCCGTGAAGCTGCGCACGATCCTGACTGGCGGACACGGATGAATAACGGCACCCCGCCTGGACAATTGAAACTGCGAAGTGGTGCGAGGGACGTTGAGCATATTTTCTGAATCATGCTCTTTCAATTCCTTCGTCTGTCCTGTCCTGTTCTGTCTTTTGGGCCGCCCGAGAAGTACCAGCCTGCCTACGAGTTGCAACAAATGTGGCGAGCACGTTGCCGTAGGCAGTGTCTGGCAGTAGACGACGGTTCTGTTTGTGTCTAACACGATAGGTGCAAGTTTTCTTCCCCAGTCCTGGCTAGTCTGACAGAGTTCAACCTCAAAATTACGATCGTAATGAGCAAGATATCACGATAAACGGTCATCGGATTCATATATTTCTCTTCCGGCGACCCCTCCCTGGGTACTTAACTTCATCGAGCCAACAATTGCGTCGCGCGCTGCAATTGCGCGACTGTTTCCCGGTGCAATTCGCCCAAAACGTCCTGTCTTGGATCAATGTCATACGCAGGGGCCAATTTTTGTTTCCCTCACCGCGGCACCCCGAATTTCACTAGTCAGTCCAACCCCAACGCCGGCCCAGATTACGAGGCGGGAATTCTCACCGTTCCGCGCACTCTCGTCGAACTTTGCAATACGCTCATCAAGCGGCAGTCCGGCTCTCAAGTCGTCCATGACCTTGTTTGAAATCGCACGTCCGTCGAAGTTGGGCGGCCATCCATTCGTGCGACCCACATCGTCGTATGCCAGGGTCCGCACGGTCGACTCAAGACCCGCATGAACGAGAACATCTTTCTGCGCATCGGAGTACTCGCACTCGGGAGTGAACAGGAAGCGCGTGCCAAGTACAGCACCATCCGCACCCATTGTGAGGAGGGAGGCAATCTGTGTGCCGGTTGATATTCCTCCAGCGGCCAAGACAAGGGGCCCGCTGATGGATTTAAATGCGGTCAGAACGGCTTGCAAAAGTACGAGGAGTGGCGGGGCAGACGCGCTTCCGTGTCCTCCAGCTTCAATCCCTGGAAATCCAAGCAGTATTGTTTTTCATCGTCGGTCATATAGCAGCGCAAGTAATCCGTACCTTCAACCACAACCGCGTCGACACCTTTTGCCGCAGCTCGGCAGGCATCCTCCACGGAATGCACGGCCACAAATACGAACGTCTTGAGGCCGGTTTTTTTGTTGTGCGCCTGCACTTGATCCACATATTTATCGAGATCCAAGCCGAATGCGAACCAGACGGCGGCAGGTGCTTCATCCAGGATGACCATGAGACGGGGATCGTCCGACGGCTCTGTCAAATCCAAGATCCAACCAATGAATCCTATCCCAATGGGCACCGGGTCCCCGGCTGTGATTTTCAAGCTCGTTCGTACTTTGTGGATTTTTTCTTTGAGCGTTGTGGTAGAGTCGAAACCTGGGCCAAGCCATTGAACGCATAGCTAATATCAGATATTTGACAAGGTACCAGCGCCGATGCATCCGAAACCTCCGGCACTGGTGACCGCTGCCGCTAGCTCAGGCGTAGAAGCGAACGCCATCGGCGCCGAGACGATTGGTGTCGTGATATCTACACAAATTACTTGAATCAAGCAGCCTGCAGAGTTGAAGGGTTCTCACTGAGACGCTTCGTGAGTGGCGTTTGGATTGGGTCCATTGCACTGTGGGGGGAGGTGTGAAGGGAGACTCCACGCATCAAGGAGCTGACGAAGCAGACATCCGCGACTCACGCGACAGACCTTCCCAAAACGGGATCAACACGTCCATCTGAAGGGAATATTCCCGCGAGTCGATTTGTTGCAGGTCAGAGCAAGGTCAGACAGAAATTCAGGTGAAGACGTGATCCACGTTTCCAATGAGGGAGATCACAGGATAATTAGTAATTACACATGTTGCGCGGAAGATCCGCCAGATTCCAGAGCATCCTATAATACTAGTACGGGTGTTCAATTTGTTCCATGTCTGCGATGGCCCGGGAGAACCAGAGCCGCGCTGACCATATTCAAGACAATAGCTTGGGGACGCGCTGCAAGGAAGCAACGGTCTCGTTGTGCAACTCCCGCAAAACATCCTGAATCGAATCAGGGAGGATCAGGGTTGAGATGAGCCTCACTGACCGCAGCACCCTTGATTTCGTTTGTCAACCCGACGCCAACCCCGGCCCAAACAACAAGCCGCGAATCGTCTCCTTTAGCGGCACTCTCTTCCACTTTTGCAATGCGCTCCTCAAGAGTAAGTCCAGCTTTCCAGTCGTGTACAATTTCGTTGGAAATAGCCCGTCCATCGCAATTCGGAGGCCAGCTGTTGGAGCGGTTGACCTCGTCAAAGACCGTTGCCCGGAGAGTCGATCCAATGTCGGCTTGGATGAGAGCTTCTTTCTTCTCGAGGGAGTACTGGCATTCTGGCGTGAACAAGAACCGTGTTCCCAACACGACGCCGTCCGCACCCATTGTGAGAAGAGCAGCGATTTGCGCACCAGTGGATATGCCTCCCGCGGCTACCACGAGTGGTGCACCGTTGGGTCTCGACTGGCTTGGACTGTATTCGTTCAGGACAGCCTGCAATAGCGTAAAGAGCGGAGGGGCCAACGCGCCGCCGTGCCCGCCGGCTTCGGTTCCTGCGTACATACGATTCAGCATCGAACGATCAACATGACCGAGTCAACCCAAACCTTGAACTACCACAGCATCGACACCTTTCAGTGCAGCACGACGAGCATCATCCACAGAAGAGACGATGACGAATATGAATGTTTTTCGTCCGGTTTTTGTGTCATGCGCGTGAACCTGGTCGACGTATTGGTCCAGGTCCACTCCGAATGCGAACCAAACGGCCACAGGAACTTCGTCCAGAACAGCGACAAGACGGGGGTCGTCCGACGTCTCCGTTTTATCCAACAACCATCCAAGGAAGCCGATGGCGATGGGAACTGGCTCCCCGACCGAGAGCTTCAGGGTCGTTCGGATCTTGTGAATTTGCTCTTTGAGCACCGCCGATGAAGCACTACCTATACAAAAGGTCACAAATCGCGATAATCGACTCACTGCATATTACCTGCGCCGATGGATCCGAACCCTCCAGCAGCTGTAACCGCCGCCGCGAGTTCTGGCGAAGCCACAAATGCCATTGGCGCGGAGATGATTGGGCTCGCGATATCTGCGCCGAGTCAAAGCATGTCCTGGAAGCTGGCAAAAGAACATGCTCACTGAGACGTTTGGTCAGCGCGGTCTTGATTGTGACCATTTTCGTTGAAACTTCAAGTTCAAGCGATGCGAGATACTTCTCAGCACTCCGAGTCTGCGGAGCTCCGAGTCGTGCAAGAACGGGGGACAAACGATGGAGCGGGGCCTTTAAGAAAGTCTGTTTCAAGGTTCGGCGATGTTGAGGCTGAGCCGCTGGTAGTGAACCGCTTTCGGATGGTTAAGTCCCTGACGCCGCCGACTTACTTATCGTCGCGGTGGAATCGATGGAGAAGAGGGAGTCACGCTGTGACACACGTCGGCCCGACATGGTCCATGAGTGACACCAATTTCTGAGAATCAGCGAGATCACCTTGAGCAACAAGGTTTTGCTGCAATCAACGAATAAATAAGGGGTCGTGGCCAGCCGATTTTTTCGCTGGGAGAAAACTGCACATCAGTACTAGTACGTGGCATAACGAGGATTTGCTTTTATTTGTGCAGCGGTCGCGCGACGCGCCTGTCACATGACATAGATGAGAGTCAGGTGACATTTCACTCTTTCTCCCAAACCACGTCCACCAAACGCGTATGCCCCGCGATCTACTTCTTCCACGCGAAGCCCTCGATGGCCAAGAACAGTACGAGCTCCAGAGGTCTGACCCTGGCTCTGGGAAGCATTGTCGACGCTGACAATTTCACTAGGGCGATAGCTTTGAGCTTGGGACAAGCGACTCGTGTGGAATCAGCACGCGCCTCGGATTTGTCTCAGATGACTTCCACTAAACTTCAAGGCACCAAGCGTCGCAGCGATGCATCGGACGAAGCACAACGAAGAAAGAGGCAAAAACAGTTGCACAACGAAGGTTTAGCGGGTGTGTCGCATGGCTTATTCCGTGAAACACACTAATCTGGCACCAGATGCAAGTCGCCAAATGATGGAAGACATGAGGAAGGCCGCACAAAGACCCAAACTGCCTATGAAGTACGAGGGCGGCGCTCTTCGACTCACGCGGACCCCGGGTAGAGCCCATGCCCGTACTCCCAACACCGTGTCTCTGGACGACCTCATTCACCCTGACGACCTCAGCGCGGCGGTCGTGTACTCTTTCTTCATCGAAAACGATCTCTTGTTCTCGGTAATAATCCCGCGTTGGTGTTCTCGTCTCCCGATCTCACAGGTTTCCAGCGCTTTCCCTTCAAAACGAGCCCAAACTCGCGCCCGTTCGTGCAGGTGTACGTCGGCCGCGATCTTTCGATGGATGGCCTTGGGAAGCAGTTTGCGGGGTTCACGAAGAAGCGGCCGAAAGACGAGGACTTTGCCCGGGTAGTCGAACGTGCCCAGGCCGGGTATCGCGAGCAGTGTAAGCCTTCCGGTCCTTTTCGTACTTGCCTGAACTACGAGGAACAGACGGGGAAAACTTTCATGCGTTCTATCCCTACATGACGAGCGGTTGCGCGCACACAAAGATGATGGGTGCGTACATGTCACAATGCACTTGCGGATCTTCAACGACAACCTTTTAGTCCTCATCTATCCCGACTTTCTGCGTGCGGTCATCACCTCTGCGAACTTGTACTTCCCCTCTTTTTTGCGCCGGACCCCACTAATTTTGAGCCCAGAATGGAGTGCGACGTCGTACTGGGGGACAATATGTGGTTTATCCAGGTACGTCCACTCATAATTGATATATCAGAGCGCGACTCACACCTGCCCAGGACTTCCCCCGCATCCCCGCCGGCGTCAAACGTCCGCCGAGGGCCAAGTTCGAGATGGCTCTACGCAAGCACGTCCGGGAGTTGGGGTGCCCCGGCAACTTCCTCGAGATGTACCTGCCGGATGCGGACGAGCCGGGCGTGTTCGATTTCACCGCGGCAAAGGTGTATCTAGTTACGAGCAAGCCGGGGAGCTACAGCAAGAAAGAGGCGGTTGAGTATGGGCAGCTGAAGTTGCGCCGCGTCGTCCGCAACAAGATCCTCAAGCACTACACGAACGAAAATCTGCCCGAGATGGCTTTTGAGATGTGCGCGCCTCCGTTGTTTCGCCAGGCTATGGATGATTGAAGTCATTGGTGTTCCAGATGTGTCGGCTCCGTGGGGCACCTCGAGAACGAGGATATCGTCAAGAACTTTCTCGAATCCTGCGCCGGAAATCGGCAAGAATCCATCGAAGGCCAGCCCGCTCTGAAGCTCGTGTTCCCTACCAGGGCCGATGTAGAGATATCTAATGTCGAGGCTCAAGTAAGTGGATCGATCTCGCGATTTTTGCTGCGGCTTCCGGCTTGGATCAAGTACTTACTCGCATACCTGTTCCGCCCAGGGCGCTGGCAACATCTCTAGCCACATCGACTGGCGCGCGGTCCCCGCGAAGGGCGCCGACTACCTCAAGTCGATCTTCTACCACTACCACTCGAAGGACCCGGGGTGTCTCTTCCACATGAAGAGCGTCCTCGCGCTGCACGCGGACGCGCCGGCGAAGACGCCGCTGTACATGTACATGGGCTCGGCGAACTTCTCCGCGAGCGCGTGGGGCGTGGTGAAGCCCGAGCTGCGGAGCAGCGCGGTCGCGGCGACGCTGGGGACTGAGCGCCTTGAGCGCGTGGCGAATTATGAGTGTGGGGTTGTGATTAAGGGGGGCGATATCGCGGGGATGCTGGAGACGGGGAAGTGGGAGGATATTGTGCCGTATGTCCGCCCCACGGAGGCTGATGTGCGTTCCTCTCTTCGTCCTTCCCTTCCTTTGCATACTCGCGGTTTAGTTCGCTCATTGTTTTATTGCCTTTTTTGCCACAGCGGTACAAACCAACCGAACGGCCGTTCAAAGCGTCGAAGAAAGACGGCGCGGCTCCGTTGGACCGCGATGGTGACTCTGACTCGGACGATTCGGGAGAGGAGGAGGAGGAGGAGGAGGAGGAGGAGGAGGAATTGGTGCGTTCGGTCACGCAGCTTGTACGCGTTTTGTCTGAGGCAGGCGTTCTGCACTTGAGATGCAAGGCGTAGCTGTTCGTCCGTCTGTTTTGTTAGTGTAAATAGCATGGTGTGTGGAGTTTTGTAACTGTATCATTCGCGACATCCGTCCCTCCTCTTCAGAATCAAGAGCAACGTGACCCAAGGCCTCAAGTCGCCGTTGAAAAAAGCCGGCTTCTACTCGACCTCCTGCCAGGTTGTGTCATCAAGGAAAGACCGACAGCGGCTCACTCGAAATCGGGAGCTTTCTTTCCAGTATACAGAACATCGGTGTTCCCAACTTTCCCTACCGTTGTCTTGTGTGGGTCGCTGTTGAATAACGGAAAGAAATTCCCTAGCCTCGTAGTAACATCCTCAAACTTGAAGACCACCATTTGCGAACTTCCCATGTGTACTTGAGAAACTGGGAGAGTAGGCTTTCTTCGGCTTTTCAACCCTTTCCTCAGAAACGAACCATCACAACGTTCCCCGTCAGGATCACCGTGCCGAAGCAGACATCCATGTCCACACCGTATCTTTTTCAGCTGTTCATACTTAGTCTTCAACATTTCAGACATTTCCTCGATTTCTTGTATGGAAATTGCATGAACAGCACCCACTTTTGAATTTATAACTAAGGACCTTAGACTCTGGAGCCGGCGGCCCGTGCGACTTCTCATGTACACCTGTTATCTGATCTCATGTGGCTTTTTGAAAAACGGACCGCAGAGCAGCAGTCAAACAAGAAAGATCCTCCAGCTCAGCCCCCCCCCTCGGTCTCCCGACTCTTCCAAACGAACTCGTTGCAGCGGTTCTTGCATGCCTTGACAGCCGTTCTCTTATATGCGTCGCTCTGGCTGTCAATAGTCGACGAACAACGCGGATATATCGAGGAGGCGGATGAGGGAGGAGCAGCGGGCGTTCGCGGAGCAGGTTGAGGCGGCCAATCCGGGGGTGCACGCATTCTCGTTCGATGGCAAGCAGGCCGTGGTGGAGTAATCGATTCGGACTGCGGCGTGTATCTCTGTCAATTCTGGGAGGATGGGTCCGACTTCAATCCCACCTTGCAATTTGGCTCTTGATGCTCGTGGACTGGAACCCATAATGAAACTCGGAAAACACACCAGTCACTCAGGGCCACATGTGGGGATCAATGTTGGATATAGCTAGCTCATTGTTAGAGCATCCTTTGAACCTGAAGATCATCTGCAGAGGACAATTGGACCTCCATCGTGTGGGGACCTAATACAATCTTTGGGGGCTTGCACCAGCACACATTGAAAGGAGGATTAGACCATCAAAACCGTTGGTTCAATAAATGGATGGGCTTCTTTGGGGAGCTGTTGAGGGTAGGATAACTCGACAAAGCGTGATTGAATAAAATACAATTGCTTCAACGTCCATTTGTCCGTCCGTACTTGTACATATTCACGAGCGGGAAAGTCAAGCTTATGAAAGTCCGTTTGCATAAACGAGAAAAACATCAGTGGCTCGCGATCGTGAGGACATAGGGTGTGTTCGTGAGAAGTTCTGCGGGGGTACGTCAGTGCCCGCCAAAACTAGACACGGGGGGAAACCAAGACACGTACTCCGGTCCCATTGTCTAAGGATGCATCGCACGGCGTCGAGGGCCGTGTCGTCTAACGTACTGAGATCCCGTCTCGGGCTGTGCAACTTGAAAGGCGGGGAACGGGCCGAGCGGTATTGTCCACGTCCATGGACGGAACAGGCTCATCGGAGAACCCGTCTGATTATCGTCAGCCGTTGGTGAGGCCGCCGCCAGCGCAAAGAGTATCGTGAGCAGGGCGATTATAGAGACTCGGAGTAAGAAGCGCATCCTGGTGAATTAACGAAGTCAACACCACTGAGCCTCTGCGAACAACATGAAATGCGCACTAGGGGATTCCGAGGAACACAAAAAATTGACAGGGAAATTGAAAGGGTGGCGGGAGAAGAACTGAAATCAAGCCTCCGCAGCGCCCTTTTTATGCGAGCGGATGTTTCGCTCCGTTCACAGCCTCCAGGGCTCCAATCATATCGCCGGTCGGCTATCTTTGATCCAAACGAACACTGCTCTCTTTCTTGTCTCTTTCTCAACTCTTTCTGCCACAATCCCTAGCGTAGCATCTGTGCTTGGCTTCACCGCTTCGGCTTCCCCCTTGCGCCACCAATCTGTCGAGATACTCGCAGGATTAAGTGGAGACAAGTTTCTACGGATCCGCCATTTCGAGATTCCGGTCTCACTGGGCCATCACGAAAAGCGGGCGAACAGTCCATGGCCATACATGGCCATACAAGGTACGCAAGGCACGCAAACCCCCCAAGGCTTCATCTGGCCTTCCAACGGATCCACATCGGTTTGGAAGGGTCACCTGGCCAGGTGACCCGCCGGCCATCTATGGCCTTGGATGGCCTTGGATGGATTTCCGTTCTTCCCCTCGCGTCTATACCTTACCAGCTCTTCTCATGCTTCAGAACCATGTTAAACACAAAAGTACAGAAGAAAATGATATATTGCAATGGAGCAGACACATACATAAAGTGTTACCACTCGAATACGATCCAAAAAGCCACCCCATGAAGCAGCGACTCTCGCGGGAACCAGATTGAAGAATGTTGCGGGTATTGAAGGTTTGACGGGTTTGGGGAATGAGAAGTGAGTCAGGTACGGGCAGGTCTTGGAGTATTTGTCTTGAAGTAGTGACGAGTGAGTCTTGGACTTGACGTGGTGCGGTCTTGGCCAGCTTGCATCGGCCGAATATGAGGACTTTGATGAGGCGGAGATTGAGGCTGCTGGGAGACTATGTTCCTTGAGTAACCGAGAGGGGTGTATCAAAAGGCTTGAGATCTTGCGGCAAGAGCGAGTCGAGAGAAATGGGGCCTTGAGACCTTGCGTGTGGAGCCAAACAGAGGCCCGGCCGACGACGGGCTGCTTGCGACTTGAGTTTCTGAGGCATGAACAGCTCCGAGGGCCCAGATAGCGGCGAGGAGAGGAAGGGCAGTAGGTATGTAGAGGCGGCAGCGAGATGGGGGGAAAGAGGAAGAAGCAATGACAGCTCACATCAAACATCAACCAACGATCATGCGTTCATCAGCAACGCACGGACCAACGCACGGACCATCGGTTCTTTGATCTTCACCAGCCGTGTGCATGATGACTCCGTCCGTATTATCTTTAAACCTCTCGAAACCTCAAGTAAATCCCATTCCTGAGTCCCGCGCTGCACGTCTGTATATGTGCTAATTACAGCCGGAATTACTCGCTTCACTGCATACTTCCAACTGACGCCGCCCACAATTCGCTCGAAAGGATACTGTGTGGGTACTGCTCAGATGCACACTGTGTACTCACCTTGAGGCCGTAAACTGGAAATCGGAGTACACTTTGCACGCAGTTGCAATGCATTTTAGTCTCTTATAAACAGACGCTACAACAAAAATATGCTCGTACCTCGCTTGTTGTAGTCTGTCGTTTTGCCGAGCCGCTTGATCGGAGGTCGGCTGTGTTATGTAAACAAAATTTTGTCGCGTCTCGAACTTCTGCCAGCGACGCGTCCTTTACCCATTTTTCATCGAAAGTATGCTTATCTTCCCAAAAAAGTCCCACTTGTCTTGCGAAGCTGGGAGCGCGACAGATCAGAATCGAGATGCCAAAATTTGATGGGCCGGCTGCTGCCGAAGCGTCGGTTTCGTTTTTGCCTTCAACGGAGAAAAAAACAAATATCAGAAGATGCAGAAGCATTGGGAGGGGTACTTAGACATTTTTGCCTCCTAGAATCTAGTGTTATGTTGCCTTGAAGGCGAGAACAACGGGAAGGGAAATCAAAAGGTGAGCACAGCCACCATGTTTACATAACGGTGTCGACCTCCAACCATCAGTGGCGCGGTTAACTTCAGACTAAATGCATTTGTCGTGTCAAGGCTCGTACCTAATAACGTTTCCAAGTGTTACACGGTAAAGTGGCTGGGTGACCGGGTCTTGTATATGAACACAAGGCTGCCGATGCCTTGCATAGGGCATACCTGGCCGGGTACACCATCCAAAGCAATGGCTGGCCAGGTGAACCGCATCCAACGCCTTGGCAACGGCATCCGGCCCGAGCTTCTATATCCGGGCATAGCAGAAATCTTCAGATTTGGTGATGGCCGCCCCGCCCAATGCCGCTCTAATTCTCCGTGCCTCACTGGCCGAACTCCCCGCCTCCAAATTTACACCTCGGGGCCATAGATGCCTCGCTTTCAATTCTCAATCACATTGCACAGCCAAGGCGGCAAATGGCTGAAACGGACGTTCGCAAGGATACGTTCATTCATTCTGCGAAATTGCAGTACTAGTGGCTGATTATTCTTGTGTCGTGGAGACACGGGTGGCGAGAGACCGCGGTAAATACCGGTACAGACGCGAGTGCTTGGCGCTCTATCCGTACCGGCCAGACCAGCAAATGTTCTCATATTATACCCCGGATACCGAGCAGAGACAAGACGAGGAGAGACGGAGCAGAAGATCCTCAATTTCTCTTGGAGGGCGCCTCCAATCTGTCCCCCAGGTTTGTTTGTTGTTTCCGACTGGTTGAATCCCTTTGGGTCTTAGAATTGCAGTAGTTCATTTGAGGTTTTTAGCTGATTTCTGGACTTTACCCATCTCCGTTCGTCTTTGAATCTCTCGTGTCTAGTTCTTGTTTCCTGTCTCGCGTGGGCTCAGAGGAAATCACGGCACTACTGTTAGCCGCATGATCCCGACCGCTAGGTACTCTACAGGCCAATAGGATCACCTGCCGAGCTGTCGACGAAGCTCGGCGTGATCTCGGTTCATCGGCGGTCAAAGCGTGACGTGAACGGCACCACCGCCAGTGATCCCATCAAGCACAGGCTCTTTTTCCTGCCACCACGACGTCGCCATGGTCCTCACCAAGTCCTCACCCGTCGTCAATCTTCACGCTGGCTTCCAAACAAAATTCTCTCCCAGATAATCCAGTCCGCAACTTCAAGGGCGGATCGCAAGCGGATCGAGCCCAAGCTTTTGCACGACATCGGGGTTCCCATTTTTACCGCGAGGTGGACCTGAATAGCTATGCGTCTGCCACCTCGTTCTCCTCTGCCGTTGGTCTAAACCCCGAGCTATGCGGTGGGTTTGCTCTCCCACGCCTGCGAGAGGGTGAGCAACGATGTTTTCACTGATCTCATTAAAATTTGCCATCCATAGCCCCCCTTTGGAACTCTACCGGGGCCTTCCATTCCAGGGTATCCCTCTTGACATCTCTCAAATCTATGGCCAGGCTTGAACATCTCGCTGTCGACCTGCATAACTGGCAAGGCCACGTGTTGCTGAATTGGACCTTCCCGCGTCTGCTCAGTTTGCGGTTGGCGTGCTATTTGGAAAGCGCCTACTTTTCTGCGACGACCTCTTTTCTTCTCCGCCATCCGCTGCTACATACACTTTGTATCCCGCAGACGGACGACCGATGCGTGCCACCGTGTCGCATCCCACTGCCGAATCTCGGGGACCCGCGGAATTCACTCTTTCCCTTGAAGCATAAAATGTCGGAGAGATCTGGATCGACTGGGGCAACTCCGCTGATTCCTCTGAACGGTTTCACATCGTTGCTGCGCTCAAAGTTTCGACACGGAGGGACGTGATGTGTTCGAATGAAGGTTTTCTCGATGATTTTCCAGAGATTGTGCACTCGCTGTCGAAGCGCCTTCCCCAAATGAAGCTGTTCCATGTGGACCTTTCCGACGTGGACGCAACGCCTGTAGGCATTTCCCCTCTCACTGTCACAAAATGCACTGATACTCCCAAAAGACCGCTCAACTCATCGTGGATGTCAAAGCGTCACTCCCGCATTTGAAGGGCCTGCTATATCTTTCGATTGAGGACATGTATAATGGCTACCATACTTCTAACCAAGGATCCGACCTGGCCGACCTAGCAGCCTTCCGGGATCTGTGTCCAACTTTGCATTCTTGTCCACTATGTAAGTCTGTGTTTCTTATGAATCGGTACCTCGAGACCCTATACTGACGTCCATAAATCCAAGATACTTATGCCCTCACTAAGGCCAACGGGGTTTGGCGCACATCTCCAGTGGGTGCCCCTTTGAATCGGCAGGTGTCACTTTGCACGGGATGTAGCGAACTCGCAATGCATTCGGAGGGAGGAGGCTATAAATTCATTCGAGGTCAGGCGGAATACAACAGCAGTCGTTAATCTCTATCAGAGGCTGCTTTCACAACAAACTCTCCGTGACGAGCGCTTTGGCACTTGGAGACCGAGCGGAGATGACACAGCGAGTGTCCTTGGGATGGCTTCACCCTTGGTCAGTTTGATTGGTTGTGCAGCAATGCATATCTCTCACCTCACCAGCCCATCCGTAAGTTTGCTGTCTGGCACGATAATATTACCCATCTCGTCCACAGTATTAGCAATCTTGCACGATGCCAGGATCGTTGCGGCAGCGATCCATAGACTGCTTTCCGCGAGATACTGGCCCGTGCAAATTCTGTTCGAGGCGCATATGCATGGGTCAGAAGAACTCAGGCTACGAGGGTAGAACGAACCTGCGACCGAAACCGAACACGGTGGAGTTGAAGTAGGGCTCACCCCTCCCGGCCGGTTTCGGTAAGAATCGTTCGGGACAGAAAGAAGTCGGATCCGAATATACATTTTCGTCGAGTGACATTCCTCTAACGCAACCTGAGACTCCATCGACAACGATATAGCAAAACGCACTTTATATTGGAGAAAACCAAGGAGCCTTTGGGAATGAACATTCCTCGGTAGATATCATCTTCCGTGACGCGGTGGGGCACCCCTTTTAAACAGGCGGTCAGTGTATGCCAATAGTTTGAGTGTCGTGGAAAAAGCAACCTAGCGGGACTCCAGAGTTCCAGCTGTATTCGAGGTTCTTCAGAAGGATTCCAGAGTAGCAAAAGCCGACTGACCGAAATGCCTCTTGCAGTAAACATTCCACAAAAGGAAGATTCTCTCGATCCACAAATTCGGGCAGGCGTTGGTCACCTACGACGGAATCAATTTCCTCCTGCGCCTTGGCCTGGCATTCGGGATGCAGTATCATTGCGAGAAGGAATATTGCAAGTGCGCCCCAGGTCTGAAAGTGTTAGGCAAAGTCCTTTTTACTAGAAAATTGGTTCAAACAGACCGTCGCTTCGCCAGCGCCAAACATAGCAGCGGCAGCACCTTTGAGATCTTCCTCCTTGCTTTGCCCCATTTCTAATTGCGCGAGTATGAACGATGGCATGGCCTGTCCGGTTTCCTGTCATGTATAGTGAATCGACTGGGAAGAAAGGAAATGCCAAGAATGTTTACCTGCTGCTTTCTTACTGCGCGCAAAGGATACTCGTGTAACTCTCGAAGTATGGGTCGCAATCTCGCAACATGGCTTGCTCCGGGGTAGCAAGGAAAGTGCTGGACTATAAAGGTTGCTAATCAATGTACTTCGACCGTTATACCGCTGGACTCACGGATAGGGAAAAAGTCAAGCGGGCTACCTCCCGGAGGCCCGGTTTGAGACATTGCCTCGACAATCATGTGGGACATATGCAGGTAAGGGTCATCGTCGGAAACTATCTGATGGCCCGCAGTGACCTGTGTAAGTATTCCTGTCGCAAACCTGTCCGGTTGCTCAGGTGAACTCACAGTCATGATGCGAACGGGCAGGTAAGACATACCTGCTCATACATTTCTCGTACTTGTCCGGCGT
This sequence comes from Mycena vitilis, assembly GCA_029203975.1. Classification (NCBI taxonomy): domain Eukaryota; kingdom Fungi; phylum Basidiomycota; class Agaricomycetes; order Agaricales; family Mycenaceae; genus Mycena; species Mycena vitilis. The sequence goes on along the minus strand of JARGYF010000006.1, from coordinate 478,679 downwards.
GGAGTCTATCACGCCTTGTGCGAGTATCCGCGCCTCTTGTGTTTGAATAAGCTTGAAGTCCTCAACCTGATGGCGACCCAAATACGACTGGTGCATGGACCGATGCGTGTTGAACTGTTTTCCATACGGGAGAAATGTCAGCGACGGCTCCCAGCCCAGTCTACATAAATTTGAGTTACATTTCAAGGGAAAGGGTCACCGGGGGCTCTCACAGTTTATACAGGATAAAGCTTGGCCTATCACTGTAAATCGCCCCTCTCTTATCTAGCAAGTCCACAGCGGCTTGGTACGAGTCGAGAATTATTATTTTCTGCCCGAGAATCTCTAGACCCATCACATCGCCTGGAGTCATTAATCAAGGCGCACGCTTGTGATGTTGCAGGACGCACCATAGGTTTTAGCCCATTCGTGGAATACGAGAGCAGAATCCGTGAGCGGCATCCGAAAGAGATGGCCGACTACTGGATTCCCCGGTGGGCCAGGAGGCATCATCCGAGTCGCTCTGTGCCGTCGAGTCCGCAGAACAAGGACCAGAAGCAATGTTCCAGCAAAGGCTGCCAAGCAGTATAGAGCCATAGTCATCTTGGGAAAGTGAGCCGCTGAGAGTCGTCCGCGTGGCCGCAGTGGATATTAGAGGGCTTTGAGTAATTGAGGGCAGCTGACTTTCACACACATTCGTCCTGATGGCATTGGTATTCTTATCCGCTTCCCAGGGGTCGATGCATACTTATGATTAACTGAGTGCAGCAGCCGCAACTCGCGAACCTGAGCCTTCTCAGACAATACGGCCCAGGTCCGACATGTCCCAAGGCTGTCCTGTCCCCCCGCATCGTCGAATGCTCGAACATGGACGTCAACGCGCAGGGTACCCGGACGGTATGGAGATGCTCGAGCGGCGTCTTAGAGAGGCCCCCTTGACGTTGCACAGCTGAAAAGCTAGCTGTATTGCCGATCAAACTTCTCAACCAGCCACGCCGCACCTCAGGACTGCGATCTCAACTCTTGGTTCAACTTTGGTTAAGATAATAGAATTTAAATGAGTCGCATGATCGCAATGGTAGTGTACTTGTTCTCACAGGGCTTTTTTTCTCTCTTCCGTGCGTGTCTAACCTCGATGCGTGTTATAGATTTCACAGTTTTTTCGCGGATGCTCACGCGTGAGAAAGATCAGGTGGCTGTTCAGAGCTCTTGCAAAACAAAGCCAACGCAAACGTCTTTTTCTTCCTCCCGGTTTCTCCCGTTTAGGGCTGTTTTGTTGAACGCACCAAGCTCCCAAATATCGCACAGCGGGCCGAATAGCCCAGCCGGCTGACCAGAGCACATTTGGTAGCGACCCAAGCCAGCGTTTGCCCCTGGTTTGCCCCAAATTTGTGGGGACCGCGATCTGTGAGTTTTTTGCGTTTCCTCCTTTCGGTGCGCAGCCGCAACTGTTGCACCAGGAGGCTGGGAAGTCTTCGGGCCTTCCAAAGTCCTTCCACAAGGCGCATCAATTCGGAGTAGTGGTATTCCCGACTGCTAGAGTGGGCGCGACCACGCGATACAACTGTCTGTCTCAAATTCTTATCAAACTGGCTTCTAATGTTCGAAGCTTGTTCGAAGCGTCTGTTTTGTTAATTGCTTATTCTGGCCCAAATCGGCCAATCAATCCAGTCTAACAGTGCCTAGAACGCCGAGAACGTTTCGGTTTCCTTGGTGCGGTGCCTGTTCAGACCAAACTTGGCTTGCAGGGTTTGTATGGTGCTTCTGTTCCGTCTATTCCGTTTCACCTGACGACTCTGATCGCATCCAGAAATTGGGCCCTGAAAGACAGGTACAAGTTTATCCCGGTCTGGCGTCGGCCAAATGGGCGTTCAAACTGCAACCGCCTCCATCAAACTTCGAAAAGGAATAGATATCGTCTGTGCACCCGGGTACTTGGCTTTCCCAACTCCCATTCCTCCTTCGTTATGGACCGTCAGCCAGAGCCTCAATTCAAGCCCTCTGCGGTGGCGCACCCCCAGGGCTTTGTCCGTCGGGTGTCTCACAAAGTGGCCACCGCCGATGGATGGCTGGGAGACTATGACTATGGTTGGCTGTGCCTTCCATCTCTCCCCTTCTCCAAAAAATCGCACGAACCTCCGTTCTATGCGCTGGAACAGGAGCTCCCACTGCTCCTCGCCATTGTGAGCGGCCTTCAGCATGCGCTAGCGATGCTCGCTGGTCAGTTTCCCGAGTCAGTATCGATCTCCAGCACTGTTTTCTAACGGCCCGATGATAGGCTTAATCACACCACCCATCATATTTGCGAGCGCCTTGAGTTTGGATAGCGCGACTTCCAGCTACATGATCTCTGCTTCGCTCATCGGATGTGGTTCGTTCGCGCACACGCTATTATAATGACGCTCATCCTTTTTTCAGGCATCTTGAGCTTGGTGCAAATCTCGAGGACGCCCCTTTTCGGAGGGTATTATTTAGGCACCGGACTGATCAGCGGTGGGTGTGTTCGCTCGGTTAAGGATGTTGCCCTGACCACATTACAAACAGTTGTCGGAACCAGCTTCTCGACATTATCCACCGCCAACGCAGTAGGTTCCATTCATCTACCCGTAGCGACTGAACTAACTCGTGCCAGATATTCGATGCGATGTATCGCGATGGAACATGCTCCTCAACAACAGCGACAGATGGCACCGTGACACGCAACGCCTGTCCTGATGCGTACGGGATGTTGTTAGGTCTGTACTGTCGCGAAACAGGCGTCACATTCTCATTCATACACTAGGAACGTCCCTTGTCTGTTCTTTTCTCGAAATGGCGCTCGCGTTTGTCCCTCCCCGCGTCCTCAAGCGTATTTTTCCTCCTATGATTACCGGTGAGCTAAACCTCCCTCTATTGTATCTTTTTTCCCCTCACGTTTGTCCAGGAATGGTCGTGCTGCTCATCGGTGCTAGTCTCGTCGGAGACTCTGGTGCCCTCAACTGGGGCGGTGGTGCTAACGGCTGCCAGAACTTCCCCACCACCGGCATATTCGAACTCTGTCCCACCATTTTCGCGCCGCGGCCTCTGCCCTGGGCATCTCCGGAGTTCATCGGCCTCGGATTCCTGTCGTTTGTGTCGATCATCCTAACGGAGCTTTTCGGCTCGCCTTTCTTGAAGAACATCAGCATTATCGTGGGTCTCGCGGTCGGCTGCATTGTTGCAGGCGCTACGGGCTATATCGACGGTTCGAGCATCAAGTCTGCGCCAGCTGTCACTTTCCTTTGGTTTGTGATACTTCAAATTATGTTCAATTATTCTCATCGCCATCCAGGGTGCACACCTTCAAGATCGGCGTCTACGGTCCTGCTGTACTTCCCATGCTCGCTGTTTATAGTACGTACACAAATTTTAACTGTCCGACCGCCCACTGATTATTGATTTCTTAGTCTCGCTTGCAATGGAAGCCATAGGAGACATCACTGCCTCCGCCGAAGTCTCTCGCGTCGATGTACGAGGCATCGAATTTGACTCCCGAGTCCAGGGTGGCGTCTTGGTGAGTTATCACTAAGGTCTGGTTGAACTCCAAATTTATACAATCAACAGAGCGATGCAGTTGGTGGCTTCGTTTCCGCGTTGTTCACTGTCGCACCGCTTTCGATATTTGCCCAGGTATATGTTCTTCCGTCTGAAGTCTCCGCTATAATGATTGCTCACTCAAACAGAACAATGGTGTGATTGCCATTACCCGCTGCGCCAACCGCGCTGCCGGGCGGTGGTGCTGCGTGTTCCTCATCCTATTCGGCGTCTTTGGCAAAATATCCGGTGCCTTGCTTGCGAGTAAGCCCCATCGCTTCCCCTCTCTGTTGCATCAACTCAGTTCAACTTTTTTCCCCTAGTTCCCAACTCCGTCCTCGGCGGTGTGACCACGTTCCTCTTCGCGAGTGTCGCTGTAAGTCTACCACCTCCCGATTTTCCGCATCCCGTCTCACGGGGGAGTAATAGGTTTCGGGTCTGCGTGTGCTGTCGTTCGCGCAGTACACGCGGCGCGACCGCTTTGTCCTGGCCGCCGCGCTCTCGTTCGGGCTGGGCGACCTGCTCGTACCAGGCATCTTCACCCACCTGTTCGATGGCGTCGCAAACCCGAGCGGCGCGCTGCAGGGGTTCTTCAACTCTATCACGATCATTCTGAGCACCCCTTGTGAGTTTTTCTTCCCTGTTTTCGGCCTCCTTCTTTAAGCACATGAACTGACGACGGTCGGGCGTAGTCCTCATCGCTGCATTAGTCGCGGTGATCTTGAATTTGATTCTCCCCAAAGACCAAGAGAACGACAGCGCGCTGTCGGGCGACGACTACTCGGAGGACGATGCGGAGAAGCAGCTCGAGACGCCCGAGGGAAGTACCTTGTAATTTTACCTTGTTTGGCGATGCCCGGCGTGTATACTTTTCTTTCTTTTCGACGTTCCTGGGATTCCTCAAAAATCATTGTACCTGCACTTTTTGCAAACCAACACTCTTTCCTTTCACATACCTGGGCAATGTAGGATTTGAATATACAGTAAAATCGGTTGTTACCTTGTACTTAGTTTGCGACATGATACAGACACTCATTTTCCCTTCTTTTCTTGTGCGCGGAGACGTACGAATCACCGAGGCGAGATATGGAGGCTTAACGTCAACCATGATGCTTACCAGCATGGAAATCGAAGCGGGTGCACATCTTGTATTTGCTGCGATGGAAACCCGCCGCTTGGTCTCGGTCCCGTCGGCGCCCGTGAGCGCTTCGATTAGGGTTCGTGTAAGAGAAATGGTCAAGAACAACTTGGTTCAACTCTGTTGGACTTAAGTCGGATTCAGAAATGAATTGTAATAAACCAAGGACTTCTTTCGTTGGCGTCATGCTGTCCTGATTTCCGCAACTAGTATACCACCTTCCAGTATTTTAAAGCCCGTTGGAAACATCTTATTATTGGAACCATTCTGTGCGCCATGCGCTCTCGATTCTGAGCCAGGTGTGAGTATTTTGGTCTGTGCACAGTGACTGGTGCGCGTGGTTCTTGTTCCACAACTTCGATACGGACGAGCTATCTTGGCTTGTTTCACATACTATGTCAGACCTTTGCTCCCGTTGAACAAAGAATGTTGGGTTCGCGCGGCCAGACCCGGCCCGTAAATGGTCTCGGTTAAGTACCAAGTGGAGTTAGATACAGATCAATTCGATACGTCCACCTTCACAGGCAGCGCATAATCCCAGTGGAGCCAACGAGTGCCAGTCGGTGCCTAGTGGGAACCAATCCATCCAATCCTATCTCCAGCCATAGCGCAGCGGCGCATACAGACAAGGAACGAGTTCGATTTGTTGCAGGGTCTGTTGAGAAAAAAAACAATTGCGGCACGCTTCTTTCAGGAGTCGGCGGTGGTGCCTATTCGCGCCATGTGCTACCAACTTGGCTCGTGCTTCCTCAGCGTAAACAGCGTGGGATTTAGAAATCTCAGAGATTAGAGTTCTAATTGCCGGAAGCTGTCATTGCAACCTCGATCAGAGCCCGGGGAAATGGCTAGAGCGGTTTAAAGGCCAGACAATCCCAAATATGTACCCCGCGTGCGTCTATCTTTCTCGAGCCCCTCAGACCGGTCCCAAGCCTAGCGCCCGACTTCGATATCCGCCATGGCCATTCCTGGTATCCCACCGGACATCGCGATGATGTATGCGGCCCGACTGTTTTTTTTTTTTGGTTTTGATGTGTGCTGATCCAGGCTACTTTAAAGTACTGGCCCGACGGTGGGGAGCCTGAAAAAAAAGGGGGATGAGAGACTGACTTGCGTTTCCGACAGATGCTGGGGATTTGCCTTAACTGGGGCTTCATGGGGATTCTGGCGGCGCAGCTGTGTACGTCGCTCCAACCACACCCTATTTATATATTCATAACTGATTCCCGGCGCTTGGCTTCACAGACTACTACATTGAAAACTTCCAGGAAGACCGGCGCCTCATCAAGCTGCTCGGTGGGTCTCGGTTCAAACAGTGTGCATGATACTAAATATATATATATCCCACAAGTGTACGGGCTGGCCCTACTCGACATTGCGCAGACGGTCATGGTCACGGCGGATGCGTTCCACTGGTTCGTTTTTGGCTTCGGTAACATGGCCCAACTCGACGAGACATTCCTTAATTCGTGGGACGTTCCTGTCCTCGACGCCGTCATTTCTCTCGTTGTGCAAGCGTTTTATTGCTGGCGCATCTATTTCCTCCGCAAAACCATCGTTATTCCGGTCATCATCCTCCTGGTGCGTCGATAACCGTGGCCCCTTTCCCCATGTTGATCGAAATTGCCCAGATTTCACTCACGCAGTGCGCTGCGGGGATCGTTACGGGTGTTCAGGTTCGTGTTCAACCTCCCAGTTATCCTATTCCTTGCGCTAACCCCTACCCGCCACAGGCGCACCAGCTGGGCCACCTCTCCCTAATCAGCACCGAGGTTATCCCACAAACTGTGCGCTCAATTTGCTGTTTCATAAACTACAGTGTTGACTTCAGTGCACATAGATGTGGCTCGTCGGCGGTGCGGTAGCTGACGTCGCCATCGCCGGTGTTCTTTCCTGGACGGTACGTCTCACTGGGCTCTGACCGAGACTCATCATCAACCTTAACAACGCAGCTCCTATCCCAACGCAATACCGGGGCTGGTTCGAGCCAGACGCACTCGCTCGTGTCCAAAATCATCCGCCTCATCGTCGAGACCAACGCACTCACAGGTGCGTCCGTGATATACTCTCCTCAATTCACTGATATCTTATCTCGATCCATAAGCTAGCGTTGCGGTACTGGCTCTGATCCTATTCCTGGGCGTCCCAGAACACTCCACCTTGGTTGTACCGCCGTGCGTTGCCCCCATTTTTTTACGTCTTATGCCGTTACTGAACTAATTCAACGCATAGAACGGCTATCATCGGGAAGCTGTACACCAACTGCCTCATCGCGCTCTTCAACAACCGCATCAAGGAAGTGAAGACGCGGAGCATGCAATCGGGATCGCGCGACCAGATGCAGTCACGTCTCACGCACAATTTCAACCAAAATAATACGCACAACCGCGACACCCGCGGGGCGGTGAAGGTGCACGTCGTGCGAGAGATGGACCTGGGGTACGATTCCGAAGGGCAGATGGAACTCGGGAATCTACAGGTTCGTCTTTCCTCTCTTCCCTTGCCCTACGACGTGCGGCTCACCAAGCATGGGGCAGAAACCCGACCGGGATCTTGCCTAGTGTGCTATCTGAATTTTCGTTCTATTGGTTTTACATACAAATGTTCTTTGGACTGTGGGCATGCTGTTGCTTTTAGATATCCTTATTCCATCCTGTGTTGAATGTTTGTAGATAGCTTCCATCCTGTGTTGAAATCACTTGTACACACCCTTTCGCTATCAAAGCGCGCTCTCCCTTGGCCGATCCCGCAATTGAACAGGATTCTGTCAATTTTTCAGCCGAGTCAACAACCTTTGGCTACATATCATCAGATGCTGTTCTTTTTTTTTTGGATTTCAACCCCATCGTCCCGATCGGATCTGTGAGGTGGCTTCTGTATTAAAGGTGGCTTCAGTATTAAATCAATCTCAAGGCCCAACGTTGTCTCCCCCCTGCGTCTGAATCATGCTGAACGCGCAGCTTGCGCGCGGCGACCGCCGACAGTATGTCAATGAGAAACCGAACTCAGTTGGAAGTCAGTCCGCCTCGGTTGACTTCCGGAGTCCGTTTTTGCCGCATCCGCGATTACTCATCGTGATGACTCATCGTCGGTGATCCGACTGATCTCACAGCTTGATGACGCTGTTGCACACCACACCCTTCACCAAAACACCACACACTCGCCCAACGACGGTGACCATTCTTTTTCGCTATTTCCGCCGGCTTTTGGCTGAGAGACTCTAAAATAGACGAGAACGCCATCCGGGCCGACAGTTCCATTTACCCACTCGGCTTTGACTCAGCTCCGGCTGACACAGCGCGCTTTGTCAACGGTTAAATTTCCGTTCCAAAATTCTACTACGCGGCCCTCTGCCGCTGACTCGCGTTGCTCCGCGCAGTCTCTTATAAAGCCTCGTCAGGTTATCAATATGTTCTACCAAAGACATTCGCTCCATCATGTCTACGACCCAACTCGACGACTCGGAGTTCTCGCCACAGTCTTCCGCGCATACCCTCGCAGAGCCTAGCATCCGCCATGAAAAGGTCGAAGAGTCCTCAACCCCTCTGCCCGATACGATTTTGACGGGCAAAAAACTCGCTGTGGTCTTTGTGGCCATGTATGTGCTTTACTTCCCTCGCGCCTGCTTCGTTTTAACACCAGTTCTAAGGTTACTCTCGCTACTGCTCATCGCGTTAGATCAAACGATCCTTTCGACAGCATTACCTCGGATAGCATCAGACTTTGAAGCATTCTCCCTGCAGGGGTGAGTTTTGCTGCTTTTGTTTTTCATGGCCTGGCTAACTGGACGTTACAGATGGGTCGCAACTTCATTCGTGCTTGCCCAGACGGTTTTCATCCTCTTCTACGGCCAGATACTTCGCATATTCCCTGCCAAGTGGGTTCTCGTGTATGCAATCACGATATTTGAAATCGGAAGTTTGGTGTGCGGCGTCTCTCAAAACGTCAACCAGCTCATTGCCGGGAGAGCGGTCTCAGGTCTCGGTGCGGCCGGAATATGTGCGTATCATTCGAAATCGTTCGCTGCATCCGCTAAATGTTGCGTCTGTAGTCGTAGCGATGATTCAAATCATCTCCCAGGTCACCCGCCTCGAGGACCGCCCGCGGCTCTTTGGCTTGTTCGGCGCCGTCTTCGGATTGTCCTCCGTCATAGGGCCTCTAATAGGCGGAGCATTCACCGACCACGTCTCCTGGGTACGTTTCTCTAGTCATGCCTCCTCCTCTTACAGTCTAACACTCAAAAATAGCGGTGGTGCTTTTTCATCAACCTTCCCATCGGGGGCATATCAGTCACCGCGGTGCTGTTCCTGTTGAAAGCGGCTCCTCCTCTTGGCGCTGACCCGACCAAGCGCTCCCGGCGGGACATCCTGCGCCAAGTACAACGCCTCGATTACCTCGGTGCGACCCTGGTCGCCGCGTGCATCACCTGCCTGGTTCTTGCACTGCAGTGGGGTGGAAACACAAAGGCCTGGGGCGACAAGGACGTCATCATCGTGCGTTCCGTTTTTCCTCGTTCCCGTAATAAAAGAACTGACCCTTTCTCCCAGTGCTTCGTGTTTGGTGCCGTTGCAGCTGTCGCGTACATCGCATGGGAAATGTACCTCGGCGAGCGTGCCATGACGCCGACGTCGATTTTCAAGTCACGCTCGGTGTGGGCCATCCTCGCGTACTCGTTCCTCACGCGGTTCTCGCTCCTGCTGTTCTCGTACTACATCCCCATCTTCTATCAGGCGGTGCGTCACCACAGCGCCACCAAGTCTGGGAGTACGTCGATCCTCTTTTTTTCCATCCCCAAGTTAACGCAGCTTTTGATAGTTGATTTGCTCCCATTCATGCTCGGCGTAGTCGTCACTGTCATCTCCTCTGGCCAGCTCGTCGCCAAATTCGGGTACTAGTACGTTCACAAAACTCATTTCCCCGCCCAGTCGTATCTGACCTCAAATCCTCCCCAGCTGGCCCTTCCTCATCGTCGCGCCCTGCTTCCTAGCTGTTGGCTCGGGCTTGCTCTTCACCCTCAACCCCTCTTCCTCTTCCGCCTCTATCATCGGCTTCCAGATTCTCGCCGGCATCGGCACGGGCATGGGCATGCAAAACTCGCTTCTTGCAATCCAGGTCGAGTTCCGCGACGCACCCCGGCTACTGGGACAAGCCACCTCCATGGGCTCGTTCGCGCAGTTCCTTGGCGGGACGGTCGGCCTTGGCGTCGCGGAGCCCGTCTTCGCGTCCGAACTCTCGAAGTACCTGCTGCAGTACGCGCCGGAGGCGCCGGCAGCGGTGGTGAAAGAGAGCCCAACGGCGATTTATACGGCGTTGCCTGCAGAAATGATACCGGGTGTGGTCGAAGCGTATTCTCACGCGCTGAGGATCGTCTTCGTGCTGGGCGTGCCGGTGGCGGGTTTGGCGCTTGTGGCGGCGCTGCTGATCAAAAATCTCAAGATCGGGAAGGCGCAGCAGGCGCCGTCGACGGATGCGGAGAAGACGTCCGAGGCACAGACGGAGGCATAGAGCCGGGTGGAGAAGCCACGACGCATGGATCACTGTATCATTACTCACTACACAGGGCGAATTTAACTAGAGGCATGATATTTAATGTGTATTACCAGTGCTGCATCGATAGAATAACGAGCTTGAACAGTCCCAAGGCTCGGCCCTCTGAGTCTCAACACATGTTCACGAAGATAATTTTTTCAACTGGATACATAGTTTTACATTGTACTCTGAGTCTATAAATCCCAGGAATACTATCGAGGCGAAGTGTACGGGATAAAACATGGTTTCATGCCATGTCCAGAAAGTTCAGCACCTTTGAAGGGCTTTTGCAAGAAGCAATACCACCCCGTTCGCCGAGCATCTCTAGACAAGGTCCCGGTCGGGCTTCTGTCGACTGCATTGTGAGCCTCAGACATTGGGACGATGAAGTCAAAGGGAAGAATTGATAAGGCTGCACGGACCTGCAAATTACCAAGCTCCATCTGTGACTCGTACGACGAGTCCATCTCTCTCGCACGACGTGCACCTTGCCGGAACTGACATGCGCACGGTGAATGCTGTGGTTGCGATTGTGGCGCGGCTGGATTTGGATCTGGGAGCCCGCCGCCGGTATAGAGCGCGCATTGGGATTTCGTCCGTCCTTGATACGGTTGTTGAACAGCGCGATGAGGCAGTTGGTGTACAGCTTCCCAATGATGGCCGTTCTATACGGCGAATTAGTTCAACATCAGGAACGCGACGAGTAAGAAATCAGTGATCACGTACGGAGGTACCACCAAGGTTGAGTGTTGCGGCACACCCAAAAACAGAATCAGGGCCAGTACCGCTACGCTAGCTGATAGATAGATACGAAATGTCAGCAAAGGGTGAACCGCATAACCAAGATACGCACCGGTAAGCGCATTGGTCTCGATGACGAGGCGAATTATCTTGGACACCATCGAGTGCGTCTGGCTCGAACCGGCACCCGTGTGGCGTTGCGATAGGAGCTGCGTTGATTGAGGAAGTCGATGAGTTGATATCGAGTGTCGGTCTCACACCTAAGTGAGCACATACCGTCCAAGAGAGTACTGCGGCAATGGCGACGTCAGCTAACGCCCCACCCACAAGCCACATCTGTGGTAAATCAGTAATATTGTTGCTGTGGAGGAAATGGGAACAGCTGAACGTACGGTCTGCGGAACAACCTCTGTGCTGATGAGGGAGAGATACCCCAGCTGGTGGGCCTGTGAAGGGTCTGAGTTGGTGGAGAGAATAAGACGGCTGAGAACTTGAACACGAACCTGAACGCCCGTGACGATTCCCGCGGCGCACTGCGTAAGTGAAATCTGGGCAAGTCCGACGAACATTTCGAAAGAGACCACGGATATTAACGAACCAGGAGTATGATGACCGGAATAATGATTGTCTTGCGGAGGAGATAGATGCGCCAGCAGTAGAACGCTTGTACAACGAGAGAAATGACAGCGTCAAGGACAGGAACGTCCCACGAATTAAGGAATGTCTCGTCGAGTTGGGCCATTTTACCGAAACCGAAAACGAACCAGTGAAACGCATCCGCAGTGACCATGACCGTCTGAGCAATGTCTAGTAGGGCCAGCCCATACACTTTCGGGCTATAAGCCAATTGAATGCGAAGCTCACTACAAACTCACCAATCAACTTGATGAGGCGGCGGTCATCTTGGAAGTTCTCGGTGTAGTAGTCTGAGAAAAATAATTGACAAGGCATCTTCGCAAGATCTTGAAGCAACCCACATAGCTGTACTGCCAGAACGCCCATGAATCCCCAATTGAGACAGATCCCCACCATCTGTGGGTCAAGTGGATCAGATTTTTCGCCCTTGTACAAATCGAGAGACAAACCGTCGGGCCAGTGCTGGCAGGCCGGGCACACATCAGACACGGTAGTACTACTAGTATAGTTTTCGGAAAGACGAGGCCTACATCATTGCGATATCAGGTGGGATGGCGGACATTGTGATTCAACCTCGGAGGGCTGAACTAGGGGGAACAGAATCTTGGATGACAGAAGGGACTCTAGGCCGGTGTATTTAGAGGCATCGGCGGCGCTCAGCATCAGTTATTTGGGGCTGCTGGAATTTCGATTGGACGCAGTTTGGATCTTCGAGATTACAGCAGTGGAAAAGACAAGCCGAGCGTTTGGTTTCTAAAGACAGCTGGAACTTGCCCTCCCACGGTTGGCACGGGGAAGAACCGTGGATAGTCAAGCCCCTGTGAAGAACGTGACGGCGAATCGTGAAGAAGTGCACGATAACGAACAAGAAATGGAGGGCAAAGTTCGCATTCACTTCGACCTATAGAGCGATAATGGTGATCCAGGAGCGAGCTACGAGACCCACAGGGACGAGTGGCTCATTGCGACCATCTACATACTAGGATCATCTGAAGTGCAGAATGCCGACATCATGTCAGCAAAAACCGATCGGGGAGCTCGGGGAGCTGACTTTTATGGGCGGGGGCAACCTTATGAATCCGTCGGACTTGTTGGACCGATCGACTGGTGGCGAAACGGGTGCAAAAGGCTGGAGGTCGAAAGCGCGCGAAAGCTGGATACTTTACGGGACATTCAACTTTATTACACGACGGGCCGAGGCAAAACCCACGGCAAGACATTCCAAGGAAGACATGAATCAGGAACCCCGGGCGCCGGCAAAGAGAGTCCGAATGGCATTGGTCCACTCGCTGTGTGTGGGCCGAGTTTAAGTTGCGTTGAACTAGGGGCCTCGAGTGCCCACATAATGCATGTTAACGATCTGGTTAAACCGGACAGCAACGTCCACCGGGCGTTTCCATTGACACGCTGGCTAGCTAGGCTTGGAGGGTGTCAGGCTGCTTGCGCGCACCATCCGCCAGATAGTTTCTGGGTCAAATCGGGCTTTGATTTAGTTCATGTTTTAGCGGCGAGGGCTTGAAAAGTAGCGCCAATGAGTCTGGCGTGTGTATCCCGACAAAGCAACCATCAGGTGGCGAGCAAATGAGTGAAAATGAGTGGTTTCCGTGGAGGCCCGAAGTCCCAGTCTGATGGTCGGCGCATACGTACTACGCAAGGTACACTTTCTAGGCGTTCCAGGCGTTCCTGCGTTGGGATAGATCAGTTATGCTCGAATAACCCTTCCGGAATTAGAGACATCTATGTAGTCTGATAAGAATATTGGAGGACGATTGATGAGCGGCCCTCACCGCAGTTTGAAGGACATCCCATGTCGCCCCAGATTGCACGTTGGGTTTGCGCCCCCTCCCACTGCGCACGGAGACAGATGACGTCCTGCCCGGGGAAAGTAACTCAGGATAAGTAAACGAAGCACACAGGATGTGATCGTCTTCCCAGACCGCGAGAAAGACAAGCCTAGACAATTAATTTTCTCTCGATAGACAGAAGAACGTTCAAATTCGTTTACAGTCTTGACAACGGGTGAAACGTCGGTGAGATGCAGCGTAACAGTTAGCTGGCCAGTGTCAGTCTCTTTTAAAACAATGCTCGTACCTCATTTTTAGCCCAGCGTAAGTGAGACCCAGGCCCCAAGATCGAGGGGTCGTTTGCGCGGCTTGCGCCAGTCTTGCGCCCGTTCGAGAAAGTAAGAGGAGTCTTGACTCTTCAAGTTCACAATTGTCCTTTCAAGGCTCGCCCGGGTCGGTGGTGCCACCGTGGTGGCATCGAGTCATCGACACTGCGCTCGCTCCTCATCGGATATAGTCCATGCAGTAGCCGGGAACAGGTCAAATTTGGGGAAAACCGTGGGTGTGACTCCGACGTTGCTCCGATGAGTCAAAATGACGGGAAGGAGAAGCCGCGATTTGGTTTTATTTTGGTTTTATTGGCTGAACCGGAGGTTTAGCTACCCTGGGGAACTTGCGTTTGGCCCACATTTCGTCCACATGTACAAACAGAAAATTTGTCACTAATAACGGTTGAATATGTCAAGCATTTAGTAGCATTATCCGCTTTGAGCGATGATCCGTGGCAATCTCACGTTTTCCTTCCCTCTGATTCTGGATTCTGTAGATATGTGTCAATGCCACCTTGTCAGATGCCGTATGCGATTTATCACCTGCTGATGGCTCAGGGGATTCAACGCGGATGTCGGCGCGGCATAACTTACATGGCAGGCAACACAAAAAAGTGAGAGTTTACTGTACAGTACAGTACAGTCAGCCACTCTTCAAGTTTTGTGGGTGAAAGACCTCGGTTATGCTGACAAGCAGAGGGAATTTTGGAAAAACTGCAGTGAGCGCTGGAGGGACTCGGTCCCATTTTGCCCACTTTCATAAGTCCTGCAGTCAAATATGTGGGATGTTTCGGCCACTGCCCAAAAGCAACGGCAGGCACCACTTTTCCGGGAACGCCGCACTACGCTATTTCTGAATTGGTCATAACCCTCATGGGCTGAACATGTAAGGCCACACAAGGGCTTTTGATATAGTGCACATATGGGCACAAGGTGGATTGTTTTCAAGAGAACAACTTGATATGCCTCAATAATGTGAATGTATTATTACCTCTTGAGTTTCTTTGATAGTACTGCTTAGTTATACCAAATAATTAAGCTGTGATGATGGCAATGACCTGCAATGGCACTCCACGGCACCACAGGCAAGGAATGGAATAAAGTATTGAATATGCAACAGGTAGGCATCATTGCTTTGATATGCCACCCAGGAGAAACAACTGAACATGACGGACATGCTTGTTGGTCAAAGTAGACAAGGAAAGTCGCAGAGGCAAACCCCGCAGGTTCAGCCACCCGCCTCGAAGAGGCCCTATCCACGTCATTTGGGATGATCGATGATTGACGTGATTGCATCGCACAGCCGCGACACAGCTACCGTGGCCTCTTTTTTTCCGATCAATTTCCGAGTCTTTCTTCCATGATCTTCTTGCCGACCTGGGGCTCCGCACCACGGACGTCCCGGTGGCCTGTAAATTCTCTCCGTCACTCTTATCTCCGTGCCAGGCTGGAAACTCTCCGAAACTCTGGAGTCTGAACTCGAATTTCACAGCTTCCAACGTCAGTCTTCAAATGCGCCGTTGCCACTTTGTGCCTTCGCCGCGCCGCCTGGCCAGTCAAATTTGTTGATACCACCTGTCGCATGAGCATCTGGTCTTCCTTCTCCACTCAGGCTTGTTTTTCTCTTTCTACGGGCGGTACTCGACTTTTCTCAGCACTGCAGAATTGTACAAGGGACTTCCCCACTATCCACTGACATGTTCGAGCTACGGAGGGCGAAAAACTGGGTCCAAGAAAACTCGGGCGAAATACACTTTTAGAAATTACAGCGGTAAGGCAATCTATGTTGAAGCAATGTTATCATGTTGAAGCCTGAACGATCCTTCGAATCAGGGAAAAACCCGCGTTCCACCCAGATAAACGGAGGGCTAGCGTATGCGCGATCCATTAAGCTGAGAAGACATGGGAAATCAAAAGGGCGAAAATGAGTATGGCAAACCCGATTGAAATGGGTACATTTCGCTGGGTGCGAAAACATCGTGGTCTGCGTACATCACAAGTCAGCCTTCCGAAGCTAAAACAGAACGGGCGGGACGACGTATCCCGACGGGATCCTCAGCCCGAGCGCTTGCGGGCCAAGCATAATTTTGGCGCGGTAAGCGCACACTCCGCCCCTCATTCGGGGGCGCCGGGAACGTGGAAAGGCATGCAGTCGCCGCATCCCCAACCTTTTCCATGGCGAGGGTTAGGTGTGTCATATGGCCTCCCGAACGGGCGAGGAAGGCGATCAAAGAGGGAGGTAGAGCTCCAGCTAGGCCCACTTCAAGGTGTTGAAGGGTAGGCATATCGACGGAGCTCAGGTCCGCTGTGTCACCGATATAACCGAGCAACACCAACGATTTGATACATAGAGCCAGTCTGAGCGTCTTCCCCTCTAAATTATCGATCTCCGGGAGCCAATAGAGTGGAATAATGAGATGCTGGAGACGTGAAAAGCATTCAAAGATTTGGACGAGGTTTTCGAAGGGCGATTTGGATCGCAAGGTAAAGCAGAGGGGCAGCGGTGTCAGGGTGCGAGGTATGCCGACAAAATCATTGGGAAGAGCACTTTTACTTTGGAGCTGCAGCGCCTGGAGACACGGGGAGCTCTGGACTGTTTCGACCACCACATCGGGAAACCATTCGAAATCTGTGACTTTGATGGATACAGTTTGAAGTAGGGGGAAAGGACCGGATATTTTGTTGAACTCCACAAAGGAGTCCATCCGAATTGCGAGCTCGATTCGGGCTCAGCGGTTCGAATGCGTGAACATCACGAACAGCAATGCCGGAGGTAGAGATGCGCCCCTCGAACATACCAACGAGATGGACAATGGCAAACCTGCAGCGCGAGTAAACCACAGATCCAGTAGGGAGGACGTATTATCGTCGGGCGTAGCGAGGTCGAGGTATACTGAGCTCCAAGGCTCGTGCGTTGAAAGTGGGGCGGCCCGCCAGTAGCGACAAATGCGAGAAAGATTCAAAGGCGCCCGCCGCGTCCGCGAGAGTCACGCGGCAGCGCAAAAACGGCGCGCATTCGTGACCATACAGCTCAGCTGTGCGGTTATCATGCTTTATCATGGCAAGCTTCCCACATCAGTCGAGCTCCATCTTTGTCACTCCTAGTCACACTGTTAGGTTCCCAGTCCCACGCGCTTTGCAATGAATATTTTTAACCACGTGTTACACGTGATCGTGTTGCGGGCCGCTATTTCAATTTGTCACCCATTTCGGCATCTGCACTTCTCCTTCGCCCGTCATGAGCTATCCCGAGACATGGTGGAAAGACGCTGTAATCTACCAAATCTACCCCATCTCATTCTTTGACTCTAACGGCGATGGAATTGGGGACCTCAACGGGATCGCCAGCAAATTGGACTACTTGAAGGATCTTGGGGTCGATGTCCTCTGGCTTTCCCCGATTTATAGATCTCCTTTGGCCGATATGGGCTACGATATGTGCTGTTGCCTTAGCATCTTATTGCTCGCCCTCATCTCTCCCCAGATCGGATTATCGCAACATCGACCCCCGGTATGGAACCCTGGACGATTGGGATAAACTTCTTGCCGGTGTGCATGAGCGGGGCATGAAACTTATGTGTGTGTTCAACGTCTCCTCTCGGTGTCTTCATTTCCTGAAATTCCGATCGTCAGGATGGATCTTGTTGTCAACCATACATCTGACGAGGTTTAATCGCCTCCACTGTACACGACACGATTGACTGAGCACCTCCCCAAGCACGAATGGTTCATTGAAAGTAAATCGTTTAAAACCAATCCTAAACGCGACTGGTACATCTGGCGTCCTCCGAAATACGACGCAGACGGCAATCGTCAACCACCAAATAATTGGAAGTCGGTGTTTCAGGGTGAGTGCTTCCTGATTTCTAACAAGAGTCTGTTCCATATCGGGGCCAGGCTCCGCCTGGGAATACGACAAGACTACCGACGAATATTACCTCCACCTGTATTTGGCGAAACAGCCAGACTTGAACTGGGAAAATCCCAAAGTCCGACAAGCAGTCTGGGATCTCATGACATTCTGGATAGATCGTGGATGCGATGGATACCGTGTATGTATTTACTAGCTTTTATTTCTACCACACCGAGGCATTGTTGGCAGATGGATGTCATCAACTTGATTTCGAAGGTACAGTAGTTGAACTACCTTCCAGTTAACTTAGATCCCGATCGTCCTTGGAAGGCGAAGGGTCTACCAGATGCCCCAGTGACTATTCCCGGGGATGCATATCAAGATGCGAGCTTCCTCTTTGCAAACGGGTATGCCTGCCTACCTCTGTATATCACAAATCGACTTATCCTTCGAAGGCCACACGTGCACGAATATATTCAGGAAATGAACCGCAAAGTCTTATCTCGTGAGTGTCCCAGAAATCTATAATCCACGACTTATCCAGCATAGAGCACGACTTGATTACTGTCGGCGAAACTCCCTTCACGCACTCCGCCGCGGAATTGGTCAAATATGTACTCCCCGCAAACAAGGAGCTCAACATGGTGTTCCAGTTTGAACTCGTCGATCTTGACTCTCCCCGTACCGAAGAACGCAGTCCGTTTATTCACAGGCCGTGGAAGCTGTCGGAATTCAAAGAGATCGTCACGCGATGGCAAAGGTTTGAGCGCGACGCAGGGTTCTGGAACGCGTATGTGTCGTTCGAGATTGGCTTTTGTCCGCTGATTGCTCTCCATAGAGTCTTCATCGAGAACCACGACCAAGCGCGGTCCGTTTCCCGCTTTGGCAATGATTCTGACGAGTGGCGCGCTGTCTCAGCGAAGATGCTTGCATTATTGGAGGTCACTCTTGGAGGGACGCAGTATGTCTTCCAAGGGGAGGAACTGGGTCTCAAGAACTTTCCTCGCAAGTGGGGGATAGAGGAGTACAAGGATGTCGCGTCTCAGAATTGGTATCAGGAGTGCGTGTATTTCGACATCCGCCCCAACTCGCTCATTTATTCGTCTCTGCAGAGTATTGGCGAAGCGGAAGCGAGAGTCGGGCAAGGACGAAGTTGATATGAGCGATATCCTCGACGGCCTTGCCAAGAAAGCGCGCGATCATGCCCGTGTGCCAATGCAGGTACACACAGAACTCCCTGGGGCATGTAAGATGACATCTCAATCTGATTCTGTAGTGGAATGCGAGCGACCATGCTGGCTTCACGACTGGGACCCCCTGGATGCGCGTCAATGATGATTATCGCACTTGGAACGCGGCCGCCCAGCTTGACGACCAAGAAAGCGTCCGCGCCTTCTGGAAACGAGCTCTCAAGTTGCGAAAGGAGCATAACGTGCTGGTGCGTTTCATCCCAGGCGCTGCTCTTATTTTTCATAAAACCGCCCGCAGATTTATGGCGATTTCACGCTCCTCGCCCCGAAAAATGAAGACATCTTTGCGTACACGCGCTCGTACAAGAATTCGCGTGCCCTAGTTCTGCTGAACTTCACTTCCGAGCGCCAGTCTTTTCCCCTCCCGAAGGGCGAGGATTGGTCCAAACACCGCCTTCTGTGCTGCAACCATGCTGCACTCTCCAACAATGATCTAACTTCGACCGTTGTGCAGCTGCAGGCTTATGAGGGAAGAGTCTATATCTCTTGAGGACCTGGTACTGTACGTCCAATATGCGAGCGCTTTAGAAATCCTTCTCTTGAAATCCCTCTTCTCACACCATGTATACAATCCATTCCTGTACCCAATATTAATATCAGGTAACCAGTAAGGCTGCGATATCGGAGTTGCCTTGTTGGATTGCGCCAGTGTGTCGTCGGAACTGTTCGGGCCCGGACGCCTAGTCGCAGCAGCAGCGATTGCAACGCTGAACATAACCGCCCAGGGCACTGCTCAATCTGGGGTATTTGATTTCATGTCGCATAAGTATAGTACTTTTTCGGACAATTAAACCATCCCACCCACTCAATTCAACCCTACGTCCAACCGGATGCCCATGAGTTGCATAAGTCCACCGCCCACGGCCCCAACGCATGCTGCTTGCTGCCAGTCAAGCACGGGGATTTCTGCGAAAGGACCGATGATGCCAGCGCCGACGAGACTGATCGCAACGCCCACGAGGGCCGCGAAGGGAACGCTCAGACACGATATGATTCCGCGGGTGTCCGGGCCCGCGCTATCGAGAACGCTGCCACGCTGTGCGCTAGCAAGTAGACAGAAGAGGATTGCGCCGCCGAGAGCGCCGACCAGCGGCGCAGAGGGCAAGGTCGAGGCGAGGTTCGCCGACTCCCAGTGCAGAACGGGGCTGGCGAGAGCGAAAAAGGCATGGCCACAGAGCACGATGACTGCGGACTTAATTGCCTCAAGACAGAGACACAGGACGCGCCCAGTCCCGGTCATCTTGTCGGCCGAGAGCTCCTTTGCGAATAACAATACCAAGTCGAGGATGCCCGCGACAGCGCCGATTTTGACGGACGGATAGTGGAGGCTGCCCATCGGGAGGGAAAGTAGAGCCGAGCCGGCGGCGCTGATGTAGACGAACATGACTGGATAAGTCCATCGAACCCATTTGGGTATCTTAGACTCGTCGGGCGGGGTCCAAAAGTCGATCAAGGGAGAGAGGAACTCGTCGTCGTCGTCGTCGAGCCAGATGATCAACGTTGATATGGCCGCAAGCGCGTTCCCGAGGAGAAACGTGGCAAATATCCCAGCCGCGGCAACGAGGGGCGAGACATGAAAGCTCGCCGTGTACTGGTCCGGTGCGGCTGCGACGAACAAGGCGTGTGCACACATGTTGATGATTCCGCAGTTCACGGCGTCTACGAGTGTCACCGACAGACGGTTCCCCACGAAGGAGAGAAGGAAGACCGGTGATTCTGTTTCTTCTATGGGGATGCTGAATCCTACGTATACCGTGAGCACGCCGATCACATTGATCAAATGCAGACAAACGCACCGGTTGTATCGCAAATTGTCTGAGGAAGCAAAGGTGAAGAAATTGAGGCTCGGCCAGCCGAAGCAGTAGTCTTGACTTCTAAGGATTGATAATAAATATCGGTGACAGGGACACGAATCATAGACTGACCATTGGACTGCATGGGTCGTGTCGTGTGAAGGTGATCTGTGTGATTTGGATAGAGGTGAGACGAGGAGAATGAGATGGATTGTGCGAATGCCGCCTCTGTTATATCAGAAGAAGACAACAAGGTCCGCGTTTCCACGAAGACAATATACACGAGTTAAACAGCGCCTCCTTGTTCTCTATTCTTGTTCTTTTTGTGAGTATTTCCGGAGTTGATGATCATCTATTGTGGCCAATTCATGTGATCGAATGTGAGGCTGTTTCGTGCGTTTCGTGATGATTCAAGCTCTTACCGGCGCACTACTACGCTCGCGGCCTTCATCGTCCAGTGGTATTATGCATACCAATCAGGCTTCGTCCGCATCATGGTTCCCGAAATGTGGACTTGGCGCGGTCCATGGTGCTGGGCTAGCGCAAAAGACTTGGCCACGAAAAGCAAGGTCGAAGCACGGACGAAGTCGTGCCAAAGCCGCGAGCGGGAATTGGATGTTGATCGCACGTGCACGGGCTGTGCATGGGAAAGCTGACTCAGCAACTGGTATAAAAACCGCAGCACTGCATTTCGTTTCTTCGAACAAACCATGAGGACGTACGTGGACTTTTCCTTCCTTTCGTTTTCCTTTGCTGACCTTGCTTTGCAGATAAAAGTTCGGACCTGGTATAAGCTCTTCCGCCTCCTCGTCCGCGTTCCCGTCCTCTAGACTGTCGGCCGACGTGTACGCACGTCGGGGCGCTCTGCTGCCATCATTCTCTTTTTGATCGTCCTGGGATCGACGAGGCGCCGCTTCGGCTGGCGCTCATGACGCGGTCCTCTTGGGAGGGAGAGGGTTTGGTGGTCGGTGGGCACCCTACAATTTTTTTCGTCACAATATTCTTTTGTTTTCCTGCCTTTCGTCGTACTTTCATGTCAGGTCGTTTATAGCACGCTGACCGTTGTACAATGAGATTTTGCGTTTTTCGATGCCCATCGTTCAATTGCCTGAGATGACCGTCTCGTCTCACGTGTCGTCCGCGCTGTCGGAGCTCGCGTACCGCGTCGTCGCCCAATGTCGCAATGTCGCATATATACCACGCCTCAAATGCGCCTCCCTTTTTCTATGTGCACTACTCGAATCTGTCGGGCCTATCTTCTCAGTTCTCAGTCAGTTCTCAGTCGGACCGAAGCTGCTTTGAAAGATGTGCTGGCGATGCAGGAGGTCCTTTCTCGGAGGCAAAATCACCCGACGTCGTGAGCAACGATGGACGTTCTTGGCGGCGCTCGACTCCTCCTCTGGTGAGTCGTACATTGTCCCTTTCTCTGCTGTAGCAAGCCGGGCAGGGCTGAAACGGGGGTTCCCTTCTGTACGAGCCGCCGATTGACCGAACATCTCCCAGGCGCATTCAGGGCGAGTTTTTCTGTCTGCGCTTTCAGGCTGTCGAGGGACTTGCGGCTGGGGCTTTAATGCCCTCGCCTACGCGCGGCGTTTCTGGGGGCTACTGTGCGCTTCGCGCTGTAGCTCCGCACAGTTCCACTCTCTAATACAGTAGCTGGGTCTGGCCTGTACCTTCCTTCACCCTAATTTACTCGGCATCTTGGGCTGACTTACTTGCAGGTCAAGAAAGACCCGTCGCGGATGGTCCGCACCGCTGTTCGGTGAGGGGTACCTTTCCATCGCAAATACAGCAGGCAGCTAGTTCGATTCTGGCTCGGGTCATAAGAGGTATGTGTGTGTATCTTTTTTCTGACCACCCACATCCTAACCGGTGGACGAGGTTATTTTCTCCCATCTATCTCGGTCGCCTTCATTTACGGATAGAGTTCGGCGTAAACAAATTAGCAATACTGCGCCATCCATCCCACGTCTCAGCAGGCGCGAGGGGTTTCTATCTGGGCTGCTGTGTGCCTAGCGTTGAAGCTTCGCGTACCTGCGTTCTTGGCGGTCCGCGCAGGGACCCGTTACACCCCGGCTCCGCGGGTGGGCAAGCGGCCTATAGTTTCCTTCGGCCCCAATTTGCTCGGCAAGTCGCTGATTTGCTCGTCAGCTTAAAAAGATCCGTCGCGGATGGTCCGCACCTGTGCGCTGTATAGGGGTCTCCTCCAGCAATTGCAGCAGGCCCCCTGTTCGATTCGGGCTCGGGTCATGGGGAGCAGAAGAGATGCTCTTTTTTGACCACCCACATTAAAAGTTGTACGCCTCGTACGCGTCCTGATCTGTGGGGAAGGGTATAGGATCTCAATGTGCGCGGTTGAAAGTCAAACCCGGAACGCAAATATTGATTGGGGAACAACGACTGGATGCGCGATGAGGACATTTTGGTCTGCGTCAAATTGAAACCCGGGAAGTTGAGGCCCTGACCTCGTAAATCTGAATTGAACGCGCGAAGGGTGTGAGTCTTGACGCGAGGCAGTTTCAATGATCAGCGCTCACACTCTTCCATCAGCCCAAGAACTGTGACATCGTATATAAAGCATCCTTGCCTCTATTACTTTTTCAGCAGACCCGGCCCCTCTTCGTTTATTGTATCCTCTTTACCGACCAGCTTCGCCACAATCCGAACAGCGTGCACGAAATTCTTCTTGTCGTCGTCGGTGACATCGACGGTCTTTTTTGGATCGCAGGCGCCTGAGTCGTTATTGCTCCAGTCCAGATCGTCACTCTTCCAGACGATACTCGTTTGCTTTCCGTAGGGGTCCACGCTCATATCGCCTTCCTTCGGTCTCGGGTTCGGAAGGGTCTGTAGAATCCCGTACAGCTCGTCGATAAGCGCGTTGGTGGTATCGTCGGGCGTCAAATGATCGGTTTTCACATCCCTGAATGTACCCGTAGGCACAGGCGTCTTGACCCAGTTCTGCTTCACAGTGACCTCGAGCTCGGGCCCCTGCTTTATGATGTACTGTGTTATGGGGTGAATCCCTATGAAGCCGCCGGTTGTTCCTGCAAAACGTGAATCGGATGCTGCGACTTTGAGGAAGAGCACGAACGGTGCTCGAGCGTAACAGTGTAAGAATTGGGAGCCATGGTGGTAGAAAGCAACCGCCAAAATGACGCGATATCCATCAGATTCCGGGTCACCGGCTGATCGGCCCGCCTCGACAACAATAACGACGTCATACCCTCAAAATTTCGATTATAAAACCGGCCCCAACAGGCGTGCCCAGCCTTCTCAGAAACCACCATGTCGCCCACAGCCAACCCCAGAACCTCCTCAGAACAGCTTCCCGCTTCCCCGCCCATGGCGCACACATCGCCCTCCCGGGTTGTATCTCAGCAACCTGCGCCCGCACCGACGATGACGACCGCGAGCGACACGAAAGTGACGCAGGGGGAGGCGGCGAGGCTGAGGGGCGGATGTATCCCGTGTCCAGGTACGTCTTTTTGCGAGTCTGAGCGTGGATGAGTATTGATTTTGGGATGTAGACGGCGGTTGTTGTTATATCATCCCAATCCCTTGTTGCTGTTGAAGCATGGACGAACGATGAGCAGTTGAAGCAGTAGGATAATCATAATACCGCATTCACGAAACCATACGACTGGACATTACTTTGACAAATGTACCATACACACACTTACTGGCATAATCCACGCTTTGAACATTCCGTCACTTCCGCGAACGTTTCGATCCCTGGGCGACATGCATACGAGAAGGCCCACTCATAAATTTGGGCCAGGGATATATTACACACCGTCCGCCTGAAGGCTTGATGATCGTGCTCGTTTGATCTTGAGTTCGCGCTGTTGTTATATTCTCCCAATCCCATGCTGCTGTTGAGTGGACGACCGAATTCACAGACATGGGATGATGGAACGCTAGGATAATCGTGACATCTGATTCATGACCCCCTCGAGTGGTCATCACCTCTTAGACTACACACATAGAACGCTTGAACATTCTTTCTTTGACGGAAAAAAACGGTGGGCGGTTGTCTGCTACGTAGCTTGCGCAGGATGGTACGGCCGGAGGACTCCACTCGATGCAGAAGTGAAACAGTTACTAAACAGGCTGGAGAGTACACCAAATCACTATGCCACTATGCCTCGGAGCCGGAGATATGATCTCAGTCAAGTTCCACCATTGTACTCCTCTCAATGCTCTTTACTTCGGGTCTTGATTGAACCCATCGGAGGATGTTGGGCGGAAGCGTCGCGCTATACCAAGATAGAAAACCAAACTGGACGACATGTACAATGTGCACTTCGAAAGCCACATGTTCCTGCGACTCGATGGAGCAACTCCGGAAATATTCGTTGAGCCGCTCCAGGTGTGGTTCCAGTTCATGCGCGGAATGCATCGCAACCATATAGCGGTGGGGAACTTGAGTTGCCCCGGGAACCTCAGAGACTTCAACGATACGGGAGTCTGGAGGGTGGGTGCTCAGCGACTCGGGAACGGGTCAAGGCGATATCTACCTGTTGCGTGGTCGGGCATATGGAGGAGAAGGTGCGGGCGAAAGGTCTGTGTTGAAGTCCGGAGGGTATACGTGCACAGCCCGTTACCAGCGGACAAGACGCCGATCTGAGACGCCGAGACGATATCCTGAGATGAGCTTCGGATTCGGGCCGAATTATAAGTGGCCTCGTCTTCCGACTCTCAAGGCGCCTGATTAGCGCTATAGCTATACAGACTCAGCTCGCGTTCCGCCGAGTGATTTTTCCACTCGGTCTGGGTCGTTCTCCGGCTGAACATGTGCGCATCCAGATCTTTCTTCTGAATTTCTTCAAGATCAGAACACCTAGCAAAGGACATACAACGTCGGTTGTATACACTAGCCCCTGACAGAGTGTTAGGAGGGGACGTCTGCGCTCAGGCGCATGTGGGGATCTGATATACTTATCATTCGTCAATCATCTTACACACACAGAGAGAAAACAAGAAAACAACGACTCAATCTTCACCCCGCACCAAATAGAACGCAGCACCGACCAGCGTCAGCCCATTACGCTCCCCAAATTTCACAGCGTCCCAACGGCGGCGCGCCTCGATGCTTGGGTCGAGCTCCGACGCGCCTTCGGGGAGGGAGAAATTTGGGGGCTCGCGGAATAAAGCGAAGGCTAGAACGAGGTCAATATCGATAGCATGGAGTAAGTAAGATCTAGACGCACTGTACCGATGAATACCGCTCCCTTTCGGCGGGCCGGGCGGGCGATAAGCGTTAGCAGCGGGTGTGGTCTGCAACGCAGGCGCCGTGGGGTCACCCGTTGGCGACAAGCCCGTAATCTGAAATGATATATAGAATCAAAGATTGTTTAACAATTATACGCAGCCGTAAACGCACCACCCAGTGCCGAAACTGGCTACTCGTCGGCTGCGCCGCACTCGGCGCATCCGGATCGAACATCGCAACCGTGTATCGCGCCTCATTGCTCACTAGCCCGTCCGCGCCGACGTCCTCGTCGCGCGGCACCGCCGCGATCGCGATGCCCGGCGGGTCCACCGTGTCCGCGAGTGGGACTTCCGCGCCTAGTGCGACGGGCCCAGAGGGGAGGATGATAGAGAGGAAGGCGCTGGGCTGGAAGGCGCCGAGGACGTCTGGAATTATGCGCGCATTGGTGAGCTCGGAGGTTAGTGCGGTGACGGGGTCGAGGAGTGGCATGGTGGTTGGGAGCAGGAGCTGAGCGTCACATCGTCACATGCCGGCCCGGAAGATGCCGCAGTGACAAGCAGGAAGTAAATATGCACAAACTGCCTCTCTTCCGGAACCACAACAAGCTTCAGCTTGCTCTCTGAGTCCCGATTCCCTCCGTGACTCAGAAATTTCCCTTCACTCATGCGACAAGCGGATAGTGTGGAGCACTGCTTGAAACCGTCAGGGGCCCCTCCTCTTGTGTCCTCTTCCTTTTCGCATTCACCGATTTTTTCTGGGCTGGACGAACAGGTCCCCTCCGTCTCATGAATCTAGAAATAACTGCAGCGTCGAGCGATATGTGATCGGGTAGGACTGCCTTCAAGGAACCACGTATGGCGTAAACATGTCATGTACCTACGTGCGGGTTGCCCACTGCACCCTCCACCTACGCGACGAAAGGTCATGTGTCCGCTGATATCTACATTTGCTTCTGAAACTTCCCAGCGCCGCATCCCCGCGAGATGGATTGTTCCAAAAACTGGGGCGATAAATGCTATCACACCCGTTTCCGATTCTGTCCGATAGACATCGGTCGCCGCACAAGCTGTGGCACTCTCACCTCCCTCCCTTCGGATTCACCGATTTCTGTCCTCGGATAGGCGAATATGTCGACCCGAAAGAAACCCAGCCATAGACGTGCCGAGTATCTGCGGGCTGACCACACAGCCATCCACCTACGTGCGAAGAATGCATGTATAGTATTTCACCGATTGCACTTACGAACTTAACTCTATCGCCAGCGACGACAAGAAACAGTTGCTCTTTGCGTCTTTGAGGAAACCTTGCCCTAGCATTTCCCGCCTCCCCTTTCCCAAGCCCCGACGGCGCCTTCCTGCTCGTCTGCATTCCGCATTCGAATATGTCTATCGCGCAAGATTGGACGATACGTGCTATGGCTCCGTCCGCAGGCCACGCTCATCACGCAATGGGCACCCACTTCTATCTTCTCGCGCCCGACCGATATCGACGGCCAACAAAATTAGACCCTGGAGTAGATTTCGACCACTGAGTCAACTCTGGCGCATGGCCGCCCCGATCTACGTCTCACAGCACTCACAGCATCTGCGACTCCCTCAAACGTACAAGCTGCCCTATTATACAGCCTTCCCATCATCCACGCCTTGCAAGATAAACCATTCCAAATTGAAGCGGACTTGAAGTGACAATCCCATCACGCACGGCCATTCATTTCTGTTCGATAGTCATCGCTGGCCGCACTAACTGTGATCCAAGCGGTGCCCTCACTTCCTTTTCGGATTCACCGATTTTGTTCGCCTGTCCCCGAGGATCCTGAGAAAGACAGCAAGGCTCTGACTGCCTAGAGAGTGCGTAAATAGTTTTGTTTGAGTAGAGCCCACGCTGATCTTGCATACATCCATCAGCATTGAGCAAGTCGAGATGCTCAATGAACTAGCCATCGCAGCATTGTTTACAATCCACTAACATCGGTCGCCGCACAAAACGGCCTTTCTTCTGTATCCGACTCATACTCTACTCGCCGATTTCCTTCGTTCAGAAACAAGTTCCGTGGATTTGGTGAACTCAGAGGCCAGGCTGCCTTCAACATAATCTGTTGAGCGGATTGCGAATACTGTTCGTACACCTATCCATCAGATGAAAATCCTAGATGCTCCATGTAGACGCACCGCAGGATGGACGTGTCCATCGCTGTTTATTCGAAAGTCGTGGGCTGCCTGACCGCGGCTGAAAACGCATACGGAGGCGTGCAGACGAACTTCATCATCCGTTTGGGGTAACCCTCGCGACGAATGCGTTGCTGATGGGCTTAACAGGTCCGTTTGTTCAAATTTCTGATATGTACTTGAGCCTGATTGTACTTATCCAGTGAGCCGGACCTGGTGAATACGCCGCGACGCGTGCGTCGTCCACAATCCCGGTCATGTTCGGAAATACGACACCGTCATTGCCATAATGTACGTCATTCTGTCATTAGTGCACTGTAGTTGAAACCCTCCAGATTGGAATCCGGCGATCTACTGTCTGGCACTTTTCCTCTACCTCATCGGTTTTTCGGTTACGACCAAGTTGTCGTTCGAGTCAACTAGCAGTGCTGGTTTCGGGACTGCTTTGGTAACTTACGCGTCTTGACACTTTCGTTACCTGGCATCTGACTTTTGCAACTCGTATCCACCAGTTTTCAAGGATCGCTGTCGCAGATCATAGTTGAATCCGTTGATTGAGGACTCAACATCCAACTAGAATATCGCGCCGATGCTCATGATCGTGCGGGTTGCTCTTGGACGCGTCGTGAAGGCGGATTATACCACAAGGCCTAGGCAACAAGGGTATCCTCGTGCAAGAGTCGCAGCTCCTGTTCGTGGCTCAACATTCAAAATGGAGCACGTCAGTTTGATCTCGGTTATTGATCGATGCCGCTCAGGAGGCTATGGACGATTTAGAAAGAGATGCGAGTTCGGTACCAGTCCGTTCCCTGGCAGCTGGCGTATCAGGAACGAGGATATGGCCTGGCCTCTTTTGCACTTGAAATATTCAACACACAGAAACCAAGTTCACGCTGAGAAGTTGAACTTCGCTGAGATGCCCGAGCTTCCAGTTTGTTTTCGGTCAGAGGTTGTGTTGCAGACCCACCATCGACGTCTGAATTAAAATCCAACACAGCGGTCACTAACCCTCCATCTGGATTCTTACCTGTAGCCGGATATTTTTTGCGCGATTCCGTTCATCGTTTGGTGGGAGATGTATGATTGTGAAACAGTAACCATATTAGCTTCGTTTGAACTGCGATTGATCCTGCGGCGGCGCAGTTTTTGCCTTTCCAAAGACAAAATTCAAACCGTGTTCAAACCGTGTTCGAACAGTGTTTCAACACTGTACGGATGTCCGTTCAACAGGACACTTGGCCCCGCGCCACTGCCCTGTTAATCTGAACAAAATTTAAAATCGGTTGTGCTTTGCAAAGCCCGTTGTTTAAGCAAAGCTAATAGAGATTTATTGTGAAACAGTGTACTAGGAGTACAGTGCAAAGTCATTGGTACAGAGTGATGGCGACGGTGCATTTCATATAATCTCTGCGGCTACCACAGCGGCTCGTGGACGTGCGCGGCTTGCGTATAGCTCATGCGCCGGAAGCTGCGCAAGATGAGAACGTCAGGGGTGGGTGGTATAGATTCGTCGTCAATCATGCGACTTGACGGTGATGTGCTCAGTTGCGGCTGCACAACGGTAGGCGGGGGTGGGGGCGTGTAATTGCAGGTAATGGGGGTAGGCGCTGTCCGTGTGGATCTCGAGCGCTTCATCGCGGTGCGGATGGTGGAGATGAAAGATGGAGACATCTAGAGTTCCGTCAGCGCTTCAACGGCCGATGCAAAGCAAAGGTCTCACCTTATGATCTAAGATTGGGGATATAGTTGGGTAATGCGGTGGATGAAGGTCGGGTTGTGATTTAGGTGGGGGATCTCGACGATGGTTATGATAAGTTCGGTACTGGGCGTTAAAATGATGCTTTCTCCCAGAATAGGACGGAGTTTTATACTGCAGAGGATAGGGATGTCTCACCTCCTGAAGGCAATGGTAAATCGGGGTTGCGGTCTGGGGCATCGATTCATGACCGTATCGTCCGCAATGTCTTACTTTTCCGCGTTCCGCGAAGTCTTACCTCCTGAACATGTTCCCGATTCTGTCTCGGAAGATCTATTCCCTGGCTTAAGGGGCAACGGATCATTTTTTAACACAAGAACATTCGCGGCCGCCTTCACGAAACATCAAACTTGGGCGGTTGACGCAAGTATCTATCTATATTCTAGGTCAATATTATTGAGGTGGAAACGAGGAAGCTGTCCCGGCGCCCCGGAACTCCGGTCTCAAAGACCCAGTGTGAGGAGTTCGATCATACCCTTCATACAGTAGCTTTATCGATCATCGCGGATGAGAGACGTCGACAAGGGTTAAGGCCTGGGGTATACTGGGAGGGATGCAAGCACTACGGCCCTGGATTTCTTTACGAACTGTGCAGCATTTCAAGTTGGAATCCAGTAATGAGGTCCTTCGTATATCTCCCGTCTGGACAAATGTTGATTGGGACTTGTAACAGCTCAAGCGGAAGTCTTGGATTCGAAAGGAGAGTGCGGGCCTGGAAGAAGAAACCAAGCAAGATTCCGAAGAATTCAGTGAAGGACCTGAGCCCATGGCAAGTTTGTATTGAACCTCGGATTCAACCAAGAGAGATATCGGTGGACAGATGATTGTCCAATTCTGCCAGCAAAACTCAAAGAGACTGGTTGCTAATAAATACTTGAAATGTGCTACGACGAAGGCCCGGGCCAATGAGTGATCTGCGTCTGGCTCCCAGTCAGCTGGAAGCTATGTGTGATCGCTGTTGGCACATCCACGAGCATCGTATAGTCCCCAGGATACAACCACGCATTTCCATCCTCGTCCGTGCGCGCGATGCTCCCCAGCGTAACCCCCAGCTTCACACTTGCGGTGCTCCCCGCACCCACGCCCTTCGCCCGCGCATACGCTACCAGCTCCTTATTCTGAAATGGCGCGGGCCCCGCCGTCGTGTTCACGAAGAGCAGCGCGACGAAATCCGATGCCACCTGCCCCTTATTCTGCACCGCAACTTCGAACGTGTCGAACGCCGCGCGGTCAAGCGGCCCCGCGCTGCCAGCTGCGGCAACGAGCGCCTGGATATCGTACGACGCCTTGGGTGCGCCAGTGAAGCTCAGTGCGAACGTCGTGTAGCTGAGCCCCGTGCCGAACTCGTAGGTTGGCACGCCGGTGTACCACTTGTACGTGCGTCCCGGGTTCGAGGAGCTAGGACGGAGAGTCATGTCCGTCATGGGTACCTGGTCCGCGTATGCCCCGGGGTACTGTGTAACGGGCAGCCGCCCTGCAGGCGATATCTTGCCTGTTAGGATGTCGAACACCGCCGTGCCCCCTGCCTGCCCCGGATACCCACCCCAGACGAGCGCGCTGACCTATACATTAGATGTTAGTTGAAGTGAACTCAATGCTCAAGCAGGACAAACGTGCATTGTGATTACTCTTCAGCGACGCGTCGTCAACTTGCCCCCCGCCGAACTGCAACACGACGAACGGCTTCCCGACGCCAGCGAGCTGCGCGACCAAGTCAAGCTGATTCCCGGGCCACGTCAACGTCGTGCGATCCGTCCCTTCAGCCTCGACGCTATTATCCAGCCCGCCCGCATACACCACCGCATCCGCACCCCTCGCCGCCGCCAACGCTGCCGCGAACCCACTCGTATCCCCGCTGTTGATGCCCGTCCCGAGTACGGACGTGACAGTGAACCCTGCGGCTTTCGCTGCGGCGAAGGGGCTGGTGAGGAACGGCGCGGGCCCCGCGTAGTTGCTCTGCATCTGTGTTGTCGCGTTCGCCCAGGGACCGATGAGCGCGAGGGTCTTGATGCTTGAGGCGAGCGGGAGCACCCCGTCGTTCTTGAGCAGAACTATTCCTGCAGCGGCGAGCTGGTGTGCGAGGGCCTGTGCGCTGGCAGTATTGACGTCTCCCCAGGCTAGTCGGCGGTACGGCTGCCCTGCGGGTGGGTCAAAGTAGCCGAGCCTGCAACATACGATGAGTACAAGTGCGTGTTCTTCCAAGCAATAGCAAAACCTGAATGAATGCGCACCGAATAAGAGATGAGTACTGGCGTGTTAGCGCGCGCGCGATGGTGGAAACGTTGACCAAGGACATATTCAGCGCCGCTCCGAGATTATCGCCGTACGTCGTCCCGCAGTCGATGTCCGTCCCTGCGTTCATCCCCGCTGCCGCAGCGTGCACAAAGTCCGGAACAAAGTGCATCTGGTCGAACATAAACTCGATCGCGTCGCAGTCCGCCACGACCCACCGCTCCTCATTGAATCCCCAGAAGTCGCGCAGGACAGTCTGCAGCAGGAAGGGATCCGCGCACGACGGGAAACCGTTCACCGCGTTGAACGCGCACATCACCGAATCGGCCTTGGCGTCGCGCACGCAGCTCTGGAACGGCGGGAGGTAGTACGAGGCCAAGTCCTGCTGCGAGATGAGCGCGTTGAACTCGAAGCGATTTGTGCCCGGTGGGTCCTCCAGGTCATAGCCTGCCAGGTGCTTGCAGACGGCGGCGATCTTCATCTGCTGTGGGTCAATACCACCCTGCACGCCCTGGACAAAGTTGAATGCGTATTGCGCTGCGTGGAAAGGATCTTCGCCGGGTGTCTCTTGGCCGCGTCCCCAGCGAGGGTCGCGGAAGGCTACGCGATGTTCAATTTGTGGCCTTGAACAACATTGACGTACTCACGATTGATGTTCGGTGTGAAGTAATCCAGTCCGGCTCGGTTTGCGTTGCTAAACGCCCTGGCTTCCGTGCTAATCACACTCCCGACCGACATAATCGCGGCATCATCGAATGCCGCGCTCATGTGCAGCGGCGCGGGGAACGACGTCGCAAAGCTGAAGTCACCCGACGAGGCGAACACGATCCCGGGGCTACTTGCCAGTCCATGCTGAAGCAGAGAGCCGTCAGATGGGAACAGTATCAAGAAGACGCATTACCAGCCCTTCTTCCGCCGATTGATACGCGGGAACACCAAGTCGCGAAACCCCAGGCGCGCCGCTGTTCGTGTTGCTGACGAGCTCGTCGGTGGTGAACATGGCGATAAGGGCCTGAGCACGGGCAGACGGGGTGGCGGACGTGTCGCAGACGGTGGTATTTGCCAAGGGCCCATTCGCGCAGTCCGGGAATCCGAAGGCGCGTACGCGTGCAACGTATGCAAGAGCAGAGGCGACGAAGAGCGGTTTGCGCATTCTGCCACTTGGGACGAGGGAGGGTGCTTGGGAAGAGCTCCGGCATTGAGTGGTACGACGATTTTAAGGCGAGTTGTCGAGGAGATGATGCGGAATCGAAGAAGCGTCGCAACTGGGATCAGCTGATCCATTACCGAAGGCTAAACACAGATCGCGCTCCCATTCCTCTGCTAGAGAAGCGGCGGCCCATGTGCCCAGAGAAGAAGCCCCGCCCACGAGATGCAGGTGTGGTGCAGAAAAGGCAAGGCGCCGTATCGGCGGGTAGGCCAGGAGAGCTTGCTCTGCGTGGATCATCTGCGACTTTACCCGTCAAGGAGTTTTATTTCCATTCCTCAGCTGCTGAGGCAGGTCCTAGAATCACCGAACAGATCGAGTTAGTGGAGGAAGAGAAAGGAAGGACCGTAACAACACGACCACATTGCGTACGGCATTGGAAACGGCATCGACAGGGGCATCGGGAAAGACATCCGGAAGGAAATTGGAATGTCCCCAAATTGACCGAGGCCTTTTAAGAGCTCGAAGCAGTAAGCTGCATGATCAAAACGCTGTTTTTTTTTCCCAACTGGTTCAACCGTTGGATGTTGACTTTCAACCGCGTCGACTCGAATGTTGACTTTTATGTCTGCTTTGAGCTTTCTCTTTCGAGGCAAGTAATACTTCCGAGGACCGGTGTTCATCCCATGGGAACTCGTCCCAAGAGGTGGGACAAAAAATTGGACAATTCTGGGGACCCTGGGTTGGCCAGAAGTTCGGACAAAAATAAACATGGCCCAACGAGTTGAGATACTTATTTCCATCGCAATCCCATCGTCGCGTTCGAATACTATACATGTTGATACAAGTTTTGCGTTGAATTCCCCCATCTTCTTCATATCAGAGGGCAACGTCGTAGTTCCGTCTGCCCTTGAGGCGCTTGATTACGGCGCGATGGTTCAACGTGGCGAGGAGCGTATTTGCGTAGCTGATATTGGCATTAATGGATGAGCAGGGGAAAGAGGGCACGAGGGAACGAGGGAGCGACATACATCCCGGGGAGCATCAACAACGGAGTCGTAAAATAAAGGTTATCCTGAAGAACAACATTCAGTGCCGGTTGCGGGGAGGAGTGAAGAGGAGACGCACGAAGCCGATATAGAGGCCAAGTGCTATAAGAGCGACGACGGCGGAGAGGGTGTTTGTCTCGAGCACAAGATGCACGATGTCCTTGACGATATCGCGTGTGCTGGGGTCGACCTCCACGCTGAGAAGCTAGGTAAAAGAGTGTTCGGTCAGAAATTGCCTTCGAGATGGGTATCTAGGTCGGTGGACGAACAAGGTATGTCATGGTCACTGCGATGAGAACATCGGTGATCGCGCCTGGGATGAGCCACATGCGCATTAAAGTCTCCTCCCTGCTGCTGTGGCTCTGGGGACGGTGCGGCACGATACCCATAGCCATTCCACCGACAAGCTCTACTATTGTGAGCTATAAAATAAGCAGTCAGATCATTATAAAGCCGAAGTGCCAGGTGGGGGACGTAGACGCACGAGAGCGATGAGGACGCAGATCGGCCATGCAGCGCGCTTGATGACGATGATACGGTAGCAAAAGAAAACCTGCACGGCCGCAGCGATGACAGAGCTCATAAGACCAGAGTAGATGGGTGCACTATGCCGGTTGTCGAAGGCTTGGGGCTGGCCGAATGATTTGCCGTACCAACTTTGGACGTCGGCTCCATCGAGGCATGTGCATACGGTCAACGCAAGGACAATGGAGTAGACTGGAACGATATGAATGTTGAGTCCCGGCAGACTCGCGAGAGTAAATGCCCCTCACCGAGAAGCTTGACGCCCCACGAGTCCTTGGGGAAACAGATGCGATAGATGTCTGGTGTGCTAGTGAGTACGAGATGTGGGGATGAAAGAAAGTGTACGCACAGGTTTGGACGAGTATCGTGCCATACAAGAAGAAGTAGACAATGGAGCCGATAAGCAGCGGCGATGCGCTACATACACATTTAGAACGGTGAATTAGCCACTTTGGAAGGGAAACTTGCATGACGCCAACATCTGGAATCGTAACACTCTGGGCTTGAACGGGTTGAGAAGAAGACATGAAGTTCGCGATTTGGGGTGAGCTGAGTAGGAAAGAGAAAAGCGGCAAGGGCCAAGCCCCAGAGGTGAGACTTGTCTTGGATGGGATAGGAGGCGGATCATTTTGAGCCTGGACGATATATTGGGGCGAAAAAAGCCGGCTGAGGGGCCAAAAGGTTGAGCCGTCCGCAGTCTTGGTTTTACATTGAATGGTACATTCAAGCGCGGTATCCCAGATTCCCGGTCCAAATCCCAGCGCGAACTTTCCAAAGGAAATACGAGGTAAAGTACTGAAGATCCGGAGGTGTACCACTTTGATGCCCGTCGTGCCCTTCCTCGCGCTTGATACATTTCATTTCCGCGCGAGAACGATTCCTTGAGAAATCGAGAAGATGGCGAGGTCCAGCGTGTCGATCTGTGTCGATATGAAACTTGAAGGAGAATTCGAAGGCGTGGGACACCAACAAACTCGCCATAACAGGCCATAACATCGCGTCACGCTCTTCCCGAACCACGATGATCAAACCGCTGGTTTCCTCCAGACCGGTCCACTTGCGCCGCCGTGAACCTTGCTGGAGATTCCGTTACTTTAGCTCCTCACCCCGTGACGCTCAAGCCGTCGTCACTCCGTGCGTGCTTGCCAATGAAAAAGTATCTGAGCTGACAGGCGGACATGCCGCAGAGAGACGACGCCTAAATCTCGAATGAAACGCCACTGCTTCTTAATGTCTACTCTGAATCCGAACGCTCTACAACCAGGCGATCATGTAGATCTATCAGGCCGTCGACGTGTCGCCCTGCAATTTCCAGGCTCTAGAAAGGCAACAACAGCTTCTATCCAGTACCACAAGGAGAGAAACCAAAAGAATATGCACGTAGTGATTCCATTCCCGCGCCTCTCCTCTGGATTTTTGTATTACCATCGAGCTCCAGATGCAGCACCACTGGAAGGCAGTATTCGCCTACGCGTCACTCCGGACGGTATGCCATCGTCTTTCCCGCTTGGTCACGACCTCGCCTCAGCCTCCGGGCTCCCGTGGCAACTGCTCCTGCTGCAGCTGGCCTCCCAAAAACTGTGTATCAGGATCTGCGACCAGCTTATCCTCGAGAACTTAGTGTCGCCAGAGCAGCTCGCTAAATGCCGCGCCCTCGCTTTCAATCGTCTCTTCCCCTCCCTCACGCTGTTCCGCTTGGATCAACCCTTCCCCGTCAATTTTGGCTCCCCCGTGGTACTTGTCTTTCTCGGTCAAGCACTGCACAGACTCGAGCTGCGGAGTATCTTCCACTCTTCGACGCACAGCGTGCAGTGCGCTCCATGGGCCGGTACGTTTTGATCTCTTCTCAACGAATTGTGCTACTCAACAATGCGCCTTCAGGCTCGGCCATCGCGCGCTTCGAGCCCTCCACCGACACGGGCCGTCGCATAGTACATTTGCGGATTCTGAAGATCACGGTCCCAGTTTCATGCACCGTCAAGAATTACGACGGCCGGCTTCTTCAGCCCAAAGCGGGGCAATTGCTGACCGTGCGTTCGCCCGGATTGGGCGGCTTGGAGGCGCCGTGGAAGTGCGACATAGATGCTAGAGACAGTGCTCCTTCTCTAGCCTTGCGCGCTCTTTGGGACGCCTCTGCCAATGCGGGGTATCTAGCCCCCGTGTAGACTAGCTTATTGGCGGGCAGCTGGTGCTCGCACATTATTTGAAGGTCTTCCTCGTTGAGTTATGTTTCTCAATCCGCCTTCAGGTCATCCAGTATGTGGGTCAACAGCGCACAATAATCGACGCCTTCAGTTTCGATAAACTGAGCTTCGGACAGATTCCTCGCATTGCTGCAAGACATCTTCTCGGTGTTCACACCGCAAAATACCCGTGTACTCCCAGATATGATATTTTATGCGGTACCGGTGAGTAACATGGACAGCCTCTTTGCGAGTCCAATAATTGTTTCGAACGTCACATCTTTGTTACTACCTGCTTCACAGCCTAGGGAATATTACCAATCCTCAGTCCCTCAGCGCTGCAGGTATTGAAACCCTGGCCTACGTCGTGCTTGATCGATTATTGGTGAGCTATGCGTTCTGAAAATGGAATCTGGATTTTAATCTTGCCCACAGGTATGTACTCGTGCAGCGATGGTATCGGAATCCACCCTCCCTATCCGCTACGTCGGCCGCGGAAGTTTGATTTGTCGAGTACAATCCGGGACCCCCGCCGTCATGCATGCGAGTTTCGTCACCGGCATCCATCGGCCGTAATTGAGCATCAATGTGAGTGTTTAAGCTTCATACTCTTGTTGTTCAGCAGACTAAAAAAAGGCAGGGCTTCAAAGTACACGCACATCCAATAGCTGAACTTGAGGTGCCCAACTCTCTACATACTAAAACTGGTTCTCGTTATTCGAAGGTCAGCAGTATCGTACTTATTCCAAGACTCATAGCTTCTGGACATACACAGAGCGCTCACCGGCATATAATCTCCGCTGAACGCGATGCAATCCAATGACATCCGGTGGTACTTATTTTGGAATCGTATTAAATGCAGCGGCCTAGTTTGATGTTAATGGCAGCTCCTCACCATGAACCACACTATCGACTCTGATATCTTCGAGGAGGGCTGGGACTTTGCGATGGCTCGGACTATTGGGCTGCGTGTACGTCGCCGCGTTGTAGAAGCGGCCCGAAGACTGACGACGGCTCTCCACAGGTGGGACTGTTGCTTTACGGTTAGCACATGCTTGCAAGAAGGATAGCCGTGACGGTAATGGTCCCGACAGGTATTCTGCTGATTCTCTTGTCTATGACAGCATACGTGCTGTACCATTGGGCCGGAGCGGGACGCAAGAGTCTGGTAGCTATCGCGTTAGGGATGAACATCCTCACAATAGCGGACTTCGCGCTCCTAATGCGAGGCGTTGTCCTTGAAAGCTTGAACTGCAAGCGCCCGACTTGAGATTGAGGGGAAGCTGTGGTCCTCTGAAGCCGCGCAGACGTATCGCGGCATCTTTCTTGCCAAGGACTTAGACTTGCTCTTTGTCACAAATAGGTGCGACTTGATGCTTGCGTCCAGCCGTTGAGAACTTGAATGCTCATTGTTCCCAGTCTAGTTACAGACAGCTTCTTTGTGAGTCTGCACGCGCCTACTTATAATCGTATATGTGTATTGTTTCTGGCTCAGATCTACCGCTGCTTCATTATCTGGGGACGCAGTATTCGCGTTGTGGTTGGACCACTTCTCATGTTACTCGGCAGTGCAAGTACTAACTCGTTCGCGACTTCTTCCTCCACGATAAATCTGACAGGCCTCCGGCAATTCTGGGCTATCTGGCTATCTATGAAGATATCTCCGATTCTGTCTCTGCGTATCATATCTACACCCCGGCCGCCGTTGCAATGGGTCTAGCAACGAATCTCGTCGTAATGGGTTTGACGGGTGAGTGTTGTTCCATTCTCCACCGGATATCCATCTTGAACCAGTATCCCGGATACAAGCGGGTCGGATATGGTGGATCCGCCGGGATGCCTCTGTCCTCGAGTCAGCACGAGGCGTGGACATGATTCGAGAATGTCGAATGTCATCGCCATCAGTCACTTTTAACTTCAATGTATGTTGTGCACTTATTCGGACCGGTCTTAGCTATGCATAGAATCTCCAGGTGTTTTCTCGATGTTCGCCAGCAATCACCCAAGACCCGCAATGCATAAGCAACACGAGAAGGGAAGGGCAAGTCCATAGCATTCACCCGCGTGGAGTTCACTAACCCTGATGGGCTTCTACTGGCATACGGACGTTCGGCCGGATGATATCCCAAGAATTTCGAGGGTATATCTACGTGAAAACAAGGCGAGTTTCACGCCCTCCGTGGTCCACAGTGCACCGCGGATGGATCCCAGACATTCCCATCCATAATTTCGCTTCCTTTCCCCCTCGATGCGTCCAAAAAAAACCTGGAATCTTTCATTTGCGGTATTCATGATCATAAGGTTAAATCAGCGCAGAGCACTGCCGGAGATATTGCATCGGCACTGTTTTCTACTTCATCGCCTCTACTGCACGTGGTCACTAAAACAGACGACGACGAATTCTAAAAAGAGGCAACCTAAAGTTCTAGACAGCAGATTCCGGCACAACTCGCAAGCTGTGATGTCGTTCCATATCCCGAAACAAAAACCAGCTATGAATCACAACACAGATCGCAGTCGCCCCCGCGACGGCTCCTACCCCTGCTGCACGGGCGGTGTCCAAGAGCACATGATTTGCCGCATATTGAGTGCGCTTCAAAACCGCGACCCCGAGAACACCGACCAGTACTCCCATTCCTACACATGTTATTGGGAGAAGCAGCGATAGCTCTCTGTGCGACATTTTGCTGGGCTTGGAGTGAGACAACCGTCCAACCAGGCCCACGCCTTAGTCTCTTATAAACAGACGCTACAACAAAATGAGCTCGTACCTCGCTTGTTGTAGTCTGTCGTTTTGCCGAGCTGATTGATTGGAGGCCGAATGTGTTATGTAAGCAAAATTCTGTCGCGTCTTCAAGGTCAGTCCACGACGTGTCCTTCCCCCATCTTATGTTGAAATCCTCTTTACCTTCCCAACAGGTCCACTTCGTCCACCAAAATCTGAGGCGCAACATGGCGGAAAAGGGATGCCGAAATCTTGATGATCCGGCTGCTGCCGAGGCGTCGGGTTCGTTCCTCGTCCAAAGGCTTCGAAGAAAATGGATCTGAAGAGACAAAAACATTTTTAAGGGGTATAAGTCTGATTCTGTCCCTTAGGATTGACCATTTTAGTACTCTGAGCGCTGGAACAACGGAAAGGAAAAATCAAAAGGTGAGCACCGCCACAATGTTTACATAACGATGTCGACCTCCAACCATCAGTGGCGCGGTTAACTTCAGACTACCCACGCCTTGCATGATGGGCCACATGATCCCGATGCCGACAGCCGCTACGGCGGGGGCGGATGTGAAAGTAGAAGAATACGGTTCTGTGACTGGGCATGCAAGTACAAGGATGCCGTGTCCTAGGATGAGCAGGAGCACCCAAAAACCTAGCTCAGATACGGTGCCAAGGAGGAATTTAAACATTCAGATGTCGCGAGAGTTCAAACGGAAGGTCGTCTTGGCACTGTGATCAAACAGAATGAGTCGCAGACTTTGAAGGAGTGACAAGAAGAAATCGCACCGGTGCGGAAGACAGAGGCAGGCTGCGGGATTTGTCGAAAGCAGACACGTCTTATACAAGCCTCCGCAGACGGGAATCAGATATATGACATTTTTAGGTGTGGCCAACACCGTGGTCCGTGAATTAAATCTCCGTCACATCTACATTCCAGATCTGTAGACACAGCCAAGGGCAAGGCGGAGGAGCGGGCCAAGTGAGAAGCAAGAAGCGAGAGGCGGATTGAGCTCGAATAAATCAGCGGTAGAGCTGCTTCCCGATAGAGTGATCAAGTGATTATCTCGTTTATCGGAAGCGCCTTTCCCGTCTTATCCAAGCCTCCGCAGACGGGAATCGGATATATGACATTTTTGGGTGTGGCCAACACCGTGGTCCGTGAATTAACTCTCCGTCACATCTACATTCCAGATCTGTAGACACAGCCAAGGGCAAGGCGGAGGAGCGGGCCAAGTGAGAAGCAAGAAGCGAGAGGCGGATTGAGCTCGAATAAATCAGCGGTAGAGCTGCCCGATAGAGAGATCGAGTGATTATCTCGTTTATCGAAAGCACCTTTCCAGATCCAAATCCAGCCATAAATCCCACTATAAAATACATCAGCCAAACCAGCGTCCCTTAAGAGCTGCAACTACAAACGCGGCTCTATCTTTCCTCTTCTCACTACGAGCTTCATTCATCCGGTCCACCTATGATTGCGCCTCCAACACCTTCAAATGCCCCATCCCACACGCGCCGACGCCCCACGCCTTCCCCACGGCTCGATATTTCCTCGCGCCCCCGCAGCCCTCCACCGCACACAGACCTGGCACCGGCGCTCCCGCTGACAGATGGACAGTGACGTGCTCGGTCGAGGGGAGGAACGCTTCGGGGACGGAGAACGATATCGACATCGTTCGCTCGCCATCCACTCGCTCGCCGTCTACCCGCATCGCGTCCGCCTCCGCCCTGCGCCCCGTCGAAGAGGATACCCAGCGGAACATGGGCGTAGACGTGGAGGTGGGTGTCCCGGCCCCGGTGGGCGACGCGTCCTCGTCGTCCATGTCTGCGTCCTCGTCAGACTGCCCCTGGTGTTGGGCTTGGGCGGTGGTGCGCTTTGTTTTGGGCCGGGATTGTTTCTTGAGGAGGCGGTTGATCGTTTCTGCCTGTAAAAGTTCGTCGGTTTGAGCGTGGCCAGGGAAAGGAAGTGGAAAGAAGGGGCTAGGGAAAGGGAAGAATAAAAGGTGCGCACCTTCTCATCCTCGAGCTTCTTCTCGATCATATTCTTGCGCTTGCGTGCGGTCTCCTCTTTGCGCAGCGCGACCTCCGTGCTAGTAAATTGCTTCTTCCTGCTCGAGCCCGCCGGCGCGGAGTCTGTTCGTTCCACAGCGGAGTCAGCGAAGCTCAGAGTGGCAGGGATGAAAGCGCACCGAGTGCGACGTGTGACGGGTCGACTGCGCTCGCTAAAACGGCCTGCCGCGCAGTCAAATGGCGCCCGCTCGAGGGTCCCGCGCCGTACGACTCGAACTGCGAGTCGTCCGAGTCGGAATCCTCCGACTCGACATCTTCGTCTGCACAACTGAATATTAGCATGGCCGCAAAGACTCCAAGGACTGTAGTGCCCGTACTTTTCACGCGCGCAAACCGCCGTACCGCAGGCTTGGCTTCTGGCTGCACGCCGAGCTTGAGTTTTATCTTGAGTGGCATTACCGGCGCCGTCCCTGTCTATCCCAGTATAAGTATCGCGATAGCGACTTTCGCTTTGTGTTGAGAGCGCACCGACTGCTGGTCGTTGTCGGATTCCTCCAGCTCGTCTTCGCCGGCGTCGTCCTCGTTGTCATCGTTCCCGTCGAGATCCTCCTCTTGTTCGCTGCTGTCCTGCATCTCCTCGACCTCAATGTCGACTTCGGATTCTTCGCTTGCGACGGGCATGGTGGCAGGGAGAAAGAAATCTAAGAGAGTAGGTGAGATTACATAATCTTTTCTCAGCACGTGTTAGGTGGACGCGACTTTGACGCGTCCGAGACGCGTCGATATAAGACGCGTTTTTGATATATATATATTCTGCTATGAGCTGTGATCTGTTCCAGGGAGATCATGATTGCCCTCTAATTTCC
The DNA here is from genome assembly GCA_029203975.1 of Mycena vitilis. Lineage (NCBI taxonomy): Eukaryota > Fungi > Basidiomycota > Agaricomycetes > Agaricales > Mycenaceae > Mycena > Mycena vitilis. The sequence goes on along the minus strand of JARGYF010000006.1, from coordinate 436,237 downwards.
TTTCCTTGTCCTGATAGCAAGCCGGAACATTTCATTTGGCGTTTTTCTCTTTGTTTTCTCTCGGTTTTCTGGCTTTCAAGTTGTCTCAGCCGCCAGAGCGATCTGTCGCAGGGGAAAATGAGCCGTGAGCCCTGGTACAATGCTCTGTCTCTGCACCTGGCAGACCTGGGACCTTGTATTTAATGTACACTCGCACCTGGAAGTACATGCTGTTCATCTACTTAAACCTCCAGCCTGCATATTAAGTACAAGCCAGGGAAGATAATCAAACGGACGGAAGGTCCGTTCTCAGACCGAGGCCTGTCTCGTAGTCGTGGGCGGCGCCGATGTAGATAACGTCAGACGACGCGACGGGCATATTGAGTCTTGAGGGTTGGACAGGGGTGGATGTGACCCTTGCACGACCAAGCTCCCCGCCCCTTGGCTCATATTTTGTAGCGGAATGATGAATCCGCGGAATCGCGCCTGAGACCGAGGCGGACGATTGTCAGTATCGGTATGATGTTCTGTCAGTGTTCAACTTGTGTCAGTCTAGGAATTGAAGCTCCGGGCGTACCATTATCTGGGGTATAGACAAGCGAACAAGGAGGACATCTGGCTAAGAGACGTCAGCCAACTCAGACATAGATGGGAGGGTCGGCTCACCGATGACAGCGTACTAGGCGAATCTTGGGAGGAGATTGAGGAGAAGATCAGCCAGGTAGTATTGCCAATTAGGTACATCGCGCCGGATTCCAATCTGTGTTTTGAAGTAAACAATTGTGAGCAATTGGTGAGCACTACTTGGCTACAGCGCGACATACATAATGGCGATGACAGCGTTGTATCTCCTCGCATGTGCTGCCTCGAGCTCGAGGACGCGGGCATCCCGGCGGACCCACCAAATTCGACCTGCTAAGGGACGTGTGGGCCCCAGGGAGATATTGGTCCGGGTGAAATGTAACGCACCGGTCAAGCCCACGAGTAGGATGTGTGTTAGGAGCGCCATCACAACGCCCATATTGTGCACGGAAATGTGTCCGTACACGTCCAGGTAGCCTAAAGCTGGCAAAGGAATATTAACTAGTGATGGAAGTTGGCGAGGTTAATTGATACCTGCAGTGGTGAGAAGCAGGAGGATCGGGAGAGTAATTACACGTATATCGTGTCCCCAGACGACGAGACAACGATAGGTCTGAGACCAAGGAAGTAAGTATTCGACAGTTGGCGAGTGTGGAAGCAAATCACAAAGAGGCTGTCGACGCCGAGACTGTGACTGTTCAGCGTTCTCAAAAGGTGGATGCAAATGGGTCCCACTTATTCGTGACGAACAGGGCCACTGAGGCGAAATTTAAGTTGCCTGTGAGCGGCCGTTTCTCTCCCTCGATTCCAGCGCGGACGAATCGAAGTTGAAAAACAATGCCTCGCATTTGGAGACCGGCCTGAGCCGTCGCAAACATCCCCATCGCCAAGGCAGCTGCTGCAAGGATCTTGCGTGCCGATCCGGTCCAATTACCCAGCAACGAAGCCGCCACGCCCAGTAGAACGAGTAGGATACCTGTTGAGACAGATTGGCTGAGGCATAATTTCTGCAAGGCTTGCGCTGACCGTAACACAAGGCCCCGACCTGTGCAAAAGTAGTGGTCCCGTCAATCTTTTCGTTGCTTCAAGTTCCAGGACGGAAGGGTGACATACGCACAGTCCGTTCATCGCACAAAGCGCGAAATTCCACCCCTCTTCGAAAGCACTGGCGTCGATAGTGTGGCTCATGGTAAAGAGCTGCTTCAGCGTCAGTCTGAAGAGCGTCATTGAAAATTTGGAGCTGCGTAGATACAGGTCAACTCCGCTCGGAGTCCGGACCTGACGCGCACCACAGCCCAACCGGAAAGATTGTGGCGTGTGGACAGAGTCAGCATGGAGCCGTTCCAAGATCCTGGGGATACATGTATGTAGGCTGTTTGACTGGCCTATCATTATTGCTGCGGCTACCTTGCACAAAGTCGAAACGTTGATTGAACGGTAGTAGGGCGACGCGGAGGACCTAATGTTCGGGCCATTTCAAGCGCACTCTGGCGTTCACGGTCCAGTACGTTGAATATTCATAGCACGTCGAGAACTTTCCAGCGATATCTTCCACAGTCCGCTCGCGGTATAAAGGCCACTCGCTTTCTGCTGGGGCGGCATCCTAAATTCATAACTCCAACACAACACCCTCCAATGTCTGTCTTCTACTACGAGCCCTTTGCAACGACGCCTTCCGCACGCGCGGCGGGAATGGCACTGCCAATACCAACACCAACCAGCGCCAGCTCGAGGGCGACGGCCAGACTTTCAGACCCAGGTCAGCCACTTCTGGTGACGCTTGTCATCTAAATTCTGACTGGCGCTAACGTTAGTCTAAAACTCAATTCGACCCAACTGCTCGCAGTGCGGTAAGTACCCTTGATCAATGGCCGCTGTAAGATCAGTATGCAGAATTGATCCAGAATGTGTTATTCGGTTGTTCGGATCGAGGTTTGATCGAGGTTCGGCAAGAATTATATCTCCGTGGCCAGTTTACCTTGAGTTTACCATGTTGATAGCGTTTTGAATAGCCGGCACTTGATTCGTCCGCGTCGGGTGAACGACGAACAAGCAGTGCGGTATACAGTATACCCCTCAGCTGTTTTATTTGCTTTAAAAAGACGTTCACCTTGATGTCGAGAAGGCCTGCCATAATATATGGTCAGAAGAGGACTTCGGGTGTCCCATAGGTGAGCCAGGAAACACAAAGGAGCCAAATCGTAGTTTGACGGCGACCTAACTACCGAGCACAGCACGTTCGACTGGCCTACTCAGATATCCGGAGTAGCACGAGACATGTACGTCGCATTGATTAAGGAGTGTGGATGGAACGAGAAACAGAGCCTAGCACGAGACAAGGTATGTACGTCGCATTGATTAAGGAGTGTGGATTGAACGAGAAACAGAGCCTAGATAAGAGGAGCCTGTAGCGAGTGAGTGAGGCGAAAGAGATATGCAACACAAATTCCCGGCGCTATTCCTACAATTTTATTCAGCGCTGGGCAAACATCACGGCGGTCGAAAAAACCGGTTATCGATGACATAAACATGCACCCCCGGATTAACCCGCGCGATCTTCCTCACCAGCGCCTTCTTCGCCGTCCGGAACGGGTCTTTCTGCGGGGGAACAACGCGCGGAGACGGTTTCCCAAAACTATGATTCACCTCTAGCTGCCGCAGCGCGGGGAACGCGTGCGCGAGCAGGGCGGGGAGCGCCGCGCACGCGACGGCGTCGCATTTGTTGAGCGTGAGGCGTTCGAGGAGGGGGAAGACGGGCCACGCCGCGGGGTCGAGCGCGAGGACGCGGGCGGTGAGGAACCAGAGGGTGAGGCGCGCGAGCGTAGGGTTATTGTGGCGGCTCAGGAGGCGGAGCGCGTTGGGGGACGTGGGGTCTGGGAAGAGCTCGACGTGCGAGAGGTGCGGGAACGCCGCGTCGGTGTCGCGGCCGCTGAGGACGTGCACGATGTAGTGCGACTGGGCGGTGAGGTGGCGCAGCTCGGGGAGGGTGAGTGGAAGAGCGGGAGGCGGGCGCGGATCGGCGGCGGGGGACATATATTTGAGCTCGGTGACGGTGGGGTGGCGGTTGAGGAAGGCTGTGGACATGGAGCACGAGATTGTCTCCGCCCAGATTCCCACCTCCTTGAGGTTCGGGAGGCTGATCGCTGCCAGGATCGACGCCCATTCCCGCGCAGGGAGCTGGATAGTGAGGAGGAGCGTCAGAACTTCTTGTTTGTTCAGAACGACCATCGTCCACGGCTTGTCCGGTGACAAGGCGGTGCAGACAGGGTGTGTGACGTCGATTATGAATATGGACCGGATTGTAGGGACCCATTGGCGCGAACCGTCGTGCATTTGCACCTTGGTGTACGGGTCGCGCACGTACGGATTCCAATCCGCCATTGATTTGGGCTTGCATGTGAAGAGCCCCATGTGCGCAATGAACAAAGCCCCCGACGAGTCCCCACAGATGGTAGTGAGCAGTCTACGCGTCAGCTGTCCTTTATTCCAGCCGACTGGATACCCCAACGGACTTTTTGTAAATCGAAGGAGGATCTCCGGTATACGAACCGAACGACGCGCGAAGCGGCGAATCACAGCGTCTAAGCGGCGCATGTCTTGGGACAAAGAGGACATGGAAGTCGGGCAGAAATCCAGCCGCTTGAAAGTGAAAGGCCCGCCGTACAAAGTCATGGCTATGCGGAAAGCTCTCACTGCGTCGGACGATGTGAGCGTGACGGAGTCAAGCGCCAGCGAGATTGAGTATCTCGAGAGCAAGGCTTCAGTGGCAAGGTGGTAGAATCTTTTGGACACGGCGACCATGATGTGGAGGGATTTATCATCCATGGCATCGAGCAGAGCGAGCAAAAGCTCATTCGGTAGAGATTCAAGCTTGAAAAACCCAGTTGGACTCGCCTCCTGGGGGTCTATAAGCCTGGTCCGGCTCCGAGTCAGAGGCCAGCGCGCAAGGCGGAGAGTCATGATGGTGGAAGAGAAGAGCGTTGGGGCAGTGTATGTACTTGTAGGCGTCTGTTTGGCAGCTCGGCTTTCGTCGGCCGAGCGGGCCAGGGCTTCCTTCCTCCCACCACGCCAGCGGTGAGCTCTAGAGGACAGACACTGAGCCAGTCGTTATCATAACTGATAGCTTCAGCAGCGTGATGCCCGGTGCATTCGACCTGGGTGAAATGCACAATCTGCTGCCTGCTTTGCACCGGCGCAAAGATCTCAACTCTCCGCCTGACGAGGTTCTCAGCCACATCTTTGGCTACTTAATCCAGCCCTCAGACGAACTCATGCACCTAGGGCTTTTACTTGCTTCTGTTACACACCACTGGAGAGAAGTCGCGTTCCGAACTCCGTTTCTGTGGACTACAATTCGCATCAATCACGATCGCCAAATGTCTGTTCTGGAAGGAACCCTTTTGCGCTCCCAACAATTGCCTTTAAACATCTACATACGGCTCGAGGCTTTCCGATATCGCTTCTTCTCGGAATATACTCAGGCAATTGACGCCTTGGTCCCTCATGCAGCGCGCTGGCGGCTCCTCTCGGTCACCGCCACGAATCCCGTTCTCCACACCATCCGGAATCGCATCCGCAGCCTGCCTCTGACCGCGCTAGAGGATCTCGAGCTCGTCCAGTGTGACACCGGGATCATCCAGCACCTCGGCCCATTCACACTCGAGCCTACCGTGTTCAAACACCTGCGCTTGGAGCGCGCGATGATGTACACCGCCGACGCCACCATGCTCGCCGGCCTCACGCACATCTCTCTTAAAGAATCCTCACTGGCAATGCTCGACGAGCACCGCCTCCTCTCCCTCGAGTACCCCACCAACGAGCAGCGCCCCCCAAGCATGGTGGCGCTCACGCACCTCGTCCTCGATGCGAGCTGCCCCGCGACGGACGGTCTTCCCTACAGCCCTGCATTCAGCCCCGCGCACCTCACGAGCGTGACGTTCGCGCGCCTTGCGGCCCCCTCGATGGACCGCGTGCAGGCGCTCTCCCGCATGTACGGCACCGCGCTGGGCGGGCGCGCGCTACGCCGGCTCGCGATCGCGGATATGCAAGGGCACGCCCTGGTAATGCTACTCTCCGTCGTGCGCACGGTAGCGTTCCCTGCACTGGAACGCCTCGCTCTGGCGGGAATCGAAACGGTCGGAATTGACGAGCGTGTCGTCAGGGCGTTTGCGGAGGGCGTGGAAGAGCTGGTGCTGGAGCGGTTGGAGGCGGGGCCGATTTTTGGGTGGCTGGCGGATCCGGCGGTGTTGCCTGCGCTGAGGCGGATTGAGCTCGATGGAGTGGAGGTGGATCGCGCGGGAGTTGCGGGTCAGGTTATGCCTGGACTCGGTTACTGACCTGTTATGTTGACTCAGTGACTGTTCTGTTGTGCTGCCTCCACTTTCACAACCTCAATCTTACCCCCATGCCACTTGCATGCCACATCTTGATATTCCGATTTCTTTCTGGTTCGGCTTCGATTTCAGTAAACGGAAGAATGCGAGTCCTTCGCGTGAGCACGTGAATGGTCGCAACATTACTGGCGGTGACAAGGCGGTGAGCGGCTTTCCGTGGGACGAACAAAGTTTACTGACTGTCCAAGCCACAACATGTCAAGGTGGATCAGCGCGCGCATATATCTGGCATCTGTCCAACATCTGTCATCTATCAAACGACGAACAAACCATACCCACACCGCAGGACCGCGCGTAAAAGGCCGCCTGAAGTTTCTTTTTTATTCCAAATATTGTGGTACAAAAGAAATACCTTTTTATGTACCTAGATATTAAGTTAAAAAATGGCATTGAAAGGTGGCCCAATATGGCGGAAGATTAAGTGCAAAAAGGGATCCATCATCTGTTGAATAATCAGACAGTGGTTAAACGACCCATTTCCGCGCATATTTTCACGGATATCAGGGCGCTGAATTTCGGCGTGTTATTAGACATATCAATGAGCTCGTTTTGACACTTAATCCTACCTGAAATAGAGATGCCGAAATATTCCAAATATCGGGGCGGAAAAAAATTGGCCTGATATCTGCCATATCAGGCTCCTTTATAGCCATGCCGGTGGTTAAAAAGGAGCGTGATATTGCAGATATCAGGGCTGGCTTCTTTCGGCCCTGATATCTGTAATATCATGGCATATAATTGTCAGCGCATTTTAGGTAAGATTAAGTTACAAAATGAGTCCACTTATATTCACCGCCCTTATATCCGCAAAAATATGGGCGGAAATGGGTCGTATAACCACTGTCTGATTATTCAACAGATAATGGACCCCTTTTTGCACATAATTTTCTGCTATATTGGGCCGCCTTTCAATGACATTTTTTCACTTAATATCTAGGTACATAAATAGGTAATTTTTTTGTACCACAATATTTGGAATAAAAAAGAAACTTCAGGCGGCCTTTTACGCGCGATCCTGCGGTGTGACCATACTATTGATCACCCATCGGTGCAAAGGCCACGTTGATGGCAATTTTTCGGTCGCACCTCTTGTCAAGTGATACTCGGCATCGACTGGCCACTCAAATATGCTGATCCCAAATTTTCTAAGGATTCAGGCAAGATTCGGGGTCGGATTGAGGCTGCAGGGAGGTTGCCGATGCCAGCGATCAAAAACACCCACCTGTGCAAAATGAAGTATCGACTCGTAGCGTTCAATTTTGGTCCGTTCCCTCCAAAATCGAAGACCAGTAGATTCACAGGAAGCAGGAGTGTGCTACTGCGACTTAGTTTGAATTTACTGAAGCAGGTATCATATCGCAAAATGATTAAACTTTCTTTTGAGAGGTGGGCATTTTTGCAAAGGTGGGTGACGAAATCACCATCGCAGCATCGGATACGCGACTTAGGGAGGATAAGACTGTATCGTGTTGACTAGAGTGTGGTTCCGCATTGTGGCCAAATTGTGGCTCAGGGTCTTAAGCTGTTTGGTATGGGTCTTGACCCGAGCATGTGATGCGCCGTGTATAGATCAATCAGTGTTGATGCGCCATCCTGTTTCGCCTGATCATCATGATCACGAAGCTCGAGGGTGTCTATGGCAGTGCAACAGCTTTGAGTTTCAGTACCACGGGCAAACCACGGGCCACGGCAGCTCAACTCCAGTCAACTCCCCACAACCTAAGTAGCCACCATGCCGGTCTCGTTTGTCGTCGCTGACCACAAGGCCAAACCCGTTGCTTTAACCACCGCCGAAATCGACGGGCTCAGCCCCCAGATTCTGCTCGCCAGAGCCTGCGAACACCAATCCAGAACTGCAGGAGAGATACTTGGCTCCTCGTTCTCTGGCGAATTGGAATCGGTGGACCGCAAATCTTCACTCAATTGGCGCTTGTCCCAGCTGAACCCCTTCACAAAATCAAAGCCAGCTGCACCGCCCCCGGCAGGGGCGAGGGGCATTTCTCCAGTCCTCGTCCCCTCGCCGAACGGTTTCGTGCACACTGTCATCACGGCGTACAACAAGCATCACAACCTTGTTCTGCGGCCGGACGACGTGTGGATCGCGATCCTCACGCAGTTCAACTTTTTCGTGAACGCAAACGCGGAGCTCCTCCGCGCGAGCTTCGTCGCGCACGAAGGCAAGAAAGAGCTCGTCGTGCGCCAGCAGGCAACCCGGCACAGCATGGACTTTGCCCGCATGGCTCGCGACATGACCGGCCTCCTTGCAAGCGTTGTCGTCGACCCGACCCTGCGCGTGTGGGTGCTGCCGAACTTCTCAACCACGACAATGAGAGACACGACGGTCGGGGCAATCGTCATGATGTCGACGCTCAAGTCGTACTTCGAGTTCGTATTCGAGTCGTGCGAGTGCGGGATCCCGCGCGTGACGCTGGAGGGGACGAAGGCGGACTGGGAGAGCATCCTCAGCCGGCTGGAGAAGCTGAAGGAGTACGGGCTCCAGACGACGGCGTGGTATCACCTTCTTGTCCCTGTTATCTCGCGCTTCGTCGCTGCGTTCGACGCCCCCGAAGATGCTGCGAATGTTGATTTCTGGCAGAAGGTCGCGCAGTTCATGTCTGGCGGCAGTGGACCAAGCTATTATTCCGGCTGGATCACCGCATTCTGTGTCTTCGACGAGGAGGGAAAATGGATAGGCCTCCCTCTCGAAGAAAATGTATGTTTTTCCCTTGTGGCCAAAGTCCGGGCTGACGTATCCACTCGCAGAAACTCGACTCGTCCGTTCCGCACGACTCCCTTTCCGCCAAAGGATTCTGGGCTACGTATGGGAAGTCAACTGATTATCGGTACACGTTTAAACTCACCCTTGACGACTCGTTATTCCACCTCGTTGACGCGAACAACATTCCCTCGGCCTACGTCCAAGTTCCTGTGAAACTCAAGGACAAGGGCGACGACACCGTGGATCCGTGCACAATGGTTGCTGGAGTCGTAGGCACTCTGGCATCGGCATCGCAGGATGACGAAAGGGACACAATTCAACCGGTAACAGGTTGGTGGATGTATCTTGACAAGGTGCGCCTCATCCATGTAAGATTATGCCTGGGCTGATTATATTTCCTTAGGCGTGATGATGCGCGAGCTTACGCAGCCCATTATGCGAGTGAACTACGAGCCATATGAGACGACATAAGATACACAATGAAACATCCATGTACAAGTACATGTACATCCTTTGAAGCTTCCGTGCTGGCCCTTTCCGGAATCCTCGGGTTTAATCGGTCTCGAGACTGTCCCCGTCCTCCAGCGTCCTTCTACCATCGGCAAGGAAATCACGGATGATAGTCCACGTCCACGCCATCAAAGGAAAGATCCGGGAAAAACCCCCGCTTTTGCAGGGCGCTGAGTTGGAACTCGTTGAAAAAGACAGCGTCAAACCCTTCCTCGCTCAACTTCTGGATTCCACTACCAGGGTCCATCCCGCGGGTGTACTCCTCGGTATCTTCATGAGCGTTGAACAGACGCAGGGTTTTTAAGCGCTGAGTCGGACAATAAAACCGCGACTTGGCCATAGCCAAGAAGCAGTCCAGCTCGAAACCATATCCAAACCCATATGCGAGGAATATGAGATTCGGACAGATCACAGTGGAGCTTCCCGAAACGGACATGGCATCGAACAACGCAGTTTCTGCATCGTCTTCGTTCTCGTGCCAGGCCTCAATAAGCAGGTACGTGAGGTGCGGAAGACCTTGAAGGATACTGGCAAGTTCGGGACATACGACACAGGACATCAAAACAAGCTTTGTGAGGCGGCAGGAAGATGCCTCCACGAACGGTAGAACGGCGGATGTATTCCGCAGGGAAATGCCGACGCAGAAAAGATCCTGGAGCGACGGTGCAATGACATGAGAAAGGGAACCCAGGTCCTCTATCCAGAGACGACGAAGGTGAGGGAGCGTAGCAGGGGCGAGAGCGGGGTAATAACCTAATCCGAAGGCGCATTGGATCAAGTTTGGGGCTGCATGCAGAATGGCGAGTTGCTTGCTCGTTTCATATGAGCCCCGGTAGTGAGTTATCTGTCCCCAGGGAACCGGAACATCTGGTGAAGAGTACTCGAAATTTGAGTTGATGAGGAACGCTCGGCTCAAGCGTGGAGCAGTCGCGAAGATGTTCGGGACTACAGAATCCATCGGCGAATTGAGTATTATCAACTTCTCTAACGAAAGAAGGTGGCCGTCAAGGGGAAGTAGCCAATTGAGGTCAACTCGTTTGCCGTGAAGATTGAGAGACAACGTCTTCCAGCGATGACATTGAGCGAGAAGCAACTCCACAACTCGAGGGTCGGGAACGTCGCCGTGCGTGCTCGCGAACCAATGCACCTTCAGGGATGTGTGTGCTGAACGAAGGATCTGCGTCTCGACCAAGAGTCGATCGCGAGGAGAAGGGGGAGAGCGGGGAATCGTGATAGATCTCCATAGCTGGGGACAGGAAAGCGCTGATGCTCTCCAAGACCGGCAGATATGGCCGAGATACCAGGGAGGCGCATTCAGCTCATTCGCGTCCTCTTCAGCATCATTGTCGGAAAGTGCCACCCGGTCGAAAACCTCGCAGATGACTTCCTGCGGAATACGCCGGATGGGAGAAATGATGGCCTGGTTCCGTCGCACCTGGTCTGCGACCTCTTTGCGCTTTCGAATGACTTGCGCAAGCAGATTCTCCAACTCGTGGATCTGGCCATCCAGTACGCCGAGCATATGCGCCCCCTCCGAGACAAGCTGACGGATGGGTGTCATTTCAGAATCCAGGGGCACATCGTTGCTTGCGAAGAGATAGGCCGGAGTCGGATCGGTGACGGTGGTACGCGACACCGGTGGCACCACTGTGAACGGGGCGTTGCAGCGCGGGCAAGACAGTGCCATTTCTGAGGTATAGAAGGTAAAGACGAAGATCAGGGTAAGGCGCAGATACTCACCTATAGTTGTGATTGGTGGAGGCGATAAGGTCCAAGGAGAGAGAGAAGAAAGCCAAAAGAAAGCAAAGTGGCACGAGCGATCACGTGGTACTGACGCGTGGAAGTAGATACAAGCACATGCAAATAAGCCTCAAATGTACAGCGGGCCGCTCAGCGTAACACTCTCTACCTAAGCGTAGGTTTGGTCAAAACAATCGGTCCAACAATCCCAGTTGGCATTTACCACCAGTTCACGCATTTTGAAGAGAAGTTCAAATTGAAAGTTGTGTTCGAAGGGCACATTTGCCAGCTCGCTCTGGGCAGGCGGTACAGGTTACTCAAGATTTACATTCCGCTAAAAATACAACGCGTAATTTATGTGGTTGGAACGATCTACTTGTTGATGTCTTGTTGGGCCTGGCCCTTGTCGTGCTGCATATTTCCCTGCGCCTGCTGGGACTTGTCGCCGGTAAGGGCGCCGACGACGCTATCCTTCTTGCCGGATACCCGGTCAGAGGTACCCTCGACGTAGCCCTTGGCCTGCGCGGCCTTGTATTCCCCTTCGCCGGCAGCGTGCTCCTCCTTGCCGGATTGCTGCCATGACTGCAGGCCGGTGGCGTTTCCAATCTGCGAGGATAAATTAGAAAATGCAAGGCGAAAAGCCGAGCAGGAACGCACAGTCTCAACAATGTTGCCCTTTGTGCTGTGGAACTGACCGGTGGTCTTACTGTAAAAGCAGGATAATTAGGTCAACGTAACAAAATAAAGCGAGGCGAAGGCGTACTCGGGGCTGTTGGAAGACGACATGATAATGTGGTGTGAAGTGGATTTGTGAGAGGTAAGTAGAGTGTGGGTTAGATGTTGAATGTCACTCATCGAGCCGTTCCCTTATGACTTGGATTGGGCCTCTTCGAGGCGGGTGCTGAACCTTTAGGTTCAAGTTTTATCACACTGCCGAAGGCTTCTACGTCCCTCAAGCAGTGCGGAATTGCAATTTGGTCTAGCATCGATGAAAATAAATTCAGAACAGATGGGCCCTTGAATCCATATACTCAATTGGAACGACTGCGGCACCGTTGCCTCCCAATATGACCTGACTGATCCCACGGACTCGTTTTCAACTTGCCTTGAACAAGGAGGAAGGGCAAATACTCATAGTGCAAAGCTGCATAGTTTATTTTCCCAGTTCCCATGACTTGTGTTGCAGTCGCTCGCTCGTGGCCGTCCAACAATTTGACTTGTTCGTCACGAGGACAAGACATAATCTCACAAGAGTGAGACTTGTGCACTGGTCTAGAACAAGAGGTGATATCAGTGTCAAGTGAAGAACTGAGTTCGGAATGTGCAGCTGATTACTTCGCTTCGCGTTTAACTCTTGACTACTACTCTGTGCTGCGCCGCGGTTGAAACTTGAAGTGGGTGATTTCAACATTTACCGGAAATCTCCGCATTGAACATTCCGGGATGCCGAGCTTATGCAGCGGAAATGACATACGGATGCCTAACCGAGGCACAAAGCAGAGATGACTGAGACTCCCGATCGAACTTAGAGGATTGCGCCCACTGTGCTGGAAATGACCTGTACAGCTCTATATAGCAGGGATATATCTAACTTAACTCTGGGAAAATCAGCTAACATTCTGTTTTACGTCGTTCTATGTACTGCGAAAATTTCTTTATGATGACTGATGCTAGATGACTAAATGTTGTTTGTACATGTGGACGAAATGGCCCAAACCCAAGTTCCCCAGAGTAGCCAAACCTAAAGGTTCAGCAATAACTGCAACGAAGTTCTCAAATGACATCATCCACAAACTAAGTGCTCCAAAAGGCTCCAAACCGGCCGAAGTTCCTGCCCGTGGGTGCTTTGGAGCAGCTGAATTCTTACTGCACAGATGACGAGCATTGCGCGTTGTGCGTTCATTGTGGTGCCGGTACGGCTATGACTTCTCCGGGACTTCGATAAAATATCGAGTGAAAGCAAGTGGATACTGGTCATAACGGCGGCCGGTGAGCCATAGTAAAAGTGTGTTTAATGTGGGGGAGCAGAGTTGAAGAGGGTAAATTACTAAATGAATGCACATACAAGCGGAGGAGAACGGACATCAAGCAAGTATCTGTGAGGATCTCGTTCGGCCATTTCGGGGATCTTCGAAAAGAAATTCAAGACGGCAGCTCTTGAACTTGGAACCTGCGTACGTCAAAAATGCACTTCGTAAATCCATGTCCAACCAGGTCTGCGAATCTGTACTTACAGAGGTAATAGCGCGGAGTGAGGAAGACAAGCTTATACTGCTTACAGGAAAATTAAATGAGTGCCCAATCAACCCGTATCGTTCCGTAGTTGGAGGAGCCAAAAAGAATACTCAAATTGAACGACACGATCGCCCAAATCCTAATTGGGACGGTCAAAGCGATATACTTGGGCTTGAGGGCCACTGCTGGCGCATGGCAGTACGAGTCTGGCCTTCGGCCCGTTGGGATTTTCATGTATATTTCATTACAAGATAACCATACTCAGGCGCAACGATTTAGGCAATGCGCAAACCATCACAAGCTACGCTTGACCTGCACCAAACATCTTCTCTGGATATCTTTTCCGTGCGTTTACTCACACACTAGCCTGCAGTCTGGCGCGAACCTCCTGTCACCTAGGATGGAGCGGCGGTCAAGTGCGGGTACTTGCCATCCTAAGTTGATGCGAGAGAGACGTGGTAGGATGACCAGCTTGTTTCGTAACGCTTCCAAAAGTGCAGATCGACATTCGATAGCACAATCGGACATGTCCACGGAGGCGACCCTCATGAAAGAGGCCAAAAGGGACGAGGTCAGGTCCGCGGAGAGCACGGCCTTGATACATAGATCCAGCGAATCTACCTGCATCATACGCGGTCGGAAGACATCGATTAGCGTCTCTACGCTGACGGGATCGCGTAGCACCAGACGAAGGTGCGACAAGGATGGAGTCGATATATGGCGTAAGGGGTACACCATTGAAGGCACGAAACAGGAGACCGAAAGGTGGGTGAGACGGTTGAACACAACTTGCCGCGCGTTCTGTGGGTATAGAGCGCAAAGCACTCCTCCTAGCTTGAGGTTCCTGATTTTTGGGAAGGCAGACAGAGTGTCGACCATTGTTTCCCAACGCGTATCGCAGTACACAATCGAAGATAGACGCATATCGGTTACAGTCCCTCCTGCGAACCGGAGAGCATTCGGTGGAAAGCACCTGGACGTGTATAACCCTCTCAAAACGGGAAGCGCCGAGGAGAATGGGGGACGTTCGCGGACGATAATAGGGTCCATTGACAGGTTAAGGTCGATGTACAGCTCTCTGAGCCGGCCGCAGTCCATCGCGGACAGGTGTGCGAACGCCAACTCCGATACAGAAGTAATGGGGCAGATGATTCTGAAGGCCGCGACGCGATGGAAATATGGAGCGAGCACCGACAGGTAGCTGCGAATGAAACCGGTCATTATGGTGACGCCATCTGGTGTGATAGGAGAGTCATTGCGAATTTCCACGGATACATTCTTGTCCGTTGACCTCGAGTTTTTCAACCAGGTGGACATAGTATACTGGGTTGGCGCAGTGCCCAAGACTACCGAGTATGTCCTCCATGCCTGTGGGGTATCGTATAGGACGATAGACCATTGTTTGGCCACAAGACACAGTGCCCGTCTTCGCTTAGCGCTCTTGTTGGCACTAAGTACATCACGGCGCGTCGCAAGTAAAAGAACGAGAGAGAGAAGTTCGGTGGGCAGACTTTGTAGCAGGATCCATAATCGGGTGGGTTCGCCGTCGACCATAGCGGTGGAAATGGTGGAAGGTACGTGGGGCTCTAGCGTCCATCACACGGTAGTGCCTACACCGCATGGATGCATCAAGTGACGCGGGCTCGTAAGGTCGGTTACGGTTGGGGATTGTGATTAACAACCGGCAATAGACAGTGATGCTATTGATGAGTGTCGGTTAGAATGACCCATATGTCGACGACGTAATTTTTATATCCAAGGTTGATTGCAATGATAACACGAAAGGCGATAAGTGTATCACGATGTACAAATAATTTCAATACTCTTGAGGATATCATCCAGAAGGGAGACACACGCGTCCACTACGATAGTCAGATCCAGAAATACAGAGTGGCGTAAATCTTACATTGACAAGTCACAATCGCTTCCTCGAATCGATCCATGTATCCGACTTTTAATTCCGTCGAAAGTGATCGAGACTGTGCGTCCAGACAATCTGAAAAGAAGTTTGACCGGCCGTGGGGAAACAATGAACTCAAATCGGCCGAGTCCACGGTGTAACATGACTCGGTCATAATCAAAGTCCTGATTTCACCAACGCGGCGGGGGACGCGACGAAAGTCCTTAACTAGTCTTCGACGTAAATCCAGTAGTGGAAAAGCGTTGAGTTCCGCCAAGACCTCCTTGTTGCGTCGCATCCCAAACCGAGCAGGCTGCAAGTAGTTAAACAATATATCCGGGTCGTAGTCCAGACGAGCTCACGAAGTACATTGAACCGGGTAAACACGAAGTATCAGATTGCCTTCTCTGGAGCAACAGAACGAAACTTGAAAGGTCAAACATAAGCAAGGACATAGACTGCGTATGCTCACCAGTTTTTTTTCAGGTAGGTGGCTGGCTGATGCGCCAGATCAGACGCGTATACGGCCCATTTCTGAACAGCAGGTTGCCAATAGTCCAACCATTGAAGAAATTCCGTGACGGTCGGCGGCACGTTCTTGGATGTAAAACCAGATAGAGGTTCGCTGCTGAGGCAAAGCCGCCTGTGATCAGCCCAATCTGCAGCTTGACACTCGGTCGAGCAGTATCGTGCAACACGACAGTTTGAACATTGCTTGAAGACTCTATGGTGACTTTCGCAGCCGAAACAAGTCGAGCGAGCGGCGCCGAGCACTGCGGTGGGGTTCATGGTAAGGGCAGGCGCCAGCAGATTGACGACTAACGAATGCAGGTTATTTAAGGACGTCCGGAGCACCGGCGCATCAGAGATCGATCACATCAATCCCCATGGGGCTGATGGTACAGCTCCAAGAACGCGTTTGCTATTCTCCCCGCCACCGAAAGAACCGCTTGTCCGTTGTCGCCCAAGCGAAGGTCCGGATGTAACATAGCCTCCAGATACATAATGGTATTATTTCCTTTTATTTTGAGAACTCAACAATGCACGTTAACCAACGTCGCCCGACAATTGGAACATATCGCGAGACGTAACTGCGTACGCAACATATCCTCACAACGGAGTCTCCGGAAATTGGACGACACAATCCGACGCGAATTCTGCTCCCTCTATGATATCCTCAGCATCACAATCGCTAATCCACCATCCAAATCGAAGGATCGTCAGTCGCTCCAGACGAATGGCGTATACTCTCAACACATAAACCACCCGTTCTCGGACATCCAACGAGCATCCCGACAGGTCCAAGCATTTCACTGCCGTGAAAGCGCGAAGCACCACCAGCAGCAGATCATCCGAAAATCGCGGTGTGATCGCAAGCTCCACACTCGTGGCCTGCCCCATATGTGCGCACTCCTCCATCATCCATCTGACATCGCGGCCGTCTCGTAGTGCCAAGCGGAGCGACTGCAACGACGGCGTCGCAATGTGGTGCAGGACGCCGGCCATCGGGGGCATAAACAGCGTGAAGTCTAGATGGGTCACCATCGGCAGGGTGATTTTGACCGCGTAAGCAAGAATTTCGGAGGAGACAACGCCGCTCAACAGAAGGGATTTGAGACGTTGGAAGGAAGACAAAGCGTCCTTCAGGTCGTGCCACACGATTTTCTGCTCCATTCTAAACACCAATTGAAGATCGGTAACCGTGGAACCGCAAAAAAGGATATTAGAAGGCGGAAGGCATCTGGCGGTGTACAAGAGGGTGAGGCAGGGCAGGGAGGAAAGGAATGCATGATGATCGCGTGATATGGTCGTTCCCGATGTGAGATTGAGAGCGAGATACATAGAGTGCACACGATCGCCTTCCATCCGAGCGATGTACGACAGAGCGAGCTCGGCGGAAGAGCGTTCCGGGCAGATTACACGGAAGACCGCCACGTGGTGGAAGTGAGGCGAGAGGAGGATGAAGGAGGCATGAATAAATTCCTGCATGGCTATCGCATCCAAGCTTTCGTAGTTCTCGTGCCCAACGCGCACTTCGACCGCCACCTCAATCAGCGCCTCCCTGGAATTGAGCAGGCAAGAACTGAGAGTTTCGAGCGGCGTTTTGGAACCAAAAACGATGGTCAATTTAGTCCACGCTCGAGGGGTGTTGTACAGAGAAGATGCCCACGACCGACACACAAGACACAGTGTGCGTCTGCGTTGGGCGGCAGGGAAATAGTCGAGCACGTCCGTTCCAGAGGCAAATAACAGGACGAGAGACAAGAGTTCGGCAGGGAGCCGAAGCAACAGTGAGTAAAACAAGACATTGCGTTGCACGACGGAGTACATTGCTGTAACATTGAACCAGCGGGAAGTCAAATCAGTTATAGCTGGCCCGGTACGCTCTTGAGCCTATAAGGAGAAAGTAAAATGTGATGCAATCCGTTCATGTTGTGGAAAGATCGAGGAACATCACGCGGGAACAGAAGGATAGATTCTGCCTACCAACAACATCAGTGTCCTTGCCCAGGAGACTCAGAAGATGATGACGAATTGCAAACGGAAAGTCCTTTGCGCCAGTCTATCCGCTGGCACAAGCCTCCTAGGCGATAATTCCGACCGACACAGGGGGACCGTGGGCGGAGGCTCGTAAGTGTGTCGGTAGAAGGGGGCTCTGGGTGGGCGAGGTATTGATTAATTGGTACAGATCGGTGCAGCGCCGAGCCGTTTCAAGAAGGAGAGCGCGACCACGCTGTGATTGCGCACATGTCAAATGATGCGGTAATGCCATAACATTGATGCTAAATATTCCAGTGGTCGCCATCATAAATACGCGCCTCATTGCTTTTGGCACAAACCATTTAGGGGCTGCCATGATCAGGCATACATAACATTACAATGGCATATACGCCTGTTGCAACTAGGTTTAACGACGTTCAAATTTTGAAACTGGGGGTCAGAGAAATATGTCGAAGCATCTCGTTAAAAGCCGCGCACCTATTAAGGATCACACGGCAGTCGCCAGATACAGCCGATATCCCTGCAAAGCCAATTACGACCGCCGTCCAACCCACCGTGAGGACTTTGAGGTGGGGCAGCCGCAATTCGGGTCCGGCGAGGATGGCCAGAAGACTTTTGTGAACGTTCAAGCTGCAGCGAGAGACGTCTATCGAGACGGCAGAACTGAAGGCGCGCAACACGTCAGACAGCAAGTCCGCGCTAAAACTGCGGGTGATTAGAAGGTCGACGTCTACAGCTTGCCCCAGCTGTGCACAATTCTTCGTCAGCCATTGGACTCCGTTCCCGTGTCGAACTGTCAGGGTTAGTCGGAGCACTTTCAAAGAAGGCGTTATAACGTTGTATATAACACCCGACATTTGGCTGGTTTTCAGGACGAAATGGAGCGTGGTCAGATCCGGAATGGTAAGGCTATGACGATTACTCATAAACTCGCAGCAGATGATGCCGCTCAACTTCAACGAGAGCAGTCTCGGGAAGTTCGCGAGGATCGCACGAAGGTCGCCCCATATCAGCTCCTGGTCCATAAAAAATACGAGGCGCAGGTCCGTGACAGTTCCACCGGTGAAGAACATATTGGATGGAGGCAGGCACTTGGCGGTGTATAGCATACTGAGCATCGGGAGCGTCGAGGTAAGCGACGGGCGCTCTCGGATGGTATAGGAGTCCGAAGCAAGACGGAGAATGATGTGTATGTGCGTCATGCGCCGGCAATCCATATGCGCAAGGTAAGCCAGCGCGAGCTCGGACGCGCTGAACTCTGGGCAGATGATTTTGAAGACGGCGATATGGGGGAAATGTGTATCCAGGATCATGAAGCATTTATGAATGAACGCTTTCATTTCGTTGGCCTCGCTAGAGGTGTGAGTGGCGTGAACCCTGCGATCTTTGTGGATAGAGACCTCGACGTCCTTCAGCGCGCTTTTCGAGTTGGCTAGCAAGGCCAGCACAGTAGGTACAGGGGTTTTTGAGCCATACGCGATGGCAAGTTTAGTCCACGCCGCGGGAGTGTCGTACAGGGCTTTTGACCATCGCTTGCAGACCATACAAAGGGTCCGCCTCCACACAGCTTCGGGTACGAAGGTAAGACGATCGCGTTGGACCGCGTGCAGCATTATTAGAGAAAGCAATTCGGGCGGCAAGACATGAAGCAATTCGATGAAGCTTTTGGGTGTCGGCGATGACATGGGGCTTGGAGAGATCACCAGCGGATGGTAAACAGCTTTAAATACGGTTGGCGCCATGTACATCACAACATGACCAATAGACTACCCACGCGCGGAACACCGCATGGGCTGAGGGCCCGACCGTCATGGCGTCAGTAATCGGGAAAGATGCAACATGATGGAACCACACGTTTAGTTCGTAGTCCGCCTCCAGCGCACAAGCCGATCTGAATAAATCGATCCAATATCTACAGCTTCTTTCCGGGTAAGGACTGGGTACTATGTGTTCAGCGCGGACCTTTTCAATACGGCGGACAACGAACCAACGATGTCCGTATTGGATAGAATAAAATCAGACAGAGGTGGTTGCACAGTCATACTCGATGTAGTCCATTGGACGTCTCGATAATCTGCAAGATAAGCGAACTGGTGCAAGAGGTGAAGAACCCATTGGGCTCGAAGGGCGGTCTGGTATTGTCGCACATTTATCGAAGAGGGGGGCGGTATTACTTTGGCAATCCAGAATATAGCTTTACCGAACTAGAAGATCGGAGGAAGTCGCGTCATGTACACAGCGTGAAGAGGGAGACGACGGCACAGGCGAAAGCGGACAATCGGACCATCGGTTATACATAGAACTGCCGGAACACGTGTAATGATTGACGTTTCAATCATTACGTTCCGGCGTATATCACTGCCAGCGCTTTCCGACCTCGACAGCCATGCAAGTCCAACAGATTGTCGACTGCATCATATTTGAACTCCCGCACGCACCGTCTACCTGTTGTTATCCCGTCGTTGAACCAAACCCAGCCGTCCTTATCAACAACCCTACAAGTGAAATGTCCGAATCCTCCGTAAATTACTCCTCTTAAAGTCAGTTCTTTTGAATCCCCCGCTGATTCTATCTTGAGTACTCTGTCGAATGTCAATCTGTCGCTGTCCAGGAATAGCAGCAAAAGTGATGGTGCTGTATGGATAACCGTAGTCATGAACACCCTTGATCTCCTGGACGCGGCTGTACACACATGGCATACCGTGCGATGCCTTCGAAGGTAATTCGCAAGCCACTTACTTATAGGGACAGGCTCACCCAGTATAGCAGACCGCGATAGGCCGGCACTCAGAAAAGTTTCAAGAACTTCGAAATCCGTTGGGTCACGATAAGTGCAAGTAGAGCATGTTTGCCTACCAATGCCGTACGATCGAGTTGGAAACATGTACTCCGCTATTTTGTCTATGGAGGTTGTCCGTGGTCCATAAGGAAAGTAGACCGGGCTTAGGCTGTGAAGATGGGCGCGCACACTATTCCTACTCATTTCCCAACTTTGATGCCCATTCCCAGATAGCTCGAACTGGCGGGATAGAAGGGCCATGCCTTGCCCGTGCTCAGAAAACTCCACGCCTCTCCTGACTGGATCGTCAGCCCATATATTAACCAACACAGTGAACAGGGAGTCGTAGCCACAACTGTGGTCAACGCTATTCCAAATAAAGCCGACGGGTTCTGTCGGCCGGAAGGTGAAGGTACGGTTGTGGCCGGACGCCGGACCCTCAACGCTGACGTTCGTGTTTGGTTTGGACAAACTGGAACGATTAACAGGCACATTGGGCTGTTCGCACTTGGACGACGACGCGTGTGCCGTCTTGGATTTTTTTTTTGGCGATTCACACACGGCCTTGACGTCGACGTCAAGCACTCTTTTCTTTGTACCCCCCTGGGGGGAAGGCTTCCACTGACCGTACTTGATAGGACCAGGGACTCTAGATCCCATGCTAGGTTGCCATTTTATAGCCGGATGAAAATGTGCAGGGTCTCTGTAACTAGACTTCCAAGCATAATAAGAACGGAGTAAGCCCCTTCTATATATACCGGTGACACTACCGTCGAGCTTACCTTCGAACCTTAGCCGAGTAATTTCATCCAACATTTCCAATTCACGAAGTTCTTGTCTCAACGCCCCCTGCATACCGCTGGTAATCTTTTTAGTGTCGAAGTTTTGGAGGATTATTGTTCCACTCGCGGTTCTACCTCTAGAAAGAGCGACATACACTGAGCGATGATCATTGCAGTTCGACAGTTCGACCAAGTTTTTGTCTCTTGATTTGCCTTGCGCAGTAAAATCGGTCATCCCGAAATTGAGCAGGACTACCACTTGTTCCCGGAGAATGGACAAAAGGGAATCGTCGGGCAGAAGGCAGGTTAGGTGCGTTACCGTTCTAGGGACGGGAACGACGTTTACTGGCAAGTCTCCTATCTGAACTTCTCTCGGCGGATCATTCAGTTTAACGAACAGGGTCTCTAAGATATTCTGATCAGCTGGGCCAGTGCTTGAATCCCAACCAACGACAACTCCCTCCTGTCCTTTGGTAAGACACAGCTCGGTCGCCTCGTTTGACCGTAACATAACAGGCATACCTACACAGAGTTCCAAGCACCCAGGGACGAATTCAGATGCGGTAGATGGCATGGAATCCCATAAGATTCTCCTCAATTTAGCGCTGATAGAGCGCACTTCAGATTGGAAGCAAAATTTCCATTTCTGCTTGTCCACCGCCCTAGAGCTCAACCTGTCAACGGAGTAAAAACTTTCAAGTTCCTGGTTAGTGTCCCTAGCGAACCTTTTGGCGCCCATATGATTCAGCATATCTTTCTGACTGTTTCTTGCAGAGATTACAGACACATTGCGAACGTCTCCCGCGTCGAGCCGAGGATCGCCTGGACGAGAACCTGCAATCCGAGAGCGGAGAAAATTCACATCATCTTCTGTGCAAGCTCCGTACCGCATGTTTTCCAAAGCAGATCGCAGTCTGGCATCGTCCGGAGTCATTGAAGTCTGTCTCATATTCTTTCGCAGAATGACAACGGTATTGAACTGATGCCACAGTATTTTCCCGAGTACAGCATTCTGGGTTCGTTGGTCGATAGCATCGGATGCATTCAGCGATATGCTGTGACTGTAAAGTGAAGGACCGGTAACCGGCGGTAGTTGAGCAAAATCACCCGCCACAATCATGCTTAAGGACCCAAAAGAATCGTCGTGCACGCTTCTAGCCCTCGCAGCTTGTGTTGCTATCTGCTGTAAGTCGTTGCATGACACCATAGAAATCTCATCCAAGAAAATGTAGTCTACACCTTGAAGCCGGTCGTTGACAGCGGCCAAAGCATTGGCTTCATTACGTATCCCGTTTATATCATCGTGGTTTTTACTCTTCGTTTCTCTAGGGATTCTGAACACGGAATGATACGTAGATCCGCTCAACAGCGCTGCGGTGGAGCCAGTTGGCCCAAGGACCAAATAACGATAGTCTTCTTTTCTCTCCGCAAAGAACCTGAATATGGCTTTAAAAACCGCAGATTTTCCTGTTCCGCCCATGCCCCCCATATACATTCGAAGAGGCTCCCGCTGCGGTTGGGACGCGTGGTCGGTGACTATGGTGAACGCCCTTCTCTGTTCCTCGTTCAATCCACAAGTGGTGATGATGTCAGACTTAAGCTTAACACAGGAGGCTGCGTCGTGCGACGATTTTGGCTGAAAATAGCTGGGAGGGAGAACATTAACAGAGTTGAACGCAGCTGCCCTAGCGCGGGCAATACTGGCTACAGGGGGCATATCGGCCATGCGGTTTGAAGTAAGTTCTCCTCGCAGCGCCTTAATCAAATTGGACCAGACATTCCTAGCGCGATATACGGGCATTACCCGGTCTTTTTCGATGTGTGGGAGGTTTCCATAAGGTAATCGCAGCAATCCTGCTTCGGCCGCTATGCCTCGCATTTGATCTGCCTCCTTTAACATTCGTTGTGTCCTCGGACCCTTTTCCTCGTCCTCGTCAGGAAATTCATTGTCATCGAGGCCATAGTCTGAGGTGTCCATTTCCCCTTCGAGGTCATCGGACGCACCTAGCAAAGGATGACGGTAAGGCTTTACTCCACCCGCTTCCGCTTCAGCTAACTTTATCTGCATCAACCGGTAATGGTCGTCCCGTGCATCGTTGCATTCATAACGGACGTTGAAGTTCTGCATAAGCTGCAGCTGTCGAGTAGTGAACTTGTGCTCCTGGAACGTCTGGTCCCACGTAGCGTCATCGGCCTTAAGTCCACCGGGTCTTCTCCAAGGTTTGAACAGGGTAAGCATGGTGATGCAATAATAAGAACGATCTCCCTTGTCCGATCGAGGAACGGACCCGCCAATAAAATTAGGTATCACTTTGTCGATCTTGGTGAAATCACAGCTAACAGAGTGGGAAGAAAACAGTTCGTGTTCGATTTGAAAAGGATGCTGCGAAGGCTTGGAAGACTTATCAATTTTCGCCTGCTTCGCCACGACTACCTCATCTTCGTCGTCAGTGTGCCAATCGCTCTCACCATCCCATTGCTGACCATAATCTATGTCACTGTTATCTCCGTAGTCGCCGTCGTAGGGTTCATCGAACAAATCGTCGTCGTCCCGAGCAGAAACTGATTCGTATAGGTCTATCCCTTCCTCATCCAGTTTCTTTACCGCACGGCGGTGATAGTCAACCTTCAAATACCTCGCCAGACGTACCTCTTCCTCGAAATCCGCTCGCTCTTTTTTGGACCGCAGCTTCTTCTCCGAGCATTGTATCCACTCGTAAAGAGTAACGCGGTCAAAGACTGAAGGTCTGTACCTGTAATCGTCGACTGCGGAAGTTGCTATAATCTTACCGTCCTGTTGTCCAAGCGGAACTCTTTCGTCAGTGTCCATTTCATCAGGTTCCGAATCGGGCTCTTCTTTTTGCTGCAACCAATGGGACCGTATGAACTGCACATATGACCTCCAAAAAAAAGTAACATAGGTATGGCTAGGATAATGATCGGGATTTCCCAGAAGATACATTGAAGCCATAGGACTCCCTATTTCCATCTTGGCGGCCATAGAATTAACCATTTTGCGGACCAAGTCCCTGGCGACATCTTTCTCCTTACGATCCCCACCGATAATCTCAGATTCTTTGTCAAACACCTGGTAGACAGAGGCGAACATCTGGTACGACTTCAAACTAATTTTCGACACATAATCTGACACGTACGAAACTACAGCCTTTATCGCGGTGCCTGAAAGCAAACTAGTGACGTCTGAGTTACACCTGACCAAGTACGTCAAAATCGGATTGATAGTGTTAACCATCGGCTCTTTATGTTTCATGTTTAAATGCCCGTCTGCAGCCACTTCAGATACGTCGTAAAGGTCGCGAGGAAAGCGAGCCTTACAAACTCCACTCTGAGTAAGGCATCCTTTTCGGGAGAACTTATGTGCGGAGGCGTCCGCTTTTTTTTTCTTTTTTGCTTGCCTCCAATCTTTCTTGGCCTTGTCCGCTTTGATATCTATTCCAGAATGGCGGTGAGCATGAACGTTGGACCTGAGTACCAGATTGTCAACCTCATCCCTGTATCCGGTCCACCAGTTAGTCAATCTAGCGCATTTCCGACACGCATTTTTACAATCATTATTTCGACAAAGAGCGGGAGGAGCTCTAGGTAGCATTTGGGTGGGAGATACAAACACGTCATTTTCTGACTTCTCATGATCCTCTTCGTCTGTAGGTAGCACCTTGAGTCGAGACTGAACATCCTCCTTCGTTCCACCAAAAAATTCTCCCTGGTGACAGTTTTCGAGATAGGCTATCAATCGTTGTCGGAAGGCAGAATGTGGATTTGTCAGTCTATCCCGAATCTCCTGCGGAGACAACGCATTGATCACCCAGAGTAGCAGATGAAGATGAAGGGTCAACCTACCCTGCTGCTCGACCGTCCCGTAAAAGGCGTTAGTGTGTCCGAAGACCCCACGATCTGCTTGTTCCCATCCGAGAATATCGGACAAGAAGCACTGGACCATGAAGTCGAAGAAACGAGCCGCTGCAACAGGGTTTCTAGACATCAACATGTTTCGATCCTTGTAAGAGCGTAAGTCGGGCTTGAAGACCCAATCCTCTTGGGCGTAGTACAGCGCGATCGGATGGTGCAGGTCCGACCAAGACACAGTGATGAACCATGTCGGAGCATTGAAGAAGGATATGGTAGACCATATCTCATTCCGCATGTATTTTTTCTGCGTGACCGACCCCATAACTTTGCCAGCCGCGCCGTCCAGATCTTTGATCACGTCGAAACATATTGTCTCCGCCGGCGTGACAGGCTTGACCTTTTCCCCTGCCGCCATACGATCTGCTATACTACCAGCCACTTCAGGATTGACAGCACTCAAGCGTCTCATTATGTGCGAGAATGTAGATCGCTTTGCAAGCAGTTTCGTGCCCAGGGAAGAAGCTTTCATTTGGGAGTGGTTGAACGCTATCATGGGAAAATATGTATCGCGCTGGAACCGTTTATCATGATACATAAGCAGGCTTTTCTTTCTGATTTTTTCTGCTTGCTTATTTGTATGTTCCGGATGGCCAAGTCCGCCTTTGCCGTAAGGAAATAAACAAGGGAACATACCAGGATATGCTGAAGGAGTGTCGTACATGCTAACAGGGTCTTCCGATTGGCCTATCCCTAGTACGCTGCCTTTGTTGGTCAAATGTTGCAAGGCAATCATCTTAATCGTTCGCATAGGAGCATCCGAATATTCGGGACCCGTTAAACCGTGCACAGCAAAGGTACACTTCCCGTCAGCCGTGCCGTGCTCCTTGAGGTCTTCGTTCACGGCCCTGGCTGCGGACGGGACTGAATCGTGTGGTTCTTGTTTCGTCCTTTTGAAATCCACGACTACCGGCACGTCTCTCTCGCTGTACGTGGACAGGTTTTCTTCTGATATCTCCAATTCTTGATAGCCTTCATGATTCAACTTTAGCCAGTTCAGCGCATCTGAAACTTTTTGCCGCCGCACCAACATAGGGGTCCTCTCAAAATCCTCAGGCGTTGGTGGCTCAGATCCGGTAAAAACAAAAGCCAGTATTTCGTTCATCTCAAGTTTGCTAGGGGGTAGCTTTAACATCACTTTCAATATAGGTTGCGAGAACATTATAGCGTTCGCGCTCATTCTTACGCGCCCCGAATTCACACGGACAACACACCTGTTGTGTCTGATCTTCGCAATCATAATACTTTCTGCAAACGTTAGGTCCTTTAATACATCGGGAACCGGACCAACCCAGTTATAACGTGCCAAAGCCAATTTTGGGACCACACCGTTGTCCAAAGCGAGCTGACACTCGACGCACACGTGATGGCAATTTTCCGCCAAGATAGGTCCTTTGAGATCTTCAATCGGATCGTTTGAGGAAAAACGCTCTCGTCTAGTAACACCCCCTTCCCGGATCAAGAGATCCAAGTCTCCTTTGTATTCTGAGAGAGGGGTAAGCTCGGTTAATTTTGTAAGATAACCGCATACAGCGCAACCGCGCTCCATGAAGACACGAGGCCTGATACTTCTGCAGTACTTGGTCAGGATACGGTGAGAGTCAGCAGACGTCAATGGACGAGGAGGAAAAACCAAACGAGTTGAACGTCCGCTACTTTTCTTGCGAATGGCTTTAAGTTTGGCTGCTGCAATCTTGTCCCTCTCACCGGCGACGAACAGAGTAGCATTAGAAGGTTCTATCGCTGCACGCCTGCTCTTGCGTGCACGGACGAGGTTGGTTCTAGTGATGGTTTTACTAGGCACGTCAACACGTTTGAAAATTGACAATAGGTGGCCGCAAGAGCCGCAAGTGTGATCGGCAAGCATGGCTCTGCACTCAGCAACAGGGAGTCTCGCCATCACACGCACCTCGTGCAACTTGGACAACGGTAAAATTTCGTGCTTTGTGAGTTTATTGAGCATAGACTTCAGAGGCGGGCGAAAAGGGAGACAATCAGGATGACGCGCCAGCACTTCCGCCGATTGGGCCTGTGTACACTGCATCTCGAAGTACCAATCGGAAGACTTGACTGCGATAGCGTCCGGATCACAACAATACGCGATCAAGTCAGCACCGTTGAATCTAGCGCGAGCACCACCTCCGAATATTTCCACATGGGCACCGCCAGAATCGGAACGGTGAGAGACGATTGGGCGAGGAAGAGGTGCACAGCCGTCAGAAGACAATCGTCGCACGATGAGGCCGACGAGGAACAAGAAGAAGCGTGTAGAGGTCAAGAACAACATTAAATTTGCATCCGTGGCGATTACGTTCTTGTAGGCTAGAACAGCCGGCCTTGTAAGGGCGTTTAAATAGGCTATAAAAGCCAACCTCTGAGAGGCGTTTAAATAGCCGAATTCGGCAGCCGCATTTTTCAGCGACCGATAGTACAACCATCCTGAAAGGAGGAGGAAGAGTAAGAAGGCTGAGAGGACGACATAAGCGCACTGCGATCTACAACAGGCGACACATACGTACAGGGCAGAAGAACAGCGGGTTTTGAGGCGACGACACCAAAATGCATGTGGGCGGCGGCGTGGGGTGGGAAAGAACAGAGAGGGGGATACGGTGGCCCTTATATACGCATCCGCTCGGTGAAACGTGATACCATCTGATGTTGATGGCAGCCAACGGATGCTATATCATCTGACCGTGAGCAATGCCTCCTTAACAGTGCACTCTCATTTCAGTCTTAAGGGCTCACACTTCAGCAGGCCTCGACGAGCATGGAGCACGATGTTATGTCTCTGCCTATAGTCGGACCAACCGGCTCAACTCTGGAGAGATTCTGGAAACGCGTCGCGGAAGTCACCACCCGTTTCCACGACGGTCAGCTAGGGTGGGTAGGAGGGGAGGAGATTCGAAGATGGAACGCTGCAAACCAGCAGGTAATGTGCAGTAATCCCCCATGCGAACGTTGAAACCGTATGGGACGACATGGAGCTGACACACGATCGATAGCCCTGCGAGAGATGCGCGAACAGCAAGAACCAGAAAGCTTGCACGGTGGACTCCGACCATCCCAGCTGTCGTCAATGCAGGAAGAATAAAGTCGGGTGCGACAGGAAGCCTCGATTCGTTTTCGACATGACAAAGGAGCAATTCTTCCCCACCTTCGACCATTTCATGAGCGTATTCCGAGACCGCGACACCAAGCAGATCAGAAGAATCCGGCGGCACGAGTACAGATTCAAGCCAGTAATTGGCCCTGAAATTACACACGCTCAAAGTGAGTTGACTAGTCTGTATAAAAACAAAGAAAACAACACTCAATACTAATTATCTGTCGCGAAGGCGCCCACAGTAGACGCCAAATATCAGTCGAGCGTGAAAGCTTGATTTTAGCAAGGATGGAAAGTAAGCATAGATATACGTCCCGGTACAGAGATAGAATGCTCATCACAAAGCCAGGCTTGCAGACAGAATTAAACTCTTCGCAGCAGAATATGCGTATTGTACACAACATGCTTAGAAGGAGCATGCACGAGAGAGACTGTGAGCATAAAACAAATTTCAAATACACACACTCACGTCGCTGGCAGATTTAACGTACAGGCTTGTACAAAGTTTGAAACTGCACGTTCAAACCCGCGGAGCACTGGCAAGTAGGCCCAAGTGCAGATGTGAAAGAGGGCATACGGACTCTGACTGGAGTGAATTTCGATATTCCAAGAGGCGATGGGACCATGAAGCTCTAGACGACACATTAGAAAAGTTTATAGACGGCACGCAAATTATATACGCTTAAACTCACCAAGCTAAACATCCAACGTTCCAAAGCAACAAGGAAGCGGACGCGGCAGCGGCGAAGTGGCATGGAGATCATATATTGAGCATATAGCATATAGTTAAGGCAGGTAAATGATGGAGCGCATGGATCGTACAAGACGAGTGGAGTTTACTTCTTATTTTTTCCCTGAAGAGGAGGCGTGCCGCACACGATAGCCCACAGAATGTTGCAACCTAAGTGCGGCACCCGTTCACCACCTGCACTAAGAGAGGCTTTGTAACCCGCGATGGTGTATCCGACGACCACAAATGAGCCAAATGGAACTTCTCCATGAAAAACAGGCAAAACAGAGGCCAACCTGCCCAAGTCGGCGTTGAAGTCGAACACAACTGTTCGAGCGTCATAAACGGGCACTACGCAAGGAAGGTTAGACCTGCATAAAGAACCATGAGTGCGCTTGCCTCGATCGTGAGAAGCCAACAACGTCTTCGAAGTGAAATTCCAAGTTTTCGACGGAGACTTAGATTTTGCGGGACTCTTGGATGGCGTTACGGGTGCAAACATGTCGGAGGGAGCGGAAGTAAAGGCCTGATCCGTCTCTGTAATAATTTAGTGGATCGCTGTACCCAAATACACAAAGCAAGCACGAACCTTGAATAGCTGCAGCGTTTGCGGGACTCATCATAGTTTGAAACGACATGGCTTTCTTTGGCGTGATCTGAGCGTAGAGCACAGACTCCCCCAACACGAGACATAACAGGGCCTCGAGACGTTCGTAATCCTGGTTGTGAGGGATGCCAGAAATCCACTTCCGAGTGCGGTCGGAATTGGCTCCAATCTTACGAGGCTCGACGAGAAAGGACTCTGTGCAGAACAGGGAAGTAACACACATAGCGACGCGACCGTCAACCATGAGCCTCTGAGTAGCAGCGCTTCCGGCAGAAATCTGGGAAGTCAGACGGAGCGGGGATACCCTGGAGGGGTTGATGAAGTTTGGATCGGCCTCTCGGAACAGCACAGCTCCTATAGCGTTACTTCATGAAATTGAGCAACTGCAATGGGCGTAATAATACAAACACTCACTCGGCAAGGATGGCGGGTATGTACCGCGCCCAGGTGCTGAATTTGACACGACCGCCCTTGATTGGCTCCTGTTCCTGCCCCGACAACCTTGAAGGATCGTATACAGGCAGTATAGAGCGATCACCGCTGCATGCGACAATAAGCGAAGGTATCAATAGGATGTGGTCAACGTACGGGAGAGGAGGCTGGCCTATGTAAGAGTTGGTAAGGACTGGGTCCTGGAGATCCTCGTCGTTGACGCCGCAAGGGGCGAACGCGTCGCTGCACAAATAAAACAAAAAATAACTATAAGCACCTGCATTTACTAGGACGGAGCGTACTTACTAATACGCCTTGTACGTTTCCAGCTGCTCCATGAACACGGTAGGATGATCAGCATCGTCTACCACCGGTTGATCAGGTGCAGATGCGATGGCGCTGGCGGTGGCGGTCACGCTCCCATGAAGGGCAAAGTATTGTTGAAGGGTTAACGGAACGGTGGTGGGTGCTGCGGCGGTAACGGGGGGCACGACTGTGTATCGAAAAATGCGAGATAAACTGGAAGGCTTCGCCATGTAGCGAGAGATAGCTAGCGTACCGGCCTGAGTCTCTGGAGCAGGAGTGTCCTGCATGTCTTCGCCGGACTCCACGCGCGAAATTAAATCGGCGGCTCTTGGGGAACGAAGCGTCACATTATGAAGGAAATAAATACGAACGCATCTTACCTGGATTTGGAAGACTTATTACTAGGTAGCGCCTTGGCTTTGGCTTTGCCCTTTCCCTTCGTGGTGGGCTCTGCTTCGCCACGGAGTTCGACTGACGGTTTCAAAGTGGATCTCCCCTTGCCCTTGCTTGCAGGCGAAGGGTCTTCGTCGACCTCATCGTAGGGAGGGTCCCAAGCAGGAGACGGATCACGTCTCCTGCTGGACCCTGCGCCCCTCGTAGAGCTAACGAAGTGGTATAAGCAAAGATACAATTGTCGGGCAGATGACGCACTGTTTTTGTTTTTCAACCGAACGGGCCTCCATCTTCGACGCCTGGAGACCTTTTTGAAGCTCGATAGCGTCAAAATCAACGCGAGGAATAGACTTGTCCCGGGATTCGCGAGCGTCGCGTGCAGCATCCGAGACAGGGTGCGCGGTGGGCGCCGCCTGAGCAGCTAGATAGCTGTTCATGAACGTGGTCATAAATCTAAGCGCATTATAAGACTGCATAAAAAGGCACGATAGAATACGCACTGCATCATATCGGCTTGGGAGCCGAAG
Source organism: Mycena vitilis (assembly GCA_029203975.1). Lineage (NCBI taxonomy): Eukaryota > Fungi > Basidiomycota > Agaricomycetes > Agaricales > Mycenaceae > Mycena > Mycena vitilis. The sequence goes on along the minus strand of JARGYF010000006.1, from coordinate 405,091 downwards.
GCACTGGACAATAGTCAGCACAATACACAGGTGCGTCAGATTGAAATGCTCACCCTGTAGACGCGGCAAGAGGTTCAGGAAGGGACGCTTTATCCTCGCCGTGGACAACGTTCCGGGAGGTCCTAGGTTTTTTGGGTGATCCCAATGGTTGAGAAGACTGAGACGTCGCGGTCCGTTTCGCAGTAGCGCTTTGAGTAAACATAAGTGACAGAAGAAGTGAAGTTGAACAAATAAAAGCACGCACCTTCGAGTAACGAGCGACGGAGGGAGCGTGCTACAACATGTGAACAAATGCGAAGGGGAAACTCTAGGTGGCACGCACCTGGCCTTGACGCCCGCGGGCTTCCTATACATACTGTCAACAATTGAGACGCAACGAAGCAGCGCTACCAAAATAAGGTCATACCTGTCGTCTACGTCCATCGCCGTTAAGTCCCTGATTGAAAAGTCAGCACCATCCGACTAGTGGCAACTTACTCACTCCTCGGAACTCGACGATATGTCTATAACAGGGTCTGCGTCGACGGCTTGTCCTCTAAATGAAATAAAGCGCAACAATGAGCACGTAGGTCAAACCGAGAGGCAAAACACCTAACCTGGTGCGTTTATTAGTTGGAGGAGTTATCGGCTCGGGCATAAGAGCAGCGGGCAACGAACTGGTGAAAATGTCAGATATACTGCAAACGACGCAGGAGGAAACCAAGGTAGTAGTGGGTAATACTTACGAACTGTCCGAGTCGTCCTCAGAACGAGCGTCAAACGGATCGCTGTGACCAAAATCAGTTACGCAGAAGTGTCGGCAACGCGGAGCGTATACCCGTCATTTATGAACTCCTCTTCGTATCTGCGGTCTAGAGTTAAATTCGCACATTGGGGACTCGAATAAATACTGACCGATCCAGTTCTTGGTCCGACCCGTACGGATTCTGATCATCGACGTCGACGCTAAAATCAAAGAGCTCAAAACAAGCGGATGAATAGGAGAGCAATACAAGTCGCACCTTGGGTCAACCAATACGCCGTCGTTGCTGGTAGAAGTGCGAGTCAGCAGAGTACACGTCACCGCAGGGCAAGGGGGTTCATACCTCTCCTCCGCTTCATCGTCTATCATAGACTTGGATAACACCCGCTTGCGCCTGGCCGCAGGGGCTTTCCTAGATCTGAATTAGTACTTATGCAAGCCCAATGGTGCGGAACCACACACTGAGGACTCTTTTTAGGAGATCTTATTCAGACAAGAGTTAGCGGTTGGGAAGGGAGAAGAATCTGGGAATAGGCTGACTTCGGACCACCGCCCATCTTGAGACACGATAAAAGGATGCTAAAGCAGGTGTAACAAAATCTTCAGGGAATGATGGGGATGGCGTCGAACGCACTCAGATCCAGGACCTACTTATATGAGTCGATCAATCATGTGCTGCCCGACCGACCGGGTGGTAAACCCTGTTGAGGAAGGTAGGAATAAACCATGCGGAGAACGGAATATCCACACGCGGCAGCGGACCATTAAACCCAAAAAGAGGCCAAGGGCACGCAACTGAACGATCAGCGATCATAAATGGAAGCCAATTACTGTGGAGACGGGCCAAAAACCGATGGGGAACAAGCAGCAGAGATGGGAACAAAAAGCGCGCCGCAAATTTTGTCCGGCAGCAGTCAAGAATTCAAATGGCAAAGTCAGGGGCTTCGGGAATACAGGCAGCGACGACTTTGATGCGATCGTGTTGGTTACAAACACATCAGAAAGAAAAGATCGAAATCTAGCTTCAAGACATCCGCTTTCGATAAGTGGGGCGGGAAAAGCTGATAGATCAACGCGCAACAAAGTAAAAACCAAAAGGCGCAATCACGTACCTCCCTTAAGGCTCAGTGCAAAGGCCGTTCTATCCGCACAACTCTCATTAGCATGGACAAGTTCTACGACGTCGTTGAAGCGGGTAAGACGACGGAGGAACTTGTGAAGCACGAAAAACTGACCATTGCATTTGAAGGGAAAATGCTGGAGACCATTAGCGTGGACAGGCGCGGCGCACTTGAGGCGGCGGACAAAGTCGCGATGAAACATTTGGCCGACCTAGATGTGAGGAGATATGCTCGTTCGTCGAGCACACCTGATGTTCTGACAAATAATCAGGCAGACGACATGGACATCATCGAGACCGGCAACAAGAAGAACTGGCGACTCTGCGTCCGCGAAGAAGAAGAAGGCCAAATCTCGGACGAGATCATATTCAGAGTTCAAGGTATCATGCTGAAGAACAACTTGACGCCCAAAAATACTGTTTCGTGAGTGAGCGGCTACATAATCGTCGTGCGAATGGCTAACACTCACCTCAAGTTGTCCTGCCCGTAAGGTCCCGTTCATAAGCCAGCACTTGGAAATATGCGGACTAGACTCCGCGACCTTTCGAGAGGCAATCGCAAAGACCGACGAGGTCAATCAACGGTTCCACGAGCATTTCTCCAGCGTCACTGTTACAGACCTTGCTAGACCGACGTCCTCTCTGGGCCCAGTTCTTGCTGCAAGCAACCGTCTGTTCACGATCAAGACCGACGCACCCACCGAACAAGATACCGAGTTCGTGGCTGGCTTGGATCCGACCGGCGCGTTAGAGAGACTGAAGCACAGAGAATTGATCCACGCGCCGGACAACATGGTGCAGTACTTCAAGTGCGTACCTATTGGCGCAGACAGGTGAGTGGGTCGCACATTCTGTCCCACGGACACTGACACAGGCGATTTTATCAAGTGGCCGGATTAAGTACGAGTGCGCTGTCCCCGGCGTATTCAAAGTGGGAGACATAGTCGAAATCCAGCTGTCCTTTGTCGCCATACAGGTAGCGAACAGCGAGATAAAGGTTACAGCTCGCCTCCAGGCGGTGACGCTGTTGGACGCAACCTTCACGAAGGTAAGCATACTACACAAGCCAACGACACCAACTCTTACAGCAGCAAAGGCGGCCAATACGGCCAGAATCTTGGCACGCATTGAAAACCGGCCCCAGCAAGCGGTCAGGCGTAAAATTGGATATTTCTACGAGGACCAGGAAGAACCAGAAAGGGCGGCGAAGAAGAAGACGACGGAATCTAAGCCGTAGTTGTACCATGATGTTCAAGTTTGGAATGGCCCGCGAGATGACAACGATTAAGACTCGGATCCAAAGTCGTGGAGGGGGCGACAAAGCGTGAGAAGTGGGACGCGGCGATCAGAGGCAGTGCATCGGTTGTTTCATAAAGCGATTGCACAACAAAGACCACAGCCGTAACCAAGAACGTCAAGGAGAACATGAATATATTAGAAAAAAATACATCGCTATATATCGCACAGTCTCAACGCGATACCGGGAGCATGTGTGAAGAACCAGTCCAAATGCCCGACGTCGACTAGGGCAGGGTTCAAATACCCAGTCAGAACGTGGAAATCCTGGAACCCGGACGCGCGCCGATTATGCACCAACTCGATCAAACGCGGCATGGGAATACAAGGAACATGCAAATGCGTAAGAGCCGGACAACCCTTCCATTTTGTGCCCATGTTCGGATAAGTAGCGGTGGACGCCGCCAGAAACGACTTGAAAGCGGTGAAGGAGGCGGCCCGAAGATCCAACGTAGTAGCGCGGTGAAAGAGTGCGAAGATGTTCCGGAAACGACCAGATATAAAGCAGCCTTTGCTGGTGACCAAACGGAAGGTTTGAGCACGAACCGCAAAGACCGCGAGAGACGACGAGAAGCAGGAAACGTCGCCGACCGTGTCACAACGGAACACAAGGGTGTGGAAGCGCGGTAGATTTAAACGCAAGAGCGCGAGGCCCATCGACCGGCACCCGCGGAATCTAACGTCCAGCGTCGTGAGGTTAGGTAGCGGGATCGAGCCGACAACTGTGTCCGGCACAGCTTCGAATTCTATGCCGTGTAAAATGAGGGTATCGAGGGCGTTGGACGCCCCAATCAAGCGACAAAACCTATCCCAGGGCAGGGGGGTATTGACGGGCTGGCGCACCGAGGCCGAGCAGATGTCTGCGGAGAGGTGGGAGGCCAAGGTAAGCGGGAGACGAACGGCGGCGATGGTGAAAGTTGTGAAGGGTGGAAAGGCTAGTTCATTGCAGTCGTCGAATATAAAGTCTGAGACGACAGCCGGGATTACGTCCGTCGCAAGCTGATCGGGGTAGACAATCTCGAAGGCGCGCAGCTCCTTAGTGGGAACCGAGGATAGGGACTGAAGCATAAGCTCCAAAGCGGGGATTGAAACTGCCTCCACGGTGAGTTCGCGGCACGATTGGAAGGCGGTGGTGAGGGCGATTTTGGCTTTGGACATGAACACTTCCACGAGACCTTCCCATGAAGGATCCGTTTCGCTAGGCAATCCCGACGCAGCAGATATGCGCACGGTTATGTCAAGAGGGAGGTTACCGGACCTCATCCGAACGACGTTGAGAATGGTGGCAGGAGTACGGGGAGTGAACACGTAGCGGGTCCAAAAAAGGGGCTGACTGTCAACAGCCAGCTGCATAAGGGGGCAAGAGAGGCGGAGGGCGCATCGGATAGCCAAATAATCGTCTAAGCCGCAAGGATGGATGGCAGCGCGCACGAGTTCCGCTATCCGCTCGAACGCTGGGTACAATGGATGTTTTTCGAGCTCACTAACAAACGTGATAAAGGGTAAGGCAATTGGGATAGAGAGTATTCGCGTACGAACCGTACGGGTGATGGCATAAGGAACAAACTTGGGTGAGGGAAAGGGAAAGAAGATTGAGAAAGGAAGGGACGCAATGATGACGTTAAGCGGACCGATGTTCCGAATCGATGTTGATGGCAACGAAGATACGCCGCCGCCTGTATTGCCGTATCGAAGATCTCAGGCTTGGAAAATTAACTGGCAGGTACGATTGAAACAGACAGTTACCGGTACGACTATTGAGCCCAACAATACAATAAGTCGTGCAGCAACTGGCAACGAATAACTGTACGCGCATGAATTGCACGCTCAGAACCGAATTACCATCCAAGCTCAGCAGTTGGGATGCGCAGATCATGTAAGCGCGTTCCACACATCGATCTGACTCGGGGAACAGGATAAGGCAATTAGTAGCTGTGTGCACGCGGATCTCCCGCTTAGAATAGAATTATCGAGCAGTTTCAGAATTTGGGGTACGAAGATCTTCTAAGCGACTTCCAAACTTCTATTTTACTCGGGGAACAGGGCGGGAGCAGTCAGGAAGAGGAGGCGCACAGCTAAACCGAACGGGTAATAGGGGTGATTATTTTTCAAACGCGTTGAGTAACACAGACATGTTTCAGGAAAACGGGAGTATGTCCGAAAGTGCGTAGGAAAAGTCAGGCGGACAACGGAGAAACGAAGAAGCCAGAGTATGCGAACAGAAATTAAAGCGAGGCACGGCAGACTCATACACCGAATATTTATGAGGCTATAGTCATGGAATATTCTCAAAGGGGCCATCGGAACCATTCAGTGTAACAGTGCGGAGCAAGTAATCGTTATCCATACATCCATTCTTCACGACGCCTGTACAAACGTCCTCAATGAAATGTCACATCTCGTTAACTGCCGCAATCCTCCGAAGAGCCTCTAGGAGGAGGCTGTTACACTCGTCAACTGTACGAACATAGTTAGACGCAGTAAGGAGGAAGGACATAAACAACGCACCTTTACCGGCGGATATGGAGCTATCGAATTTGGTGATATACTCCCACTTCAACGTGGTGGCCAACGACCGAGATTGGGCATCGAGGATGGAAGAAAACAGGGCTGGAGGGTACAGAGAAAACAACGAGGCCAAATCGGCGCACTCGACGGTATAGCACGAATCCGTCATGATTATAGCACGGACCACGTCCGGGCGGCAGGGTCCACGGTTGAAGTCGTTAATGAGACGCTGGCGTTTACCAATCACAGGGAAGCGACCGATCTCGTCCACTATCTCCTTGTTGCTCCGCATACCGGATTGAATAACCTAAAACCAGGAGAGGGGGACATAAGTTTAGTGCGTTCACGAGGCCAGACAGGGAGGCAACGCACTTCGTACATGCTCTTGGTAGGACAATTATCATCGCCCAGCGCGCGCTGGCTCATGAGCAGAACGAAACTAAACATACACCCGAATTCGTGGTAAACAGCACGAACAAACGGACAAAAACAGAAACGCACCAATGCTGCGATAGATAATCGGATGATTGATGCGCAAGGTCGGCGCTATACACCGCCCAACGAAGGGCGGAAAGCCTCCAATAGTCCAGCCACTTGAGGAACCGTCGAACTTCAGGGGGCATGTGCAGACCGCTATAGTTGTCGAACAGAGTGTTACGATCGATACAAAAGCTGCGATGGCCCGGCCAGTCCAAAGCCTGACACTCGGGAGAGCAGTATCGAGCGACTTTGCACTTTGAGCATTGGCGAAGAACGGGACGCCCGGACCCTTCGCAGTTGAAGCAAGTGGTCCTAGAGCCAACGGGGAAAACAACCGCGTCCATGGCGAAGCGTTGAAAACACCATGAAAGTTTATCTTGCTTATATAGGTGACAGTCGCATCTCATTAAAGATGATCGCATCATTGATCAGATCCGCATCGGTAACAGCCGGTTCCGGGTACGACTGAGAACGGATATGTGCGCGTCCAATGAATCCAGATACCAAACAAGGAGTAAACTAGTATAATCTCCTCTACATCTCGCTTATTTGAGATGGTACCAATACTTTTGCCATGCGGGATCCACGTTCAGTATACCCACTCGGTCCTTGATCCAACCCAACTGTTTCGTGTCGAGGCCACAGTCGAACATATAACGCACAGACAAGGCGTCCAGCACAGGTTTGGTAGAGTTCCGGCTGTCCACGAATTCCTTCAGTTCTTGGAACCGCATATCAGAAAGGACAAGTGACCGCAGGAGCGGAAACACCGAACGACCCCCTGATCTGAGCGCACCGAAGAACATGGATGACGACATGGACATGTCGCAATGCAACACTCCCGGCATCAAACTGAACAGCTCCACAATGGAACGCTGTTCGCAACGATCGCCATCCACCACAAGGTAATCCACCCGCTCCAGCAAGGACGTGCAACCGACGAGCACGGAAAGGTCGGGAGGTCCGTCCAGGAATACATGGAAGTTTCGAAGCTTCGGGGCAACGATGCTGGACACCAGCCTACCAACTGTTTCGTTCCCAGCCATCCGCAACTGGAATTCCTCCAGGCAGAGCATTTTCAAATCCGTCAAAGCGACGGACGAAGCATTACAGCAAAGGCCGTTGACAGAAAGTCTTCGAAGCATCAGCGCGGACGCCAACAAGGTGTGAAGCTGCACGATATCGGGTGCGACAGCTTTGGAGAAATACTGGAGTACGAGGGTGGTAACGTTGGCGTAATATATGTGATGGGTCCAAGTGAGAACCAGGCCGGAAAGTCGAATAAATGAAGGCCCGCGACCGGTCGGTATAAAGCCGGATCCGTGCGACACAGCTACAGCGAGATAATTGGGTAGATATGATGTCGCCATAGCCGCCATGGAATTTACAGGCTCGCTGACAAGAGCCAAGTAGCGCAGCCGGGGCATAGGAATAGCCGACATCATCCCGGTGAACGTTGTGAGGGGGACAATGTCCGCAGCTTCCACGCTGAGTTGCTTGCAGTGGGGGAGGAAGGATAGGAGGGAATGCAGGGTTTCATCGACGGACAACTGATCGCCGGTTGCTGAAGTCCACAGAATATATCGATCCAGTTCCACAATGAGGTTCAACGAGTGGCCGTTGAACCTGGAGGTCCATAAGTCAAATGTGGACCGTAGCCTGAGCGGGCGAACCACATAGGACGACCAGAAGCTTCCACAGGAAACGACGGCCAAACGCCAACGACGGCATACCAAGGAGAATGCACCCCTGTTGTCGAGGAAGCGACCGCGAGATCCAAAGTAAACTCCGCAGCCAAGCAACAACATCTCTACCAGTATCTCCGTAGCCAGATAACTGATGGGTCTGCAACAGTCAATTAGCAAACATCAAAAGAAGGTGCAAGTTGCGCCACAAACGATAGGTTGGAATTGCTAAGAAGAGCGTGATAATATTTATTCGAATGCACTAAGATAGGTGCGGCTGCCAAGGGGCGAAGGGACATCGTGCAGGGTGAACTAAGCAACTGTCGCACAAAAGGTCGTATATATAGGCGAACGAAAAGTAGGAACACAAGGCGCTCGATGGGGTAACTAGACAGATGAGTAACACAACCGAGAAATCTGATGAACGCGAAGCCAATCGTCCAGCTCCGCCTGTTCATCCCCAGAAAGCGAGTCCAACGTAAGGGAGGCCAACTGACTGTATCCGGTATGTTTTCTCACCGACAGAAGACGCTTTAGCTGATCCGGCCCGATCAAGTCCAGATCCAAATGGGTTAGAGTGGGGCAAGCGTTCCAGTTGACGCCTGCAGAGTAGGTGTGCGCATCCAATACTAGGGAAGAAGCGTGAAACAAATACGCCAGCCAAGCCGGGGATGCGTGGCGAAGATCAATACGGTCCACCGCGTGGAGCATGGAAAAAACGGTGTAGGCCGTGGAGTCGCCGCCGACCCAGGGCAACCCGCCGACCGACGATGGCGTAACGATTTTCAGGGTGGAAACGACGGACATCAGGACGCCACAAAAAGAGAGGCAGACACAGTCTGCCATGGTAGCGATATGAACGACGAGCGCGTTCAAGTTCGGGAGGTTAATGCAAGCCAGCATGCGCGCCATGGTAGAGTTGCCCGCGAAGGAAAGCGAGAGGACCGTGATGCTGAAAAGGGGGGGAGAGACTCGGATATAAGCCGGAGAGTCCACGAAGACGACGCTGTCTAAGACCAAACGAGTGTATGTCCCAGCCGAATCGACCAGCTTTACGAAATCTGACCATTCCAAATCGTCTCCAGATGACTGGTAGAGGGAGCTGGAAGTCGTAGTTGTATGGACCTGCGAGCAGTGGGACTTGGCCCTCGTGGTAGGACGAATACTCAGCTCGAGATGGCGATAGAACATGGGACCGAAAGGAGGGTCTGCGTCGAAACCGGAAAAGGTGGAGATATTGCTAGTAAACTGCAAGAGCGTAGGTAGCTCAAAAGATACCGCCAAATAGCCCAGGACAGAGGGCGTCGCATCGCGAACTAGGTGGAGGAGCCTCTCCGCCTTGTATCGTGACGGGGCTTCTACAGTGATACCCGCACAACGGGGCACAAAGCCGCGCATAGCGCGAGCAGCAGAAACGATGTAGGAAGTGGACACGTTGCTGTTGTGAAGCCAATGAACCCCGAAAGGAGTATCCGGAGTGGGCAGCCTGACAGTTAAATGGATTGGAAGACTCCCTGCAGCAGCGACTGCGTCGTTGATGGTGGGGAGGGAATCAGGGGTAAGGAGGATGTGGTCCCAGAATATAGGGTAGCGGTTAACGTATTCCAAACACGACTTGGACAAAAGCTTGATAGTCGTCCGGCTGAGGAGGAAGTCCGATATTTTGTCCCAATCTTCGTGCTCGACGCAGGCGTCGAACACAAGGAGCACAATCTCCCAAGGAAAAGTCGGCTGAACATAAATTAGACTGACGTTCTAAAGAACCAAAATTATCACCGAATGGGCGCCGGACCTTATAAGGAATAATTGCAGCAGGCATTGGACGGGCCGCAATATCCATTTCATGCGATTTAGGGGAAGGTGCCGATGTGTGTGCGCACCACCGAAGTACAGACTTGGGATTACGGTCAAACAAATCGTTAAGAAAGGCGTAAAACAACCGCGGTACGAACCGGAGACGTTTCCATAGTGGAACGCGGTTTTACCAAACCAGATGGTCCTACGAGCTCAGGCGGCAGCACGAAAGACAGAGACAGAGTCATTGGAAGCAATCTGATGAAACGGTGGGAGTGGGGAAACCGCGGGAAAGGACTTACGCGTGATAAGTAACCGCGCCTAATACACCCGACATCAACGAAGATCAAGTAACACACACTCACTCGCATCAGCTCCGCATGATCAGTCGCTACTGCCTGAAAACGCGCGATACACCAACATCGATCAGGCGGTTTCTGACGAATAAGGGGGAGAGCGTATAGCCAAGGAAATAAGTTCAGCTGACAGTACAAAAAGGTTCGGGTTACCGGGTACACTAAGACATGGAGAAACGTAGATCCAAGGCGATGCTGAGCATCTCAGCCGGGCTAAGGAACATATTGGTGAGTACGCAGTCGGGAACAACCGCGGCTATAAAGTCCATGAAGATACTTGATGAAGAGGGACGCTCTGCGAAAAGAGTATGCAGAGTACCACAAGTGGATACTGTGTAAATAGCAACGACCGCCAGTAAATCTTCAGGACGCTCGTGGCCGACGCACAAAGTGCGGAGAGGGATCAAGGGAAGATCGCTGTCGGCAGCAATGAAACGAGTAACCGACCATTCCAGGAACGACACAAACGCGGCTCCCGAGGTACGGGCTAAATCCAGCGTTCTGATGGAACGCATGCGGTCGAGGAGAACGGAAATGCCATCCCTAGATCTGCAATCTCCCCGAAGCTCGAGCTCCACGACGGTCGGCAAAAAGTTGCACAGGAGGAGGGGAGTCATATCGTCCCAAGCGGTGCGACGTGCGATGAGAGAGCGTAGTCGAGGGAAGCGGAGACAACACAACAAGTCGTGAAAGTGCTGTCCGAGGTCGCCGGTGGGGAGGGATATGTCAAACAATACTAAGGAAGAAGAGGCGAGGACCTTATTAGGTGGTATGGGGAACGGTGGAGTGTCGCCCAACCGAAAGACGCGCAATTCGGATGCACGCTCGAACATAGACTGCAAAACGGGAAAATCTAGTTTGCATTCCGGCTCGAGGTCGCCCAAGTCCACTTCGGTCAGGGATTCAAACAGGCCGGGCAAACCCCAATGAAGCGGTGTAGCAACAAGGGAGAGACTGTTTAGATTCGAGAACTGATTGAGAAACCACGGGGCGGCTCGAAGAGGGAAGCGATAGGAATCCGAGGAAGGCGCATCGAAGTCGCTGTATCCATGCATATATTGATAATAAAGATGCAAAGATCGCAGGGAGGGAGCTTCGAGGGAGGCGCAGAATCCGCGAATGAATTGGAATAGAGCTGGATGCTCAGTGTTCAGGTGGAAGGACTCCCATCGGCAAGATATAGGGCCGAGCAGAGAGAGGAGGGTCTGCAGACGGGGATACAGGACGGACGGGGGATCACCACATTCCACGTATGGCAATTCGCCTAGCGTTATTTTGACGTGTACTCGCGCGGACGACGGTATGCGGGTTAGCACGAATTTCAAGGCGCTCGGATACACTAGGAGGTCCAAGTGAATGGCGGTCCAGAAAGTGCAGTCCGTGTGCACAAGCGTCTAAGAATTCGGTCAGTGCGGGCGCGTCAAGGATGCTACCACGGACCGACCCTGATGCATCGAGAGACAGCGCACAACACGGCACGCCCATTGGCATGGGCTTTACCGTCCTTCATGGGGTCGACCAGAGACATCTTGAATGTCTTGGACCATAACTCAGCGGGCATGATGCTCAACAACCGGGCCATCTGCGGTAAATAAAAAACTGCCGATTAATGCTAATCAATTGGGAACGGCAACAGGAAGGGACAGTACAGCAAAATCGTCGGCCACAACAACAGGATGCGAGAAAGGGGACACAACTGAGAGGGAGTCCATGAAACGAAATCACCAGAGAGAGGGACAGGCGGCACCCCGTTTAAAAGAACGATCGGCCATCGCAAGGCCGAACAACAATTTAGATCCACTCGAACACGGGGCTATTCTCGAGGAGCGCAATGGTGCATCAGATCTGTTCGAACCAGGATACACGCGGAGTGATGGAGCACGCAAACCCATCCGGTGCGAACAACAACAGGGGGAGCGCCAAACGTGGAGACCGCATAGACCCAAATCGACCGGCGGGAGCAGAAGCTCAAAGTAACTGATCATTAGCAAACGACGGAAGCATGGAAATGGGAGGCGGATACCGGCCACCCGGACAGCCTGATTAAGTGATCAGCCGCAGAAGTATAAAGTCTGGATAAGCAAGAGCGTGAACAACCGGTTATCTGAACAGGCGATACAATGAAAAGGGAGCTCACCGTAAATCCAAACGTTGCGTCCTGCCCGTCAAAAAAATCTGACCAGCGTTGCAGTGCGCAGACAACACCATTACGGGCAAGCGGTCGAAATCGGAGGGCAGTACAACAGATTGGGAGATGAGCGAGACCGCACACCCAGACGTCAGCAAGGTACGCGAAGTCAAGTAGCGTCCTGAATCCTCACTCACTTAGCGACAATCAGGAAGCGTCCAGCGCGTCAGATGCCATCCCTGGAGAGAAAGAAATTGCCGCGGTGAGTACAACGGCATGTACAATACATTCAGAAAACTCACCTGGACCAGATTGAATACCCGACGGAGTACACAGTCCATTACTTGACAACAGAAAAGGCGGTGAACGACGTGCTCCGCGCGGTCCGGGACGGTGTAATCGGATTTGACACAGAGTATAAGCCGAGGAAACCGACCGCAGACGAGACGTTCATAGAGAACATCTTTGCGAACGTCCCAGGCAACAAACGGTCGGGGTTAATGGTATGGCAGGCATTCCAGCTCAAAGATGGGGGGAAATTCAAGATCTGTTGGGACAACATTGGTCTATGCGTCGTACAGATCGCTAGAGGCGACAACGTGTGGTTGATGAACATGAACAAAATCAGAGGCACGTCGCGCTTGATGCAAATAATGTTGACGCTTACCGATCGACAGCTTTCCCGAAAGAGCTGGAGCGCGTTCTCGAGTCACACGACATAGCTAAAGTCGGGGTTGGCATATCGGCGGATCTACCCGTTATATGGAACGACCTGGGCTGCAACATCAACAACGCAGTGGAGTGTGGCCTCATGGCTAAACTAGCGGACCCGGACAGATATAAAACCTCACCTTTCACCAATCTGTCCCTCCAACAGAGCGTTAGCGACGTGATGGGTTACATCATTTCCAAAGATTTGCAGAAATCCAACTGGAAGGGGGACCAGAACGGTGACCTTTCCGACGAGCAGATGAAATGTGAGAAATACAAACCGTCTCGATCGAACGGGTTAACTAACATACCGTGACAGACGCCGCCATCGACGCGCATGCATCGCTCCGACTGTACGAAATTCTGGCGCCGCTCCTCGAGCAGAAAGCGAAAGACATTCAAAAGCCAATCCCGAACGGATGGTATACATTCAACGGGAAATTCGGGTACACATTCAGGAGGGAACTGACCGTGTGGGATAAGGACGCGCCTTGGTCTACGGCGGATTGCACTTGGTTTTTCGGGGGGAAGTTTCAAGGGTACTATCCTTAATGTACTGAAAGCCGGTCGGATAAACGAGACGCGTTGAACTCAATCGCGGGAAAAAGAAAGCGGCTCTGACAGAAGCGAGTCAGCGGAGATAACAATCTCACACAAACAACAAGCCAATCATATTACGTATTGATCCGGCTGACGTTCGTCACGTAAGGACCTCCTAAGAGGAAATAAACGGACCAAGGGGAATCACGACGATTAAGCTACCTAATAAGTTTCGTACTCGACTACATAGTTAGGGCTGTAGAAACATTCGGATACCATAGCCTCCAGAATTCGAACAAAGCCGTCGTACCTGTGAGGCCTTGGGAGACGCAAACTTCTGATGCGAGCGCAAGTGTAGGTAGAACCCTCCGAGTACAAGGACAATAGAGACAATAACGTAGCCAACGAAACATCCCCCACTGAGATGTGAGCGAGGGGTAATATAGGTAAACTCGGGCAAGAAGCGGATCTGATGCAGCTCCAATCACGCAACGCAAGAACGGCGCAATTAGACTCCGTTAAGTCGATGGCTGTAACCATCAGGAGGACAGGGAACAGAGAGAATAAGGCTTCACGATCGTCCCAATCCCCTCTAATAGCCAACGTTCGCACAGAGAACAGGAAACCATTACAGCCAAGAATAAACCCGGGCGAAATCCACCGTTCGCAGCTTAACACCAAGGCCTCCAAACGAGGAAAGCACAGGCGCTGTACAAACTCGCGCATATGGCCAGGCGACGTCGAGTATGGGAAGTGTAGATCCAAGGACGTGACGCTGCAGCTTGTAAGATGCCCACTGTCCGGGAGAGGAAACGCGGGGAGGTTTCGCAGACGCAAGGTGGTTAGGTTTGGAGATTGAGCGAATATATCCTCGAATCCGCGCCAGTCTAGATGGTGACGGATGTCCGAGATAGCGAGCGAGACGAGGTCCGAGCGAGACGCCAGCTCCGTCCAGTGCATGGAGATACAGTGGGAATGAACGAACGCCGGACCCGACAGCGTACTCTGAAACCAGCGGAGAGGTTGGCCCGAAGGGTCCGACGACGGACGACCCAGCTCGGGCACGAAAGAGTCGAAGATGTCGTCTTCATACTCCACGGTCACGCTCCGTAGGACAGGAGTGAGGAGATTAGCGCAGGCGGAATGAACGTGATGGTAGATCGAGGGATAAGAAGTGGAGAAGGTGAACGTCTCCCAACGACCAGAAAAAGGGGTAACCACCGCCAGCAAAGAATCGATCGTGGAGAAAACATCGGCTGGAGAGGAAGACAGCTCCTCGTCGTCGAGGTGATCGAAGGATAGCTTGAGCCGAATGAGAGCGGAGTCGGACAGGCGGCCGACTGCGGCAAGGAGGCCAGAGACAGATATGCGGGTATCGATGTGAATGCTAGACCAAAAAGACGAATCCGATAGAATCAAGGTCTGGGACGAGCAATTAAGGGACGACACATATTTCAAGAACCATAAACGTACTCTAGAAGCTCGGGATACAGCAAGAAGGCGCAGGCGAGCAACATCGTGTGCCCTTGAGTCCAGCATGGCGTCTGGCAACACATGGTGATAAATGTCTGTCCATATCTCGCACGGCACGGCTATAAAGGATTTCATCCCCTAGGCAAGTTAAGCACTCGCACGACGCGGACCAAGCGAACATACCGTGAAATCGTCCACGACCTCGACACTCCCGACGTACATGGACGCTTGAGACAGGTCCATGTTATATCATCAATAGCATCAGCGAAAACAAGCGCGGTAAAACAAACTGAAAAAGATCCGGTCAGCATCCGAGGAGCAATCAATAAATTGGGTGCTGATGAAATGGCAAGACACAGCGGCACTTGCAGGCAAATGAATTAATAAGCGAAGGCTACAGAACGTCTGGTGTAACTGTAAGGTCCGGCACAAATAAACGAAGAACACAGAAGGAGTCATACTCCGGAAAAGTAATCGGCAAGGTTAAATTGTGGCGGATCTCGATCCGCAATATGCGCATGCGCTCGCGCGATTGACGGGCCGCCACGAAAGAAACCAGTGACCGCACATCCACATGGCCAACCGTCAAACGGCGCAGACGCGGGCAGATATCAGGGGTGAGAGCCAACTGACGAACGTACACGTCACCAGGACAAATGAACTCGGCGGATACGAGACCGGAGAGGGCGAGGAGGAACAGGTGAGCTTGAGTAGGAGTGCCCGCGTAGCCGTCGACCAGGATATCTTCTATGGTGGACAAACCGGGCATAAGCACGACGGTTCCCCAGTCGACCATGCTAAAATTATAGAAACGGGCCTTCTTGAGAAGGGGGGCGTCCATGGTCAATAGGAGGGTGAGGACGTTTTCAGTGTGTTCATCCCCCAAAATCGTGATGACTTCCAAAGTGGGCAACGAAAAACGAGGAGCAAGGATAGAGCCCGGAGGAAACCGAAATATACCGCCTCCAAAGACCAGCTCCTCGAGATGGACCACGCTGGTGAGGGAGGCAACAAGCTCGGGAACGAACTGGCGAAGTGCAAGATGTATATCACGGATGCAGAGGCACCGGAGTCCGATTAAATGGGCCGAAACGAAAGGGATAGGCACGCCGATGACCTGCATGGATACTATCCTCGGAAGATGCGTCGCGAATATAGGGCGGGGATTGTTAAGGATGGACAGACAGGATCGAGGATGAAAAGGATCGTCGTCGTCGACAGGACACCCTAATAATAGATGCTTAACACCAGGGCCCGGGACGCCGCCCAATACATCCAGCACGACGTCGAGGAAAAGGTTTGTTCGCGTCCAGATACACACTCGCATCCAACGGTCGACGGATGGCAGAGCAGCGATTAAGCACCTGCGAGACGATTCCATACGCGCCGCGAAGTCGAAACCTTCCAAAAACGATGTTTCGCCCGCAGATTCTGGCAGGAAAACATCCCCGTCGGAGGAGAGCCCCAAACTGTCGCCTGACGATGTAGAAGACGATTCGGAGGAGGAATCGTCGGCCAGGATATAGCATCGAGAGGTGGACAAGGCAGAAGAGGCGGGTGAATCATGGGAAACGACGGAGGGTGTGAGCGAGGGCGGGCCATCCAAATACTGAGGGGAGGTAACGTTTAGGTCCACCGTGACGTCCATGGGCATATTTTGGATGAACCGCAAGTGAAATTCCACCTGCTCGGGGGGCGTGTAGCACTGAATATGAAGTTTGGTCCAAAAAAGGGGGGAGGTGTAGCTGTACCTTTGTTGCAATGTACCCGCCCCCGGCAGGGGGGTACATTGGAATAAGGGCACAAGTCTGCCGGGCGGCCGGTATGTGCCTTTAATGCAATGTACCTTTGATCTGACCCCTTTGGGAATTATTCCCGTGCCGCCGCTTTTATTTCCGTGCCGCTACTTTTCCAGGCTATACGCTGTTGACTCGTATTTATTTCCATGCTCGATACGGGCGTAGAATATTTTACCCCGGGCTTTCCAGCACTCGGGCGGATAATCGGCCTAATGCGTGTGTGGTCCGATGTGCCGTTTACATCAGGTGCACGGCATCCCCGGCTTGTCAGTCACCTTGTTGTCAGTTGTGTACTCTCCAAGCCTATCCGCCCTTTTTCCTTCGCCCACCCATGGAGGATCCGACTGACCCGCCACTCCCGACGGCGCCGGCTACGCCCGTCATCCTTCGATCCCCCTGGCATACAGTCGCTCACGCTACCGCGACGGACACCCTCATCTCGCACGTTCATCCTCGGACGTGTCGTCCTTCTTTCGCCCAAATCGCACGCCGTGGATTTTCGTTGTTTAACGGCGAGAATGTCGAGCATATGTGGCGCCGTGTATCCCAAGTCAGTGTCGATGTGGTGGAGCAATCCTGGGCGCTCAGCAATTCCTACGCCTCGGTCTCGCGGCCCCTCATGCCCCCAGGTCGTCGCCACGACCTTCTCGACTCGGGGCAGCGCACGCCCAAGCGTTCTCGCGCTCAGTACGACTCTGCTTCCGTCGAAAAAAAGGTTCGTGTGCTGGCACATTTAAAAATCCTTCTCGCTCACCTACACAATTTATTACAGCCTCTCCTTATCTGCCGCGCATGCCCCTAGTTCAGCGTACACCATACTTTCCGTTGCCTACAAATAAATGTTCTGTTTTCATGTCGTCCTACTTTACCTCTGTGATTCTCGTCTTGTCTGAAATCAAAAACTATGGAATCAAAATCCTTTTTCTCGGAACAGCCTGTGTTGAACAGTTACTGAACCTCCACATACAGCCATTAAACGACGTAAAGCATACGACAAAAAGAAAAGAAAAGAATCGGGCAGGAGGATCATTATCGACTTAGGTACGACGCGCGCGTTTCCTGAGTGATGGCCATCAGCAAGATCTAATCAGCTCCGATAACACTCACTTCAGGGGCTCATTCTCCTTGTCCGTTAAGGAACTAGAAGGCAACTTGCGTTTGCGCGTCGTCCGCGGCTTCCCAGCTGGCTTCTTCACGGCCGCTGTCTTTGCCGCCTTCTTGCCGCTGTGCATCACCCGATCAATACGTGTCAAGGGGAAGTCGCGCACTCACCTTGATTTTGGCACCGTCTTTCTCGCAGCCGCAATCGCACCCCGAACGTCTTCGACCGCCAGCCTCCATTCTGCGAGGAGCTGTTCTGCGTTGGGAGACGCTGCCGCCGCGTCTCCCCACCACAATAACGCCCCGACATACAGCAAGACCCCGTTCCGCCCCGCCATTTTTCCCAGGTCCGCCCAATCTTCCGACGACGCCTCCTCTTCACCACCTTCTCCCTCCTTCTGCCCTTTTGCCTCCACGAGGTCCCACCACGTCCACCAACGAGCGGCAAACGTCTCCTCCTCGCAACGAGGCCCAATTTCTGAGCACAGGCTCATCAACGACCCCCACTTGCGATTGTGTTTCATAAAGGTTTCGATTTCGCTAGGGCGGGTCTCTGAGCTGCGCGGCGCCAGCAGCAGGCCTTTCAACGGGAACCCCCATGCTCTCTCCAATCCAATCAACTCTGACACACACTCCTCCCACACCTTCCCTCCCCATGACTTCCCGCGCGCAAAACCGCCAAACGCAGAGCGCAGCTCGTCGCTCCAGCCTGTTGTGTCCTGTCCCCATATCCCCGCGTCTTCGTCCGCCTCACCCTCCGCCCTGTTCGCGCCTTTGTCACCCCCTTCCGGCGCCGGAGGCTTTGTCGTGGCTGGGGGTGGTGGTGGATGCCTTGCAGGCGTTGTGCTGGGCGGAGGCGGGGGTGGACGTGGGGGCGTTGTCATGGGCGGGGGCAGAGGAATTCTTGCGGGCGGCGGCGGCGGTGGGGGAGGCGGTGGAGGCGGCGGTGGAGGGGCGGGTGTCGTCGTCGGTGGTGTTTCCGTCTCCACACCTCCAGCACTTGCGGGCGCCGTCTGCCCACCGTCCTTGTCCACCTCTGGCTGTTTGGGACGCCCTCGCCATGCCGGCTTTGGTTTTGGTCGCGCCCGCCCCGATAGCTCTGTCCCCGCCTCCTCCTCGTCATCGTCGTCGCTATCGTCATCCTGGTCGTCCTTGTCCCGGTTGCACATGTTCAGGGGAGGAAGCCCGTTCTCGTCGAGCCCGTTGTAGCTATCCACGCCCAGCCCCTCGAAATCGAATTCCCCCGGCATGCCAAATTGGGCGAAATCGTTATTCAGATCGTAACCAGTGCCGTAGTACTGGTCCGCCCCGCCAAACAAGTCGGGCATCGAAAGTAGCGACTCCAGTGGACGCACGTCGGGGGTGAAGCGGTTGGGGTCTGTGAATAGTCGCACCCCCTCTCCGAGATGCCCTGCGACCTCCTGTGCTACTTCGCTCCCTGGCGCGCGTGCCGATGTCGGTGAGGGTGGGGGCGCTGTTTCTTCCTCGCTTTCGACTGCCGGTGGTGTCTTCGTTCCAGTTCCAGTGTCCTCGTCCAAGCCTTCACCAGACGGCGCCGCCGACGCGGCCGTTTCCTCAGCCATCGCCATACCATTCAGGCTCCGCGCGCGACATTCAGCTTCAGCTAGGGTAACATGTCATCATTTAGTCTTACGCACTGCAATATATAGGACTTACTGAAGCAACGGTGTGAAAACTCGACGAAACTGCGTTGCGTAGCATCAAACCCCGCCCGATCGTATTCAGGCCAGATTCGAGGCACCATCCCATTTGTCTTTCCCGAATGTATGCTAAACTTCCATGAGAACGCTACACGGAATGCGCAAGAAATCAAGATGTACCTTCTAACCTCAATTCTCCCGCCGCGCTCAGGCACCGGTCCACACATCAAGATCACGACATTCATACCAAAACGCTCATGGGCGGAGTCCGCGAACGGCTGCAAATAGTAGGCTGCATTGTTCAGTGCCCTATCGCGCTCTAAGTTATCTTTTTCTTCGTGTCATGAATTTGATTGACTTACACACTATATTCCTCCGCCGTGGTAGGGACTTCGCCAGAGACGGCCATTTCGTACGCGTCCCGCGCGCGTTTATCGTCGGCCTCCCGGGCAGCCAGGACCTCCTGCTTGAACTCCACGGGTTCCGCCAGCCACGCCTCCTTCGTAACCTTGTTCCGCAAGGTAACGGGTTTCGGCGCGTTTGGAAGACGTGACGCCGCCGCCCAACGCGTCGAAAACAAAGGCTTGATGCGGCGGTCGTAGAAATGGCGCGAATAATAATGCAGGATTCGCGTTTTCACGGGCTGCGGGGGGTCCAGTTCTGGCTTGTCAAAGATTGCGCGAAAAGAAACTTTCTTCGTCTTCTTCTCGACCGATCGCCCGTACGTGCTGTTAAACCACACCCCAATTTTCTGGTACGCCATATGATCAGCTTGGGGAATCCATTGCAAGACACTGACTTACTTTGCGAAGTGTTTTGAAGAATTCCGCTCTCCGCTCGCCTTCCTCTGGTGTCAACTCGTCAACATCCTCGTCGGGGTCCACGTCTTCGGCCACCGTCTGTCCCTCCTCGAGGTCTTCCGTCCACTCCAGATTGTACCCATAAATTCCTACGAAGGTATTGGCGACGCCCGTGTAGAAAGTCCCCGTGTCCTTGATCTCCGCCGCTGCCAAATAGTCGTCGCGCAAGCCCTCGAACAAAACTAGCTTTGTGCCATGTACCCAGGAAGTGACCCCCGGCTTGACTGGTGCTTGGCCCTTCCGTGCGCGACGTCTTGCTGCTGTTCCTGCGCGCGGCATGAAGTTTTTGGTAACGCGTGAGTTACTAGTCACGCATCCGTATCTGTCCCCTCATTTGAAATATAAACAAGGTCACGCACACGAAGGGAGACTCAGGCAATTTGATTCATACAGTACATAAATTTAATATTCCCCCTCGACCTCGACCTCAGGCCCCCTCTCCTCGTCCTCCAAAGCAAATATCGAAGCATACAGAAGATCTCGTGTCACCAGCATGTCGGGCTCCTCGCCCCGACGCTGCATCTCAATGTAGCGCTGTTGAGAGCGCAGCCTACAGCATGACGATGAGCAACATCGACGACCGAAGAGGATAAGGACGCACGCGCTGCTCGACACGATGCCATCTCCACGAATGGCAAAATTCACGTGGTTGCGAGATGCTGACGCAGAGCCCGAGGTCGACGCTGAGGGCAGTGGGCTCGCCTCCCGCTTCAGATCCGCCTTGCGGGGCGAGGTGTTGACAAACTGCGCGGTGTCCCGTGTCGGTGTCCTTGCCAACGATGTCGGTGTTGCGACAGTCGGATCGACAGGGTGCGGGTGGACGCCCAGCGGGCACAACCGCTGCCACGCGTCGATACACTCTTCCACCGAATAGTATCCGCGGTGCGCGCTGTCGGGGAAGCCGGACACGCTCTGTTTTGCCTCCAACCTGAACATGACTCAGGCCTTGGGAAGCACAACACTGCTGTCGACGCACCAGTTATCGTGAATACCGACCCTGTGTCCCTGAGACACAAGGTGAAACGGATATCCGCCGCCCGCAGACCTGGCAACTCCCGGCGTCCCATAAAAAGGGGGAAGGCAGTAATAGTGCTCGTCCTTCCCATCCACGCGGTCGTCCATCACCAGAAGGTCCATCGGCAAGTTTGTTGGCACGATTTTTGGCAGAGGGGACGACATCGAGTGGAAGGTAGCAGGGAGATGGTGGTAGATTGCGGCCTGATTGGGAAGCGACACGTGAGTTTCCCTTTCTTTGCGTCGATCGTCCTTTTGCTTTGCCTGATGCCCATCCCACCGCCTGTCCTCGTACAGGACTCAGTTGAAGGTCTGCTTCGTAACTACCTCGCCCGCCACCACTCACGTCAAAACCTCAGACTTCCAGTGCCGATTTGAATGTACCTCGATTGAGCACATCTGGCGGACGCGAGATCGCAGCGTCGTCCGCAATTATAGTCAGTTCCTCCTTCTGCGCACCCGCATGCAGGCGCGGATAGGTATGTGATTTGAATGGTCTCAACTGCCCTGCCTCATTGATATTGCCTCGTCTTCCAGCTTGCTGCAAAGCTACCGCGAGCCGGCGCAGCGCCATTTACCATCCATTCCAGTTCAGACGTTGGCTGGAGCAACACAAGACGGGTATCCCACCCCCCGAGGACCTATTCGGTGGCGCGCCTCATGTGCCGGGTCTGTGGCACTCCTATCGCAACACGGATGGTAGCTGGGGCCCCGAAGGAGGGATTATGGATGCCTCCCGCTGGCTTCCAGCACGGCGCGTCGACGACTGGTCGTGGCATACGCCCCCACTGGCACGGAGGCCTGGGCACCCCGACCCGAACTGGGATGGCACTCCCATCCCGAAGACTCCCGGCAAAGGCAAGCGCCGGAAGCTGCGTCGACACGAAGCGGAGCGCCACCTTGCGTTATTTCACGACGCCCAGAGCCGCGCCGTCGGATGGGAAACAGGCACTGGTTGGGGGGGTGATTGGCTCACCGAGCCTCAGTGGGAAATGAGGTTGGCTGAACCTCGGGCGGCGCTGGAGCGCGCACGGGAGGCACTTGCCGTGTATTATATCATGTAAATTAGTATTTACATGTTATAATTACCACTGGTCCTCGTCTTCGCCCGACTCTGAGCTCGCCTCGGGATCCGACCAGTAGTGTCGCGCTTTCGGGCGCTGTTTGGTGTCCTTGCCCGCCGCGGCGTTTCGCAAGACAGCCGCGCGGCGTGCACGCTGCGCGATTTCCTCGCGATATCTGTGGTCGGGCTGAGTGACGCGTAAGGGGTGTGTTTCGAGCTCGACCCACTTCTCTCGATATCTTCGCTGCGCCTCTCGATGTTGTGCACGTTTGGCATCCGTCTGGGTGGCGCGATTGCGAGCCATTCGCTGTCGGGTTTGCTCGCGACATTTTTCAAGATGTCTGGGAGGTGTGAGTCACAGCCCAATGAGTAAGGACGGGCACATACGTCCGACGATACTTGCGATAGGTTGCGAGGCGGCGCAGGTGGCGCTCCTCGTCGTCGCCGCATTTCGTCAAATGGGATGCAGGCATATGACTGGGTCGTGGCACTGCCCAGAGATCCGCGGTCCCAATTGGGACGGATCGCCGACCTTTTCGAGCGATAATTAGCTTATGTAAGGCGAGCGCGCTCCAGGATTTCTTGCATACGACGCGACGATTGCATCTTGGGGGCTGCTCATAACGCGCATTACGTTTGTTAACTATGTTGCAGCCCGTATTTGCCAAGAACTGCGGACACTTTTTGTGAGCAACAATATATGCATCTGGGATTCAGCTTACTGTCCTTCACGCCGTGGTTTCTCCAGGATATTGAGTTAGTCTTCTGTTCATTTCAATTTTTTTGCGCCGGTGGGTAGTCATTCTCCACTGGAACTCATCAGGCCTGCAAATGGAGCTTTGGAAGCCATTTCTGAGTGGCGAAACCGGTTTTTCTTCGCGGAATGTAACCTGTGAGTGCGCCACTGCATTCCGAAATGGCCATTTAGACTCAAATTTGCTCGGGGGTCGTTCATTTTTTGCTCAATTTGCTTGGGGGAGAGCGAAGGAGTATATATATGTATATGCGACCTAGTTCTACGGCGTATTACGGCGGCGCTTTACCGTACAATTGTCCGTGAGCTCACCGAGTACCGAGCCTCGCAATTGACTCACATTACCCGTTGGGGTATGTGAGAGCGGTATCTTGCTGCGGAGAAGCGGGGGAACAAAGGCTGCACCAATTTGGCGCGAGCCGCGAATACGTGGCTACAGTTTGGGCCCGCGATAGGAAGACATAGGCAGCATCTTAAATCGAGGTGTTGGCCTGTTGTTATTGATCCTGAGAAGCCCCGAGACCTCCAGGAAAAACAGATGTTGAATTCCATTGGCCATGGCTGCGTCCGCGTCAGTTGAAGGCAATTGAGAAGATGTAGACGATGAGACATCAGCGACGGTGTTGAGAGCAGCTGGAAAAGGAAAGGCCGCCAAGTGTTTGCCAAACAAGTGCAATTTGCCATTATGTCACTCCTCAGGTCTCTCAGCAGCATTCGCGCCAGTGCTCTCGTTCAATAGTCGTCCAACATCCGCGGCGCTGCGGGCATGAAGGTCTGGTCGGACAAGGATCGTGCGAGAGAGCCATACGGGCCGGAAGCACGTTGCAACGCCAAAAGCCAAAAAATGCTCGCGCGAACACTTTTTTGTTGTTGTTGGGACCAGTGGCACCTCGTCAGCGCTCAGCGCTGAGCGCTCAGCACTGGCAGACAACTTTGTCTTACTCCGAGTCCTAATTGTGGGGATCCGGTGAGCTTTCACATGTCGAGATTGCAATGTACCTTTTGTTCGTTGATCCCTGACTGTGTCTAGGCATACATTATTGCAATGTACCTTTTGGTTGTTGATCCCCCACGCCCACCATGCAGCCACTCCATGGGTCGTCCATCGAAAATCCATGGGTCCTACACGAAGACGGGACCCTTGTTCTGCAAAGCACACTACGCGCCGCTGAGCGATTCCACGGTGCGTGCTGGGCCCCCGTTGTAGGCACTGGAGCTGATGAGCAGTAGCATTGTCGCCCTGCAAGCCCTCCAGCGCAGTTCGCCCACCGCTGGCTGCTGTCACGGTGCCCCATCGTCCCGGATCAGCACCTCCTCCGGTGACCAGTGCCATGGCGAAAAGAATGCGGTGGGCCGGCGAGCGGGAAAATCGGCGGCCGGACTCGTCGAAGCCGTGGTCAGGGCGCAAGAGCCTTCGAATGAGCCTCAAGAAGAGATACCTGGGCTGTGGTCCGCTCTCGACCGCGCGCAATCCCACCCTGTTCTCGTACGTGGTATTTTTCGGTACAAACACGCCTCCCATCCCTTTTCAGGCATTGTCACATTTGTGCGCGGGTATGGTTTGAGATGGTACTCAAGTGCCCTCATTGCGCTACTGTAATTGCGTGCCGAAGTTCTCGTAGACACAAATCTCATGAACTCTAATATATATATATATTCTTTTTCTCTCCGTTTTACATGCGCGAAAATAGCAGAACTCCGTGAATGTGGTATACGAGAAATACTAGCAGAACTCCGTAACTGTGGGATACGAGAAATACACGTAGATTTGCTGGGTGAGGATGCATCAGCTGGACTGGAAAACATTCGAGGAAATGTGCTCACCTTTCTGAGGCGACGCACGAGCTCTCTGAGGCGATGCACGAGCTCTCGTCGCGTTGCTCGCTCATCCTCTGTGGTGGGTTGATTTGAATGGCGTGAATCCAAAGATGGACACGTAGTGCTTGAGCACATAGGTGTATAAGGCGCCCAGGCGATGTTTTGCGAGTTAATTAAAAAATCCAGCGGTGTGCTATTGGAGAAAGCCGCGTTTTTCAGAATCATACAGACTCTGAACGTTTCTGGTTTTGCGAGTGAGGCGGACCATTGTTTTTTGTCGCGTTATGGTTGGTTGTTTGGTTGAGACGTCTTCAGCTTCCCCCTTCTCATCCTCGTCAGCTCATAACGCGTCCGCCAAACCCCGCTCCTCTGTCCTCCGCCGCTGGTCCTCCGCCGCTGGTCCTCCGCCGCTGGTCCTCCGCCGCTGGTCTCACGCCTTTCCATGTCTCACTCCCGATCCCACAAGCGCAACCGCAACGCTCCTGCGCTTCTGGTCCATGGAACAGTAGCATCCGTTAGCTCGCGCAGTAACGACACTCGGCGACAACGGACTTCATTGGGTGTGGTTGGGCAGGACGCGGGACCCTCAACCGGCCTGGCAGAGGAGTTCTGGGCCGAGGATTTGCTCGCCAACGAAGCGCGTATGGGACCAAATTTCTCCTATTCTTTGGGAGACGATTCTTTGGAGTCTCAGTTGGACGACGTCATGGACGACGGGACACATGTGGACGACGGGATAAACGTTGTGATCACGGAAGTCCCCCGCTACGCGAATTCTGTACGTCGACACCCTTTTTCGGGGACAGTTTCTGACCAGCTACGCCAAAAAAATTAGGACCGGCCTTTAAAGACGTGGTACCCCAAGGAGGATGAGTACATCGAGGAACAGCTGCGGCGTGAGGGTCGCGGCTCGCCCAAGACCTACTCCAAGTGTGCCGGCGTGCGTTGCAACGACCCGAATCGCCAATGTCCAAATCGTGTGTGCACCGGCACGGCGGAGTACCGCTGCGTCGATGGGGCATGTTTTGGGGATACAATGCATTGCGGGAGCTGCATCGTTGCCGCACACGCAAAGCTGCCGACACATTTCATCGAGGTAATTTTTTTTTATCGGATAAGGGATGAGACTTAATCTGGATCTGAAATAGCGATGGAATGGCAGGAGCTTCGAGCGCAGCCGAACCGGGCTAAAGGATCTTGGGCTGCGTATGCAGCTCGGGCACCGTCCCGGGTCTATCTGCACGGGGCGATACGCCGCTCGGAGCGATTTCGTACTGTACGACCTCTCCGGCGTGCACGAAATCAACGTCGACTTCTGCGGCTGCGAGCCCCAGGTGGAGCCCCACGTCCAGTTGTTGCGCGCGTGCTGGTGGCCGGCAACGGTGATCATGCCAAACACCTGCGCAACCTTTGGGCTTTTGCGCCTCTTCCACGTCATCAACTGCTTGGGAAAATTGTCCGCCTACGACTTTCTTCGCGGCCTTGAGATGTGCACCAACCACGATGGTCTCGACAAGCCTCCGGTACGTTCTGGTGTTACACTCAATAAAAACGCGAGAACTAATTCAATACTAGGATCGGCGAAAGCCGTTTATGCACATCATGCGCCAGTACCGCGAGGTCAAGCGCATGAAACGGGCGAGGCGGGGTCATGACGCCGGGGGCGCAAGGGCCACCGAGCAGGGCGAGCTGGCACTTAAGTGCCGAGCCTGCCCTCAGCCTGGGTGGAATTTACCTGAGGGCTGGGAGAATGTCGATCCGGCTTTTCAGTAAGTGAATCTCCGTTCAGCTGAGACGCGCTGGCCTAATGCCATTGATAGATTTATATATTTTATTTTCCTTGCTGTGGACGCCAACTTCCGCTTATCCAACCGCAATGTGTCTTCGGAGATTGCGGACCCCATCTTAGGTGACGGACTGGGATATTTCTGTAAACGGGAGGGTGTGGATGGATACAAAGCCCATATCGCGAAGTACGTGAACGAGAAGGAGGTCACCAGCTGCTCTGGCTTTCAAGCCCTATTCCAATCCCTTACGCGGCGGGTGAAGGGCCTACGTACGACGGGCATCGGTGGTGTGACGTGCTCGCGGCACAACATGTGGATGGGAAACGGCATCGGAGATCTGCAGCTCGGGGAGCGGTACGCCATTTTATATACTAATTCATTGACGCTGAGCGCACGACAGGCATTGCAATATCGACTTCCTCATCGTCTCGGTCATAATGGCCCTCCAGCTTCTCTACATAATAATATCCTACGACATCGCCTGCCAATACGCCATCCATTTCTGGGATCGCGTCACCAAATTCCCAGCGTCGCTGCAGCCCAGGATCGCTCACGACAACATATGGTGGAAGGTGCCTAACTTCCACCTTCCAGCCCACAAGAAGCCGTGTCACTCGCCATATTCTTTCCACTGGATGTGGGGGGCCGGGATGACACACGGCGAGGGGATCGAACAAAATTGGTCATTCTCGAATGGCGCCGCAGCGTCTACGAGACTGATGGGTCCGGGCTCACGCCACGCGACGCTTGAGGATATATTTTCTTTTCACAATTATGACCGCGTCCTCGCCATGCGTGCGTTTTTTTCGGTCTTCTTCTGTGACGGTGATTGACGTTGCTGGTCCGCAGATCGGGTCCTGCCCAAGCGCCTTGCCGTGAGCATCAAGGAAGGGACAAAGCACCGCGCTGCATTCAATACCTTCAACGAGGGGCTCGAGGCGCTGAAGCCCGAGCAGGTTGCTACGTGGAGGATGTCAGTTACTACCTGGGAGGCGAAGCAGCATACCAAGGAGCGTACGGATGTCTCGGAATCGTGTGACTCGCCATTTGACGGCGTCGAGGAGGGTAAGCATGTGTTGCGTCAGGGCGAATGATGGGCTTACAATGTCATAGTCTCTACTCTGCGCGAAATCCAGCTGGAGATTGCGGCCGAGGAGTTCCTGTGCACGGACGATGGGGTGGAGGTGGAGCGGGAACATACACCGGGCAGCTTCCTTTCGATGGGGATGGAGCTCGAAACTCAGCAGTGAGTGGCGATCGGGCCCCTTGTATGCCCCTTAACTGACAGGACTGAGCAGGCGGCGACTGGAGATCGATGTGCGGGCCTTGAAGGAGCCTACACCCACGCAGAAACTGGCGTTCACAAAGCGACGCACCGCGCTGCTTAAGCGCATACACCGGTTTCGCCAGGTCCAGGCGGTGTACATGCCGGCCTTGCGCGCTAGCCTTACAGACGAGGAGCGGCAAGTCTTCGATGGGAATGGCGAGCAGCTGCCGGAGGTGACGCGGCTGTTCATGCCCTCCGAAATCACGAGCGCCACGGTCCGGGTGGGGGTGTGCGCGGTCGGGCTCCCCGAGGTGGAGAGGCGGCTTCGCGTTGCTGAGGCAGAGGAGGCACTAGAGGGAGTGCGCCAGGGCTTGCGCACAAGGACGATGACAAACCGATTCCGGCTGAGGAACTACACGGGCCAGGGAATGCTGACGAAAGGCCAGGGCATCCTGCGCCTCATCAATATCCGCATTCATATCGCCAAGCTGCGCTACCGGTACGCGCGCTCCGCGCTTCTGGTGCTCCAGCCGCACGGCGCGTGGGAGGGGCGCTTGCGAGTCCTCCATGACGACGACGTGCGCGCTCTCAATGAGCGCGCGTTAACGGCGGAGGAGAAGGCTCAAAACGCTCATTGGGCAGAGATCGGGGGTGCTGTGATCGAGGGCGGGGTTGCGCGGGCGTCAGGCGTTGCACGCGGGGAGGGCTCTCATACCCTGTCGTGGATATGGTACACAGTGGGAGTCGTGGCGGGCGAGGAGGACACCAATCCAAAGTTCTACGACGGTACGTGCAATTAAAATAATCATTACGCTAACTAATTACAAGATTACATCCAGCTCTCAGAGTAGAATGGTGCAAAGCGTATTGCCGGGCGAAGCGGTACGCGGAGGACGTGCGAATCCTGCGGGCGGAGATGCGCAGGACGATTGCTTTTGGAGAGAGCGAGGTGCGGCTGTGGGAGAAGCTCGCACAGGAGGAGCTGCCGGGGGCATCCGGACCTCTCACAGAAGGCCGCCGTGCGTACGCTGCGGAGCACGCCGAGACGGAACGCAAAACGTGCGCCCATCTGGCCGAAAAGTGGGGCCCGATTTTGCGCAGAGCGGACGCGTATTTGGAGGGTGCGCTCGCGGGGGAAGCGGACGACGTCACGGTGGAGGTGGATATGGGAGATGAGCTGGAGGCGGAGGAAGAGGAGGCACGGCTCGAGGCGGACGAGGAAGGGGAGCTGTAGTGGGGAGGCGGGGCGGGAGGGTTATGGCGTGTGATCCAAACATGTGCATCGTGTGCATCGTGATGGCCCGCTACGCGCCCGTATTTACAATGTTTTTATGATTATTTAATGGATCTGACCGGCGCCGTGACGGACGACGCGGGTATGTGACTACCGGCAGAGGGCGGCAGGGTTTTAATTTTCTTTGGGGGCCATGCCGGGGCATTGTACGGCTAAAGCGGGATCAAAGGGTACATTGCATTAAAGGCACGCACCCTCCGTTCGGTAGGGACGTGCCCTTATTCCAATGTACTGCCCTGCCACGGCTGGGTACATTGCAATGTGGCTACAACCAAAGGTGAAGGGGGTTGGCGCGAATTAAATCGTTCCAAGCCGGTGAAGTGTGCCTTAGTTTCGCACATCTAAGGCTATACACCTCGCAGTACAACAGAGCAGGCACGTCGGGACAAGGAATACAAGCCTCGTCCAATATAATAGTGGTGATCTCGACAGGGAGTCGCACGAAGGGCGGCAAAACCCGAGGGACAAGGGCAGGGACGGCGCGCGATGGATCAATCATTTGGGCTACGAGGATATGGGATGAGAGGCGACAACTAGCAGGCAAACGAACGGGCCTCACGGAAAGCTAGAACGTTTCGCGAAAAAAGCAGAAGAAAGCTAAACGAGATGGGACGAGATGTAAAGAAAGATGTGCCAAGGCGAAAAGACAAAGGAAGCCGCTTTCGAACGCGTGCACATATAGCACCCGTACAGAAGGACTAACAGATGGGCCGTGCAAGGACAAGCGAATGCGCAGGGAGGGACATCAGCGATGGAAAGATGAGATAGGCCCGTTGACACGTGGCGCGTTCAAGTTTCAACAAAAGCAAAAATAGATGGCCGGACCGTTTTAAGCGACACCTGCCAAAAAAAAAAAGGCGCAAAGGTACCACCTTCCTTTCCTCCAACCAACCCCCATGCGGAGGAAATAAATATCCAGCACCTTGATTTCATTTCCTCGGCTCATATCTAGCGCCCAGAATGGCGAAGATATATGGCGTAGGCACCGGAGGCGGGTCTCACGATCCCAATGGGGCGAAGATCACGACCACAATTATGGTGGTAAGTTTGATAGTCTCCATTTATCCCGGCTTAGTTACAGGGGGTGATGAGAAGGCAGAGTTAAATAGCCTGGGCGCAGATGGAAAACGACACAGCCTCTATGTCCATCTCGTCTCGCACCATGTCTGCTACCAACGACAGTGAATTGGAGGAAGAGACCATTACGCCACGAATCACCGGATCGATGTTCCCCAAATTCATAGACAAACGCGTGAGAGTAGCAGGTCGGTTACTGCAGGTGGGTACAGCAAACAAAACAGAAAACGTTGATACAATGGCATAGGATTATTTATTAGGACATGGACACAAGTCTATCTATTACCGCGTCGGACGGAAAGGCCGTCAGCGTGCTTGTACCACCGGACAGTAAAAAGGTATGTGCGGGGTGAACGAGCCATTTGGATAATAACAAACCAGTCAGAGGGGCAAGATGTCAGAGGGAGAATCATACGAGATAGTTGGGCGCGTGGTCAGCGAGGGGTCAATCCTACTGGAGCGAGTGATTCCACTAGGAAACGCGGGTGAGTGCAAACAAACTGGAGGTTTTCAACTCACAAGGGAATGGGATTAGACCTGAGATTGATCAACGACACGGTTAACCTTATGCACGACTTGAGATTCGCGGGCATTTTTGGAATGTAGACAAAGAATGCGACACTAAAAGTCAAGCGGTGGAAAGGCGAAGATGGACTAGGCTCGCATTGTGATTTTTGTTTTTGTTTTTTTAGCAAACATGGAGCACTTGCGAGAGCGACCAGTGAGAGAGCTATAAAGGAGGGGAGCACGGGAGGAAGACTTGAGCCGGGCGGCGAAAGTCGGAAACCCCGGATCGCAACAAAAAGAGTACAGACATGGGGCAGAAATACCCCCCAAAAAAAAGGAAGAAGAGAAATGGCATACCCAAACAAAACAGAGCAAACAGTCGAAGAGAAGGGCAGCCGACATAATTGTGTCAGAACAGACGTCTAAGCAATGATAATGAGTAAAAGAAAATTAGTCAAGTTCGGAAAACAGCCCCAAAAAGGGAATTCGGTCACGTTTTGGGCCATATAAGGAAACGAAATACCCACACGACCACGGACGTCACTTCAAAAAAGCAATTGCGGGTGGCGGACAAAGCTGTGTAAAAAGACGAGTTAAAAATAAATTTTTAGACTCGTAATTGCAAAAAGTACATAGGGTTAGGGTTAGGACGGCGGAGGATCCGAAAAAAAGGCCTACCCAGCCGAGTGGCCGTGGTAGGACTGGAAAATATTGGGACGGTGCATGAGCCTAAGCCCATACAAGCCGTAGGCGCACTCTGTATGGACAGGGTCGCCGTGCTATGGAGTGATCCCACGGCCCACAGACCCAGGTACATGAAGGGGCCTGTGCCATCAAGGTAAGTATGAGTTGTAACGCCGTTCAGCGCTCGAATTTATACCGCCGGCTTGCGCACGGACCACGTACCTGTTTGGCTATGTAGCATGATATTCGCACGGCGCCGGATCCCAAATTTGGAACACTCTCTCGTCTTGCTTTCGTCATTGCGTCTTCTGTCCACGATTTTGTCGAAACCCACTAAAGTCAAAATTTATCCTGTGCACCGCCGCCACGCGGCCGTCGGCCACGACAGCTATGTTTGCCCTTTACCACTGCTTTTCGGAATACTAGTGAAAGTTTTCAGTGATCAGATCGCAAAGCCTAGTAACGACCATCTGTCTGTAGAACCCGGCAACCCACTTAAATACAGGACGAATATCAATCAGTTTCGCGCCTATTCCGAGTCTGTACGGTAACACTCTGCCGAATTTCTGCACTAACCAGCAATTTCTCTTTCATTCTCAACAGCTTGTATCTCTATCGACCCCAGCCGCGTCTGCTTACTATTTTTGGGATATCCAAAGAACCCTTCCGTGCGAATGACATGTTGCATGCACGAATCAGTCGCTATTTGGAGGTTGACAACAAAACTCCCGCAGGAGATGGATATCCGCCACCACGAAATAGAAGCCATATAGTAGCTGCCCACGACCCTTGCTCACCATCAGACTTCCCCCATGCTTACACTCCTCTTGCTCGTCCTGGGATCTTCCTTCGTGGCGTCCTGTCGAGGAGGACCGCTTGCTTCTTCTTCTTGGAGGGTGCGTCTTCAGTTGCTATCCTAGTCTCATGAAACGAGCAAGCTTTGAACAGAGACCCAATATCACCTCATCGCTTCAGAGCCGCATCGATATTGCCGACGCGGGCCTACAAACGGCGATTAGTAAACTTGGTCCCGACGCCCAATTCGATGGTGAGCACTGTTCTGGCAGTTGTTTTGTATTGATGCAAATGGGAATGCAGGGCAGTCCCTGGGTTATGCGGGACAATTGTATTCCCAGATGGCCCAGTTCGACATGGCTTTGAACCAAACAAAGTACCAGGATAACCTGACAGAATTCTTCCTGAAGGCACCTCACCGGTTGAGCAACTTTTCCGACGTTTTGTTCGTGAACCCTTCAGTTATCACAAATCCGTGGAATACTCACTTTTTACAGTGTTAGTGCTCTCCTTCGATGATCTCTCTCCGCTGCGCTGATTTGCCTCTTAGTTAGATTTTGCGCTGTACTGTGCTTTTTGCAGCCCGGAGCAGTGCGCTAAGCAATTCCAGTGCATACGGCCACGCAGGAGCAATGGCATATGCAGCTTATGGCGACCAGGCTTTCCTTGACTACGCCATACAATCGTGGTGGTTCGGTCAGACATACACTCTGACGCCACAGCAAGCCGCTGCGGGCAAGACGACGATCAAGAACTTCACGATAAGCTCGGTATGTCAAGGAAGTAAGCCAATCTCATCCACCATGTATCATCCGACGGCGAATTTTCGTAGTAACTATGGCCGGTGGCACTTTCGCGGCGAGTGTCTGCTATTTTCTGTTCTTGGTTTTCTCATTTGAGCGTCTATTGTACAGAGCAATGTCTTGGATCAAACAAGTATGGGGAGCCTCGCAAATGGGTGGGTCTATCATGGTGCTATGTACGACGGCATGGCTAACGCTTGAGGGCTAGAAACTTTCTCGTGTATGTCAATATTACCCGCTTTCGACCGACTTACTGATTCCTCAGCCTATCCGCGCTTCTGGCTGAAGCAACCTCGGATCCTTTGTACCGGCAGGCCGCTATCGACAGCGCGAACTTCATAAAATCGCACCTGTTGAATAGCGACTATCAGGTGCAGGATGCGATTTCGGGCAGCGAAAGCGAGGGGTGCGCAGCTAACTCGCTGAACGAATCATACAACCCCGGCCTCGTTATCGAAGGCCTGTCCATTCTGTATTCTGTTACCGGCGATTCCGCCACCTTGGCGCTGTAAGTCAACGGTTTAACGCGCGTTTGATTGGATGAGACTGAGTCTCTTCTTTGCAGGTTGCGTAATATCGTGAATGCCACCATTCCCAATCCAGGCTGGCAACATCCGAACGGCGTCCTTATAAACGGAGGCGAGCTGTTTTCATCGCCTGAACTCCAGTTTGGCTGAAAGTGATATTCAGACTTTGATCTTCCTCGAGGGCTCACAGCCCTTTACAGTCGGAAGCTCACACCCGATTTTCAGGATGATATCGGTCACTACATTGCCGTTCAGGTACTTGATTTAATAAGTTGTCTGCGGTGCATCTTGCTAAATCACATTTGAGTTCAATGCTGTCACGGATCTGGCAACAGCCAACGGCACTAATATTTACGGAAAGCCGTGGGCGGGCCCAGCGAACTCGACATTTGATCCGTTCAACCAAATAAATGCATTGGAGGCCCTGGTCAGCGCGATGAGACTGCGGAACGACTCGGACGCATCGGCATCGACACCGACAGCGTCTCCCCAGCCCACGGACCCAGGCACCACTCCTCTTTCATCAGGCTCGAGTCGACACTCGTCCAACGAATCTGTGATAATCGGCAGTGCTCTCGGTGCCCTGTCATTGACCCTGATTGTGGTGTCCGGTATTTGGGCCATCGTACGGCGAAGAAGGCGGTCAAAATCGAACTCGATGGGCGTTTCACGGGTAAACCCATTTGGTATTTGGTACAATTTTCGGCGTCGAGGTAAACGGGCAACGGATGCCCTAGGTGCCGCACCCGCGATTCCGACCGGTCCGCGAGCTACAAAGGGCGATATCGTATCCGCATCACGAAGAGTACGACCGCCGGTGGCTCCCGCCCGGCTGCCAACCCCCGCCCAGTCGTCAACTGCGGCTCAGCCTCCGATAAATCTCCCAACCGTGGAGCTTGTGCGGATGCTGAATGAGCGTTTGCAAGGGCAGGACTGGGACGAGGAGGAAGCCCCGCCGGATTATCCCGTATGATTGTGTACCAAGGGTGTACATCACAGTTATCGTGCTACGCGGCTATTGCAGTACTGCAGCCTGTGTCGAGTCCATTGTTTCAACCTGGTTTTTATTCGCTCGTCGCCGAGCTTTTCACGGCGTCATCTATCGACCTCGTATATCACAACTCGTCGTCCAGTATACTTACTTACCTCCAACCAAAAGCCAATCCAAAGCCGCGAACAGTGCACCGGCAACTCGGCAAGTGATGGGATCGTAGATCAGTGGCAGTGTACTGTTCCGCATTGGGAACTCTGCTCTTCCTTCTCACCTTCACGTGGATCGTTTCGCCGCCGCCTGCCGACGCGGGAATGACCAGTCCCGGTCTCCACATATGCCCGCATGCATGTGGCTGCAATGTTTCGCAGTCAGCGGTTACCCTCGTCTCCCGGAAGCCCAAATGGCTGGCACGCTGCCCGATTTATGAGGCCGCTGATACGGGAATAAAGAACCATTTAGTTCCCGACATGCACCCGGGGTGCACTGCCGACTGTCCCGCCTATAGCCCCACCACATTCTGTGGCCGAGATCTGACACCACTGGAGCTGGAGGCGTGGATACCTTACATTGGCCATCTCCCTCAGTTTCGCATGCTCGTACCGACGCAGTACGAGCATCTCATCCTTCTTGGAGGAAAGGATGTGTCTACTATTCCTTCTCACCCCCTTCCGGCTCCTCCAAAGGTTTCCACACCCGTACCCGCTCGATACGACGCATTCTTTGCTTCGTTGAAATCGCCGCCTCCGAAGCGTGGCGGGACACGTGTAGCACTAGGATCGCTTACACAGGGAATCTCGGTCGCGCCTAATCGCACGTATGACGAATTCTTCGGCTCATTTAGCGTTGCGAAGACGCAGTCCTCGGCCGGAGAAGCTGAATCGTCAGTCACACAGAAAAATAGGACGCCTTCTATACAATCATCCAACAACATCATCCCCGCACAATCCCAGTCAAATGCGAATTATCATGTTCTCAATTTCGCCAAGCCAGCCGCCGAATCATCAACAGCCATATCTGCCCCGAACAACGTCACACATAATCATAGGGCACCTTCTACCTCTAACAACGGCATGCTCCCTCGGCCGGCGGGATCCCAGTCGAATGCGAATTACCATGTTCTCAACTTTCGGAAACCAGCTGCCGAAACATACGACACTGTTGTAATGTTTCCTTCTCCCAGTGAAGCCGCAGATGCGTCGCGTTCAGGTCCTCCACTTTCGCAAGATCTGGATGCTCAGCGTCTTCATATACCCACGCAAGCTCCGGCTCCACCTCCTCCTCCTCCAACACGCGACCTCGCTGCTTTACAAAGCATCCTCGCCTCCACCAGCCGTGAGGCGCTCACCGCCGCTGTCCTCGCAGCCTATACAGCCCTCCCCGCGGCCCAGCCGCTCCTCTGGGCGCACCTCAGCAACACCGCGAGCATCCCAGACGGCTCCGTGCGCCTCGTCCCGCGGCACCAGGTCTGCCGGCACTGCGCAGAGGAGTTCGACACGACGTCGGGCGAGGAGAATTGCACCTGGCACTACGGCGCTGCGGTCCTTGACCCGACGCAGCGGGCGTGGCCCGGGGCGGGTAGCCAGGAGATGTACTTCTGGAACTGCTGTGGCGCGCGGCTGACAGCACGCGACCCGGGGTGCTTGGTAACCGCGCACGCACCCCTCGTGCCGCCGGATGGGCCAGCGCTGCGTCTGACGGTCGGCACGGAGGCTCAGGCACCCCCCACGAAGAAGCGAAAGCGCGCAAGGGGGCAGACGCTGCGCTGTGGACATTGTGCAGCGGAGTATCGCGAGAACGACGGGGCGCGCTGTTGGTGGCATGATGGTCAGTTCCACTCGTTCCTCTGGCACAAGTAAAATCCTGACTAAATGCCGTGCAGGTACGCTGGTACTCCCTCTACGAGGTCACGGTACGGAGGGACAGCAGGCCGCCCCCGGGCGATGGTCGTGCTGCGGGGAAGAAGCCCATGCGGCGGGATGTATAGTGAGCGAGCACCTCCCGCCCCGGGTTGGGTTCCGCGACAAAAGCCCCATTGACGCACGCGCCAAGTCCTGTTCGTTGCTCGGCATTGAATCTTCAATCACACGGCGTCAGGACAAATACATTTAAATTATTGGTTTCGAGTGGGGAGAGTGTTTGTATACGCGACGTTGTTTAGTGTGTCTAGTTGAAGTCGTTGCGAGTAAAGACGGGACATTCCACTATTCCGGGTTATTAATAAATATTTGTGTACCCTGTACCGAGATACCCAGAGGAAAGAGTGCGCAAGGACGTTTATCTTATGTTGTTTGGCGTGTAAGGTTGGCGGTTAAAGCTGGTCCGGGGTGAGTGCGTCGTAGATGGGGCACAGCTGGTCCCATGCGGCTACGAAAAAAGTGTCAGCACACAAGGTCGAGATACGAGAGCGGCGCGTACCAGGGTGCTTCGACTTGGCGACGGTGCCAGTGTCTTCGGCGAAGACGATGGCGAGACCGCTGGGAGGAGTGCATTAGTTGGGAGAATAGGCAAGACAGGGCGGGCTGGAACACACATTTCGAGATGGAAGTCGATGTGGCTTAGGAAGAGTTAGCGATCGGCAACATGTACACGGCACACAGTGGGATTTACCAGTGCAGGAACCACCTGGGAAGTCGGTCAGTCCGAGTCTAAACCAAAGTCAAGGGCAAGAACTCACGGGCCAGCGTTATCGGTGACGAAACGGATGGTCGTGTTGTCACTGTATGCAAATCAGAAATCCGCACATATTATTTAAGGTGAGGCATACGTGGTATCAGGGCCGGTGGATACGACATCTCTGATCGGCTGGATGGATAATGGTCAGATCATAGACCAAAAGTGGAAAGTAAATGCCAACCGGGTTAATAAAGTTGTATGCGGTGGAGTTTGCGCTACGGATGACATGGAAATTGTGCTGGAAACAATTTCAAGGTGAGTTTATATCAATGCGGAGGCAGGTGAATAGAGGTACGCCATGCAAATGGAAGGGATGGGGAGCACCGGGGGTGCCTCCGGGAATCGAGAGCTGGTGAGATAGGTAAGAACAACGCGGTGTGCGGAAGAGTTATGTCATTACCTCGATGACTTTGTTGGGAGGGAGAACGTAGACACTGCCCGCGGGGAGGAGGTCGGTCGCCGACTGCGCGCCGCTCAGGATCTGCAGGAGAACAGGGGCGGTCGGGGGGATAAATTCCTAAAAAGGCAAGTCAGACAGATGAATACGGAAACACAAATGATAATACACACCGCACCGTTGATGAAGAACTTGAACGTCGTGAAGTCCAGGGTGATAGCAAGGTTGATGTTGACATCCGCGCCGCCCGGGACGGGCTTTCCGGGGACAGCCGGCTGGCCGACGGCAGGGTGAAGGTTGGTTTCGACAAGGGGGGCAACGGAGGTGGTGACATTGGTCGCGGGATCCTGCACGGGCGCTCCGACATAGCGCAAAATGGCCGAATTAATGCCGTTGTCAAAGCCAGCTACCCCGCCGTTTGCAACAGTGCGAATCCAATAGTTGCCGACGGGCTTGTTGGCGGTGAGGACAAACGAGTAGCGCTGGCCAGCGACTAAATAATGCATCAGCAAGTCCGGCCGAAATTTGGTTTGGAAAATACGAACAAATCTGGATCGAATCAACTGTGAGGGGCAGGTGGTTGACGCTGTCGACCTCAATGATCGTCTGCGGTGAGATGGCGGTGTTAGGATCCTACGCGTAAAGATCGTTTCATTATACTCGCCATGCTGTGGCCATCAATGCTGAAGATGAAGTTGGGATCGCAAGAAAGCGAAACCAGGCGGAATCTGCATCGTGGTGAGACCCAGTGGGAAATGACTGGAGGGCGCTCCTCACCTGTAGCGTTTATTGGCATTAACACTGATCACTGCCAATTGCGACGTTGGCTGGAATAAAATGGATTAGTATGAGAAACCGGTTCCATGGGGTTTGCAACGCACTCCGCCAGCATAACGGCCTAGAAACGATGTCAGGGCGGTCTAAATGTAGAAGAGAGGTTTTACTAACCCAGTCCGTTGATAAGAGTAGAGATCAAAGTCTAAGACCTGGTCAGAAAAAAAAAATGGGGAGTTTGGGTGTCATATCGTGCTCACCGGGACGACACCGAGGTCCTGCGGATGAAAAAGGGTGAGCATGTATGATCGCAATGCCTTGGGTCATAAGTGCTCACTTGGGCGGGGAGGTGGTACCTAATGAACCATTAGATGTGGAAAGAAAGTTCGAAAGAAAATTGGCTCACCAGTCGGCGACAGTGATAATCGTAGTGTCTGGTTTACGTGAGGAACACGCTAATTAGCCAGTGGGCTCGACGTACCATCATCGATGTCTGACAACGAAATATCAGTCAAAATTCAAGTGTCAACTGGGCGCGCTTACCGTATAGTGCCTTGTTGGGGTCTTGCGGGTCATAAACTATTTCGAGAATTGAATCAGAGCCCACGAGACAAACGAGAGAAAACCGGGAACACCTACCGACCATCGCTCCGCGAAGCCCATCGCAATATTGAGTTGCTGCAAGAACATGAATATCAATCGATCGCCGATGCGAGAAAATAATTCACAAAGATGGCTGTGATACCAGAACGTCCCGGCCTGCTGAGCAGTCGGGAAGGTGTAGAGGAAGCTGTGATTCGCGGCTATCGGGCATTGATTCACAAAAGAAGGGCTGCGTGCACGTCGATGAGCGTGGATGTGGACGGCGGAAAATGTTGCATACCCATCTGCCCAGCTGTTGTTCTTCTGGAAAAAACCGTGCCAGTGCTGAGCCCATCGCGCATTAGTATGAATTATTCCCCCCGGGGAGGAGGGCGTACAATGCTGGTGCTCCGCAACATCGTGTTGTCGGTGAGCCCGTCGATGACATTGAGGTTGAACACGTCGCCCTTGTTTCCGCGGATGGTGGGTCCGGGAACAAGACCGTTGGCGAGCACGGCGCTGAAGGGGTAATTAGTTTTGTCCGTGTTCATCGAAAGGACATACGAGCGACTGAAACCGTCCGGTGCAACGACGGCGTTCACGATGTGGATGTCGGCGGTGGGGCCAATCATCACGGCCCCAGCATGGGCGACGAGGCAAAGAGCAAGCAGAGCAGTGAAACCCATAGTGGACGAGGGAAGGGCGATGGGAATTTCGTTATTTACCCAGAGGCTTTTATGCGTTGATGGAACAGTTCAAGCCGGATCCGCGAAGTCGAGATCCAGGCACTCGGGGAGATATCAAGAATCAAGAACCTGAAGCAGATCAAGGAGGTTGCATGTGGGACTGCCCGACGCTTACGGGTACAGAAGCATCCCCTGAGGCATCCCACGACTGTCCGCAGCTGTCCGCGACAGACAATCCGTCCGAAGGGAATAAGCTTGATCTCGACAATGCGGCATCTCCCCTGGGTTAGATTTAGCCTTCAGATCGTCCCTGATCGCATGATGAACTTGGTTATAAACCTGGACCCCATGAACGGACGACAAAGCCGACCTCGCCCATCATCCATACAATGCTCTTCACATACGTCCTGTCCGCTGCTGCTTTCCTTTTTGTCGGTGTCTCTGCGGTAAGCTGTCTGCTTCTCGTGCTCTCTCCGAACTCACTTGCGTGTAGGCCGCCGACCACCCCGTGTTCACGGCCACCAGGGTGTACAACACTTTGACAGACGTCGCGCCGTATATCGTGAAGGGCACAACCACGTTCACCTACACTGCCAGCCCCAGCACTACGGTCGCTGAGCCAACTGGACCTGGCGCATGAATAGCTCGGTACTACGCCACGGACTGTCGATGTCGACCGCTCGGACTCACACCTCGCACCAGACGTCTTGAATTTGGGACATCTAATAACTAGTAGTGTTTGGGCAATTTGAATCGTGCAATTTGAACCGTACCATTGAGTTCAATGAGCAGTCCGTACCATCGAGTTCCAATGAGCAGTTGTTGAGCAGCGTAGACCCTGCGGTCACCCTGGCGAATTGTGGAATTGTCGTAGATTGTCGTGGTGTGACGATCAAGGCCCGGTCAAATAAAGATCCGGCTTGATCCGTGTTACAATCCCCGATGGGCGATGAAAGCAGAAGGCCTTGCGCTCGGCTTCACGTTGCTCACAAATAATACTTGCAAATTCTGCCTTCTGCTTGCTTACCGCGATCACATGAATGGCTGTTGTTAGCAAGTTGTTAGGCTGTTGGTTGTGCGGCACCGACGCCAGCCCGGCCCAGCCGACGCCTCGAACCCTTGTGAAGATCCTCACTGATCCTCACCTGAAAGCACTCGCAATCGGCTGGGTGCGGTTCCGAATGTGCTGACACTAACTGCCAACGAAATCAAGCCGCAGATTATCAGATTGCGCAAAGATTACGGCTCCGGCATGACACTTGCCTGTTCAGGTATTCGGACACCCGCGCTATTGAACCTTCTGGCCGAAGCGCATAAGGGTTCGTCGAGGTTGAGAAAAAATCGGACTCTGCGAAATAGCAAATGAAAAGCGCAAAGAGCTCTGAGAAAGTAACGAATTGATGGGATCTCCTCATACAACAAACAGCGTGGTGGAACATCGCTAATTTCGCTAATTTCTCAGTAGAGGCGTGATTGCGCATGCCAAGCCTTATCGTCGAGATGAGGGCCCTGTGGTGTTGACAGAGACTACGGAATGTCGCATGCTCGGTGGCCAACTCCGCCAACCCGTTCATCCAGTGATCCCAATGCGGATCCTTGGAAGAAAGGACTCTGCACGGAAGCAAACGACTAAGCCAACCAGTCAGATGAAACCTCCCGGCAATACGGATCGTATGAGTCGGGGCCTATGCATAATGAGTATGACATGCGTTGAGAATCCCGCAGTGACGCGTCGGGCAGGCGCGGGGATCCCGAAAAGCCACGTCCGCCGGCGGAGGTAAACTGCCGTTGGCAACCCATCCAACTCATTCAATGGAGACAGGAAAAAGAGTTAGTTGAAACAAGCACGCAAGTCTAGGCAAGTCAGCTGCATTCCACCTG
Organism: Mycena vitilis; assembly: GCA_029203975.1. NCBI lineage: Eukaryota > Fungi > Basidiomycota > Agaricomycetes > Agaricales > Mycenaceae > Mycena > Mycena vitilis. Next base: position 363,460 of record JARGYF010000006.1, on the reverse strand, counting down.
CACTGGCTTTCTTCCAAAATCATTCCCGATGTCGCGCCCTGTCGTTGTTCAAGTTTGCCGCGATTGCTGATCAAAACCGAAAACAGACTACGCTGCCACAACTGAACGTGCGGCGCGGGCCGAAAGCTGCCGAGTGTGCAGGGCCGACAGTGTGTTCGTTTATACGGCGCTTGTTCATCTCCGTTAAGTTTTCGCCGCAATCCATGCTTCCATGTTGAGCATGGAAAATTTACGTTCTTGTCGGCGTCCCGATGCTACATTGTCTCACGACGGGCAAAAGCGAATGCACAGAGCCATTCCTCGTCCTTGTTTCTTAGCATCTTACGGCGGGCGAAGCAGGTACCAGCCCGATGATCGCCTTCTCATTCCAATTGAGGAATAAGGCGCCCGCCGCCTACTTCATGAGAACATGTCGAGTTCCTTGGTTAGATTTCTGATTCGGTGCGCCGCCCGAACAAAGTTAAGAAACTGTCAAGAACCCACGAAGCTCTTGGTCCAGGAACGTCGGAGAAAGACCAAAGAAAGAACTTTGGCGACAATCGCGCGAACCCCGAGCCCGTACAAAATGCGGATAGACAGTAGCGCTAGACTAGGTACTGCGGGAGGGCGCGGCCCCGAGCTTTTGACAGATCGCTTTTTGATCGCTTTGATAGATAATCGGCTGAGTCTCGATATCATTACCCTTGCACTTCCACGAGACCCCACTTTGAAGTCTCGAATTGCTTCGAATCCTGATGTCCAAATTTATCAGTGACAGAATTCGTAGGTAAGGTAGCCTGGGCCGTTTTCTCCGGGCACGCGATTTAATGAAAATGTCAGAGCAGTAGCGACGGGGAATCGGCCAAGATGGCCAGAGTTGAGGTGAAAGTGTACGTAAAACCCAGGCCCGCGAATCGTAACGCCCCGAGATAGAAGGAATGCGAAGAACATTCAAAGATAGTTAGTGGACACGGTGTGTCGGGGGCTCAGATGAAGCATGGATAGCGCTGGACGGGCTGCGCGCCGCAGATAAATTCCCGCGTCTACGACGTGCCCGAACAGATAGAGATGATCCATGACGAGACGAGGGCTGGACAACGCTAGAACGGAACTGTGCTGCCCAATATCTGTTTTGGGAGTCCGAGAGAGACGGTACACCCGGAGAGATAAAAGGAGCAAAGGAATGGGATCATGGGATGCGGTACAGAAAGAATTCTTGGACGCACAGCAGCCAGCAGTTGTTAGTTAGTCTCTCTAGACAGACACTCTATCATAACCAGCTCGTACCTCACTTGATTGGCTTTGTAAATCACACAAGAAACGGAGGAGAAACGCGTCGAGACGCGCAAGGGGCACCCGATCCGCGAAATCCGCACCCTACCTCGAAACTTTATTCTCAGAGGTTTGGGTGACCCCCCCCCGTGGGGGGTATGCCGTAAATCTCCTTTTTTGGGACGCGATCAAATGTTCTCACGCTCTCGGCAGCCCTCCATCCCGCTCAAATTGCTTCCTGTGGGTGTGTTTAACCTCGGACGTGTGTCCTGTGGCTCAAAAGGTAACCTAGGACAGCCCGCGAAGTACTCCGCTAAAAACAGTTTTGCATTTTCACAGGACGCGTGCTGATTAGATCAATCTGGAGGGGCTGTGCTAAACTGATTAACCAAACACGGTAATAATGTATCATCCTCTAGCTCGCTCACCGTTGCACTGATTACCTTCGTGTATGGATATTCGGACTCAGGATCGAAAACTAAGTCAGAGTGGGACTACATTTAAAAATTCTAACCTTGGTGGCCCCTTGGAGACGCGTCTCGCTAAGGGCTTGTTTGTGCAAGCATCCGTGATGGTTACATAATAACGCAGGCTACCGGCACAGCGCCGGCTCCTCAATTTAATGGGCATTTAAGTTAGTTCCGTAATGTAGGGTTTAGTAATTCACATAAAGTTAGCCTAAACTAGATATTATACATATTGTTTAAGACCTATCTAAATCTAATACCAAATGCAGGACTTAAAAATGCATTTAGATGCCGACTAAACTAGAGGTATTGTGACATGTTTGAACACCGATCAAGTGCTTCATTAAAGATGGCGAATAGAGAGTCAATTTTGGTGATGACGATCATCTGCAGATGATCTGCAGATGATCCGCAGACCATCTGCAGATGAGTTTAATGGTCCTTTAAACCTCAAGTTTAGCAATAGGTTTCAGACACATTTAAGCGAGAACTTAAACTTCTTGTTTAATCTGGCTTTAAACATAATGCGAAATGCGGTGTTTAAAGAGGGATATCCAGAGGCCTTAAACCTCTAGTTTTGGAACTCATTTAAAGACTCTCTATTTGCTATCTTTAATAATGCACTTAATTGGTGTTCAAACATGTCACAATACCTCTAGTTTAGTCGGTACCTAAATGCATTTTTATATCTTGAATTTGAGATTAGATTTAGATAGGGTTTAAACAATATGTATAATATCTAGTTTAGGCTAAATTTATGTGTATTACTAAACCCTAGGTTACGGAACTAACTTAAGTGCCCATTAAATTGAGGAGCCGGCGCTGTGCCGGGTAACGGGCGCGGTAACCATTGAAGGACTAGTTGTTAGTAGGGTCCAGACTCCATCCAGACTCCCGGTGATGGCATAGAGACACAAGACGAGTGGTGAGGGTATACCGGATGTTGACCGGATGTATGGAAGAGCTTCCAGGTCGCCTGAACATCAACGCCCTCAGACAACGCTGAGCAGTTGCTTAGCAGCATTGAGGTTATGCGCAAGAGAGATCAGTCACGGTCACAGCGTGAGCATACATCAGTGATGATCATGCGACTGCCGGCGCGGCTGCTTTTTGCTTCCATCTTTCTCTCCTCCTCCTCATCCTCCTTTTCGAATCCACCCAAACTATGGAACAGCCGGGCCTCTGGGTCACTGGCATGCGCCTTAAGTACTCTGGTCGGACTTTCTCGAAACCGCAAACCCAAGCAAAAACAAATGGTCATTGCGGATTCCATCAACGAGTTTCACTCCGTGTTGATGCACGCAAATCCCCAGCTCGCTCGATTGGATGACATAGCACACCTATGCACGGAAATTTTGTGGGCCTTTTTGCAAATCCAGTCGTCGTTCAAACGACAGGATTTCCTGGCCCCTTTTGCGACACACATTGCGTCCACAAGCGTACACAGTGACGTCCAGGGATTTCATATTTGAATTTCACCCGCGTCCATACAGGGCAAGTGACGTAGGCCAAAGCGATCGATATCTTCCACGTGGAAATCCACCCGTTGGTTGCAATCGTTGCACGACAACAGTCGGCATTAGTCTCTTATCTGTTTCCGGGTTTCGGTGTAAGAAACTGTTTCCCTCCTTGCTCTCAACGCTCACCATGCCCCCATCGTCCTCACCTGAACGCATCCCAGGATTGTGGTTCGAAGACGCCACATTGGTCTTTCAAGCAGAAAACAGTCTCTTCCGGGTGTACGGAGGAACCATAGCATCGCACTCCTCGGTTTTCCGGGATATGCTCGCGTTTCCTCAGCCAGATCCTCCCTCGGAAGCCGATACGTTCGAAGGGTGTTCAAGGGTATTCCTGCACGATCGCGCCGCAGACGTCACATCCTTCTTCCGGGCAATCTACGATTCCAGGTGCGTCGTTGTGTCGCGCGTTTGAACCTTGTGCTGACTTTGAATTCCAGCTTCTTCGTCCCACCTTTTATGCCAACACTGGAGCTGCTCAGCGGAATCCTACGCCTGAGCATCAAATACGACGTTGACTATCTGAGGCAGCGCTGTCTCCGGCACCTGTCCGACATTTATCCCAGCACTCTCGAAGCCTGGGATCACCTTGGCTATTCACGCGATATCATAAAGTTCCGTGCCCCGCCCAATGTTTACCCTGTCTTTCAAGTCCTCGAACTGTTCAAAGAATTCGACGCGCCGTGGCTAATCCCCGCGATCATGTACCTTGGCTGCAGCAACCCGATCCAGCGCATCGTCGACGGCGTGGAGCTCGGCGGGACACTGGAGATGACCCCGGAGAAGCGCACTATCCTCATCGCGTACCCGGAGCAGGCGCTAGCCGTCGAATCGGTGCTGCGCTTTCTGAAGAAGCGCTTCCCCGAGTGTCGCACGCCTTCCAAGTGCAACACGGAGCTGCTTCAGCTCTCGCAGTTCGTCGCGGAGAGTTGGTCTGCGTGCCATTTCCCACTCGAGATATGGGAGGACCAGGATTGGCAGGAGGTTGCGGGTGATTTGTGCGCCGCGTGCGTGGGGCAGTGTCGGAAGACGCATGCGAAGGCGCGGCAGGAGTTCTGGGACCGCATGCCGGCCCTATTTGGGGTCAATTATCGATGGGAGGAGCTGGAGAAGTTAAAGAATGCCGCTCTTTCATAGGGTTTTTCCGTACGGACCTCGTTCTATTCTCTTCTAATTATCATACTATAATATGTAATCAGCTGTTCATTCGTGATATACCGTCGAATTCAGATCACCGAGGTAGCTTCGAGCCTTGAACATCAACCATGGTGCTGCGCGCCAAGTCTTATGTCCTCACGCCTGGTCTGTATGTCTGAATCTGTATGTCCTCGTCCCTCGGGTTACTGCCGATTTCATTGAACGCATGTGGCTTAGATCACCTTTCATATCTTCCCAGCCTAGTCCATCCTAGTGCATTCAAATGTAATTTCCAAGTATCTGTCCATCCGCGCTTCTTGTGGTTGAATACGTGGTTCAACATTTCGCGATCTACTCTCATACCCCGATCTTTAGACGCGTACTTACGCTTGCGCAATTGCTCAAGCACGTAGTTACCTGAACACTCTCTCTCTCGATACCAAATGCTCGACCGCGTGGCCTTCCAAATCCAATCCGTATGATATATCTCTTCATGACTCCCTGTCGTTGGTTTCTTCCCGGACAATTTCCGAACACGGTGTTGCATACTTGCAACTTGTGGATTCCAATTTTATCACAGTGCTGTCAGAATTTCCTGCGTCGGCTAGTTCTTTTAAGAAAAAGCATTCGATAGGCTCAAATGCTGAGGGAGCAAAGGCCGACAACCAATTCTGAAACGGACACGGCGCCTCGGCAAGGCAGCGGCAGAGCCAAATACGTGCACGCAATACACCGCATTTTGTCGCTTGTTTGTCGCTTGCTTCCTGCCACCTTGCTGCCACCACCATTGCAGCGATGCAGAGCCTCCTCGCCGTGCAAGAACTGGTGGATCATGTTGTCTACTTGCTCCGTGATTCCAGGCCTGATTTGAAAACCTGCGCTTGACCTGCGCCTTGGTTTGCCGATCCTGGCTGTATCCAGCCCAATCCCACCTCTTCCGGAAACTCGGCGAGTCGGCGTTGCCATCCACGATGAGCGGCTCCTGGCGCGCGAAAAAATGTTGCCGCTCGGACTATTCGACACATCACCGCATCTTGTTCGGCACGTTCGTCAACTCAACCTCCCTATCTCATCCGGCCAGACAGATTCCGCAGTCTGGGATCTGTGCAATTTCCCGTTCACGCATGTGAAGCGGTTCGAAGGGATATACGCGGAAGAGCTTTCAGCAAGAAGTTTACTAGCTCTGCAGCTGCTTTTCAGCCTGGCCCCCCTCGTCCACGTCAGGCTATTCTTGATCGAGGTGGAACCGGAAAACTTTCACCTTCCTGTCATATTCCAGCGATGTTCACCCGCAATGAAGCACCTCAAACTCTGGCTCTTGGGAATACGAGCCTTTGTTTCCTTCCCTATTTGCTACACCCCCAAAATCGTTACGCTTACGACGTTATCGGTTCGAAGCTTTACACCACTGTCCCTCGATCGCCAATTGTTCCATTTCTTGCGCCCGTTTACTCTCTCATGTCTCAGGGCACTGTCCCTTTTCGCCGGGAGCGTCGAATGGCTTGATTTTGCCCCAGAAATGAACGGCCTTGAAATCCTCAGTATCGACGGCGTGGTAGGCATCGCACAAAGCTCCGCGGTGCGCCATCTCACTCTGTCTGTATGTGCAGTGCGACCACATCAACCTTGATCTCACCGCGTTTCCGAGTCTCCACCTCCTACGCGTCCGAGTCGCTCCGGCGGACTCGACTACCTCCGGCGTTGACAGAAACATGAATTTGCTCTCGTCAATAACGAGGGCCCCGCATGTCCGCACCCTCATACTGGACCTGTCGCTTCTCCAGCCGCAGCAGCTACCGGCTGTCTGCTCCGCGTACGACCAAGTGTTATCGAATCATCGCGAACTTGCCGTCGAAATCGAATTTACTGAAGCTCAAACAGAGCAGGTCGCAGCCAACTTCCCGCATTTGAATGCAAAGAAAATGGTCCGTGCCCTCCACACGTACATTTACAACGCTGAAGATTCTTCTCAGCTTTGCAGTATACCGCACACCATCTTTTGGTGGGATGTGAGTCCGATTGTTTCCCAACCGCGCAAATTGTCACACGCGACGACAAGAGACCGTCCTGCAGCTGTGATTGTGCACGTACATGGATTGTAGAAGCTCTTTCCACGTGTTCAAATTTCAATTGCCTCTGCGGGACCTTGTTGTCGGGTTTTTGACGATGTACTGCGCGGAGGGTACTTGTATCTGAGATTGCTAATTGTTCACTCAAGCCTTCACTTGCATTTCCCAGTTGCCTCTCGCTTGGGTACTGCGCTTGGAGAGCGCCGCACCCGCATTCTCCTGTCGACCTCCGGCCGTCCGCACTTGAGCAATTGCAGATATCTCAATACCTCTGCCTCGAGTCACAGTACACGAAGGACCGCATTTCCCGATATTACCCTGAAAACTATACAGTTTTATTACTGGCGACAAGGGGGATTGCTACTTTCTCCGGTACATTCCACAAATCTTGAGGTTGGTCGGAGGCAACAATTCAATATTCAAGACCGTACAGCTTCATTTCTCCACCCTTAACCCTTGCCGATGTCTCTCATCCAAGGTAAGAACCAGGCCGTGATCGAACTGTCTTTGAGACCGGGGATTCAGGGGCGCCGGGGCAGCTTTCCCCTTTCCCCGTGTCGATAAATGTGTCAACCGCTGAAGCTTGAGGTTAGTCTGAATCATAGAGCTGAGCTACTGTGTAAACCCTGCCAGTGATTGGCCCTTTCCTTCTGAAAAAAATAGCCCTTTGTCACTAGCCTCAGGTTAGACGTCATCGGAAAATGTTCGAGGTAAGACATTGCGGAAGGCGGGAAGGTTAGACATTGCGGAGGCAGGGACTGACAGTCTAGACCGCAACCCCGATTCACCGCTGCCTCCAAGATGTGAGACCTCCCCTAACGTCTGCAGTATAAAAGCCCGCCCTTTTCTTGGACAAACCTCAGTTCAACGACCACCACCGAACTTATCATAGTCACTCTCCCGCCCACCCAAATCACAACCCACTCTATCCCTTCCGATATCTTCATCCCCACCTTGAGGTAAGACCTTCTTATTCCTCCAGTCGTTCACGCGCTGACGGAAATTCAGATGTCTCCTTCATTCATCTCTACCATCCGCACCGCGATGAAGCGCTCGAAATCCACAACGCCTGCACCCAACCCCATCACCTGCAATTATACGCCCTCAGCGCGCCCCGCGCCGGCCGTTGTGCAGCCCCAACTTTCCGCATTCCCGTCGAGTTACATTATCAACGACGAATCCGCACCGCCCACCCCGGACGTCCTCATCTTGCGCAGCTTCAGGCGCATGAGCTATACGCAGACCGCCCACGTTCATGAACCGTTGTGGTAGCGTTGTGGTTAGTGATCGGCACGGGTCGGGTCACCCGTGGCGGGTCGCGGGTACGGGTGACTGCGGGTACGGGTACGGGTGCGACTCGGTCAACCCGTGCCAACCCGCTCGACCCGTGGTGGCCCGTGGGATTTTTTTCTGCCCTGTTTCTGGCATGTCCAACGCTTCAAAAGGCGATGGTTGGCTGCCCCAGAAGTGTTTACAACACGATTGGTTGGCAAACCACAGATTGTTCGTGTCTCCGCGAGTTTATTGATAATAAATTTGGCCGATACATGTGACGGGTTACGGTCGGGGTATGGGTACCCGCCGACCCGCCCCCCAATGGACGGGTACCCGCACCCGCGCCAACGGGTCGGGTCGAGTGGCGGGTACGGGTACGGGTTGAGCAAACCTTACCCACGGGACACCCGTGCCGATCACTAGTTGTGGTAGTCGCGGAAATCAATCGAATATCTTGGATTGTATCACCATCACACTATACCATATATCCACTACCACGATCGTGCAGTTACACACCTGTGTTTTGGTTAATGGACATATATAGCCCGTTTCAACAGCGCTGTCGCTGCAAGCATTTCAATTATTCGTTTCTGTTTTAAGGTTACTTGTCGCAACGATACTAGCTTTAAGCGACAAAGGATAAACACATGCCTCCTGTCACGGCCTTCAAAATCATTGGGTGAAGTCAACGCAGCTCTCATACGTCTGCGTGACTTGACTAGAGCGTATTCGGAGCCCCCAAAACTTTTATGAGATCAGTCCTCAGATTTAGCCGAGTGCGGTGACTGATGTGACTGAGGGTAGCGAACCTGGTCCTCAATGTGCATTGCCTGCCCGAAAAACTTTGCAATGGCCAGACAATATATGTTGGGGCTAAATCAAAGGTAGGTGCTCAAAAGAACGGGACGAAACGAGGCAGTACTTATTTTCCTCGTCGATTTTCATGCGCGTTGCCGGCGTGCCGTTCCCGTTTTGGATATCACACTTTTCTGAAATCAGCCATCACTTTTTTGACAGATCGAGTGGTTTTGCAGGCTCCGAATACGCTCTACTACCATACCACCACCACCGGATAGCGCACACCCCTGCCGTCGCGCATTGCGCTCTCAAGTTCGGGCTGGTGATTGTGAAATTCGCTGCAGATAATTCAGCACACTCCGTTTAGTCAGGTACTTAGACAGCACTGACTCTCGTCCTTGGGCCAATCCGCCGGCAGGAGGGAGCCATTCGCGTATAAAGGCCAGGTGAATAGCCGCGCAATCGGCGTGTGGGTCGTAAGGTTCACCACGGACACGTTCTGGATTTTGCCGCGACCGTTAGATTTCAGGAGGGCATGAAGCGGCGGAGGCAACTAACGGCGAAACCGACATGAAGGGTCCAGGCGGCTATGTCGATGAGGAAGTGCACATGGTGCCCGGGGCGTAGACACGGGTGTTATCGACGTTGTCCTCGAACTGGTATCCGCGGCAGAAGAACAGATGGCACGCAGTCGCGTTATATGTAGGTTGGTCCGGGACTGATGGCCGCGTTCTCAATCGGGGAGGGGCATAAATACAGTTTGCCAAGTTTTTGCTCACAGAATACGTTACCGGTCCATACTGGTCTGCCGTGAGGATCGTGTTGACAATCGAGCCACAGGCGGCCAAGTCGGCTGCATCGATGTAACGGGAAAGTAAGACGTTCAATAGCAGTACAGAAATGACTCCGGAAGTGGTTGAACTAACAGCTCCGAGTGTAGGCGTGGTCACCGCTCCGTGGGCTAAGGCAGAGGAAATCACAGAGAGGGGGAAAAGAGTTGCAAGGTGAAACTTCATCTGGCTGCAGTTCTCGAGTTGTCGCCGCCCGACGCTTTTATGCTGGGCCCTGCTTGCTCATACATGGACCTACGCCGTGACGCTTGTTTCCGCAAGACGCTGGATGTCCATTGTCCTCTGGCGTTTCCGCAAGACGCTGGATGTCCTCTGGCGTTTCCGCAAGACGCTGGATGTCCTCTGGCGCTAGATATGAGCCATAAACTAGTTATCGTTGAAGCCTCATACAATCGGTTGACTGGGTGATTCCGCTCCATCGAATCAGAGAAATTGACGTGGTGCGAAAAAGAAACGGCGGCGAAGCTAGATCCTAGCCTTCCAGAGTTCCGGCAGTGTGAGCGAAAAACGAGCAAAGTATTCAGTGCTGAGAATGCGAGGACCGAGCAGTTGATCAGAGGCAGCAGACAAACCCGAGATTCGCGACGTGCTTCGAGCGGCTCATTTTGTGAGGAATCTGGTCCATTCTGCGCACCGCTGTTTTAGTTTTTGGTGCACAGTATGCAAACAGAGCTTCATACTTATGCTGAGCAGACAAGATCAGAAGACGGAGCCAAGGTGGATGTCGCTCCTAGTCGTCGCTCGGCATTCGGGATGAAGTTGGGATGAAGGAAACGTTACAAGGTTGCCAAGTTAGAGTTGCGTCGAAGGTGGGCTACAGAGTACTAGTGACACGGTACTGTCCCTAGTGATTTGTTATGGGGCGGGAAGCAACGAGAAGGAAAGTTGAAGAAAGTCGTATGAGAGCGAAAAGCCATTGTCGACTTGGGGTTAGGGTTCCGCCGGCATCTTTTCGCATCGCTCAATTCCGAGTCTGCTCTCGCACCGCAACCCAAGTTTGAGTCTCATTCCACCACGAAGACAACCGCGACGCGCAAGCTCAACCAGCCCAAGATCCTTGACTCACTGATTCGACGCTGAAAGAGATTCGGAAATGCAGAGCCTATCGTCTCTCATCGAGGACACGACAATCCCCAGTGGCATCGCCTGGACGGATGGTGGACTGTTTCGCAGCTGGTGCAAGGTGCGTAGACGTTGGCATTCCTGCGGGCGTGCCCAAGCGAGTATCCACTCAGTTATTCACAGGCACATCAGTTTTTTCAGGCTTCAAGTCAACGCATCGCGCCTCTACGCCATGGATATACACCTCCGTAACTTCCATCACAGCACACCCTAGTTCCTACAGGCGTCAGCCGTTTGGAAAAGATGAAGACCGGATGTCGGGATCGCTTTTTTCGTCGAAGATGCGACGATTCGGGCGCGGGACCTCAGTCTCCCCAGTACGACGAGCCGGGCACTCCCCTTTGGAGACCTTGTCGGTGGATGCTACGGCTACACTGCATCGGCAGCGTTGCGTGTAGGGTCCAGTCGACGTCTCTAAGGCTCATTCGCCGTCACTGCTGAGTGGCATGGCTCTCAAGGGCTATAACGCGCCGCAGAGGTCAGTCAAGTACCCTCCTCACGCTCTGGTGGCTCCCTCTTCTCCTCGCGTCGAGCATCGTTCAAGACATGAATACATTCACCGACCAAATTTATCGAAACCTACGGGTGCCTCTTCGCGACCAGACTCTCAAGTCAAGATCTACGGCGACCAGCATGTCGTTGGACGATGTATAGAAGTGCGTAGAGCGCTCTCCCCCTTCTATACATGGTCTAATAAGCCCCCGTATCAGATTTGCGTGCCGCAAACGGAGAACGGACACACATACCAATGCGAATTCGTCTCCGTCGAGGTCGTCGCGGTCCCTCCCATCGTGCGCTGTGCACGCCCGCTCGTCTACACGGTGTACGTGGGGGCTTGGGCGACCGCCCCGCGCTGTTGACGCGCACCGGCCTTTGTGCACGCATTCATCGTGGAGGGTGCGTATGGTACGGCGCTGCGGCTATGCACCACGCTCAGTAAACCACCACTAACGTCTGCGGCGCAGGTCTAACCACGATGCCCGCCGCCCGCCATCCATCCCGCTCGAGCCGCTCGACATGTCGCTCCGTACGAAACAAAAGTGCACCCCGAACAGCCCCAGTACAGAACTACGGCGTCCTTTGCACCCGACCCCCAGCGGTTGCGTAGACCTCCCTTTCCCGATTCTCTACGTCGTCTAATGCGACTTCGTATCAGATCAGCTTTGCGCGGTACGGTACGGAAGATGACGTACCCTCCGACCTTCCCCCTCCACCCACATACGTGTTGCGCGCATCACCCAAACGGACGTCCCCCGCGCTGTGTGGCACGCACGCCGGGGGCGGCACACGCGCTCCAGCTCCAGGTGCCCACTTGGTACGCCCAACGCCCGCGTTTCCTTCCGATGCGGCGTCTAGCGACGCTGTAGATCCGAAGGCGCGGGTGTACAGTATGAGGTAGGCCGTCCTGTCTCGTGCGGGAGGGAGATGACAGTGGCTACGCGGGGGGTGGGTGTGTGCCGACGGGCGCTGGATGCGTGCACCGTGTATCTCCAGCCTCTGGAGGCGGAGGGGAAGCGGGCGCGGGGGAGAGACGCGATCGATCTGGAGATCGCGCCTGATCGCGCACCATCGGCGATGCGCACGACATCGGGCGTCTTGTGGGGCATCTCGTGCGGCGGGGAGACGAACATCGCGCATCTCCTGACGGTGGGGTGTGGGGGCGGTGTCGTCTGGGGCTGAGGGCGACTCAGGCGAGGGTTCCGCGTGCGTGGGTGGCGCGGTGCGGGAAGGGCACGGCGGGCTGCTAGGGAGACCGCGTGCGTCTTGCAGAGGCGGAGCTGCAGCTACCGCCGCGATAGGCGGGCAGGATCTGCGGATCGTGTATCTCCTGGGCGTGCGGACACGGGGGAGTACACGCGCACAGCAGTCTGCAACGGCTGAGCGGGGGCCGAGGCAACGCGGCCTTCCTTGCGATGCTCGCGGAGCACGTTCTGTGGGGGTGGGGAAGCGGGGAGGGAGAGGCGGCGTGATACGATGGATGTCGTTCTCATTTCTGAAGATTGTATTAGGAGGGGCAGGCGCTATTAGGACGGATGCGACGCACTGGCGATCCACTGGTTTCTGACCCCCAGCGTGGCGCCGCGGCCAGCTCGTGTGATAGCGGGGTGCTGCATGGGAGGTAGCTTTGGGGGTGCGTGGGCGAGGACCGTGGGGCCGTGGGCCGTCAATTTCCTCGATTCGATACGCAGCTGTGGTGGCGTAGGTCGCGAGATCGGAGGAGGGAGTGTCTGGCCCGGGGTGGGCGAGTGATCCTTGTCGGACGATGATCGGGTGCGCAGAACGACGGCGAGCATGTGACGCGGGCGCTTTCAGGACGAGCTTTTCTACGTCCTTGTCCGTCGTTGTTGTCGAAGGATAGCGGTGAGGGCTGCAGCCGCCGAGATCGCGGAGCATTGCAGACGGCTTCCGCGCGTTCGCGTAGCCGATGATGCATGAATCGTTCTCCTGTGCTTGTGCTCCAGGTTACGCTTCACCGGCGACGGATAAAACGAGCTAATGTGGTGGCTTCTGCGTTACGCAAAGGAGGTGCGGGTATTTGCGATCGGGACACATTGGGGGCTCGTGGGCGCTGCATCGCCGATGGTACGATAACGACCTTAGCGGGACTCCTCGCCTACTTTGTGCAGTGAAGTTATTTAGGAGAAGAGGTCGAGGACAAGGCGCGGCACCTCTGTTCCCTGTTCCCTGGCATCCCGCTTGAAAATACGGGGGGAAAAAAGTCGAGAATCACGGTTAGAATAAATCTCTCAATGCCGAATCTGTGGATTCCAAGCTTTGGCACCGACTGCCTTCGAGCTTCAATCCTTGTCGGAAATGAAATGCGTTTCGCGTCCTGCAGCCAAGCACGGGCCTGAGAGGTGTCCGGCTATCACTGACACGCAAGAGCTGTTTTTTACTATTTTTTTTGGGCGGAACTAGAGCTCGACGCCGTTAAATCATAGGCTTGGAATCAATCCGAAAACTTTAACTGACACCGCCCCGAGGGCTTCCATTTTCTTCACCTAGGCCGCAGCATGGCCTATCTCAGCTTTTTATCCAAAGGTCCGCCACAATTCACCGCCCTGCGGTGAGATCTGCTCATGTTGTGCTTCTTGCTTCAGATGTCCGACAATCTGCCTGACTATTCGATCGTCGAAACGATGCCTCGGCAGATGTGTAAATAAAATACAGCTTACGCCACCGCTTTGGGCGTGCGCGGCGCCGCCTTAGCCTCCCGTAGATTATATTTTTGAAGCGTATTTCAATCGACCGCTAACCTTGCTGTATATATATAATCAGCCGCCAACCTTCCCATATTGACAGCGAGACAATGATTCCCGGGCGTTGCAGAGTCCTGCTGGACTTCATTCTAATTGCGTGCGTCCCAACTCATCCGGAGTCATCCTACAGTCGATGTTGACTGATGTCTTCCAAGATATGTAACTTCTACTTTACCGCTCCCCTGTCCAGGTGCATCACTGCATGTCACTATTTCTCCCACCTATCCCTTTGAATCATCTGAATTTGAGCTACTCCAGCACGCTCCTTGCGACGTCAGGATAGGCGAAACTCAGATGTTGCAATCTGACATGAACCTCAAGATGGGTGAATATCATACAATGCGAGGATATGGTGTAGTTTGAAAATGGCATGAGGTCGAAGCATAAACATCAGAGGCCCGCCGTGCAAATGGTTATTGGTAAAAAATCTGCAGGATAATTAGCTCCCTATGCATCAACATCCGTCTCCATCACAGCCGTCTTCATCGCCTGCAACTCGTCCCGCGGCGGCAAGTTGAATATGCCGGGAATGTTGTCCCAGAAAGCAGACAGAGCGGTGTCATGCCGCGCATGGGCAGCGTCATAACACATAGGGCACAGGCCCCTGGTTCTCAGTGCCTGCTCGCCCGCTTCAGTCCACTCGCAAAGTGGCTCGAGCGCTTCTCCTTTCTTCACGCTGTCAAAAAGTTCCGACAGCATTTCGGTCCGAATCCGACTGCACGTCAAAGTGGTTTGACATATTGGTGCGGAGACGAGAAAATCGTTGACGGAAATGCTGCCACGGACGAGGTGGACATGAGCGTCGAGGCATTTCCGGACGTGTGGCTCCAGTGCGCCTTGCATGAAGGGCAAGAGTTCCTCGGGCATGAAAGTCGAGGCGCTGTAAAACATCCAAGGTAAAAGCCATGTCGCTCCGACTTCCGTAGCTGCCGCGATCATCGAGAAGTTGGTAGCAGGAGATTTTCTGTCCGGTGGGTAGATTAGGTGACATGCTGAGCGGGTCGACTTCGCAATGACGTCCGAGAGCGAGGGATCCAAACCATCCGCCGCGAAATGGTTCAGCGCGCGGCGGAACAGATACGGTACGTCGTACTTGTGAGACAGTTTCAAGATTCCCAGAACACTGTCAAACTCGATGGGAGTGGGTGGAGGCATAAAGTAGCTGTCCGCCCCAAATCAGTCAGGTACGATATCTATAAAATCAACGCACCTCGAGTCAAAAATTGCCTGGAGAAATGCGGTCACATCCTCCGCGGAATCATGCAAGCGGACGACGGGAACGCCTTCGAAGAGTTCGGTGTCCTCGCCAGGCGGCTGTGGGAATGCTAGCATGTCTCGAAATACACTGGATCTTGCCGCTAAGACCGCGCGAGAGACCTGGAAGACTTGATCTTCCGCTCGGATAACTATCGTATCAGGGGTGAACCATAGCTGGTCCACCCGTGTGGGCTGACGCTCTTGGGCCATCTCTAACTCCGGATCCTTGGGTCAGCCGTGTGTCAGTGGTCGTCACCGTGGCGAGTCTCTGGAAAGCGGGAGATGAGGTCGCAGGTACCGTCCATCCATGGAAGCATAAAACATACCTGCGGGCTTGACTCTGCCAGAGAATGGCCACGCAGACGAAAGTCGACGGAAGGAGGATGACTGAAGAAGACCAAAGCAAATTGATGCCATCCGTCATCGGCAATTGCCGATTCGTGTTCCAAGTCCGGAAATTCCGCTCAGCCGGCTGGCTTGTCGTGGACTAAGTATGACTCTGTGATCAGTGAAGAGCCCATTTCATAACTGATGTTGGAATGAAGGTAAGCACAAAGATTCAAATACAGCAGTACTAAATTAGCTGCGGATTCCCTTTCCAAACGCAGGGACACGAATGAACAGCGCTGCATTCCCATAAAAATGTTTCACAGAAGCTTCGTTACCATATGCGACGTATGACGACCGCACACGATTCCGCTTCGTGATTCCAGTGACCCAGTGCACATCTGCGTCGTCCAGAATCACACCCATTCCTTCGATTTCTTCCTGCGCATCCATGCCAGCGCTTTCGCTCACCTCGTCCGTATTGAGCACGTCGTCTGCAAGGACGTCGAGGCCATATCCGTCGAAGCTATTCTGACCGCTGTGGTACAGAATTTTCACATGAGTCGCAAGCCCCACGCGTTGAGAGATGGTGCGAATGCGCGCGTCGTCGCCCTTGAGCAGCTGCAGAATGGGGGCCAGCTGGCTTTCCTTATTCTGGCGTTTCCCTCGCCGCTTTGGGCCGGTAGGCATGGGGTACTGGTGGGAGAGCCCATACGCAAGAAAGCCTCCAGTGGGAAGGAAAGTGGGATCCGCAAGGAGCTGGTGCAAAGCATTCTCGAATGCGCGTTCGGGGCCAGGAATCACGCGGTTGACTGTAGAGGCAGCCCCATGGTCGACAAGGAAGAGGTTGTATGTGAGCGTAACGCGGTGACCAGTTTGCACGGGCTCCACCGCGTGCGTGACATCGCTGTAGAACGCAACATAGGCAATACCTGGCACCGACCCTGCGGCCGAGAGTTCGGCGGCCGAGTCGAACGTCCAGGTAACGCCGTCGTGCTCGAGACTGAGTGCGCCACCAGTATGTTCAGTTGGGAAAATAAGGACGAGAGATCCAATCATGGTTTCGCCGCGCGGCGTGTCCTTGTGGGCCTTGAAAAATGAGCCAGGTCCTAAAAGGTATCAGTAATAGCCGGGAAAACAATTTTCGTAGCGAACCGTAGACGTTGAGTTTGTAGAGCTCGGCTCTGAGAGCCTTTGCATCGGTATCCTGACCTTGAAGAAGGTCTGGACTGATTGCGTCGATGAGCCCAGACGCAACGACGTCCAGTCGTGCGGCAAATTTATTGAGATTCATTTTCCCAGCCTTGCGGTAGGTTTCGTCAAGAACATCCATTTGGTCTTTCCCAAAGGTAGCCTGGTCGCACGCAGCAGCAAGGGCCAAGAGATCTTCGTCCGTGGCATTTCCTAAGTCAATGCGACTGGAAGGAGATGAGCCGTGCTTGAGGGGATGCTAAGAGCAGAAGCTTACATCGCATTCCTTTCTCCTGCAACATCGTAATACATGGTCAAATCCTCCGGTTTGACTGGATGAATGCCACCGGTGTAAGGCACCTGCGCGTCCAGCGAGTCTCGCAACACGGTTAAGTGATCTTCAAAGGTTGGGGCATTTGGCTCAGGATTCACTGCGTATTCTCTAAGCTTTTTGAACGGCAGATACCTGTCGGAAAGATCGACTTTCTGGGGGTATAAAACCAAGAGGATACCTTGAGTAACCAGGGCAAGAAACCCTCAATATAGGTTCCTTTTCCGACTGGTATCCTGGGCCTGATACCTAGAGTATCCGGGCTATCCAAGCGCCGGTTAGACGAGGTATCTGGGCTATTTGTGACATGGTTATTCGAGGTCTCTAAGCTATCCAGCGGGTGGTTGAATGAGGTTGCTGGGTTTTTCATGCATGATTATTCAAGGTCTCCAAGTTATTCAAAGCATGATTATTCAAGGTATCCGTGTTGCTCAACTCTGGATACTTCGCTCTTGCGATCTAATCTTTTGAGTGATGGCGAAGATTCATTATTGCTTTGATTACATCAAATTGATTAGGCGGCACCCGCTCCCCGCCCACCACCAATCCTCCGGCCCCACTTGGCTCCCGCGCACTGATCCTTCAGCCTCCGATACTTGGTGTAGTATCACGCTGCTGAAGGGGTTTCATCATTAGATCTCCACACATTTTCCAAGGTGATTCATACCGGCAGCAAAGCAGGACGTCCGAGCCCGAGCCGACGCAAAGCCGACGGCTTTGGTGCACTTGCTTCAGGGCTGAGTTAGGCTGGGATAAACAATGTTGATGATCCAGCCGGCGCTCTCGAGATTGTCAAGGATCCATGTATTGAGAGGCTCGTGGGTCGCTAGACTGGCCGCCTTGAGGCGCTGGGCATAGAGGGAGGCGGTGAGGCGGTGAGATATGTCCCTCGGACGGCACTGCAAGCTTCTCGTGGGTTTTGCGGACTTCATTGAATTTTTGAAAGTTACCCTGGCGTCATCTGACGGTGTCCTTAAATAAGATGGGAGGGTGAGTATTTGGACTGAGAAAACCGAGTTTGCTCACCTATATTGGCCTCCAGATACTCTGTGATGGCTCAAAAGTAGAAAGCCGGGATATAGTTCGGCAAGGTGAGGTATCCGGCCGAAGATAGCCGTCGGATACCTGAAGTATCTGTCGACTGTGCTACTTTAACTTCTCAGCGTATCTGAGCCCTGGATAGGCAAGAAATCTACCAAGATACTCGAACAAGGTCAGTTATTTTCGGTATCCAGCCCCCAACCTACTTTAGAGAAAACGCAGTGATTGGTTGATCCGGGGCTAATAGTACTGGATGCCATTCCAAATTTTGTTTAGGACGGCGGTGGCAACAAGGTGGCAAGAGAAAGAAAGGAGACGCTGACATAAGCACAATGAGCCGGCTATTTAAGCGCGTATGTCACATGATCGTGCGTTGATCATCAAACTCTTTGTTTCCTCCCAGTTTGAAAGTTTTTCCTCCCACCTTCTCTGACTCAGTCTGCCGCTGCCCGGCTGCTGTTTTTTTGCCGCGTGCATTCATGCTTGTCGACGCCCCTCTCTTCCTTTCCCTATTGTCGACATGGCCCGCTCACCACGGGTCTCCAGCGTTCAGCGTCCGCCTTCCGCGTGTGCTGCAACTTTTCCGCGATTCGGCGATTGGGCTTTAGGTTTGCGTGTTATCGCGGTCTTTTAGTCCATGAAAAGTAGCGGGTGGTTTCTTCCCTTCTGAAATCTACTTTGGACGAGTTGTATGCTCCCCGCTGCTCGTGGACTTTCAACCGCAGAGCAAGAGGTTAACTTGCGTAGGTGCGTCGGTGTGTCCACAGAGTTCAGCCTTTCACGCATCATATCGACGAGGGCGCAGATCGCCCCTTCAATGCATTGCGTTCGGAAAACAATCAATCAAAACCTCAACATCGTATATTATAGCTTCCCGACCCCGCACTGCGCTCATCGGGATACAGCGGAAGGGTTTATCCTTCGAAAACGTCGAGTCAGAGGACGTCAGTGTTACGCTAGTGGTCCTTATCAAGGTGCACTTAGGCTCACCGTACTTAGTAGTTCACCCAAACCATGTTAAGGTCCGACTACACCCCTTCGCGAGTGCAGTTGTAACGGAAACCCCAAACTTGAACCATAGATATTCGCCACCGACAGATTACACAGTTACATGTACAGGGTAGGGTGCACTTGACGCGTCAATGATGAGGGACTAATGGATAAGATGCTTACTGGGTTCCAGTGTCCGGTTCTACAACGAAGCGAAACGTTCCCTCGCAATGTAGATTCGATAGTTGTTCCACCAATTCCGGGGAAAACTCTCGATGGCGGTCAGGGAGCCACCGGACCTCTGCCCGGAAACATTCGTCAAATGTTGATGGAAGGCGAGATGAGACGCAGTCGAGAAATGTTGTGTCCGTGAATCGCAGGCGGGTTGTGAAGCATAAAATAGCAAGACGAGGAAGGGGTCTCGTATTCTCGGCGTTCCCGGACAAACCTTGGAGGAGGGAGTCGGTGATCAAATTGTGCTCGCTGTCGCGGCAATCACATAGAGACAACTCCTCTAGAAGAGGAAGAACCGCGACACAGCGTAGGACTTCCTGCTCCGTGATGACTGCGTCGATGTGAAGGCGTGTGAGGTGGCTGTGGAAGGAAGAACGATCGGCGAGCTCCAAAAAATGTTCTGAATGCCAGACAGGCGGTGGCCAATCGGGCATCGGCATTAATTTCAAGCCGCGCAGCATGGGTAAGGTAAGGGATTCGAAGACGAGTCCAATGGCTTGTGAGGCATGTTCAGGAAGATGGCTGACGCCCAATTGAAGGCCGAGGGTTTGGATGTCGGAGGAAAGAGAAGGCCATGGAATATCGACGGGGACACTAGAGAGATCGAGATCCAAGGTGAAATCAACGATGCTTTGCTTATCTCTCAAGAGAAGAAACAAAGCAGCAAGATCCACATCCGTTCGGGCAAAATATGCGAACGTGCGGATTTGAGTCCATGGAAGTTCGGGGATATCTGCTACTGCGCCAACGACTGTGAAGTCACTCAAGCGCGGTGCATCTCGAAGAATATCCACTCCGTTCCAGTTTGCGACCATGTGGAACTTTTCCAGCCGATGCAGATTGCCCTGTACAGAGCTGAGATATCGGCTGGAGGCGAGATCGGTGGAGACATAGACATTCAGCCAACGCTGGGCATGTCGACTGAGAAGTGCTAGGACGGCCTCCTGATCAGGATCCCCAGAGAGAACCGCGACTTGAATTTTCAGCGGATGACCTTCACTCCTGCTCAACGATGACTCGAGTAGCGAAAGCAAGGTGTCGGACGAGAAGGGATGCCAAAGAGAGGTATCACAGGAGATTGTGGACCACAATTGTGGAGTTCCCATCGCAATTTTACGCCAATGCGCACAAACCTTGTCAAGAAACGTTAGACGGTATCAACGGCAGCCACATGTGTTGCCCACCTGCGACAATTGAAGAAGTTTGCGCTTAGAGACTCGGTCAAATTCGTCCCCAGTCGTCGAGTCCTCCCAAACGGACTTGTCCACGTCGACCGTACAAATGTCGAAGATTTCGATTAACAATTCCGGGGGGAGACGCCGAATTGGAGCGCAGAGGCTGCGACATCCCGATTCATATGCAGCCAGAATAGAGCGGCGTGACAATAGGGACCGAAATATGTTGTAGACCCGCTGGATTTCAGCCTCGTATCGCTCCAGTTCACTGGACGCCACTGCAAATGTGTCTTGTAACAATTGTACATCGGGGGGGACAGCGTTGGAGCGCAGGAGCCGCTGAAGTTGTTGGGTCTCGGCATCAGTTGGGATTGCAGACGGCACGAATTGGCAGCCACAGGTGAAGCAGACTGAAGCGCACATGGTGGTTTATAAAGGGAAAGGGAGTGTAATCAAAGTGTAATGCCAAACACCGCCAACTTGGAATCATCATCATAATGCGGTCCGTGCGCCGCCGACGGGGAATGCCGGGCTGGACTGGACCGGTGACCAATCCCAAGTCGACCACAGGCCACCCAAAGGCCTTGCAAAGGCCACCACACGAAGAGAATCAAGATTCAAGAGAGAGCCGTTCTACAGAGCTTCTCTCGTTCATACAGATGGCCATTATCGGCGGTGTAGTGCCCACCCAACGAGGACCGTGATGCCTTGGTTAACCTCAGGCTGGCATCGCCGATTCGCCAAGTTGTCGGCAAGGGCCAAAATCTTTCGCTGGCAGCCTCGGTACTCCTCCTATGACGCCATGGCCACCCGCAGCGTTACTAGGCTAGCTAGCACACGCATTTTCTCCTGCTCAATTTTTCTCGTGCGCCGCCAATTTGAACGCCACATTTGGATTCTTCACATTGGATTTATTTACTGGAAGAACCGAAAGGTGGAGGGAAAGGACGGGCTAGATTGCAATGTCACGTACAGGCGCCGCCACGGATATCAGTATGGGGCAGTGCGCTTGGTGGGTCCGCGGCACATACAGCTATCTTTCTTCCGTTCGTTCTCCATGTTACGACTTCGTGTTTGTCGCTCTACCTCCAGCGAGTGGGCGCCTTCCCTGGTCCGCATTGCTCGTGGTCTCGTCGCCGTCGGTAATTGCGTTCCGGTCCCGTATGTCAGTGCGGCGCTATTGGCGGGTCTGGCACTCCTGGAGTTAATTCAAGTAAGTGCAAACCACTTTGTCTTTCCAGTTGCCTTACTGCCTCACAGTCAGTGGGTAAATTGGACGAGGATCTGAAATATCTCGCCGAGTCCGTTATCACTATCATGAAGCTCTTGTCAAAGGAGTTAGACTCGCATCCCATCGAGAGCCCTGGGTTTCGTCAGGTCTGCGAGGACCTTAGCAGGTATGGATTGTCACTAGGTTGATGTGTTCCGCTTTTGACCACCCACTAGCCAGCTGACTCAACTAACGGAAGACTTGAAAAAGATGTCGCAGAAATGGTCGTCATCAAAGTTGAGAAAATATCTCAACTCCCAGAACATGCAAGATCAGATCGCTCAGTTTGCGCGCCGGTTCAATGATCTTCGTGCTAATGCAACGGCAAGTCCTCCGTGTCGTTATGAGATCCAGCAATTGATTCGCTCTTAGCTCGTAGCCGCGACCGGGACACGACTGGATCTGGCCAGCGTCGCAAACGGGGTGACTGCTATTGAATCCCAACTCTCAGCTTTGCAACACGAGCTTGTTGACCAGCACTATTTACGACCCATGGACTCAACGGATGGGCTGAAGCAGAAAACGATCCGTCTCGGGGAAGACGTGGGTGATTTGTCTCGCTTTGGCGGCTGATTGAGCGAACTCTATCCAAGTTTCATGCCCTGAAGCCGGGCGACATTCACCTGGACTTTCGTTCAGCTCGCCCAAACAAGTATGGCCTATATGATAACGGCGTGAGCGAGGGAACCCTCAGTTGGACTGACTACAAGGCAACTGTCGGCGCTGGTGTTCGCACAGTGCGAGTTTATCACGGGTCGGATCCCATCGAGGTCAGAAATTATCGCCTCGCACTTCTTTTGGCTGCTCATTTCTGGATATCGCAAGTCATGGAACCGCTACTTGTCATTTTTTGCGGATAATGTGAGCACAGTTCTTCATGGAATCCCGCTTTTTCTAGAACTCCGGTAGCTCCCCACACTTGCCGCAGCTCTTCGGGTTTTGTCCCTCTCCGAGATTGAGATGTCTTGTCTTCCATGGAGGTACGATGATTCCTCATTGAACACATACGACTTATCTATGCATCTAACACAGAGTTTCGACCCCTGGATGACTATGGAAGTTCTCTTCCTTCACCTCAGGCCGTCGTGGACTGGGAACTGGAGCTGGTACAGTCAATTTACACTCGGCGTTTGGTCGCATCAATTGGTTTTCAGTTAGACGATCTGGCGGAATTGTGTCGTTCTGTAAGCCCCCAGTTGCGTCGCAATTTTTCGACAAAGTTCGCCATGGTCGACGCCAGCAACGGCAATTTGACCTTCTCACATATTGCCGAGCTCTCTGCTTCTCCGCTTGTATGGTTCGACGAGGAGGAATCACCATTCATGTCGTGGTTTGCAGAGTGCAGGATTCCCGTTCAAAAAGCATTAACGGGCCCCACCGCCGGGGATATGGTGGCCGGACTACACTCTCTGCTACGTCTGAAGCGATCCGTTACTTGCATCCATACTGGCCCTGGCGTGCATGCGGTGCTTCTATCTATGGGGCGCGGATGTGTCTATTCTAGGCTTGGAGACAAGTGGCTACTAGTGGTTGCCGAGGTTCGAGGCAGGGAGATCACTCCCGATCCGTCCTGGCGGGTGTTGCGCATCACTTATACCGGGGCCGTTTCGTACGGGAAACTCACAGAAAGGCATCGCTTTCCAACTGCAGATGCTAAAGTAACTGGACATTTTACCCAGTGAGTCCAGCACTTCGAGTCTGACTATCTTCCACATTGAGAATCCTTATTTTCAGTTTCATCGTGCCACTCGAAACTAGCAGTGGATGGAACTCCGCACATGATGGTCGAGCGCACCGCGGATATTTTCTTGACGCCAGCATCGAGTTCGGAAAATCTGTGCCTGACATCACATTGGCCTGGATGGCGCAGGCAAGTTCCATTCTTGCAAACTCGAACAACCGCTTGCATGGAGGAAAACCACTGGGCCTTCGCATCCGTGAGTCGCGCTGGTTCTGACTGAAATGTCAATCTCAAACTCCCTTCAGCGACTCGCACCAGGCTCTATCTATCCTGGGAAATGATCCTGACAGTCAAAGACCTTGCTACGTCACCCAACCCGAGCGTTGCCATGAGTGGTTTACCAGACAGCATCCACGTGTTCGTACAGATCCCCAAGACGAATGGGCATCGGGTGGAAGAGCCAAAGATCTACTGGTCCACGGACGCCGATGTCATTGAAACTGCGGGTGTCCCCTCCTCGGCGTTTGTAATCCGGATGGGGTGGCACGTGCAAGAGGAAGTCGCGCGTTGGGAATCTCACCACTATGAGATTGCTAAATCCCTCCAGGAGCGTCATGGATTCGACCCCGGAACCCACAATGCCGCTAAATATCACCAGCTCCCATTGCTCGAAGTTACTGCAACGACGTTCGAGCAAGACGCCCGTGTCCCGGGTACGCAGTGAATTCCTGAGGTTGACTTTCCACTCATCGTGCCCCAGTAGATTCTGACTGGCGCAGATGCTGCTCGAGAGACCCCCACACGCTTGAAATTCTCGAAGATTCACACGAGGCTAAGTGTGTGTCATACTCTTGATAAAATTCCTCCTCTGAGATTGGCATTGGTTGAAATTCGGTTGAAACGCCTGCAGAGGGCCAGGAATACAACTGTAATTGCCGGTGACGATCGCGGACCTGAGATATATTGTGTGTGCCAGTCATTCAACTGGACTATCCGGGGCCCTGGACCGACGCTGGAAGGAGAGCCAGTGTCCCCGGGTCCATGTTCAACTTCTCAAGACCAGACCCACGGGAAAGATTCGACAATGCTTAGTCTCGCTTCCGGACTATGACGACAATTGGGATGCCTGTGAAGCCCGTCGATGTACATACTATTACTACCCGCACCCGGAGCTGGCAATAACAGCCTTGCATCCGCTAACTTCCAGATAAATCCTCGGGTTCTGTCCAAAAAAAGGGTGATAGAGTTGAAATACGTAGGGCTCATGCTCGAATCGAACGAGAACATATACTCCAAGACACTGTATATCGAGGGTAAGCGTTGTCCATCCGCTCCCAAGCCTTGCTTTTTAATCCTGTCAACACTGTTATTTAGATACAGAATGAAGTTCCACAGCGAACTTCCGGTAACCTGCGAAGATTCCACGTTACGGAGATGCAAGGCAACTCAGCTGTGAGTAATTGATATGGCGGCGAGCATGCAAGTTGATTGGTAGATATGGATGGATTCTATCCGCCGTGGGGCCTTGATACTGGCACTGCGAAGATCTGAAGGAGGTGAAACACGATACGATGATCCCATCCGGCTTCTGGAATCTGAACCTCTATGAACTCGAACGAAGGTATGCAAGTCCTTTTATGTAACGCCCAGTTCGGTCGTCCCACATGAGCACACGAGAGAGGAGCCGGCAGTTAGAACGGGAAGCCTTCGTGAATGGTGGCAATCGCCCCCGCATAACATAATGCCCACTAACTTTAGTTAGTGGGTCTTGTGGTGCCCTAAAAACGCCCCTCGCCACAACTTTTGGCTGTAATGATTCACTTTGATCACTGGTTGAACATTTCAATTAATTCAGTCAAAAAATTGATGAAATCTGTTTTGAATAACACAGCAGTTTTTCACCGAAGAAGTTGGTGTAAAACTTGAATGTTCTTTGTCATTTATTTGAATGTCACCAAGAATTCAGCACTTTTTTAAACATAATTCACCTCATTTGGAAATTTCACAAGGAAGTTTCAGGTTTTTTGCCAATTCTTTCTTGAAAAAGTGGTGCAGTATCCAAAACAAAATTCACCCATTTCTTCACTGAAATATCCGAATAGTTCAACCAGTGGATTGATCATCTGATCTTCTTTTGATTTATCCGCCAACTTCGTTGCCCGATCATCGCATCATCTGTTCGCATCTGCATTATACCGATTCCATGTGAAATTATCGGACTCCACGTGAAATTACTGGCACCATGGCCATGGTCCTGGGTCGTGCTATGGAGACGTCAGCCTGGGTCAGACTTGCTCGAGACCTTGTCCAGTCGGGTCGTGTTCACATCTTCCCTCAAGTTGCAAGTCCCTTTCCAAACCTCTTCCAAATCTCCGAGTTGTTTAATTACCTCCAACTTAGCCCTGTGTTCAATGTGGCGGAGAGACATTGAAATGAGGTTCGCGGTGTTCACCCATCTGGTGGCTTGGTTAAGCTGGTAGCTCTCCTTTCTTCTGCATTGATAATTGAGTCAGGGAGTGCGTCCCACCTAGTCTCTCTAGACAGACGCTCTATCAGTACCAGCTCGTACCTCGCTTGATCACCATGTAAATTTCTGTCAGGCCATGTGCAGACTAATTCTTGCACAGACATTTTGAATGGCTTGCTCATGTTCATCTCCCTGGTGAAGTGCAACTCGGAACGTTGTCCCTGGTCGTTCGATTCGGGATCGTGATTTCGTGATCAAGCCCTCAATCACCCAGGTTTGGGTGCAGCTAGCGTACAAGTGTTGTGTGTCATGCATATTGATCGGTAGGATGGTGAACCCCGTCCGAGATCATTCAAACATGCAATCAAGCTCGGAATTCACTTACGGCGAGGCGATATAGAATCGGTCTGGCCTAGTGGAAGGGTCAAGCGTAATGGAAAGAGACCTGCCAATACCTCAATCTTATCATGAATGAGCACCCAACACTAGGCTCGTGTCCATCCGTTCTAGTTGAAGTATTGACGAGCGCGCAAAGTAATACTTACTATAACGGCTGGAAGCACTTAGCCGTAAATTGACAGATGGAAATTTCAAACTCCGATTATACCATATTAAGACTTACGTCCGACGGTCCGAGGCCCGATCAGCGTCATCACCCCCTATCGTGATACTCTGGCGATTATCGCGCAATTATCGCGTCTGCTCTCTCCCCTCAGTCGTAACTATGCCTGCTCAATCCAAGGTCCAGCAACCTCCCGCGACGAATGCCGGGCCTCCTCCAGTGTACAAACCAGTCAGAAAATACAAAGGAGATGAGATCAACATTGATCTCTTGGTGGCGCGCGCGGAAGAAATCCTCCGCGCGAAACCGTTTCGCTTCCAGCTGGAGGTGGCCCAGCAGCTCATCTCCATGATTTATCAACGTTTGGGGTTCTAGTACACAATACTTTGTGCGCTCGTCATTGTGCACACTGGAACGGGTGGACACGAGCCTAACCCAACACCTGGAATAGACCGGTGACCGTCTGTCTATGAAACCTGTCGATAGACAGACCGGTCGATCTGAGTTTGAAATCCCATAACGCGCGAGTTACCGCATATGGGATCTATGTAAGCAGCCATCAATTCGCGCGGTCTGCAGTTTGGGTTGTTCAAATTAATCATATTAAGCCTCTATGAGAATTATAATGCATTTTTGAGGCTTCACGTCCTTATTCGAGGAGGAACAAGTCAGAACTGAGCCAACGGAGGGTTGATTCGCATATGTTGCCGTTGTTTGGATCCCAAGTCGCCCTCACAAAAAATGCTGACCAATCGCCTTTTTGAGAATTGATCGCGCGTTATGGGATTTCAAACTCAGATCGACCAGCCTGTCTATCGACACAGTTAAGTTTCGATAGACAGGCTGGATTCGAGCCTACACCTGGAAGTTCCTACCAAGTAGGTCTGTCTCCCTTTTTCTTCTTCTTTTCGTGTCCACGTCCTAATTAATTGGGTACCCAATTTCTACGGTAGCTACCTAGTCCCAGTGCTCATCTCGAATGGCACGACCAATGGGCAACAGGAATTCAACTTTACTTAAACCTTTCTCGCACGGTTGAATTTGCCGTCTCGGCTGGGGAGCTCACGATAATTCATAATCCACAGAAGAATATATATTCACGTCCTCGAGTAAGTTTTTTCAGAACAGGGGACTTAGATGCCGGCCCATACAGAATACCGTGCACTGATTGTGCACTGAATAATAGCCCTTCCAACATCCAGTAGATCAGTCAAAGCACTGGCCGGCCCCGGGATGAAATTTCCTGTTCATTTGCCCCCTTCCCTCCGTTGGGCTGATCAACTTAACAAGTCAAACCGATCCAGGGCAAGATTCATACCAAGTAAGGCAAAAGAGAGCACCCCGATGCTGGGAGCTTAACTGTGTGATCACAGGGTACACCACGGCCATTGTTCTTCTACTCTTCTTAACTGCGCACCTCAGTAATTCCTTTGCGCCAGCAATCAGTTCCACCCAGCAGTCCCACAAATTGAGGGAAAGTGCAGGCACAACCCGGCCGCAGCGTGGACCACCATGTAATGTAACCCTTCCCCACGCCCAAGTTCTTCTCTCCCGTTCTCATTCAAGTTTCTGGACACAACTTCCCGTGTGCGGCTGACTCTAGCAGACAATAGCAGATCCTTATTCACGCTGACTGTGTTGAAGGTGCTAATGGTCACCTGTGGAGGCCCTGAGTTAGTGGGCTTTGCCGCGACAGCGCGCTACAATTGTTATGACCAAAGAGGGGAGGGAGGTTCGAATCCTCCCGGATGCATAGACCGACAAACCTGTGTCTTTCTTTCTTCAATGGATCTTGTCTGCAGCGCAGTAAGGCATTTTTCGTACCAAGTTCCAATGAGCACACAAAGCCAGCTACAGAAACCGCAAGCCTTCGTGGATCTGGGAGAAATTTCGTCTGCTTCAGTAAATTGACTGCGCCCTGAGTAGCTGGGAGTTCTTTTTACACCCAGTTTTCTCGTGCTGAATGAACACAGAAGAGCCAGAAGAGTGGGAAGCCTCTATGGATCGTGGTGATCACTTTGCACATCATGATCATTCGCGTCAAATTCGCGTTGACCAATTTGCAGCGAGGAGAAGGAGGTTCGGTTCCTCCCGGGGGCATAGTCGAGTGAGCCGTGGCCAAGGGTCTTTTTTCTCCTCGGCGCCGCGGGATTTCACAGTTTGTATGCTAACCGGAAGCGTGATTTCAGAGAATCTGAGCGCGGGGATGATCTTGTGACGGAAGCATTGCGGAAGCAACCACAGGCTGGAGGCCGCCTGGTCCCCAGAAAGACCCCAGCACAGGCTCGCAGTAAACAGTGCGCCTGTAGAACGATGCGACTGTCGTCTTTGTTGCAATGAGTACCCCATTCACGAAAGCCTTCGTGGTACCGTAGGCGGGATGGTCGAGGTTCAATTTTGACATCTTGCCGTTTTGACATTAGGGTGTTTCATAATAGGATTTGGGGCCCAACTTGGTGTAAGGGTTACGGATATCCGGCCCGACCTGTGGGCCGGAACGTGACCTTACAGTTGTCTATATGTATTGTTGTATGTTACATTTCCAGGGTCGGCTAGGGGTAACGAAACTTACACCCTACGCTGAACTCTGGAACTGCTATTCGAATATAGACGGTTTCTGTTCATTCGGGGTGAATCGTTAAGAACAATTCACCACTCTTATACTTTTTTGAACACCTTTGGCTTACCAAGTAAGCCCTATATTTCACCAATACTAACTACGACAATTTTAAGAAAATGTCAAACGGCGGCTCTGCATCTGCAACGCCGACGTCTGTGGCAGGGACGTCCCAGTACGCCTCGGTGGCTTCACAGCCCGGAGGCGCACCTGCGGACGAGAACCCTACCCACATCCCACAAAACCCCAGAGTCAAAGTTCATATTGACTCTGAAGGGATCCCGTACATGCTCGAGCCGCGTACAGGCCAGCGGTACGATGTCTCAGACGACGAGTCCGTCCAACCCCACATCCGGGGCCCAACGGCTAGCCAGCAATCCCTGCAGGGCTCATCTGAGCCCAGCGGTGAAACAGTGACGCTCGGTAGCACACTGTCCGACTCGTCGGAAGAAAGCCTAACGTCGGAAGAGCTGCTAGCAGCCCTGATCGACGACGTTGGCACTGGCGAGATGACGGAGGAGCAGCTGGCTCGTTTTAATACCATTCGGGGTATGTTGTCCTTGGGCCGAGAAGCCCTATTGACCACAACTGCCCTGGTAACGGGCATGGATGATACGCTGGGAGGGCTTGCGGGCTCCATACGTGTACTCCGGGACGAAGTGGCCGGTCGTATCGAGGAGCTGAGCGATGCTGTGATGAACACCTCAGCCCGCTGAACGGCCGGCACTCGAGGCGCGGGTGAAAGCTGAATAGTGGGCCTCAAGAACAATGAAATGATCACTGAACACAAAACCAACACAACAACAACCAAACCAACACTCTATATCCTCTTTGTGCAAGCTTTATGTGAAGTCCGGGGGTGTTGGATCAAGTATTAGATCCTATAGACTAGAAACAATGTTTTGTGGGTCAACAAGAAACGTTCTCAATCGGTCAATTGGTTCTTTTAGAGAACTAAGCTCTCAAGCGGTATTTATTGGGTCTGATTGTTATTTCAAGTTACAGCCGGTAAAGGTCTGATTTATAGTGGTTGTTCTAAGAACTGGTTTAGTTTCGCAATAGCCCGTTTCCGACTATGCACGTTCTTCAACGCTTCCAAGCTACAACGAACTTGGGGTGGAACTCGACTCAAAAGATCACAACTGGTTTATCAATCAAAATCGTTCGTTCAAGTTCTTTCTAGTACTAGTGCGGACAAGCAACAAGTCACTATACAGAGCACCACTACCCAGACCCTGCTATGCGGTATGCACTACAGCCCCGGAATAATCTGCTGCCTAATCTAGTTAGCTTATACTGCTGATTATACGATACGATATTATGTCCTCGGATGTCTTCCGGTCCCCATGACTCTCCCTGCTCCACATCCTACTCCGCCATTGGTGCCCTGGCCCGTCGAGATGTCTAGTTGGGCGGTTCTAACCCGATCGTATTGAAATTGGATGTCTTCGGGTGATATTGCTGAAACCCTCCTGTCTTGCACAGGTTGTTCTTCGTCTAGTGGGTGGCCCAAACTCAGGGCAGGCCTAGCGGCCTCGTCTACGCCTCTTGGTAACTCGCCCACTCAATCTAGAGATATGGGTATGGTAAAAGAACCAAGTTGAACCTTCTTGACTCGATCGGGAATGGTCCGAGATCAAATCGTGATCCCGGATCCAATAAGTTCCCGTCTTGTCGCATCAACCCGGCCCCTGTCCACCTGTCTCGGCCGGAAGGAGAAACTCCGAGTCCCGACCGTCATTCCTACACGTGCCCCGACGCGTCTTGAGTTATCAAGATGCAACAACAAACATCCTGGCTATCGCTAAGTCCAGACCACTTCAGGTTTTAACTCTTGTGCATGCTTCCACATTCTCTTGGTCCAAGTCTAGCATTGGCTCATCCAGGGCGCAACCGTGGGTACCATCTTGTGAAGTCAGGCGTACTTCTAGAGCTATTCGTAATCTTTACTTTCCAGTAATTTCATAACGTTCGCCTTTGTAGTAGCCTTAAGCTATTCGACTTAGTAGCTTTCCCGCTCGAGACTAACGGTAGCTCTCATTTGAGGTGTGTGCGTGAGGTAGAGCTTTAATGAAAACGCAAAAACTGCGCCTTTCATGTGTGGTCATTTACACGGCTTATCAACGCCTTGAGTTCAATTCACAGTCAGGAGCAGGGTATCACCACAGGGGTGTGCAATTGTATTAACTTGAAACGGAGCTATCTTGAAAATAGAATAGCCCTGGGTGTCAAATCCAGATTCAGCCCTTTCGTCAAGGAGCCACCAGTATAGCTGGAGGTAGCTCAATAACTCGGGGGAAGCTTCTGTACCGTTCATGCCAGTTCTACGCTCTACTTATACTTGTACAATATGTGCTTACTACGATAATATTACACGCCAGACGGATAAACGGGAAATGATCTGTGACGAGCCAAGACATACATGTGTTTAAAATGAATAGAAAGAAACAGAAATAGAATGATTAAGTGGTCACAGTTGAAATGGGTATTTGGAATAGGACCCCCTCTGTGTCCATCCGTCGCCTTGGTACTTATCTCGGACTTCAGGTTATGCCGAAGTTGAGAATAAGCTCTCTATGTTGATAATAGGCCGCTGCCCGCCTCCTAGGTAGTCACAGTTGGATTCTACTAGTCTGTAGCTTCCTCCTGGTACCCCATACTCCATGCAGAAGAGCTTGAGAGATCATGTTCCTGAAAGGATCATGATCGTTCCCTTTTTGGTTCGATCGCGATTTGATTTGAACCATTGTTCCGAATAATCCCGAGTCGGTCTTATCCGAACCGTGGATGCCGAGCCATCACGTGATTAAACGCGTCTCTGATTTAGGTACAAAGAACAGTCAACAGAGTTGCCTGATTCTGTAGTACACTGCCTCGATGTCCAATGAAAGCCCCTGAGCCAACACTTTGGTTATTTTCAACTTTGGAGGAGTCAACTAAGTGCAACCTGAATCTTGAAAATAGGACCCAGTTTGAATTGCAACCCGTACAACAGCCCTGAACCAGTATGATCCGTTCTGGCTGAGTGACTGCGGGTGAGCGTATTAAGGCTCCCTTGTAGTCTGACTCAAAGCTCATGTGTGTGCTTTAGATGCGCGTTCACATATTGATAAAACGCGAAAAACCAGGGAAACAGGGTATAACCCGAAACCCGGCTTATCATCGGCGGACTCGATCTCGACCGGAAGGAAGAGGGAGTTGGGGGAGGCGTCCGCGGCGATGGTGAAGCGTTTGGGAAGCTTGCGCTCCCACATCGGCTTGCGGCGGAGGCGGTCCCAAGGGAGGTCAGGCTTGACCGGAGCCGGAGCCGGCTCGGGTCGGACCGGAACGACCGGAGCGTCGTGCGGGTCAGGGGGTGCGTCTTCCGTTTCGACCAAAGCATGAGATATATTGTCGGACTCATTACATAGGACATCGAAACGGTTAGGGGACGCGACGGAGGGCGCACCGCTCACTCGTCGCGGAGGGGAAAATCCTCCGGGACGGTGGCAGCGTGCTCGGTTACGGCCGCGGCGTGCTCGGCTACGGCCTCGGCCGAGGCGAGCCGCGCCAATAGCTCCTCCAGCAGGTCTCCACTCAGCTGCTGGATCACCTCGTCAAGGACGTCGATCGACCGGACGTCGGCCGGAGTCGTGCAGTCCCGGGCAAGGTGGTTGGGGTCGCCGCAGCGGAAGCAGGCGCGGCGGGAGACGCCCCGAGCTCGGGCGCGGTCGACCTCCATCGGGATGCCCGGAGGAAGAGCCGGAGCGGAAGCGCGCGTCGGCGGGGCGGCGGCAGGGGCCGCGGCGCGGCCAGAGGCGAGGCCGGAGGACACCGGAGGCCTTCCGGTCGGGAACGTCGTGCGACCCGAGGGTGCGCCGGGGCGGCCGGAGGGGACGTTGCGAGCCCGGAGCTGGGACTCGTACTGCCGGTAGGCCCGGACGCGCCACGCGACGTAGTCCCGTGAGCGGAGGAGGGTTGCTCGACCCGGTTATGGCGAGGTTAATCGCCGGGTCGAGTCCGGTGCGGTACTTCGTGACCTTGACGATGGGGTCACTGAAGCCGGCGAGGTCGACGAGGTCTTCGAAGTCGTCGGTGTACCGGAAGACGTCCCGGTTGCCCATGTGGTAGGCACGGGACTCAAGCTTGATCAGGGCGTGATCCTGCTCGTTCTCCTGGACGAAGCGCTGGCGAAACTCGACCAGGAATAAGTCCCAGGTCGGGAATGGGAAGGGGCTCTTGGCGGCGTAGCGTTCGGCCCAGCGCTGCGCCGTGTCGGTGGCCATAAAGGACATGGCGTACCTGACCACCTTCTCCTCCGAGGGTTCTCCGGCCTCCGTGAACGCCTCCGGGACGAGCCGAGCGTAGGACCGGACAGCGTGAAGGAACGCCCGGCCCTTGGTCCGGTCGCCGTCGAAGACGAACGGAGGGTTCGGCCGAAGGACCGTTTTCGTTCCGGGGGTGACGTTTTCGAAAAGCCGTGGACCCGGGTCCGGAGCCGAAGCGGCAAGGGACGGGGCAGGCGAAACAGCGCGTTGGGTGGTGGAATTTTCAATCAACCTGGTGAGGCGCTCTAGTGTACCCTCAATAGCGGACATCCGGGCTTCGGCTTGTGCAGCGGCAGCGTCGGACATGTCGGCGTCGAGAGCAGGGACAGGGGAGGAGGGGGCAAGATTCGAAGTGGGAGAGGCAGGGGCGCTGACGTATCCGTCCGAGCCTTCAAGTCCAAACTTCGCAATCTTGGCCGGTTAATCCCTTAGAGAGTTTCTTCTGCTGTAAGGGCAACCTCAAGGCCCGAGAATACTCAAGAGTCCTAGCGAGGGGAATCCGAAGATGAATAAACAGTAGCTACAGACATTGAGTAACGCACCTAGCGAGGGGAATCCGAAGAGAAGAAACTCTGAGGATTCCCACGCTAGGCCGTGAGTATAATAGTCTACTGGACAGGTGCACGGGACCGGAGTGATCGGGAGCGGATGCCGAGGTCACGCGCATGATCGCATGCCGAATGCCAGGCAGCATCGGCTCGGCTCGGCGGACCGGAGGACGTCGGCCGAGTCGGAGGACCGGAGCGATCGGCGGAGCGGGGCCGACGGCGGGCGGAGCCGTGCGAAAGGGGGGTTCCCCTGACACTCACTACAAAGCCAAAGCACGCACCGGTCGCTACTGCGGGCACCGTATCATGGCGGTCGAGGATATGACAGGCAGATTGTCACCCAAAGATCTCAAGGAGATTTACATGGCCCGTGTCGACTGTCACCTCACCAATGCATGCGAAGTTATGCCCGACTGCGAGGATGTCCATCTCAAACAGCTCAGTCAAGTTCAAATTCGGTTTATTCGGAACATGTTGAACTTACACCCTCGTTCAATGATTGCGCCTCTGTTCACAGAGACTGGGATAATGCCTTTACGAGTCCGACGCCTTCTTCTCGTCTTGACGCACTTGGTTTATTGGCTTGGACTAGATAAAAAGCACCTCGCTCGCGCGGCCCTTGACAGTTCACTGGAACTGTCTGCCCGGGGAAAAAGATGCTGGTCCAAGGACTTAATTACTGCGGCTTCACGACTTCCATTCCTATGCCCAGAGCTGGTTCTCAACTCAACGACTATAGTCGTAGATATCCAGAACTATGCCAAGAATGTGGACAAATTAATGATGGAATGGCTACAGGCGGAGATCGACTCGTCAGATAAGCTCTACTTACTTCAAGGAAGGCTCGAGCCTCAGAAGGACAAACCACCCAAGCAAATTACCTCAACAATGCGGCACTACCTGACATTGGTGAAAACCCAGACTCATCGAGAGGCACTGACCTCAGTAATGTTGTCAACTCACCAACTGGCCGTAGAGATTTTGCGTTACGTGGATCACGAACATGGGCAGGTGGCCCGGGAAAACAGGTTGTGCAGATTTTGCAAGACAGACATTGAGACTCCCGAACACGCACTGATTACTTGTACGTCTCAAGACGCACTGGTAGATCTCCGCGAAAAATTCTTGGAGCAGCTCTTCCTCAAATGTCCAAATCTGCGACTCCGTTTGGCACTGGATTCGAACGTCGAATTCCTAAAGGCCATTATCCATTCCCGACCCAGTATCGCACTGGTAGCCAAATTTGCTCATGACGTCCTTCAGCTGTTCTACGCCGTTCCGGTATTTCGTGCTTGATTTGTTAGGTCCCTTGTTCAAGTTCTCTGTGCTCACTATTTTTGCTTCTTTGCAGTTCCTTGGTTCTACCGCGGCGTGTCGTGAGATAGCGTCCGTGAGCTCGGCTTTTGGTGTTGCAGAGGAGTCCAGGAGCTGCGATGTATATTAGCGCATGTACATCTCGATAACTTCTGGGCCCCGGCGTTCCTCAGTGGGACCGTGCCGTGTAATCCTACCTACCTACCTACCTACCTCGCTATCTTGGAGTGTCGGAGTAGGCCCACCCCAGTGGGCCACAAATAAATGGGGATTTTGGGGTAGAATTACTTAATCGGGACGTGAGCGGTTGTTTGCGCCTGTGGTGATGACGGTGGCACACGGAAAAGCGACGCAAAGCCACAGACGGCGGTTACCGTTTTGGGACGACAATCACAATTCCAGCCGTTACGTAGCGAATTCTTTGTTCGGCGTGGTCACTACTTAAGGACGAGCTAAATGCTCTCTGTTTCCGCAAATGAACCCTTGCATATTGCACTCCTCCGCTTTTCATCGTCGATAAACATAAATATGTCTGACTCCTTCCCCTACCGTGCCAGCTGGAACCCCATCATCGATGCCCACCCTCCCCCGCCCAACAGCGAGCACATGCCACCCTACTTTCACGGCCTCCTCCACATGGGCTGTACCGTCGTCAGCGAGACCAGGATGCAATGCAACGAGTGCGACTGGCAGTCGGGCCAAAACTGCTACGAGATGTGGTACCACCTTATCGACGACCACAAAAGCATATCTCACTTTTACTGCGGCGGATACCCTTTGACGTTCATGACCTTGAGCGGCTTGCGCAATCACGACAGAAGACAGCCTCGCTCGCACTTCAAACCGGCGCGGACGGCATTTTTGGCGGCGTTCAACCGGGTGCCGGAGGTGGTTCAAAAGCGGGCAGAGTGTGGAAAGTACGAGGAAGATTGGCTCATGCGAAGCTTGTGCGAAGCTTGTGCGTGTTTTTTCTACTCTACCTTACACTCTGCTTCGCCGATGTTGATGACACGCAGGGAAGTGGAATTTGAAAAACTTTTCAAGGCCCACTGCAAGGAGCTGGAGCGGTCGGGGGCTGCACTGGATGCGATGGCAAGGTTGAGACTCTAATCATCCATGCTTTATCCACAAGTGGATGTGCACGTAACACGAGCTCTGTCTGCATGTACTTTTCAGTACATCATCTGCTGCTAAACGGATAATTCCTCTCTCATTCTTTTTCTTTGGTTTTTCTACGCTGCACTTCGTGAATAGCATCCATCGACCCCTGAAACCATTTCTCATGCAAACTAGACCCTGCGAGTAAAGCACTCGAGCAATTCGAGCTCAGGCATAATCTTGGCGCAAGTGCCGTTTTTCGGGGTCATACACCTCCCTCCTCCTCCCGAATTCTTCATGCTACGATAAAATTAAAAGTGCACTCGCACCGATCGTGCACCGGGTGCTCTGAACTAGTCTCAGCCACAGAGCCGGACCGGGATTTGAAACTAGTGACGGAGTTTGCATGCCTCCGAGTTTGAGACCCAATGTTGTTAACCGATCCATGGGCAGAAATGCTATACTTGGTTCCAAGTTTGGATCATTCCGTTGATGCCCGGCGAAGATGGCCGGAATTTCCAATGTCAAGTGCAGTAGAACATGATTCCAAACGCGACTGTAGAAACTTAGATTCATTTCCACCGAACGACTATAGAGTCACTTCATTCAGACCGACCCCATTCACCGTGTCGATGCCTGTTGAATTTCCCACGGTTGAAATTGGGTTGCAAATGGAGGCCGTATCACGCGGATCAGCGCCCATCGATCCATCAACGCGGGTGCAGACCGCCAATCTACCAATTAATCGATGCACGATCCCCTTAAAAGGGCGCGAGCTCTCCCGAGTCCCTTCCATTCCTCCCCGTATCGTCTAGCTATGTCTCCCACTTCCAAGACCGTCTATCTCGGTGAGCTTCTCCCTTGCTGCAGTCCGTGGAGCCGACAGCCTGACTTGGTATGCTCGACGTAAGTCTCCGGCGCCAACAGAGGCATCGGTTTGGGCCTCGTTACTGCCCTTGCTGCACGCCCTGATACGGTCGTCTACGCCGGCGCCCGGGATCTGACAAAGGTCCCCGCACTCGACGAACTCGCCAAGAAGTACCCAGGCGTCGTCCACGCGGTGAAGCTCACCTCGACTGACGAGACGGACAACAAGGCCGCTGTGAAGGAAATCGAGGCTCAGCAAGGCCGGCTCGACGTCGTAATTGCCAATGCAGGTGAGCAGTTTTCTGTGAGTGAGGTGATTTGGATGTGTACTAATGATATGATTTTTGTTGTCTTTAGGTATCTCCAAGTACTACAACACGGTGCTCGCGACGCCCGTACAGGAGTTCAGAGACCACTGGGAGGTCAACACCCTCGGCGTCGTCGTGCTTTGGCAGGCCGCTGGTCCCCTCCTCCTGAAGAGCCCCACGAAGGCTCCCAAGTTCTTCGCCATCTCGACTGGCGGCGCCAGTATCGGCCAGCACTTCAACATCCAGGCGGGCGCCTAGTCAGTCTGCATTGCTCATTGCTAAATTAAATATCTGACCAATTCTTATAGCGCGTCTTCGAAGACAGCGATGAACTTCATTGTGAAGCAGATCTCCGCCGAGCACGAGGCCGAGAATTTGACTGCCAGCGTGATTAGCCCTGGATGGGTTCAAACCGAAATGTACGGTGTCGTTTGTTTTTTCGATCAGCAAGCTACAGCACTGACTTTCTGGTCCTAAGGGGAAATGCCGGCGCAACTGCGAACGGTATGAAGGAGGCACCGGTCACGATTGATGGAAGTGTTAATGGTATCCTTGGTATTATCGACGGCTCGTCCCGGAGCAAGAACGGCGGGTCGTTCCTTGACTTTGAGAAGGGCGATGTGATTCCCTGGTAGAGGCGCAGCGGCGTTGAATACTGCCAGAACGCAGTGTTTTGTATGATAGGTGTATTGTGCTTACTCTTGTGAAGTCATCTCCGAAATTCAAGTCGTCCCCACGACGATAAGACGGCGTCCATAGCATGGCCAGGAGTTGTCCATGCCTTCTTTCTCGTTGATGCTGGTCAGTTTATGGTGTGAAGCTAACCGATTCGCAAACAACTAGATATATATGGCCCGGTTGCGGATGGATCCGCGCCTGCATCTTGAACCAGGGGCATTCGCCTCAAGGACCGTTCTTTATTTCTACCGTCGCAATCTAGCCAACATTCTGGCTACGGTAGTAAGGGGCCCAGCTGCGGATGGTCCCTGCCTGCGTCCCGTTCGACTCGTGCCTGGACCATCAATCGTTCTTCCGAATCTTCGTGATTTTTGTTCGCCTTTCTCTTTTTCTGTCCATGGTCGCGAACTCGAGGAAGTTTACGGATAATCCTTGTGTCAACAAGGGTTTGCATGTGCTTCTTGTTTGCTCAATCTATACCAGTCTGCTTGCTCAACGGGCCATCTCTGGGTATAGTTTGTCGGTACTTCTATTCTCGCCAATCATGCCCAGTCTGGACGTGGAGCTGACCAACCAAGTTGATCAGAGGCTCGGGGCGACCGCGCAGGTGTTGAGTATTTTTGTACAAACACTGAGCTTTACTTCAAAATTCGTGTATGCACGGAATGTTCAAGAATGGGAACACGCGGATCTGCCATTTGAAAACCAACGCCCATGACAAAAAGAGAACAGCTACTTGCCCCAATCGGCGTCGTATTGCTCGGCTTTCATCTTCCCCTTCCCCTTGCCTACGTGAATTATCAAAGGGGCGAGCAATCGAGACCATGAACAGACGTGCCTTCAGCCGTAACCCGCTTGGTCGCCGCCTTCGGTTTGGCTGCTGCACGCTTAGGCGCGCTAGTTATTTGAGAGAGGACAATTTAAACGCCGGGTGCCCCGAGCAACCCTGAGAAAACTACCGGAGGAAGCGCCATTGGAAACCCAGCAAAGAGACCTGCAGCTCTCATTCCCGCAGGCGGGATGACAGGTAGGTTGGATAGCAATGCGCCAAGAGCTCCTCCTTATTGCGGCCCCCATTCCGCTCGCCACAAGGTCCCCCAGCGTTAAGCCGAAATCGGCGAGCGCCGGGTTGTGCTCGAAATCCACCACCTGAAAAATCATGGGTGCATGGCATTGAGGTGGACATCCGAAGGTGCACTCACGTAGCGGGGTACAACCAAATCGGCATACTTGACGACGTACACCCCGGCCCCTCCGTACGACTCAAAGCCGTTCTGCCCCAGGGGGAGGGGACGCTTCCTGCAGACTGGGTGCGTGTTGGCAAAAATAGATGGGCATGGAGATAGAAACATACTCTGAGACGTGCTTCTTCCGGTTATGACTGCGGGCCACAGGTGAGGTGTGCACGGCGACATTTCAAGAGACCGCACTAACCGCGGCACATGAACATCCGCCAGGCTCCTTTACAGTATCCGAACGACGTTGAAGGGACTGCAGCCAGGTATATACCGAGACCTTCGGCTGAACCGTTCGCCTTCCGGACGCCGCGCGCAACACCGGGGATGAGGAACCCTCTCTGGAGAACCGATGAGTGCCGCAGTATTCGTTGACTGGGAGCGCCTGCCTTGAGTATTGGTTCAATGTTGGCGTCAGCGGTACCGTGAAAGAGACTCCTTTCCGTGGTGTCGATGTTGAGGGACTCGAGGAGCTCCTTGGCGGCCTCGAATCGCGCCTCAAGTTTTGCGTTTACGAACCAGCGCACTTCACGAAAAAGGTGAAACGCGCTCCATCATTTGCGACAGTTTCAAACACACCTGTTTTAACCTTGAGTCCAAAAGATAGCGCCTGCTCAAAGTCGCGTTTGACTAATTCGAAACTATACCAAGTTCAGCTTGGAAGCGCCGGCTTAAGCAGAGGGAGAAACGAACTGGGCAGCGTTGTCTGGGTCATCATCGCCCTCGATTGTATTCCCCTCCGAGTCCATAGCCACCTGGAAGACGATGCCATCTTCCGGCACGTCATCTTTCTTGTTCTTCTTTTTGGCCGTTTTCCGCCTCTTCGGCGCCGCATTTTCGTCGGTGTCGTGGCGGTGCGAAGCCGTCCCAGTGATCCTCTCGTCCAGTGCTGCCGCACGATCGCGAGCAAGTGCGTCCTGCTCCTGGCCCTCTTTCTTGAGTGCAAGGGCAACGGCACAGGCATATGGATCGTCACTGACTTCAACGGATGTCAGTCCTTTCCCCACCTTGACTACGTTAGAAGCCGTTGTATTGAAGATCATACAGCTCTCTGGTGATTCCTCTCGTGGGCGTGCGACTCCCGCCAAACCCGTGTGAGGTGTCGGCAGGGTTTGTCGCAAATTTCGACGAGATCGTCGTCGCTGTCGCTGTCAATCCAGATGACCGACGCCATCCTTTGAGGCGACTGGTTTTTGAGGTGGTCACCGAGCGAAAATCGAGGCTGTGTTGCACGTGATCCATGGCCACTAAATAACGCGTTGTTGTTTGTTGTTGACGCGTACAACAAAATTGTTTTGGGCTGGGAGGGCTCCGAGTGCGTGGAAGTCGCACAGGATCAAAGAAATCCAAGCCCTCAAAGTCAGGACCATCTGGATAGAGTAAGCAAGAAAGTCACGGCCCCGAGTCCACCCGGATCTTTGCGGAACGTAGATTTTACCACGATGTGACCTGCCACGTCTCTTTCGCTGCTCAGTGCTCTTTCATGACAGGCCATTCCACTGGCACGGCCATTCATTGCTTGGTGTCCATGGACCGTGCCCGGCACAGGCCCTTTTACAACTAAACTCCCTCGGCCTCCGCGAGTCTTGAGTCTTGATCACTCTTTTTTTTACCCTGGCAATCGCAAGCTTATGGCCAAGTGGGTATCGATAATCAGTGGTGCGACGTTTGCTACCGTCCTGCGAGCACTGAGACGGAGCAGAGCAACCATGCATAGCTGCTACCCTCGCGCTCACTGAGCTACTAGGCGATACCGGAACGATCAGCGTGGTGAGTCGTCTCCTCACTATCCCCCTCGATTATATGCATTCTGCATGGGACTCTGGTCATCTTACTTTAGGGTCCATGCTCGGGCCAACATCATCCCTGCCTTTTCTCGTCCTGCACTATCTCTTTCTTCTCTTCACCATTTTCTCCCACAACCATCGCGCTAAAAACGATCCCGCAGGGCACCGAGCATGAAGCCTTCCTGTGCCGACTGATCCCCTGCAGGCGACTGCGAGTGGGTACTTGGTTACCTTTGCCTTGCAAGCTGCGTATCTAAATCCCCCCAGGAAAAAAAACGGAATGTTTGGCATTTTCCGCCGTCTTGTCGAATTGGGTCTCTTGAGCTGGGAGCATCCCGCTAGTGCGGGGAACTTTTGGCCTCCAGATTGCATTGCTCCGCTTAGGATAGACTAAAGGAAAGAAGTAAGAGACGAAAGGAAGGAATCGAATTTTGGCAACCTCATGCCAGCGGCAGTACTAGTGAGTCTCTAGGTCACTTCCAGCGTTGTCTTTCCATCATTTTGTTCGGAAGTTTTTCCACTCGGTTCTTCGTCCTAATGGAACTTCAGCTTCATTTGCCTTCCCTGCCGTCAGACTACTATCATGCCCAACGGGTGTGCATTTTCCCAACAAGTGTACATTTCCACTTTCCCTCTTCCCCCTCTTGCTCGTTGCCCCCGGAGTCTGCCGGGATCGTTTACTGTACATATAGCCTCCTTAAACCCAAATTTTCTAAGAGATCTGAGAAGGGAGTGGATTGGGACGCGCTCGCCGGTCCATCAATCCTGATGCATTTTGGCCCACACTCATGTTTCTGTACGATGCTGGCCTAAGAAAATCCGAGAATATTTGAGAGGCATAAGCAGCCATATTAGAAAGGTTCCGTATCTTTCGTTCTTCTTGCCGGGGAGCACTTACTGAGATATCGAGAAGAAGTGGATCAAACGTGACATTTTGGACCACCAATTTCGGGTGTGACACTGCGTGACTACACGAAGTATTTGCTGAATATGCAGCAAATGCGCCCCGGTAAAACAATCGTAAGAGCCAGAAGCTTTTGGGTTCAACTAAACCTTCCCCTCAAATATTTTCAAGCCTTTTCGGCAAGGCGTCGTACGGGAACATAGGTCTCGTCCCAAAATGCATCAGGATTGATGGACCGGCGAGCGCGTCCCAATCCACTCCCTTCTCAGATCTCTTAGAAAATTTGGAT
The DNA here is from genome assembly GCA_029203975.1 of Mycena vitilis. NCBI lineage: Eukaryota > Fungi > Basidiomycota > Agaricomycetes > Agaricales > Mycenaceae > Mycena > Mycena vitilis. Next base: position 321,235 of record JARGYF010000006.1, on the reverse strand, counting down.
TTAAGGAGGCTATATGTACAGTAAACGATCCCGGCAGACTCCGGGGGCAACGAGCAAGAGGGGGAAGAGGGAAAGTGGAAATGTACACTTGTTGGGAAAATGCACACCCGTTGGGCATAATAGTATTGGGTGTACTCCAAGTCCTTTAAGCTTTCTTCTCCATCTTCTAATAACTTTCGTTCACACTTCCTCCCTCATCATTTTGACTGATATCCAATCCTTTTGTAGCATCACCCGTTCGATCTGAATGCGCCGTGGCGTTATAGTCACAAAACAGGGTGGTTCTGTGACCACTGTGGGCTACTACGCTTCGGGTGTGCTGCTTCTGTTATAGCTGAACTCGTTGCTTGTCACTGTGAGCCCCTTCGTCTGTTTACGATTACTGCTCCCTATTCATGTCCTGTAATTCCCATCACGACATCCTGCCTTGAAATCAAATTCCGTCGCGTGTCCTTTCTTTCGTTAGTTTATCCTCCCGATCTTATTTGATAACTCTTGCTTATGCACATCTTGAAAAGCGCACCCGCCAGAGGTTAAACCTCGGGTAGCGTTGACATTCGCCGACGAGGGTAAGTTGATCCACTCCGTGTCGAAAACGGCCGGGATCCAATTGAGCCGTACCTATATTCCCAATTCAGGGATGATGTGCTACAGGCGCCGGCACCAACGACCACTCTGTGACGCTTTTTTTTGAGGGGGTGGCATTGCCTAATTAGGATGCGAGCGGTAGCTTGCGACGGTGTGGATCAAGGGCCGGTGGCAAACGCGAACACACGACGCGTCGGCACCCCGACGCGTTTTTCGTCGGGGGGCGAGTTGATCACGTCAAGCATGTGTCGCAAGAAATCTCGCCTGGAAAGCTGGTGGCAACCTGTCAACCTCATTTGTACTCCGAGCTCACCAGACTCGCAGTGCAAGCATCCCGACGCGTCCGCCATCCGCGGGCATACAAGCCTTGTAGCGGGGAGCGCCACTCGGCTTTCGGCAGCTGGGCGAGCCCACGCCACTGAACCAATCGAGACCTTTTTTATTTCCCAGAATGGCAAGTGTTCGATCACAATCGAGTGGCACCGACTGAAAATGCGCAGACAGCCGGATTGCTCACAGCATCTCGCAAAAAAGCTGGCCACGACGCTGCATCGTGGCCGCGTTTTTGATGACGCTCATTTGGCGCTCATTTCTGCCGGTTGATGTCGGGCGCAAAGCGCAAAGCCACGTCCACCGAATTAGGGCTTTGCGCTGATTCCGATGTCGAGGAACCGCATGTGGCTTTCCTTTGTGCTTGGGGTATATAATGGCGGGGCCCAGAGGATACGTTCCTCACTCCTCCAACAATCCCGCCTACTTCTGCATCTTCGTCTGCGACGACTGCACCACCTTATTCTTCCTCATCATCTTACACGTCTTTCCCGCCTACATCACTCCATGTCCACCGCGTTCCTCCCCGCCTGCTTCCCGGGTGACCAACTCTTTACGGACGGCCTTCCTCCCGCCGGCCCCGAGCAGGACGACGCCATTTTTGGCCCTAACCATCATGACATTCATACGGTCGATACCCCCCTCAACTCCTACGCTGGCTTAACCGCCGACGCTCTTGAACTCCTTATGGAGCTCGGCACCACATGCGGCAGCAACTGGGATGTCCCCACACCACTCGAGCTGTTTACCGCTGTGGACGGGTCGCTGAGCGGGGGGGAAGAAGGTTCTGACGAGGACGGCGCTTATGTGTACGACTCGGAGTGCGAGGACGAAGAGCTCACCGTCGCTCCTGTCGATCCTGCCGTTCCTGTCGTTCCTGCCTCTTTCCCTCCCCGTCCTCTTTGCCCCCTTCCCGGTCGTGCGGTCCCCAAGTCCGCCCTCTCTTCCGCTTGCCGCGCCGCCCGTGCCGCTCCCGCTCCTTGCCCCGTGGTCGAATCCCCACCGCCGACCCACACCGTTCCCACCGACGCTGCCGCCCCCGCTGGCTCCGAGCACGGATCCGCTCCGTCGGGCAAGCGACCCACTCCGTCGGGCAAGCGTAAAGCACAGCGCGCCGCTGGACCCCGCGCGAACAAGCGCGCTGCTCTCGACCCTGGCAATATGAAGTCCATCCCCTGCATCCCCGGCATCACTGACGCGGACCTCCCTCCATACCCTGACTCCGACCACATTCCTCTCCGCTTCCACGGACAGCTTCGCCTGGGCTGCAAGCCGATCCCGGGCAACAAGATGCAGTGTTGCGGTTGCAGCAAATCCGCCGCCTACGCGGACATGTGGCGCCATCTCGAGTGCGTCCATGGGTATGGCCAGTTCCTGTGCGAGGGGTGTCCGAAGACCTTTTCCCGCGACAGCGCTCTCTTCCGCCATGCCAAAAGGAACGCCAAGACCCAACACTGGTCTGTGGCGCGCAAGGCGGCCGTGGTCAATTTCAACGCGCTGCCGCAGGTGATCGAGCTCCGCGGCGCGCCTCTCCCAGGCAAGAAGGACCAATCGGTGGAGAAGGCGAACTTTAGTCGCGACATGTGCGTCTCTTTCTTTACTCTTTCGTCCTCCGCATCCTGATTATGACGCTCAGAAACGCCAAATTTAACACTTGGCGCGCCACCGGTGTTTTCGTGTAACACCCCGTCCTTCTTACCCCCCTATGCCCCCGCTCCGCCCTATGTTCCTCTCTTCCTATGTTCCCCTCTGCGCCTCTTCTCACTTCTCTCCTTGTCTCTCTTCCTATCTTACCCACCGTTTAATTCTTTCTATGTATCGCGCTCAAGTAAGTATAATTTCCTCTGTAGCAACTAGCCTCCCATCTGTCTATTGTCTGTATTCCCGTTGTCTCTCCTTTCTCTAGTACAAATAAAATTTTCATCGGTGATGATTATTTTGTGGTGTTCCTTTGCCTTGCGCCTCTCATATCTTCGAAATGAACGCTGGACCCAAGACGCATGACTCAGAACGCGCTAATCATCGAAGCTCTACACAGGTGAAGTAGCGCGGTCGAAAAATGGGACGCGCAATTTTCGGTTCTCGGTTCGAGTCGTATCATTATTTATGAGGCTTTCAGTCAGCGGCCCGCGTCAAGCTTTGTATAGCGAAATCCCTGGCGGTAAGAGAGTTCGTCCGTGAAGTTTGAACCGTGTTGAGTGATGGCTGATCGTGATGCATCATCACTGCAACTGTAACACCACCTAACACCACACAGATATTCAACCGGCAATATAGCACTGAAATATCTCCGAACCTGGGGATAGATCCGCTGTTGAGGCGCATGCATTTATTCATTCCCTCAAGTTCCATGAAAAAATATCTGCATAATCTGTCGTAAACGGCCTGGGCTCGAGGCGAACGAGCAATGCCTGTGTGATTGTGCCAAGTTGCATGCAGCAGTATGGAATACAGACGCGGACCTTCCGCGACCAGGCCTGTCCCATATGGTTGGGATTCTGTCCATAGCACAAGAACGGTCGTCAGAATTGGATTCAGTTGGGGGTTGGCATCTTTTCCACGGCGAAACATCGAGCGGGGAAAATTCATCTGGTATGCAAAGTACTTCATTCACAAATTAGAAGCTTGAGAGGTCAAATCCTTTCTAAAAAAAATCAGGGCTCAGCCAAGCGAAACAACCTGGGCCCGAGTCGAACGAGCGGCACTGCAGAATTCGACTCTAGCAACTGATTAGGATTCGAAGCAGGTGCGGACTAGTGTTGTGCGGGTCGGGTCGGGCCTGAAAGCCCGGGCTTGGGTCGGGTCGGGGTAGGGTCGGGCCTGGAAAATATTCCCGACCCGACCCTAGGCCCCAGGTAGGGTCGGGTCGGGTCGGGCTTGGGCCTGAGCCCGGGCTTGGGTGCATTTTTTCAAAGACTTCATATAGTGAGTTTTTTTTGGACACGAAGACATTGCATAACCTCTCCTACCTCGTGTACCCTCTTTGCTTTGCTCAGTGGTCAGAATCCGCTGTTGAAACCAAAATTCAAGCCACATCAAATTATCAGTGATTGTCAGTCGACTATCTGGCCTCGAATATCCTGTTGCAACAAATGCTAAGTGAGTACCACAGCAACATCCCCATTTAACATCCAGAAATCACCGCTGAAACATTTTTCTCTCGCCCAAAGCCGTGTGGTTGGGGTCGATGAAACCGACCCGGGCTCCGAGTCAAGCCCGGGTCGCGGGCCTTGAAAATCCCAGGCCCGACCCTAGGCCCGACTCAAACTAGGGTCGGGTCGGGCCTGGGTTGGGTCGGGGCGGGGCGGGCTTGGGTTGGGCTTGGGCCTGAGCCCTGGCCCAGGACATCACTAGTGCGGACCACCCGCAGCCAGGCCTTCCTCCATTTGCTGTATACTTGATCTGGCTCCCTACAAAGTCGACTTCAGGACTCCATGCTCGGATATTATCGACCGATAGCGTAAGGGCTAAAAAATGTGAACACGAAGTTGAAAAACAAAACCGGAGGTGTGTTAGACAAGACGGCTCGACCTCGAATCGAACGACCACACGGCTTCCGCAGACATCGAAATTGCGGTTGTGGACCCTTCCACCAGGCCGTATCCCATACAGAACCGGTAGATTTAGCTAATAACTCTTACAATCGTTTCGGGCCCGAGAAAGGTGGTGGTGCCAAGTTGAGGGACTATAATCCGCGCTGAACTCAAACAAACTTTTCCCGGAGATATTGCGTTGCAGCAAAGCATATAACGCAGGGGGGGAGGTGCAGTCAAGGGCCCAGTCTAAGAACCCGCCGGCGTGATTCTTAGACTGGGCCTTGAAGTGGCGAATTGAAGCCGTTTGTGAAGGCGAAGAAGTTGGAAAGCAGGAGAAATCATCCAGCAAGTTTGGAACGTCCAAAATGCAGGATGAGGACAGTATATGATTCGATTCTGCCAGGACTGTGCGGTGCAAGTGCGGTGCCCAAGTTTAGTTCGATGAAAAGTCAAGAGAGAAGCTTCAGCCAAACACGCACAAATGTCTTCCTCCTTCCTCTTTCATTGACATGGCAAATTCCAAACCGACATTCCTCTGGAAGCTGGACTTCCGCCCCCGCGCCTACTGCTCACTCCGTAAATTCCAACACCCATCCGCGCCTTCCAGCACCACACCGCACCGCGCCTCCCGCCCCGGCCCGCTACGCAGCTCCGAGCCGCATCGTCCAGGTCATCCTCCACCGGCGCCTCAAATTGCAGCCAATAGAAGTCAGAGGTTGCGAGTCTCGCAACGTCACTGCGTACTCACGGACACGACCCTTCACGCAGTCGCCCCGGGTGCGCTCTCTTGTTCTATGTCGGTGCTGCCAGTCTAGGGTCTTGATTCGCGAGCGTTGCCAAGTTGCGTGTCCCATGATGTCGAGGGCGTAGTGGCTGAGGAGGGTATTCCTCGGGTTAATGGGCTCCTTCCTGTTCGGGTGGATGGACGAGCACTCGGCGAATCGGGAAACGCCCCACTGGCACCTCGAGTCGGGAGACGGAGTGGCACTTGCAATGGAAGGTCCAGCGTTAGCGTTCTCCGGATGCCCCTCAGCTCCACCACACACACACACCGCCACCCGCTTCCCTCAGCCTCCAAGGTCGCGTTGGTCGCACGACAACCGGCGCGTGCCAGCCCTCTTCGAGAAATACTTTCTTCCGACGAAATTCCCGGACTTTTGCCGGTAGAGCCCACCACGCGCGCGCAGGCGCATGCGCTCCCTGACTGCCGCCGCTGTGGGGGCTGACCGTCCAGCTGTTGATCGCGAGGGCCTCAATAAAGCCAGTGCTTCTCAGCCCCCTCACGTGAGCCTGCTTCTCATCGTCCCTGCGCAAGGCAATAAATATGCGCGTCGAGTCCTCACCCACGCAAACCGCCCAAAGCCCGAGATGCCCCAATTCTCCTCGCTCCTCGCGCTGTGTCTCGTCGCCGCGACGCTCGCCGCCGCAGGCCCCTGCGACATCTACGCCTCGGGCGGCACACCCTGCGTCGCCGCACATAGCACCACGCGCGCGCTCTTTAGCGCCTTCAGCGGCTCGCTCTACCAGGTCAAGCGCGCCTCGGACGGCGCCACGAGCAACATCGCGCCCCTCTCCGCCGGCGGCGTCGCCAACGCCGCTGCGCAGGACTCGTTCTGCGCGGGCACCACCTGTCTGATCACGACGATCTTCGACCAGTCGGGGCGCTCGAACCACCTGACGCAGGCGCCGCCGGGCGGATTCAGCGGGCCCGAGTCCGGGGGGCTGGATAATCTGGCGGCGGCGGATGGTGCGCCGGTGACGCTGAATGGGCAGAAGGCGTACGGTGTCTTCGTTTCGCCGGGTACGGGGTACCGCAACGACGCGACGAATGGGATCGCCACGGTTAGACTCCTTGCTCGTCCTGCGATGCCGCAGTGTGCTGATTTTTTGGTATCGTGCAGGGCGACGCCGCGGAGGGGATGTACGCGGTGCTCGACGGGACGCACTTCAACGGCGCGTGCTGCTTCGACTACGGGAACGCGGAGACGTCCGCGCGCGACACAGGCAACGGGCACATGGAGGCGATCTACTTCGGCAACAGCAGGACGTGGGGCACGGGCGCGGGCAACGGGCCGTGGGTCATGGCGGATCTCGAGAACGGGCTCTTCTCGGGGCAGGGCACGGGCCTCAACTCCGCCGACCCCACGATCACCGAGCGCTTCGTCACCGCCGTCGTCAAGGGCGAGCCGGGGCAGTGGGCGATCCGCGGCGGGAACTCGGCGTCGGGCGCGCTGTCGACGTTCTTCAGCGGCGCAAGGCCCACGGTGTCGGGGTACAACCCCATGCACAAGGAGGGCGCGCTCATCCTGGGTATTGGAGGTGATAACTCGAACGGCGCGCAGGGGACGTTCTACGAGGGCGTCATGACGTCCGGCTATCCATCTGACGCGACGGAGAACTCGGTCCAGGCAAACATCGTCGCGGCCAAGTACGCGGTCGGCGCCCTGACGAACGGGCCCGCGATGACCATTGGCGGGGCAGTGTCGCTGCGCGCGACGACGGCGTGCTGCACCACGCGCTACATCGCGCACACGGGCGCCACGGTCAACACGCAGGTCGTCACCTCCTCCGACACCAGCGCGCTCAAGCTCTCCGCGTCCTGGACCGTCGTCGCGGGGCTTGCGACGAACGCGCCCGGGTGCGTGTCGTTCCAGTCGCGCGACACAACGGGGAGCTTCATCCGGCACTTCAACTTCGTGCTGCAGGTGGCGGCGAACGACGGATCGCAGCAGTTCAAGGAGGACGCGACGTTCTGTCCGAGGGCGGGGCTTAACGGGCAGGGCAACTCGTTCCGCGCGTGGGGCTACCCGACGAGGTATATTCGGCACTTTAACAACTTGGGTTACGCCGGGAAGGAGGGTGGTGTCGACACCTTCGACGCGGTGGCGTCGTTCAACGACGACATCAGCTTCGTCGTCGGCGCCGCTTTTGCGTGAGTCGGCGGGAAAACTTGCAGGGCATATATCTTTCTCTCTCTCGTACGCGCTGTATACCAAAAGGTCAATAAATTATCGTGAATTATCCGATCCGGATGACCGCAAATCGTAGAGTAACTTACCAGCGATGTATAGTAGCTGATAGTCTTTCTTCTCCTCGCCAGGCATTATTGAAGCTGTTTAGGCTTCTTCTTCGCGTTACAGTCTTCCCCGGCTTGAAGGGGCTTCAAATATTGCCAGATGAGCCCCGGCTGAACTACTGTTGGCAGCTGCAGCGGCCGTATATTTTGTGCTGCTGCGCGATCTGACTCATACTTTCCAGTGGCCTTGCCAGGCGTTGAGACTTTGAATTTGCGAACAGCAGGAGATACGTTTCGCGGCTCGCCAAAGAAATTCTCACAGACTAGATCATAACGGGAACCCGGTAGCGCAATACTGCGCTTGCATATCTTCGGTGTGTGCGCCATGCGGATTCACATGCGGTCATGCGCCAAGCGAGCCCTCGAAGAGAACGGAAGACTCCAAGGAGAGGGAGAAGAGAGAAATTTTGCACGTGTCACCGTGATGGCTAGGGCTCGGAACGTCCCGGGAGACCGTATAAACCCGGGTGCTCTTTTTCAACTCGTCCGCAACTCGTATATGTTGACACCGAGTCCGTCCGATTTTTTTTCAAACATGAGTCATACTAGGTGCTTTCATTGCGAGTTTAAGCCTTCATTTTGGGCTTCATGATCAAACATCTCGCAAACGTCATCGTGATCTCGAGTTGCTAATGGAGTTTTTAGGATCCCAACGTGCTAGTCCCTGTTGGGTCCGTGGCTACATGTTTGAAGTGCCTGTATCCAGCCCAATTTAGCTCTTGATTTGGGAGGCCAGGGAATGGGACCCGAGAACTTATTCAAAAAAGTACCTGTTCTCCACGGCCCACTCTAGCATTATTTTGCGTCCCAACGGTTGAGTGCCGGTGTAGACCACCGACTAAGCCTTGCTGGATATTTATGAGCTCGACGAAATTGATTATTTTGAATTTTTGAGCGACGCATAAATAGAGACGGGATGTTCTGATAACTTCTTTCAAGTTCAACTCGCTCATCCGGGAACATTCACCGACAGCTTTGAATCCCTTTAGTAGATGTACAGCCCATGGTCAGAGAAAAACCCGCCGGACTCTATACTCATGGCACAGACTCGAATCGAACGAGCTCCCCTGCAGAACAATGCTGCCTTACAATTGGCGCAGGTGCGGATCCATCCGCTGACCGGGCGCTATCTGCGAACTTGATCAGATCCATCTTCAACCGAGAGCCAGAAACAAAAAAGCAAGGGATCTGAACTCATCAATGCCACACAATGCATGGGTTTCTTTGTTTTCCCTTTATTTTCCTGTGAGCTGGTGAGATCTACTCGATATCCCAACGTTCCGGCCTACAATTTTTAAGGAGCATAGCCCCACACGTTCCGAACGGAGAAAAAAGCATAAGTTTAAGCATAATGGCTCAGGCTCGAGTCGAACGAGCATTCCTGCAGACAACGTCGATATTCCCCCATTGTGTGCAGGTGCGTAACCATCGCCGCCAGGCCTCGCATTCCTGTCTAAAAAAGTTGTTTAGATGCGGAATAATATTACTTATATCAAGAGGATGACGTGCACACGATTTCCCCATCGAGTTGGACTGTGTGGTAAACTCCTGCGGATATTCGAATGAGACGCTCCTCGTTGGAGGGGAAAGCATCCTTTTCGTTCCGCGAACCTCGTCAGAGTGAAATGCAAAGGGAGAGAGAGAGAGAAAAAGGCAAACATTTGTTTTCCGGCAACAGCCCGGGCTCGAATCGAACAAGCATCCCTGCAGAGACATAGCGGCCATATTAGTTAGTGCAGGTGCGGAGCCATCCGCCGCCGGGCCTCGCATTATGCCTTAAAGCGTGGTTAGATCCATGTGTTGAAAAGAAAAAGAGAGTGCGAACTATTTCATTGAAACGAAAGGCGTACATGGAAGAAGAGAGGTAAAAAAAAAGATAATCCCAATGCCGGAATAGCCTGGCTCGAATCGAACGAGCAACCCTGGCAATATCCGCGATTTTTTTTCAGGTGCGGAACGATCCGCCGCCAGGCCGCCTTGCTTTCAAAGGTGAAATCGTGGTTGGGTTCATACGCTGAGAACAAGGAGGACACGTTGCCAGTGCGATGACCAAACCCGGCGTACTTTGGGTGAGCAGGGCGTGCGTTTGTTTCGCTGAGAGCCTTGCTGCATCTGATGCTATTGTGGTGAACGGTCGCAAAGCCAGAAAAAGAAAAGGTCCTGACCGCATGGTCCGCATGCTAAAGCCCTAGACTCGAATCGAACGAGCACTTCTGTAGACAGCTCATTAGACTCCATATTTTGTGCAGCTGCGGACCGTCCGCCACCAGGCCTTGTATTCGAGCCGTCAGATGCATGTTATGGCAAGAGGAAGATGGGTTTGGTATTTTTCCATAGAGCTGGTCTAGGCTCTTACAGACATACGCGTGGTTTTGAAGAGCGCAGACACCAGGTACATATTCTACGCGCTTCTGCGAATTTCGTTAGCACGAAACAACCCAAAAATAGAAGAAAACCCCGGCTATACATACTTCAATATGGCCCAGGCTCGAATCGGACGAGCAACCTCTGCAGACTATGTATTCGTAACAGAGGCCAATGGGTGCAGGTGCGGAGCCATCCGATGCCGGGCCTTGCATTCCTGTTTGAAAAACCTGGCTAGTAGATGCGTGAGTTATAGCAAGACGAAAATGGGTTCACGATTTGTCCATTGCATGACTCGGATCGAGGAGCAGCTTCTGACGGCATTTGAGTTCCAAGGGCATCGTTTGTTAAGTTAGGAAGAGTGCAGAGCCCAAGTATTCTGTTCGCTTGTGCGAATCTCGTCAGCGCGACCCAACTCAAAAGGAAAGAAAAAGCTGTCTGTACTCCAGTATGGCCCGAGCTCGAATCGAACGAGCACCCTGTAGAACACTGTGTGCACAGTCTGACTTATTTTGTGCAGGTGCGGAGCCATCCGCAATCGGGCGTTAGCTGTGAACCAGGCCACTGAACCTGTCACGGGAACTTGGCCAAATCCGACACTCGGAACAATAATCAAGACACTGCTCTGAACTAACTCACCAATGACCAGCTCCCCAATACATCCGCCACCAAGCTTTCTTCGTTTTCATGAGAGCTGTTGAGTTCTACTCCAAAGCCCAACGACCAAGAGGGAAAAACGGTTTGCAGTACTTCGACATGGCTCGGGCTCGAATTGAACGAGCACTCCTGCGGGCGTATACGGTTTGCTTTTCCGTAGTTAGCGTCACACTAGGTGCGAATACGTCTGCCGCCGAGGCTCGCATTCATGCCTGGAAGCGTGGTCACATTCAGTAATGGACACATGCCGTACAATGTGGGTGCGGAAAGCAGGCGCTAACCGTCAAGCGAAATAACAAACCTAGAAGAAAAAACGCCTCGTAACGCTAGCATGTCAGTGTCCCGGGCTCGAATCGAACGAGCGTCTTTGCACGATTTTCCCCAAATGGGCAATGGGTGCAGGAGCGGAAGCATCCGCAACCGAGTCTTGTTTGCTAACCTGTGAGCGCGGGGAAGAGTGCGCCAATTTCCAAGGAGTCGTCGTCGCATGAGCCCTCACCTGGGATACAACCATCGGTGCTACTCGGTGCGCTGTGACGAATTATCCTCATCGATGATCGAGTAGTGAAACACAGAGCGTAAGTCCCTCTGGTGTTGCTGTCCAGCGCACATTGTAGACGCTATCGCAGAGATCTGCTGACGTAGAGAGGCTGATTTCCTTTCTTCGAGAGAAATGACTGAGAGGGGAAAAAAGCGGTGGGCTGTGCGAAATTCATGGCTCGGGCTCGAATCGAACGAACTGGGTTGACGACAATGTCGATTGAGTACAGGTGCGGGCTATCCGCACCCGGGCCGTGCTTGATAGCAATTGAACCTGCTTGGGAGAGCACTAATCCTGTCGAGCAGCCGCCTTAGAGCCATTGCGATGCCTCGCCGGGGAAGAGAAATACTGAGGAGATTGAGGGGATAGCGGGCAGTGACTCTGGTAGCACCAGGAATGCACGGAAAATTGTGCACGATGCCCTGATCAGGCCCATGATCAGCATGAAGAACGAGACGATGGCGGTAAGTAACAAACCGCAGTGGAAGCTTCAGCCAAACACGGCCAAATTCATTTCTCCTCCTCCCTTTCACGCGTCCAAATGTCGCGCGTCTCTGCCCCAGGCGTCCCAGCGCCCATATGCGCAATAACGACCAGCTCTATCTGCAACAGCGCATCGCCTCCAATCCCGCCCGTGGCCCCGCTGTACGAGCCGGTCGCCAAAGCCGTTCTTGAATCTCCTCAAGCGGCGGCGCAGGCTCTCGTCCGCTCAGAGTCGTCCCATGCCCCCGACTCCGAGACGCTGCGCTGCAGCCCATCCTCTGTACCCATGGAGACTTTGCCCGCGCCGTGCGCCGCTCATCCTTGGCAGCCGATCGAGCTGACGATCACCCGCGACGCTGCTTCCGTGTGCGCGTGCGCTGCGCGGTATCCTTTCGTCGTCCTTGCCACCACTCACGACCACGCTTGAATGGTAACCCCGTCATCAGCGCCATCCTCTAAGCCTCTCCACTACCAGGACCGACCCGAACTTGCTCGTCCGCTCCCCAAGGCGATCCGTGAGCCTCGAGGTGTCGCTTTGCAGCGGCCGGAGCGCGGGCTTTGGGATCGGGATCGGGCCGTGTACACGATCCACTCACGAGTCTTGGGGATGCGTCTCGGAGGCGGGAGATGCGGAGAACGGGACCGGGAACGACGAGGATGCGGAGACGGGTAAGGACGCGGGGTGTGGATGGGGAGTAAGCACGCGTTGGCGCGTGGGCTGGGCGGGAGGCAGCATAAGGATGCGCACGGGAGTCGTGACGGGGAGACGGTGCGGCTGCACTTGTCTCGCGCGGGAGAGTGTGTGTACCCGAGCCACTGAGCCCTCCTCCACACATGGCGCGAGACTGGGGAGATGGAACTCGTGATCGTCGGGCGAGGGAAGGAGTTGTCCGCCCTCTCTCCTCGCCCCGCACCTGGCTTCGGCAGCGGGCGAGGGAGGGAGTGGGCTGGGCGCCTGAGACGGGGATAAGCGCAAGCACCACCAGTCTCACGACGCCCTTTGCGGACGCACGATGGTGTACCGATACCGATTCCAAGCGCGGGCCCGGTGCTATGCGTCGCAGGAGTCGGGATGGGGAGACGGTGCGGCTGCAGCTTTCTGGTGCGGGAGCGTGCATCCGAGTCAGCCCTCCTCCCCGCGTGTCGTGCGCCGCATGCTGATGCGGACGCGGGGACACGCGCTCGGTGCAAGGATGCATAGGGACGCGCACGGGTGGGGAGCAGGCGGAGCTGTAGCTTCCTCGCGATACCCCCGCGTATATGTATCCGAGCCAGCGCCTCCCACGCATACTGCACTGCATGATGGTACTGGACGGGCGCGCAGTGAACGTCGGGGTCTGAGGTGGGAGACGAGACGGCTTTCCTCCTCGGCGGGCAGGGGGGAGAGATGGAGATTGGGCGTGCGTGCGTGCGTGCGTGCTTGCACGGATGATGAGAGGGCATGAGGAAGCGCGCCCCCAGTCGTGGCGCGGATGCCCGTTGCGGAGGCTCGATTGTGTACCATTTCGGCGTCTTCTTTTTCACCCTCTGCCCCTCGCTTCTCCTCCTCCTCAACGTTACGCCTAGACTGATCGCGATTTGTGGTGGTCCAGCTGCGATAGTACGCCCTTATGGGGTGCACCAGCGTTCGCGGCGTGTATACGCTGGGGCTGGAGCCGGAGGGTGGGACGAAGGGAGGGGCGGCAAAGGGAGGACGGGATAAAGTCATTACGAGTACTTATGTAATAAGTAATCGTCCATTTCACAACTTTCTATATGAGGATTTTGAGACCACCGCGAATGTCAGTCCCTCCATAACGATCTAACCTTTTTAGTGGCTGTGTTGAATGCCTTTCCAGATTTTCATTAGCTTTTCGATGTGACGAAATAGTGGCTATGTTGCTGCATCGGTAATCCTCTTTTTTTAACGCGAACGTTCGATTCCGGGCACTGACTTGTCTTTTCTGAATTTAACAGGGCACCCCCCGTGTTCTTTTGGGCCCCCAGTCACTTCAAAATAGTTGCCTTGCGCTTTTTCGACATCACGGTCTCTCTGAAAAGTTGGGCAACATTAAATGTTGACGCTCCCACTGGTGTTACTTCACAGTCGGTAGTTCAGTGGCAAGCATCAGGAAAATCTTGAATGTCTGAAAGTGTCTGTACCAGACACTTCAGACACTTCAGACCAACAGACTGCCCCCTGTCTGATACAGACAGCGGTTTCTGCCACAGACCTTGGCAGACGGATAGACGGTCAGACAAGCAGACGGTCAGACACCGTCAGACACTTGCAGACACGTAGACCGCGGCACAACCGCGGCATCCTTTAGCCGTTTACGCAATGTTTACGGCATGGCACGTATATTCACGGGCAGATTTCAAGCAGGTTTGAAGCGGGCTGGAAATTAGGTAGACAGCCAGGCACAGAGCATAGACGCGGAAAGATAGCTGGCAAAGGAATGGTTTTTTCAGACTATGGACGGCACAACAAATGTACATGCAACGAATCAACTACAGCCTATATACCAGAAATTAAAACCCACCTCTTCAATCCACTTGGCACTTGCGAGGGAGACTTACGGTAAGAGGGAAATGAAACTCAAGTACCTTCGAAGAAACTTACCTCTGATTTTTGGAAGGAACTTTGCACGCTGGGAGGGAAGTGGCGCTTGACGGCTCTGTCCTTTTATAGCGCGTCGGTTCCAGCCCAGAGGCAACACGACAAGTCAACAGAAATCATGGCCATTGTGGGAACCATCACCGTCTGAAGCGAGCTGAGGTGATTGACATGCGAGCCATGTGGGGCGAAATGTCTGAGGACGGTCTGACACAACGTAAGGGTGTCTGTCATGGTCTGCCAGTCTGAAATGGTCTGGGTCAGACATTGGAATCTGCCTCAGAAGTGCCGTGTCTGGTGCCAAAAAAAGGCAATCCCAGATGAGTGCGCCCGCCACGCGGTACATCATTGTAGGGACCTTGCCCGGACTCAAAGTGTGCTGTTGGTAGCGAAAGTATGAGCAGATCAAAACAATGGATATCGGACAACGCTCAGATACGCTCTGTATATTTCGCATTTAACGCCACAACCTCCAGTATGTATGGCTGCTCTGCGGAATCGTCCGCCAATTCACGTATGGTAACGAGGACCGACGCGAAAAGCAATGCACCAGCCTCGACTTTCACGCCGTCTGTCATAACGATTAGAAGGTCATCACCTGTTTTAAGCATTAGATAGCGCAGCAAGTGCTAATTGTAACTTGCGTATAGTGGGTTCTTGGTAGTGCTCCTCCAACATCAGGGATAGAGTTAACAACTGGGCATCGTAACGCAATGCGATGTCCCGACACACTGAGTCGGTTTCGTTCCACCGCGGTCGCTCCAGTACAATGGAATCTTTCCTGTCCTGTTGAGTGCGGTCAGGATATGTCAAGTGTCCGCAGTAATACAACGAACTGATTGTTGGACCATAGTGTCGACTTCATTCGCAGATCAATAACTCTGGTCCACGAAGATACTACCCTCTGTCCTGGGATAATTGTTCTTCGCATATGCCGCGCGCAGTTTGTGGAGGAATCAATATACAGGCAAAAATTGACCGGCATGTTTGTCACCATGTCTGGAGCCGTCATCACCGTGCCATACGCCGATCTCGCGTTCCGCTCACTGTCACTTGTCAATCACGAATATGTGGATCTCGACTCTCAAGACGATTTGGATGCTGCGAAGCTGCTATGCGACAACGCTCGACACAGCGGGTTTACGGTCGTTGGTTATCATTCGTCGACGGATGGGGAGCGCGGGACGGATTTGACCTGTCCCGCGATTGTTCGAACGTCTACTTATTGACCAATCATCCTTCTCCGCTGTGTTTGCCAGCAGGGAATGGGGAAATGTGGGTCACTCGAAGCGTAGTGGTACAGGAGTCGTATGGAGCCTCGGGGCAAAGGGGTGTGCGCCCCATGGCCCGTCGCATACGTCCTTTGTTTCACAAATGGATGTTGTCTGGCCTCGGGTGCGTTTGGGTGAGTGGTCAGTCTGTATACGGTGGCTTGAGCTGAGTGTTCACAGAGCGAGATTTTCTTGATGCTTTGAGCGGGGTTATCAACAGTGCGTAGCATTCTTTTATTAATGTGCGGTGTCGCAACTACCGACCATGTACGGGTGGTCTTGATGCCTTAAGTGCGTTTGTCAACAGTGTGTAGCATTCTTTCATTACTACATAATGGCAGTGCCAATCAATTTGTGCAACGACATACTGATCTTGGACTGACTGTACGTGGACTGTAACAAACATAAGTGCGAGTTTCTGCCGGGCAACGCCACGGCCCCACACCCCAAGTTGAAGAGGGGCCATTGGATGAGCGATGTAGCAGGCGCGTGGTTAGCTACCATTGGGAAGGAAGGCTCATGTATCGACCATTGAGACAAAAGGTTACTGGCTTTTCACTCCAGCGTCCACATGTATACCCCGGACCCGTGTCGAACGAGTATCCGTGTGTTGATTTGTTCTCGAGAGAGATTACAGGTGCGGAGCCATCCACAACCGGGACCTTCTTGTGTGCCTGCAGATGTTGATATCGTTAGCGTTCAAACATATTATTCCATAAAAGCGAGGAAAATGCACACTATATATCTGCAGCTGGCAGATAGTGTCAATTAGTCTCTAAAGAGGACAAAAAGTCAAGTCACGATACACAAATTAACGACCATGGCCCGGGCCCGAATCGAACGAGCACCCCTGCAACACTATTGGTGGCTTTCGGCGCAATTTGCGGACCACCCGCCGCCAGGCCTTGCCTTCATGCCTTGAAGCGCGGTTAAACTCGTGTGTCGAGAAAACAAAAATCTGTTCAGAATCGTTCCACGCCTTGGTTGAAATATGTAAGCGCGAATCCGGGCAATTTGAACCAGCGCTCACTTGTAAGTAGTACTTTCGGCTCTCCAGTCCTATTCAAGTAAAATCCGAATTTTTGTGAATAAAAACGGATGAGCTGAACAATAGCCCGTGCTCGAATCGAACGAGCGCTCCTGCAGAGGACTCAAATGCCCATTCTGCAAATTCTATGCAGGTGCGGAGCCATCCGCAGCCGGGCCTTGCTTTCGTGCCTTGAAGGGTGGTTTCCCACCACTAGGTGGTCGATTCAATTGAAGTCGATTGGTAGCGCAAAGAGACGATGTTCCATCGAGTCAGGCTCGCAGCTCGTCCCGAAATTTCGGGTCCACGTCGAGAAGGGCGTTACATGTACTCGCATATGACCCGGGCTCGAATCGAACGAGCATTCCTGCAGAACTTTTGCAGCGGATGTCGATCTTTTAATTCACTGCAGGCGCGTCAGGTTTGAGGGTCCTTGTGGGAAAAAACCCTGGTTTTTTTGTTTGCAGCACATTTTTTCCCTAGATCTTTAGAGAAATGTAAAGAAGTATAAAGATGATGGGCAAATTGAAAATTTTGCCGAGATCTTTAAAGATCTTTGAAGATCTTTAAAGATCTCGAAAGATGTCGGTCATTTGTGATTTTTTACTCCACTGTTGCATTGTGAGTTTTGGTTGAGATCTTTGAAGATTTCGGGCTAAACCACACAGGAAGAACTTGTGCCGACCACGCATCAGTACGCATCAGGCGCATCATTATCCAATCAGTTCATCAGTGATGAACATCAGCGACGACGGCCCGGAACGGCACTCATCGGCATCGGGGATCTCGGAGATGTTGCATTTTGTATTGTGATTCAACCAACTTTTGAAGGATGGTGAAGGGGACCAATCAGGAGACTAGCTCGAAGGCAAGCTCAAGCTTTCTATAACACTCTCATCGATGCAAGACAAGCCCTTGCCGCAGGTTCAGTGTGAATTGTGAATGGAGTCCAAGGCAAATAGAACTGTGAAATCTGTGTAAATTTCGTGGTGAAGGTGGGCCGAGGTGACACACCAGAAGTGGCTAACTCAGACAGAATGAGCTCGTAAGCTTTGCAACTTGGCCATTCCTCCGACTTGAATATCATACAGGATCTGACAAGTGTCACAAGCACTATGATTCCAATGACCACCGAAGCATTTATGAGTGCTCTTCGAGCTACCTCAACAGCTAAATATGACGCACCGTATCGATGAAGAGTGACATTCACTCGTGTTGCATGACATCAATAACTGCAAAAAGATCTCTCGGACACAGAAATGCACTTTCGTTCCCATGCCTCGAACACAGATACTTCACTCAAAGACCACTTTCAGCAAAGCAGACATAATACCGTCACCAATGCAAACAGATAGCCCTGGAAGCAAAAATACATTCAAATTTACTGCACCATGTGGGAAGCCTTGAAAGGATTATGCAACTTTCAATGACATTCAGGTACGGAGCCCTGATTCTTTGTCTCTGCCAGGGGACTCCCTTGTATCCTTGAATCCGAGCCTGTCAAGAGAATAGGATATCCCCTTTGCATCATGGTTGGCCTCCTCTGGGCAACCACTTTTTGTCGCAACAGTTCAATTTCACCTTGAACCTTCATCTTGGCCCGGGCGGCCGGCGCTGTGATATCAGTCAAGTGCAGCTGCCCAGTACGTAGCTACAAGCTCTTTGACGAAACCCCGCTAAGCCAATTTTTCAGTAAAGCGGAATAAATGTGCACACTGAAACTTGATAGGTAGATCAGGTTAATCTGTATGATTCGGACGCCAGAACATTGAGCTTCTGGAATCCAGCGACATCATCAGCAGAATGTGATCGATGGATAGTTTGTTCGCCCGAGATGCCCGAAGGCCGGGCAATGACACAGTTGGACTGAAACTGCAGAACGGCGGGAACACGAATCAAAAATCTGGTGTTGTGCAGCGACAAGAAGCAGAGACTAATATGAAGAGACACTAACCTTCTGTGCGGGTATCAAACTTGACAGGACGATGTCAGATCTCCAGGCAATTACAGTGGTCTGTGACTCCCTGGATCGAAATGTGTATGTTTACGCTCAAGCCAAATTTTGAACATGATGTGACTGTAAAATTCACCGGTGAAATCCAGGAAATGTGTTCCCCAAGGATTACCTCGGACAAGTCGTTAGTCGGAGGATTTAGATCAGTAGTCTTGAAGGTCCGGTAAGTGAATTCCTTAAGAAATCAATTAGACCTCGGTTCTCGGTAGTCTGTAGCCGGCTGTAATCAGCAGTCAGTAAATCAGTAGCTGTGCGGGCGCTTAAGCTTGTTAAGCTAGGAGCATCCCAGAAATTTGGGCAGAGGGTTCAAGAGGAAACTTAAGTAAGGGCGAGCTGAATTGATAAAGCTGCCTTAGGATACTCAGGATCTCAAGAACTAGGATGAAGATGCGAATTAGTCTTATTCACGTTGTAACTAATTACAGTTCAGGAGTTTTTCCGGGCGGGGAAAAGTTAGACTACCAGGCCTACTCGCCTCCTTATATACTACTGAAAAAGTCCGGACCCGTGGTGAGTCAGATTCTTACTGACTCGACTTAACTGGTTCTGACTCACATCCCTGACTCATCTTGACTGGTTTGTTCCTCGATCCGAAGCTGCTACTCGGCTCGGCGGGCCGGCTAGTCCGCGTTCCCGTTCTCATCGTTTTCCGAAGAAAGGTTGTTGGTGAGTATCTTGTTCAAAATTTGAGCTTTTAGGAAAACATTTTTCCTGGGGGACACCGGAAAGTCGCGTTTCTTGCTTGCTACCTTGCATATCCCACACCGTTGTAGGTCATCGTCGGTTCCACATGTAATTTGAGTTGTTTTTCGGTGAACATCTGCTGCTGAGCTCTTCTTGGCACAAATAGCAACACAAATCAAAGTCGAACATGCCTGGCTGTCTGAAATATTGGACCGCCTGATGCGTATACCTCTGCTGCCCTCTGATTCCACGTGTTTTTGCTGGAGGGGCATTGAGTATAGCATGGCAACTCTGCATCGTCTTGTGAGTGCCCGAGAGCTGCGTCCAATAATTGAGTCACCGGTGTTTGGGTTGGCAAACACTCCCCTAATGACTTGTTTATCTGTCAAGCGGCACTTACCTCCTACTCAAGAGAAAGAACTAGGTGTGAAAGCCGAGTCTCGTCGCTTGTGACGTTTCCATGATTCTGTATGGCCGAGTCGTGTTCTGATTCTCCGGTGACCAGGTTATGTACCTGTGTTTTTGTACCTTTTATTCTTCAATGAATTCAAAATTCAAAATTGGGCCGGCAGCCCGGTGGATGTTTGTCCCTAGCTGCAAGTAGTTCATTAAGAAAATTGACTCAGAGCATCTTACAATGCAATGAAATAGCTGTACGAAGACGTAAACTGCCTTAGTCTGAATCTATTGCATGTGGTTGAACAGGAATTAGCGCTAATCCGGGCTCGAATGCCAGGAAATGGCTAGAAAAATTGGATGTCAAGGCATGCACAGTTGTTTATAACTCAATCTCAATGGCCAAATCCAGAGCCGCCGCGTTGCCCAAGATCGTGTTCGCAACAGCGAAGGCCATAACTCGACCCTGACAAAAGAGGGCCGGTCAGTCAACTTAAATACAATGGTTCGTCCTGCCTGAAGTGGCATTGCTCCAGGATTGGAAGACGTCCATGATACACTCAGCAGTGCAGGTTTAAATTCCTGCAGTGTTTTGATGTCGGAATCGAAGGAATAAGAAACTATGTGTGTGTTATCAAGTCCACACAACTTAGGTTAGTCCCCTCAACTTAAACTTATGTCAGTTCAACAACTCCCTGCGCATCAATGTGTAAGTTAGCTGAAAAGGACTCGGAGCGGGTGGGTGGGCAAAAGAAAATCCCTGGCATGGATGAGCGACTGCGCTCAGTGCGCTGGCGGGCTGGATGATGAGCGCGTCCGCCAAGGGACAGATCCCTTAGCGACCGCTTACGTCCGGGCATAAAACCCATTCTAGGCAATACTCGTGCCTCGCTTCACCGTCGAATCTCAATCTGTGGTAAACGTGGCACAAAGCATCTGGTCGAACAATCTACAAGCCATTAGAAATTTGTGCGCCCTCGTTCTCAAGCCTGTCCCGCTCTCTTTCTTCCATCTCCGCCTGAATCCTGATCCTCCTCGGCACAATCCACTCCCTCTCGCCCCTTATCTTCCGGCCCTTCAAGCCGGTCGGAAAGCCCAACTCCCGGAGCGTTTTCTACTCCACCAGACTATAGTCCTCGCCCGCATTGCGGTCGAATTGGAAGGGTGCTTTGAGCGACACCGGCGGGTTTGTGATCACTCGGAGAGTTCACATCACGTTCTTCGATGCTGAATGGACCATGAGGGGATGTAGCAGGTATACATCGCCGATTTCCCCCATCATCTCGTGAATGCTCGTGTCGGACGCCAACTCTCGGCTCTGTACGATGGAGCTGAAGAACGCGAGCCTATCGGGGCCAGTGCCAGGCTCGGGGGCGCCGCAAACATGCATCCAGGGAGTTACCCCGTTCGGATTTTCGTACTACTCGCCAGCTTCATGAGAACCAAGATGAGATATCTGGAGGAAGAGTGGAATGAAGTCGAGGCTCAAAGGAATGTGAACTCAGCTCAGGCTTGGGGAGACTCGGAATTGCGCGGGAAAAAAACTCAAAAACTCGATGGTGGTGGTGGGAAGGGAAGGGGTTTGGTGAAATTGACGCCACTGACGCCAAGTGCCCCCTGCGCCAACAGTCACAGCATGAATCTACGAGACTGGCAAGAAGCGAGTCCCATGCTTCAGCAGTGAGACTCGCGGCCGAATAATGGGTCTGGCACGAGTCCCGGTCCCATGCTTCTCGTATAGACTCATTGGAAATCTAGTGCTGAGAGAAACATGTATGTGTTCTCTCGGTCAGAGCGGGAATGTTTCAACTTCGTGGTGGTCTCATGTCTTCTAGGGTAAATGGGTATTAATTGGTCTCATGCCAGCTGCTGCGCGCCTGCTCCCTCAGCTGCTCTCCATCAATCCTGCGGAGACAAGTAACGCATCCGAGCTAAGGCATGGCACGAGTGCGGGTCACCCGCGAGTCATCCCGGGTTTACCCGTGGGAATACTCGTGGGAAAGTTGACCCGCGGGTTCAAGTACCCGTGGCCACGGGTTTCTGCGGATCCGGGTCGTGATTTCTAGAAAACACTTTTGAACCGTGAGTTTGTAAGTTGTTCAAAACTCTGAGATTTAACCGAATAACACTGAAGGAAGAAATTGACCCGCAAGTACTCGTAAGTGGATCCGTGGGAAACTCGGATCCGCGAGTATTTTGACCCGCGGGTCTGAGTTTCCCACGGATCCGAGTAGGGCTTTGAACATTGCGGGTACCCGGACCACGGATCCGGGTCGACTCGCGAGTTAACTCGTGACGAGCCTTAATCCGAGCGCAGCTCAGTGCGACTCGTTCAAACTTTTATGGCGGCCTCCTGAAAGCTACCCAACAATCAGTATTGCGGACCA
Source organism: Mycena vitilis (assembly GCA_029203975.1). NCBI lineage: Eukaryota > Fungi > Basidiomycota > Agaricomycetes > Agaricales > Mycenaceae > Mycena > Mycena vitilis. The sequence goes on along the minus strand of JARGYF010000006.1, from coordinate 299,285 downwards.
ATTTCATTTAATTGTACAGGCTACAGGTATATCGTTCACGGTACTCTGGTTGGAGCTCGATAAGAAACAGTGTCATAAAGGTTTACCAAGAGGAAGCGAAGGCCACCGTTGTGTCGAATGTGGGGCCATTTGTCGGTTGCCCACGAACTGGGGTATCTCGTGAGGTCCTACCAGTATGCTAGGGGATAGGAACTATCCAGACTAGACCCTCAAAAGCTCCATCCACGGCCACCAATTCCGTAGTAAGTTCCCCCGGTGAACTGGCTGAAAAAAGGCAACACTGGCTAGGATGGAAAGAGAAAAGCAGATTTAGCAGAATGCAACGAAATTCGAAGGCCCAAAGTTACACATGAAGCACACCAGTTGAGCCAAGGGTGAGAAATAGGGTGCCGTCCTAAGGGATTCAACCGTGGGAACAAATCAAAAAAATTTGGTTGAACTTGTTGACTTACGACAAAGAGCAATGTTGCAGCGGGAGAAATATCCGGGTCCTGTCCAATTGCCTTTATAAGAGGCTTCTATGACGGCGGGCAAGACTCAGGGGGCATGAGGCCATAGGAAAAAAGTCAGACGAAACTCTTGTGGTACTGTTCTCCTGGCCCTCCTGGCCCAAGTTGTTTCAACCAAGTTTCGACAGTTCGGGGCTTTCTGGTAGCGAGTATCTCTGCCTGTTGTACTGTATGCTACCAATGGTTTTGCACATCGGAGACCCCGCATTCAGTGTAGAACAATGATGGCATGATCGCGCATCATCGGCCAAATGCCGCGTGTGTTCCGGAATCAAATGGTGATCCAGAGGAGGATCTTGACTTCTTGAAAGATCTTTAAAGAAGTCAAAGCCCGCCAAATTGTCATGATCCACCTCATGCTACCCTTTTTTCCATTTCTCCTCGCCATCCATTACGCCGTCCGGGTTATCACGAAACCCCGAAACTCCTCATTCCTAGGACCAGACTATCCACTGCGCCACCCGGGCTGTCATGGAACGTCCGGGTTATCTCGACTATGACGCCCGGGTTATCGTGGAACCCCGACAGACGGATCTCAGACGGCATACAGGGGGACAAGAACTCCTTTCCAACTCCCCCGATCGCCCTGGAGATCCACAAACTCCTCTCCAACTCTATATGCATGACTCACCCTATCTGTAGGAGATAGGGACTTCCCCTGGGCCTGATCGAACATGGAAGAAACGTATAAATACTCAGTAGAATCTACATGTACGGTAGATTCTACCTCGTCTAATACCAGTGCTACTTTGGCTTGGCAACAACGAAGCGTCCTTCTCACCAATCCGCCCTTTCCTCTTCTTCCCAAATATCTCCTCCCCTCCGCTCCTTCGAGTGTGGTACTGCGGCGGTCCCTATCGCTATAAGGCCCACCGAATACTCCCTCGAATAAAACCAACAACCCGACTCCTCTACCCACCGATTGCGGGTACGAGTATCCGGCTTGTCGTTCTATCGGAGCATCCGGGTTATCGACCAACGTGAAGTCCCGGCTGGGATTGCCGAACACCGTCTCGCTGAGCCGACCTAGGGCTGACGCTGACAGAAGGTAGAATCTAGTCTACCCACCCCGACTTCCTTGGTACGAACGAAGAAAAAACCCATCGAGAGATATGCAGATCAACATTTATCTGCAAGAAGGCGGGGCAACCGCTGGAGCAACCGAACCCCTGAAGACGATAACATGGGTGTTGCTCTTGGCCATACTCGCGGGGATCGCCATGGCCGGGGTTAATCGACAACCCGCCCACCCCGCGACACGGCGTGGACACCGGGGAAATTATCCAGTTGGGAACCCCGTACTCCAGACACTACGTGGTTTAATCCACCGCACCGGGTTGTTGTTGTTGCGTGTCGGCCGACCGCAGGCACAACCCGGCCACCCTCGATGCGGGCATAGGAGAGGACCGCATCCTCGGGGCAACAACCCGAGAAGAAGTGCGTTTGCCGCACAATTGGATTCCGGGGAGTTACCCGGGATCTTCGCCAACGAAGCAGGAATGCCGCCTCTAGAGGATACGGGGGTACGGGCCTTCTTGGACGACTTGATTGTCATCGACCCACACACGCGAAGCGCGCGACTCGCGTCGGAACAAAACGAACCCCATGGCATGCGAACTATGGTCCATGACAATGGGGCACCTTACGCGGTGCCGAAGAGAAGGAACCCCGATTAGGATCGCGATTGTTGATGAAGATAGACGGCCGGGCCGTCCTATACCCCATCCATATCCTTTCTCAACATCTGCTATCTAATCTCTTAAAAATCCAACTACTTCCGGTTCAGTTTTGATTCGCGACGGTTCGACTTCACACGGTTCAACCAAGAATCCGACATCTTTACATTTCAAGAAAAGTAAAACAAAACAAACAACATATACGACGAAAGTCCGCGGTACAAGCTTTGCATGCGTACGCAGGAGGGCCAGCGAATGGCGCGCTCCCGGAATAATCACTTCGCCCGGCCTTTTCCTTTGCGATCCGTCGACAGGGCGCTCCCGCTCGAACTCCACAACTGCTCCACCTCACCCAGGATTTCCCGCATGTAAGCGAGAAATTGCTCGCGGTCGACATTTGGCTGGGAGTCGAGCATTGCGGAAAAACGCGCCGCGTCTCGGACCACGGTCTCCTCAGGCGAAGCGGACTGCGAGTGGTGGAGGAGGACCGCCAAAGACACGGAGGACTCGTTCGCCTCCGCACTGCTGGAGCGGGTTGTCGACCCCGCCGCCGTCGATGTGCGCGCCGAGGGGTCAGGAATCCGGCTTGAGGACGCCTGCTGAGAAGGCGGCAGGGCCGGTTCGTCTTCCAGGTCGTAGTCCAGGGGGTTGTCCCCCAACACCGAAGGAGAAGGCGATAGCGAACCGCGACTACTCGACGAAGACCGGCTGGACGCAGAACGAGGTGCGGGGCTCGGGGCCCGCGTCCGCGCTAGGCCACGGTTCCCATCCCCGCGTCGCCTGTAAGAACGCTGGGTGTTCTGCAGCGGCAGGAAACGACCCAGGAAGACGCGGTACGGAAATTCGTGCGCTGAAAGAACATGGCGTCAGGCAAATTCAAAGAAAAAGAAAGCGATAAAGAAACGCTCACACAAGGCACCCAAGTCCGACAACCGACCGTCGGGGTGCAGGAGTTGGTACACCCCGTTCCCGAGGTGCTCCCAGTATTCGAACTGGAAAGCGCGCAACGCGGCCTCATCCTCGTCCGAGTACGCAGCGTAGAATTCGCCCCACGACTCGCACGTCTCGTGCTTGCTGAAGCACTGCTTGCAAGTGCGACGCGGCTTGTTGGGTTGCCGCTCGTTGGGATCCGTGTCGTCGGTACAGAACCTTCCCGACCCACACCGCCGACAGGCAGGCAGCAGCTGCCTAACCACGGCCCCAATAGCCCGGTGGCCTTCGTGCTCAAAGGTGGAAGGCGCGATGCTGTTATCCCGGGTAAGGCGGGGCGCCTCCGGGATTTGGCGGTTGGCGAACAGACGCGAACGAGGCGGCGGGATGTAACCCCGCCCTCGCAGACGCATCCGCTTGCGAGGAGGAGACTTGGACCTCCGAGCCTCGGGCGGGAACCAACGCGGCTGGCGAGGAGGCTGCGCGCGGCCACTGGACGCAGGGGAACGAAGGGGATACCGGCGAGACGACGAAGCCACGGGCGAGCGACGAGGACGGGAATTTCCCCAAGAACCCGCAGCAGGAATGTGCGGCGGTGGCGCTCTGCCCGCCGGGGACCGACTCCTCCGCACCTGAGGCCTAATATCTTCCTCATCCTCCTCCGACTCCACTCGAGCGCGGTGTCGCTTTCTCGACGGAATCTTGATCTTGAAGGGGGACGGACGGGGACTCGCAGGAGGAAGCGAGATGAAATCTTCGTCGACGTCCATCGCCTCACCTGCACCAGCGAGGGGCTCGCTCGGAACGACAGGGGGAGTAGGAGACGGCACGTGTGGAGGGACGGGTGACGGGGACGGCGTGGGGGTAGGTGGGAGAACGGGGGCAGTGGCTCCCAGCACATTTTGCGGGTCCTCCCCTTGTTCCAACACGAAGGCGTCGAGTTCATCGCCCTCCAGGACCGCCGACGTGAAAGAATAGTCGGGGGGTTCTTCTCCCCCCGGGATCCGCGCACCAGGGCCGTTGAGGCCGACCTGAGCAAGAACTATGAACGAACTTCAGGAACCCGATCAAATGGTGCGAAAAGAAGGATACGAACGGTCGAAAAGCTCCGCCATCCCGACGCTCTCGAACACATATGGCTGGTCGGAGGGCAGCCCGTGGTCGTCAACACGGGGGTCCACCCAGTTCGTCGCGATGGTTCGCACCCGGGTTATCGGTTGGCCCAGGTCGGCCACCACATACGGGACGTTGTCGCGCATGAGGAGCTCGCCGCGGAGGCGAGTCAACTCGTCCCGACGCTCCACCTCAGAGGACTCGGGGTATTGAGCGCGCATTGCGCGATCAAGAATCTCCAGATAATAATGCGAAAACCGGACGTTGGCGCCGATTTGCGTCAACCAGCACAAGTAGCGCTCGAAGAACAACTGTAAAGGCGGGTTAACGAACCCGCTGCAGTCAAAGAAGGCGAGATACTCGCCAGACGAAGGATAAGGGCTTCTGCCTCTGCCGCCGGGTTCCGCTCGAAGATCTCCATGGCGGCGGTCAAGACGTCCACCTCGTCGATGAGTTCGCGCGACAAATCGCGCACAGGCGGGTTGGGGGGATTCCCCGGAACGAACTGGCGGAAGACGTAGTTGTTCCCGCCTGGGCGGCGCGCCCAGAACACGCGAACGGGAGCATACCGAGGCCCAACGATTTGCAAAAAATACCAGCGCATCACGATGTGAACCAGGCAAATCTCGTGGGCGATGTCGGCGAAGGGGATAGATTTGTCTTCCGCGAGATCGCGGAGAAGGCGACACCAAGGCCGCTGACGATGGCCGACATAGCGATGGCGGGGCGGTTCCAACCTGTGGCGCGAGAAGGGCTCGCGGCCCAGGGCCCAGCGAATCAAGTCCGAATTGTACCTGGGGGGCGGAGGAGGTTGTGCAACTCCCGAGCGGTTAACCGCCGAGTTCAAGATGGGCGGGGGATTCGCAGGGAAGATCGAGCGAGTGAGACGCGGGTTGGAGACACTCCACCGGTCCTCGCGAAGGAACGGGAGGCGACTCGATTCCGCATAGGCGGGCTCTTGGCCCGCCACCGGGCTGGATACGTTTAGGTTCGGAGGGAACGACGAAGGTCGTCCAGCGTCCCGAGGAAGCGCGAAATCCGAGTTGAAGTCGACAAGGCGGAGATCCAGACGCCAGGTTGGCGAGTATTGGGGCGCCTGCGTTGGAGGCACGAAAAGGGGAGGTGCAAAAGTTTTGCGGGGAGGTTGCGACATGGGGGAAAGAAGGAAAGAGAGAGTTGCAACGACATCCCGGCACCCCGGGTTATTCAAGACGCGATTGAATTGAACAGGGGTGCGCGGAAGCCGCAGCTCAGGGGAGTTGATTCAAGTTAAGCTTGTTCGTGCCCAAATGCGGATTAGATCCGCGGCTGGAGCGATTAGACTTTGACGGCACCCACGGAGCGGCGATCAAAAACGGAATCAAAATGGACGATGACGAAGTCAACATTACACCATCCTACTCAACGCGATAAATCGGTACGGGTTATTGGCGGTAACGATTACTGCACTACAACCAAGTCGCTGAGGACATCGACCTTGAAGAGGGGGGGTGATGTCATGATCCACCTCATGCTACCCTTTTTTCCATTTCTCCTCGCCATCCATTACGCCGTCCGGGTTATCACGAAACCCCGAAACTCCTCATTCCTAGGACCAGACTATCCACTGCGCCACCCGGGCTGTCATGGAACGTCCGGGTTATCTCGACTATGACGCCCGGGTTATCGTGGAACCCCGACAGACGGATCTCAGACGGCATACAGGGGGACAAGAACTCCTTTCCAACTCCCCCGATCGCCCTGGAGATCCACAAACTCCTCTCCAACTCTATATGCATGACTCACCCTATCTGTAGGAGATAGGGACTTCCCCTGGGCCTGATCGAACATGGAAGAAACGTATAAATACTCAGTAGAATCTACATGTACGGTAGATTCTACCTCATCTAATACCAGTGCTACTTTGGCTTGGCAACAACGAAGCGTCCTTCTCACCAATCCGCCCTTTCCTCTTCTTCCCAAATATCTCCTCCCCTCCGCTCCTTCGAGTGTGGTACTGCGGCGGTCCCTATCGCTATAAGGCCCACCGAATACTCCCTCGAATAAAACCAACAACCCGACTCCTCTACCCACCGATTGCGGGTACGAGTATCCGGCTTGTCGTTCTATCGGAGCATCCGGGTTATCGACCAACGTGAAGTCCCGGCTGGGATTGCCGAACACCGTCTCGCTGAGCCGACCTAGGGCTGACGCTGACACAAATCACAAAACTCTCACGAGAACTTGGCCCCATAAATTTCCAAATCTTTAAAGATCTTTAAAGATCTTCAAAGATCTCGGGAAAATTTTGACATCTTTAAAGATCTTCAAAGATCTATAAAGATCTCGGGCCCACAAAGACAAAAAAAGCCTTTTGTCCGACAAGGACCTTCATAGTCAGGCCTTACTTACATCTACGCCCTGGAACTTTGTTAAACCATGCACCGATCCAGAGAAGAGAAGAAAAGATTGGCTCACAGTTCCTTCATGGATCTGAGGTAACCTCTGCAAGAAACTGGGTTCCACACCTCGTTTTGGATGGGTGGTTCCCTTTCGTTTCTTGGGACCCTTTACATAATGCAGATTGAAACTGAGAAGACAAAAAGGGATGCGGTCACTTCGCATGGCCCGGGCTCGAATCGAACGAGCAATCCTGCAGAACGTTCACCGCGGTTTTCGATCTTGCGCAGGTGAGGAGCCATCCGCCGCCGGGCCTTGAGCTTATGCGTTGAAGCGTGGGGGAATACATGCGCTGAAAAGGAAAAATGGTTCCTATGACTTCTAAGAACCTCGTCGGAGCGATGTGCGAATCTCGAGGAAGAAAAAAGAGGTGCACCGCGTCAATGATCTGGAATAGCCCGGGCTCGAACCGAACGAGCAACCCTGCAGTACTCTGTCGCAACACGATAAATCCAGTGCAGGTACTACGGGCCAACCACAACCGGGCCTGGTATTCGATACCCTGTGAACCTGGTTAGGAGGGCGTTGATTTCCGCCGACGCGTTTGTGAGGCCTCGCCGGGAAAACTTGTCAGGCAGCACTCAGGCTGCCTGAGCGGACAATTTCGCAGAGAAAACGACTTTGCGTGAAGCAGTAAATGGAAAATTCAAAGGGAAAAAAAGGAAAAGGGGCCGCGCCAACTACTTCTGTAGTACCGGGAGTGGGTTGACCATGGTGCACGAGGTTCCGATGAGCGTGGACACTGGAGAATGAGGAGATGACAACCCGTATTGGAAGCTTCAGCCAAACACCACCAAATCCGATCATCCCTTTCACGTCCCTTGCACGTCCCCGTCGACACGTCCCAATGTCGCGCGTCTCTGCCCCAGGAGTCCCAAAATACGTGCAATAAGGAGCCCCTCTACGCAGCAGCGCAGCCCTGCCCATCCCGCCCGCGCGCGGCGCAGCGCCGGTCGCAGTGGCTTCAAGCTTGCTTCAAGCCTAGTCTCTCCAGACAGTGGCATTCGTAACCTCATTACATACTTCAAGCCTGGCTTGAAGCTGCGACGCTATTCTTGAATCTTCGCAAGCATCAGGCTCATTGGCCAAATTAAAGCCGAATCTTCCCTTGCGGGGCTGCTCAAGCCACGGCTTCTCTGCGCCGGTGGTACATCTGCCCATCCGCGTCGCTCAGTCCGCCGCCAAATCGACGCCGGTCGCCACTTTGGGTCCCCCTCACGTCTCTGCGCCGCCTCTTCGTCTGTCACCGTCGCGCGCGTCAAATATCGCATTTAGCGCGCAATTCTCGATTGTCTCCTTCGTCTTCTATCGTCCCCATGCCCTCCCTTCCTTCCCTCGCGCGCACACAAAACCAAATCCACCAGGCGCTCTGCTTGCGTGGGGCCGGCGGCTAACGAACTGTCATAGGCGGGACGCCGCGGGAAGATAGCAAAGGCGGGAGATGCGGTCGAACGCACCAACGCACGTTCTTAGCGTTATTTCCATGAATACCTTGACTACAGCGTCGATGAACAAGGAGCTATGGAGGGTTTGCAGTGCGGCGGAGTCAAACACTGACAATGTCCTTTTGGAAATTGGCAGAGTTCAACACGACGCGGCCTGGCGCAAGCGGCGCCTCTCGCATCAGCTTCGCCACCGTTCTCACCGCTGACCAGAATGTCAGCTACAGCATATCTAGCGCCGTTAGAAGCGACTATGTGGACTTGGGCCAATGCTGCGTACATTTTTTGATTATCAAGATTGCCAACGAACTTGGACTCTTTAGGCTTACTAGTACTTCAGATATTCTAGGCCGCCGCCCATTCGGCTTGTCGGCGTTTATGTATAGGTGAACGCACTTCGCAGATAACACGTTTGTCAATGGAGGCTTGGAGCATCTGAACTTGATCGCAAGTTACGAGGATACCCGCGAATTGAACATTGTGCACACGGTGTTAAAGAACAACAACACAAGCCTGCGTCCACGGGTAAGCGCCGGTTATCAAACGAGCGTGGTGCTCTTGCTTTCCATACGTTTGTCTTGTACCGTCATCTCCTTTACCCTGGGCTTTATCCCGCTACGGTCTACGCACAGTGCCCGGACCAATTCTCCTGATATTTCGAATTCGGTTGCTCTGCATGCCACACTGGCGTCTGGCAAGCGCCTGGATCAGATCCTCCTGAAAGTCGGCCGTGGTCTATGATTGGTCGATGCTGTACTCCCAAAGCACTATCATGGCTCCGCCATCGACCACCATCCATTCCCTCCCGACTGAAACCCTTTCTGACGTATCTCGCCATGCCGTCGCTGCAGCTACTCCTAATTTCTGGCGGAGGCTACCTCCATTGTCGCATGCAGCGCTCAAGCGACTATTCAAGACAGAATTGGAGCGCATCGCAAATGCCCCTCTGCTAAAGCTCGCGGTGGCACGGTATTGCCGTTAACACCCCAACCCTTTGGTCGGATATCAAGGTTCATGGCGTGTCAGCCCACGCGCTAGGCCGCGGACCACCAGCACTCGAGAAAACGCTCAGGCTACTGCGGGTTCGGCTGGAACGCAGCCGTGAAGCGCCACTACTTGCGTACTTTCCGCCTCAAACGTAAGCACCTGATCGGGAAATTATTTTCGGCAGATCGGCACCTCCTCTTGTGTGCCGCACTTGCCGTGTCAAGATGCAGAGCTCGCCAAGTGCATGCTCGACGCGCACCCGCTGTCGAAGCCGTTGCTTCCGAGTAATATCACCATGCAAGCAGCAAGGTGAATAGAAACAATCAAAGGAGGAAGGGTTATGATATCACATTACACAAATCTACACGACGCGTACATGCATTCAAGATTGCGGGGGATTGGACAACATCGCGCGGGCATAGCACAAAAAGCGCACGAAGCAGGCTGCAAGCAAAGAGCACCACCCTGAACGGCAGCGCAACTGCTGCCTCCATAGCGGCCTGACAGCGACATCGCGCAGGAATCTCGCGCGGCGCCGCACCGCGTCACGCGCTATGGGTTGATGCGCCAAAAAAGAGCAGAGGGCGGCCGGCCATTGATGCAGCGGCACAGCGTGTCGGGCTGGGCGGTCTATGATAGCAATAGATCATCCGGCCCTGACATAGGTCGGGGAAAGATAACAAGCGAGGTGACGCACCTGGAACAAAGAACCGGTTTCCAGCTTGACGACAGGATGATGGTGACGCTGGCGGTGGACGGCGAGCGTGTGGTAAAGCGAGAAGGGCGCGAGCAAAGCAGCGGTGGAGGCGGGGAGCGCAGCGACATGGTGGGAAAGAGGAAGATGCGGCTGACGGCGCTTTGTTTGCGGGGAGCAAACAAGATGTTAGTGGGTAGCGGAGTCTGAATAGTGCCGTTCTGCCGAGGGGAATTCCCTAATCGGGGGCTTACGTTTGAGGCGGAAAGTCAGGAGTGAGCGCCACTCCCATATCGCTTAGATGCGAGGCTGACTCCCAACTTCCCCCTGGTATCTTTCATCTGCCAGCACAGCACTCGCATCGGTGGGAGAATATGGATGTCGGCTGCTCCCTGGCGGGAGTAGAGTTGTTGGCATTGCGGGGAAACTTACCGCGTCTGAAGGTGGTGACATTCAACTCAGACATTGCCCATCCCCCCTGAAAAGATGGATTTTCTGGACATTGTCCCGCGCTTGGACGATCTGTCGCCGCGTCGCTGACACACTCGGAGTTCTTTGCCACAATTCTACGGGGCAAACAGCTCGGTTCGCTCGGTTGCCTGGCGATGCTCCCTCCCGAATTCCAGGCAGCCATCTCTTCGCTGCCTCAGCTACCCATAGCAGCCGCCTTCTACCTCTCAAATGACCTCGACAGTCAATGTTCTAAACCACATTGGACCATGATGCCGATCGGCCTCCCGTCGGTCGCGAACATCTCCACCCTCGCCTGCCGAGCAGCCATACAGCACCACCCACACCTTTCCCCGTCTTTCCTCTTTCGTTTGCGTGTCGCCGCTCGAATTCACCCACACTCTCGTTGTAGACTTTGTAGTGTCCAGGCTGGCGGGTCTATACCGGGCCTTTGCATCCGCCCATTTCCCCACGGCGGCGCTCGTCTCGATTCTGCGGTAAACGCAGACCTGCGGGGACTGGCCGCAAGCAATAAACGCTTTGTGTACGAGTTGGGGAGGATTGCGTATCAAGTTGGTTAATGTGTTCTCGCTATAACACATATACATGCGAATGTAGTTTAATCGAAGCCGTACACCGTTTTCCCACCCCGCTTCACCGCATAAACGACATCTAACGCCGTGACGGTCTTGCTAAAATGATAATTAGAAAGCGTCAAGATTGAAGGCAAGAAGGCCGCACCGCTTGCCGTGTTCTGTGTAAGCGGTCGTATCTGCGAGAAGCTTGTTGATATAGATATTCAAAGCGCCACGCGCTTCTTCATTCACGCCCTCTCTCATCCTCTTCACGCCGCCGCGACGGGCCAGGCGGCGGATCGACGCGTCGCCGATGTGGTGGATGGCGTCCGGAGCAGCTTTCCTATGGCGCTTCTTGCCCGCCTGGCCGAGGCCTTGGGCTCCATGCCCTCGACGGGACTGTTGGTAAGGAGGAGGCTGCTGGGCGTGCGGTTGCTGCTGCTGGGGCTGCTGCTGGGGCTGCTGCTGGGCCGGCGGCTGCTGCTGGGGCGGCGGCTGCTGCTGGGGTGGCGCTGGGTTCAGCAACAAAGCCCTGTCTTCCTCTGTCGCCCGCACTGATATGGCAGTGTGAGCTCTGGGTCGTCGTGTACGGTTAGGATTACGCACTCAATTGATCTAGACTGAGGCCGCTCTGAAAGATGCAGTTGGGCATCTGGATGAGGGTAGAAGGGAAGACGTGAAGGATCGCGCCAGTCTCCTTCGTTCCGTGTCAGCCTCCGTGTCAGCCTCCCTTTATTGTCAGCCACCCGGACTGTTGACTGGAATTTTGAACCATATATAATGCTCTGGATGGTTTCTGTTTGCAAAAAGAACCGATTAAATCTCTTTCGTGAATGGAACCATCCTATGGCAAGGAACCAACGCGGTATCAAAGGTTGTTCAAATTGAACCGTAGTTTATGTAATTCAATCAGCCCCTGTCATGCCTGAGAACCATGTTACAATCGACCTCGTTCTAGCGCTTGCATTTCATGCGCTATACTTGTGCAATAGAGTGCCAATACCGTTAAAATACGCGCAACATGATTCAAAAGCGCAGAGAAGAAAGAAAAAGCCGACTGCGAAAACTAACTGTGCCGCTCAAACTGCGACATATATCGCTCGCCTGCCTGGTATACGAATTTCTTGTGGCTGGCCGCCATCTCCCACAATTTTGTGCGCACTACAGCGTTGAGACCGGCGTCGCTGTCGGGAAGTGGGTGGATGCAGAGGTGGAACATATCCGAGGGTCCTACCTCGGATATGCGCGCCACCCTGGACGCGACGAAAGCAACGAGGAGACTGGGAGCGAACCCCAGTCGCGACACACAGACCAGGTATGACAGCCGGGGCGCGAGACAGTCATCCGGCGCCTGCGAGTGTGTCATTGCGCGCAGGAAACTGTCGGTGATGAGAATCGGTGCGGAGTCGTTCCCCGCTTTGACGGCGGTGGCCGGCACGTCTCCAATCTCGAGACGTTCGAGCGCCGGGAGCACTGCGAGGATCTGCGTGAGCTCCCGCTCTGTGATTCGCACCTCCGCGATCTGCAGAGCCTGGAGGCAGCGGCCAAGGTCGGAGCGCTCGCACAGACCGAGGAACTCGGTATGCGGCCACTCGAACACGACCTTGGGATAGAAGCCGCACGCTAGGGCCGTTTGCCGGAGGTTCGGGAGGGTGAGGCTCGCGAAGATTTGCCTCAAGGCCGCGGTTACATGGGCCGGAATGAGCGCAACACAGACGAGGGTAGAAATCGGCGCCGTCACCGATGGAAGCTGCAACGGCATGCTCCAATGGAATGGCGAGTGCCCTCCGGGTTCTTCTTTGATTCTAAGGTAGAGGTCGGTTGCAACGGGTAGCATGGGCAGCAAGGATATGGCTGCGTGGAAGTCACGACGGCGGTTCACCTGGCAGGCAAGAGACCGTATACTTTGACGCCGGAAAAGTGCGCGGAAGGACTCCGAGTGCAGAACCGACGGTGGGATACCGTCGAGAGCCTTCAGGCAGGGAACAATGTCCAAAAAGTCGATCGTTTCGGGTGCGGTGAGGAAGGAAAGATTTTTGAGACGCGGTAGCCTCCCTCTCAAGACCGAGGTATCTATTCCTGCCAAGGAACACCCGAAATGAACCGTTTCCCAGCGATGCGAGTGTTGCGCGAGAAGACCGAAGATGCGGCTGTGCAGCGGTTCATCATCGCACTTTAGCGATATTGAGAGCGGCGCATCAAGACTGCGTTTGAGACGAGCGCTTAGCAGCATGAGCGTCTTGTCGACCGTCGATCGCGTTCGCCCCCTCAGGGCTTCGCCATTGATCTCGATTTTCAGCCAAAGTGTTGGAGTGTTCATGGCAATGCGATGCCAGCGAGAACACACCCGGGCCATAGTTAGCAGAGGGGCATTTGCGAGGTGTGCAAGCTCTGCCTTCAGTAGTGGAGCTGCTGCTAGTGGTGTCTGCCACCAGAATTCAGGAGCGACTGGGGCGACGGCCAGGCGGAATATGTCGGACAGTGTTTCCGCCGGGAGAGAATGGGTAACAGAAGGCGGGAAGGACATGAGGCGACAATTAGACATCACCAAAACCGGACGGAATTGATAAGGTGATATCAGGCCTTATCAAGGTCATCAAGCACATCACGGGCATCAGCTTGATGAAGAATGTGTCCGGCCTTATGAAAGATCTAATTACTTCATAAGGGGCGTTAGCTGGATGAGTTTGTGTCTGCCTGATGAAGCTTCACCATGTATGGCTGGTGTATAAGGGTTCATTATCCTTTGTCTGGTGCCATTCTGTTTCCATATTCTGTTTCTGGCTGTCCTCAAATGATTGCACGCAAAAAGAAGAGAAGAGATAAAAATTGAGTGCAATTCGGAGTAAAAACATGCATTAAGTACGACGGTGCAAGACGAAACAGAGTATGGACAGAAAGTGGGAGGAGGTACAACTGAAAGAGGGGGATCGGTTCTTGCGAGGGGCAGTAGTTTTGGCTCGGAACATGTTGCGGGCAGCGGCGGCCGCATGTGAGATGTCTTGAGAATTTGCGGATTGGGGCTTGCAAGGTCTTGAAGAACTAAGCAGCGAGATGGACCTTAAGGTACTTGGAGACTTGAGGAGGCTCTTGAAGGACACTTTATGAGGCTTGCGTCGCGGAGGGAACCTGAGCTGCTTGAGGCCTTGAGGGGCACGGAGCTGCTTGAGAACGACAGGAGGTCGGAGTGAGTCGAGATTGAGTTTTGAATGGCTTTGCGATCCGAGGAAGTGGCGAGGAAGGCGGCGCCAGAGGGTAGATGCACCAGCGACAGAGGCGACATGGGGGGAAAGAGGAAGGAGCAACGCCATCAAATGCCAACCAACGATCACGCATCCATCAATAACGCACGGACCATCGGCAATTGATCTTACCCGGGTCCGACCCGTTGCCGACTCGAATACTATTCTGCCATCTGCCTGCTCGCCGCACGTTCAACGTGGAGTCGACACTGGTTGTCTTGAACATCTGTGGTACTGAGTCGAGTCCTGATTGTGTACACACGACCTGGTCAGGTTTTGTAGACTCATATTCCTCTGACAATACAATCTCGACCCGAGGCAGGCCATGTAAACCTGTATCACGCTGACGAGCCCCATATCAAGCCTTCATCAAGCTGGCAGATCCTTGCAAGGCGTCGTCGATCAGATGATTGCATTTCAAGACCTGATCAGACGCATCATGCCGGACGATCCACATCAGGACATGTCAGAATTCTACGGTTTTGGTGATGAACAGTATTTGCGCGCCGGGGTGGAAGAGGAAGACAAGGAGTGACCTAGTGAGGAGTCGCCCATTATATATACGGCATGCGCCAATCACGATCATCGTGTTTCGCTGTTCCGAATCAAGATTCAACTTCCGATGACACGGCCCGACAGGGATGAACACAGGCCCCGGATGGGCCCGGAAGATAGAAACTCTACTGTACTATTTCGACCGTTTGTTCAGTGACGCGTGACAGAGGCCTCTGAAATGAATGAATTTGGGACCAGTGACAGTGACATCTGGTGGATGAAGACCTTATTTTTTGGGCACGCCAAAGAGCGGGAAACTGATTTTTGAGCTACGAAAAAATTCACGAAGAAAAATACAGAAAAAAAGCAAAAAAAAAAATATTCTAGTGCTCCTCCCAAAGGTTGCCTCCGTAGCGAGCGTGACGGTCTTTTCCCGCTGGCCCCGCCCGAACACGGCTGTAGGCTGCGCTTCCCCTTCCGACGCCTCAGGACGGTCTGCGGAGTCGAAAACAAGTGGGCGGTCATCTTCAGCGCCGGCGGGGCTGTCGACCACTGGTTGCTGAGAAATTCCCTATTTGGTCGTTGCCTCCCGTGCCCAATGCAGTCGGTCTTTTTCAGAGTTGGGGGCGCAGCCATTGGTACAGCAGAGGTAATTTTATTCCCTCTACGTCGACGCATATATATAAAGAACATGATTTCCAAGCTTTTCTGCGTGCGATCCCGCGTCCCTGGTTTTGGCCTGTTCAGTGCCGCCTCGCGTACCGCATGAAGTTGAACACCCTCGCCGCAAGCGAAGGTAAACTGCACCAAGGGGACGACTTGGAAGATGAGGCGAATTTGCTCTTTGATTGCTTTGAAATATAAATGCATGCTTCCCGAGCCCCTCAGAGCCAGGATCGACATTTGGTGGCGCTGCGCGGGCAGCTGCTGGCACAAGCGGGCTGATGGGGGCGAATGAATTTTTGAAAGTCGGTGACACGGTCCGTCGGCTTTTGAAGACCGAACCCAGTGAACTTCCGTGGTGACGGGTGACATGCGGTGAACAAACGGTCGAAATAGTACAGTATTCACAACTTGAAGTTGTGGAGCAGGAAACCAGACATCTAGAGAACTATGAATCTACGTATCTGATTTTGCTCACTGAGAAGCCGTGTCACACGCAAGTCTCTTGCTGACGTGCTTCAACCAACTTCGGCCGATTTATGAAATAATCTAGTAGCCCGCTGCGCGGCAATGCCCGCTATCTGTCTTCAAGGGCGAATATTGATATTGTGAATACAAAAGTACAGCATACAGGACTGATGGAGTAAACTCGAATGGCGTGCATGTAGGATTTAACAGATACAGCGGGAAAAACGGTTCATGAAAAAATTGACGAGGAGACGACCGAGACTGAACCCGTCGCGGACAAGACGACGAAGTGGTGCAGCATGGCTCCTTTTAGACAGGTGGAAACGGTGTTGCATGTCATGTTTGCTGTGGTGGGTGGTCAGTCTCAACACGTTCACGCTTTTAAAGACGCCGCTTACAGGGGATATTGGACATGGAGGCGGCAGACACGGCTCGATAGACATGAGCAGCACACCGGAGTTTGGTGCATGGTGCCTGAAGCACAATTGGTATGCTGGTGAACGGAAGGCTGAGTAAATAGAGATGACAGAGGGAAGGAACATATGAAATGCGAAAGCAGGTGAGGAGTTAAGTTCCAGACACACGGAGATGCGGCCGGGAAGATAGATTGGGTGCCGTGCATGTGAGGGTTTTGGTAGGATTTCCGATGATGTAGATAGAGGAGCCACGGTTGTTACCCAGGCGGTGTTGCGAAGGGTGAGTGAGGTTGGAGGCTGAGGGCCATCTTGTTGAGCCTGGCTAGAGCTGAGTCGGACTCGGAGGTGCAAGCAAGCAGCGAAAACTCGGGAGAGTAGACAGTGCTGTGGTTGGCGTAAGGCCAAAAGACGTGGTCATCGCCGGCGTCGTTTCGAGCTTGGGCCGGCCACGGGGGTCGAGTCCCCCAAAGTCACCGGCTCATCGAGCTTTCGTTTGCGACGAGACCGCGAAGACGCGGTGGTCCGAGACGACTGATTGCTGACCGCGAGAGGGGAGTCAGAAAGCGGCTGGGGGACCAGGCGCCCGGTCGGGCCGGGAGTGATGATAGCCGCGTTGTGGCGCTGCAGCTGATCGACGCGAGCACCCGCCTTGTCCGCAGACTCGACGCCGTTAGACACGTCTGCGTCGGGCGCAGACGTGCCATACACTGTTATCAATTCTTTCTTTGCCTGCTCTGCTTCTTTTGCCGTCCCGTACCGCATGACCGTCTGCAATCGAAGATATCTCAGTCGACGAAACTCTTTTCTTACATCCTCGGACTGGCGGCAACAGATCTTGTCTTTCGAGAACGGTGTTAAGATTACCAGGCCTTCCAAAGATGTCGCGCGAGAGACCATCACATACGCGGACTCGGTTCCATGGCAGCCTGTAAAATCCGCTGACCAGACTGTCAGCTACAGCATATCTAGCGCCGTTAGAAGCGACTATGTGACCTGGGCCAATGCTGCGTACATTTTTGATTATCAAAACTGCCAACGAACTTGGACGTTTTAGGCTTACTAGTACTTCAGATATTCTGGGCCTCCGCCCATTTGGCTTGTCGGCGGTTATGTATAGGTGAACGCACTTCGCAGATAACACGTTTGTCAATGGAGGCTTGGAGCATCTGAACTTCATCGCAAGTTACGAGGGTACCCGCGGATTGAACATTGTGCACACGGTGTTGAAGACAACAACACAAGCCTGCGTCCACAGCGGGGCCGCACTCCAACCGTTGTCAGACAGTGACCGTCTAAGTTGGTTCCATCTCCCGCTGTACGTTGGGATAAATAAAGGCGACGGGTATGAAAGACGCCTCCATTCTTACTCGAGACGAACCCGCCCACCGCACCCCCCAATACTGTTGCACTATGACCCCTCCTGCCGGAGTCGAAGCTGTGTTATCTGTAAGAATATGGTCGGGAATGGAAGAGGGCCCAGAGACACAGAAAGACACAGAAGGACGCAAAACACAATAGACGCAAGAATACGACGGGAGAAAGCCCGAAGGGCGGTTAGCCATAGTGGTACGGGTACAAACGCGCGAAGCGCTGGCATCACAAAGGCCACGTATAACTAACGGATCAGCTCGGAGCTCGGAGCAGCTCGCACCTCCCGACATACTTCCAACATTATCAAGCACTGCGCCTACAAGAAGCGCTGTCGCTCTCTTCTCTCTCGCAAACAGAGTGGCCTTTGTGACTGGAGCCCATCGTGGAATCGGTCTGGAGTTGGCTTTGGCAATGGCCGAGCTCGGCGCTATCGTATACTGCCTCGACCTGGCCAACGAGCCTAACGACGACTGGCTCAAAGTCCAGAAGTATGCGACTCAAATGCCGGACCTGGGGAACGGAAAAGGTCGGTTGGAGTATATGTGCGGTGATGTCCGTAACCAGGAGGGAATGTGGAAGGCGGCCGAGTCTATTGCGGAACGCGAAGGGAGGTTGGATATTTGTATCGCCAACGCTGGGATATCGCAGTCCTTCGGATGCCTGGACTACCCTGCTGACGAATTCAAGAAGGTCAGTTGTCCATTCGTTCGATTTACCCCACACGATACTAAACACTTGATAGATCCTTGACATTAACCTATGTGGTGTGCTTTGGTCTGCACAGGCTGCAGGCCGACAAATGGAACGGCTCGGCATCCCTGGAAGCATTATTCTAATGGCATCCATGAATGGAAGTGTTGCCAATCAAGTGAGTTGAGAACACAAGCTCTCACCTCCGAGTTGAATGCTTACGCGACAAAAAAGGGCCTGCCTTTGACAGGGTATTATCTATTGTGATCAACCGACGCTATCTGTATGACTGACTGACTCGCACCTGGTTTACTTCAGGTACAATAGCAGTAAATCTGGCGTGCTTCAGATGTGTCGGTCCATGGCCTGTGAATTGGCACCCAAGGGAATGTAAATGCCAAGCTGAACAGTCTCCGCACCACTGATCTTGACTCTAGACGAGTGAACACTATATCCCCGGGGTATATAGAGACAACGTTCGTGTTTAACAGTTGGACACGGTCGCGAAAGCTTACTTGAACGACAGCATGACCGGGGAAGCTCTACAGCAGGATTCCTCCTTTAAAGCTCAGCTCAGCGCGCAGAATCCGATGGGGAGATTCGGAAAGCCTGATGAACTTCGCGGAGTTGCGCTATGGTTAGCCAGCGATGCGTCGAGTTTTTGCACGGGGAGCGAGTACGGCACTTGTCCCGCCTTATTCTAGCTGCTTGCTGATATCGTCCCGCAGCATCAAAGTTGACGGTGGCCAATGTGCCTGGTAAGGGCTAGTAGTCGAAAACGCGGAGATGTTTGTGTACAAATAGCTTACCCAGTATTTATAAAATCAACCTCGAACGGACCTAGAAAAAGAACCGTGGCCATCGAGCAATATTCGGGCCGTGCCGTCACGCTAGTGATATCTTGAAACTCGGTTGATGAAGTTAGAAATAGCTGTACACCTACCTTGAAAAACCAGCTTGAAGAGGCCGTTGAAAAAATCTACAACCTTGAATCGAACGAGTATCCCTGGAGGAAATTCAGTGCTTTCATATCAAGTGCTAATGCGGAACCATCTGCCGCCAGGCCCTGCATCCATATCTTCGAACTCGGTTGGCTTCATACTGTAACCCAAAAAAAAAATCATTATGAACCATGCTACTGGAACGCTCAGCGAAGTGCCCGAAAAAAAAAACTTACAACGTCAATCATATGGCCCGGACTCGAATCGAACGAGGATTCCTGCAGACTGCAGAGGACTGCACCCCGAGATTGAAGGAACTGGTGCAGGTGTCAATGCGAAACCATCCGCGACTAGGCGTTGACTGGCCTGCGAACATGATCAGATCCATTTCAACCGACCGCCAGAAACAAAGAGGTACAAAGATCCACCGACGGCTATTGACGTCCCCTTGGATTGCCTCACAGTGCATGCGGTACCAGGATTTCTTTCTTCTCGTGTCAGCCATTTTGAGTCTCGAGAGAAAAACAAAGCACATCCACATTAGCCTTTAATGGCTCGGGATCGAAACGAACGAGCACACCTGCAGAGAACTAAATTTTGTGCAGGTGCGGAGCCATCCGCCGCCGGGCTTTTTATTCATGCCTTCAATGAAGTATGATTAGATTGCCTATGAACTCGAATTTACCCTGGAGACCAAAAGGTTGACGCACGAATAATCCATGGCCCGGGCTCGAATCGAACGAGAACCCCGCAGGCGGAAGCTATCGTCTGCACGATTGGGATTAGTGCAGTTGTGGGACCATCCGCCGCCGGGTCTCGCTTTTAAGCCTTGAAATTGTGGTTAGATTGACTACGAACTCGCCGTCAACCTGAAGCCTACATGACCCGGGCTCGAATCGAACGAGCACCCGTGCAGAAAGTTATCTGGGATCTTGTACAATTTTGTGTACGTGCGAAACCATCCGCCGCCGGGCCATGTAGTCACATCTTGGAGGGTGGTTAGATACAGGCTTTGAAAAGACTGCGAACCGTTCCAAAGCCACACCTCGTTTGGAAACATTTTGCTTGGGACCTCTTGTGATGACGGCTGACGCCATTCAATGGGGTCGAAGGCTGCAAAAAAGTAGTCTCTCGTAGACAGACACTCTAACAATTTGGAGCTCGTACCTCGCTTGTTAGGCAAAAAAGTTGGAGTCAGAAACGAGGAACGACCATCCGATCGAGAATACTGATCATCGTGAATCAATTCAGCTTGGACAGGAAAAGGTTAAAAAAAGCTTGAAAAAAAACGCGACAAGCTTTGCATTGCACACGGCCCGGGCTCGAATCGAACGAGCAACCCTGCGGAACACGTTAGCCAACCAAGTTAATGCAGGCGCGGAGCCATCCGCTGCCGGGCCTTGCATTCATAGCTTTGAACCCGGTCAGACTTATGGACCGGGAAGGAGAAACCGGTTCCCCATTTCTTCGTGGTGTAGACTCGTGTTGGAGGAGCAACTTTGCAGATCTTTGAGTTCCAGGGGCATCGTTTATACAAGAAACTCTGTTCTGCGAATCTCGTCAGAGCGAAATGCGAACCCGGTAGAAAAAAAGAAGTGGATCTCATAGAACTCAGAGTGAGTGGTCCGGGTTGAAAGCGTGGTTCGATGCGGTTATGCCAGGAGGAAAACGCATTTACGATTTCTCTACAGGAATTTGAGTTCCACGCCCGTCGCCTGAGTTCCACGGCGATCGTTTAGAAAGAGCGGAGTAAAAAGATCGCAAAGCCCAAGTAGCCCATTCGTTCCAGCGTATCTCGTCAGCGTGAAACAACCTAAAACGAAAAAAAAGAATTGGCTTTACAGTGCGCTCCGATATGCCCGGGCTCGAATCGAACGACCCTGCACAAGACTGTTGATTTTCCTAGCTCAATTTGCGCAGGTGCGGGCCATCAGCCGCCGGGCCTTGTTTTCATACCTGAAAGCGGGGTTCAAGGATGCGGTTATGTCAGGAGGAAAATGGGTTTACAATTTCTGCATTGAATTGGGCTAAATTCTTGCAGCGATCTGAGTTCCACGGCCATCGTTTAGAAAGAGCGGAGTAGAAAGATCGCAAAGCCCAAGTAGCCCATTCGTTCCAGCGAATCTCGTTAGCGCGAAACAACCTAAAACGAAAAAAAAGAATTGACCTTACAGTGCGCTCCGATATGGCCCGGGCTCGAATCGAACGACCCTGCACAAGACTGCTTATTTTCCTGGCTCAATTTGCGCAGGTGCGGACCATCCGCCGCCGGGCCTTGCTTCTAAGCCTCGGAGCGGGGTTAGATGCGGGAGTTATGCCAGGGGGAAAATGGGTTTACGATTTCTGCATTGAATTGGGCTAAATTCTTGCAGCGATTTGAGTTCCACAGCCATCGTTCAGGAAACCCGCAGATACCAGGGATTCCATGCCCTTCTACGGACCTGGTTAGCGCGAAACACCCTAAAACGAAAAAAAAGAATTGACTTTACAGTATGCTCCAATATGGCCCGGGCTCGGATCGAACGAGCACTCCTGGGGAATCTTTGTTTCAGATGCTATGGATACACAGGTGCGGGCCATCCGCAGCCGGGCCTCATTCAACAGTCTGCGATTTTGGTTAGCAGGGTACATTTCCATGGCCCGGGAGCGGCCGGTCTCGTCCGGAAATCAAACATGCAGTGGACTTCTTTTATGTTCACAATCTCTAGTTCACACTGTGGGATGTTTTCAGAGGAAGAAGGTGTGGTTCGTAAGGGAATTTACGTCTCGTTTGCCCTGAAGTTGTCCTGGTTGTCCGGCAATAATGAGGCCGTTTCCGACACTTGACTCGGAGGACGTCCAGATCGTGCACGCAGAGAGACCCAGCATAGACGACCCTGCCAGATTGTTACCGCGCGCTTCCTCAGCTATTGCTTTGAGAGTAGGCGTAGGCTAAAGCGATAAGGCAGCGACGGAAAACACCGAGGAATCGGGTTGGGAAATGAGCTTGCCAAGTTGAGGGAAAAGGCAAGAAAAAATCAGGGAGTGGCGGAAGATAATCCGGGTAGTGCCAGGCTTGCGTGGACAATAGGTTATGAGGCCCTAACGTGGCTCATGGCCAGCACAAAGGACGGGGAGATGGCGGCAAAAGACAAACCACGTCGGAAGCCTTTGCCAAGCACCGCCAAATACGCTCCTCCTCCCTTTCACGCGCCCAAATGTCGCGCGTCTCAGCGCCAGGCGTCCCAACGCCTATACGCGCAATAACGACGCCTCTTCGAAGCACTGCCGCCCCGCCAATCCCGCCCGCGGCCCAACTATACGAGCCGCTCGCCAAAGCCGTTCTGCGCAAGCGTCTCACTGGCCGAATCTTCCCTTACACGTTCCTCCTTGCGCTCGGCTCTGCTGCTTTGACTCTGTTGTATGTCGGGGGCTTTGGGCTGACGCGCCTGCTGGGTGCTGGGGTGGCGTTGTGGGTGGGTGGCGTGCTGCCGGTGGTGGTGGTTAGGAAGGCGTGGTTGACGGGTGCGTGTTTTTCTTTCGAGTCTGTTTCTATTCGTGTTCCCAAGATAGACTTGGCTTTCGACTTGGAGCGCGACTTGGGCTCGCGTCGGAAGCCAGGTCAAGTCAGTGGCGGTCTTCTGCGCGACTTGTTCTTGCCGCTGGGACGCCAACTTGGGTCCTGGCGTGGTGCTCCAATCTCAGGGGTGTCCGCGTTCCGTATACCTTGAAAGCGATACACATCTGTTTCGTTTTCGCGCCGAGTTTGGGACGAGCCGATGTGGTCACAGAGGTCCATATTGAGGCGCAGCGGAAAAACTCTGCACAACTTCTCCCGTGGAGGGCTTGTAGAGCTGAAGGCGAACTCAGCGCCGGCATTCCGAAAGACCCATCTCCCATCCTACGCTTCCTGCCCTTTCAATTCTCCTCCTCTTCTCTATCTACTTCTTTTTTCCACTTTACTCACCCCGTCCTTCTCTTTTTCATAGTAACCCGCACCTCCGCCCCCTCCCCGCACCTCCTCCTCCAAAAATCCCTCGCCCCGCCTCTCCGCGCGCGCACCTTCCAGGCCCTGCAAGCGCACCTCGTCTCTGCCCTCCTAGCGCTCGCGGTGCACGCCGCGCTCGACGGTGCGGTGCCGGTTGTTATCAAGTCGCGGTGCGTTTGCTCTCCCTATTCACCCTCGATTCTTTCGTTTTGTAGTACCCCTTGGCGTTTTTCGTTTTTCGTTTCGTTTCGACCGCGAAGAAAAAGGCTAATAAATGATGTGGACAGCAAACACCCGTACACCCCACACCCGGTCCTGGTGCTGCTCGCGCTGGGGCAGTGCGTGCTCGCGGGTCTGTATGTGCTGCGTGCGGTTTTGAGGGATGTGTGGGTGGTTCCGTTTCGGGTGCGTCTCTCCATCACTTTGTTTAGCGTTAATCTATCTTGCTAACGCCCATCCCTCACAGCGCCCGACCCTCACCCCCGCCCCCGGCGCTGTCCTCGCCCCCGCCTTCCTCGCGCTCGCGGCGCCGCTCGGCGCACTGGTGGTTCTGTTCGTGGTGGTGCCGGTTTTGAGATGGGTGCCAGGGGGTGGGTGTTCTTGCTGTTTTTTTTTTGGCGGGATTTGGAGATTTTTGGGAGAATGGGGAGGGAGGGCACGGGGTGTCAACGGCGGTACGGAAGGACGGTATCGTTATACGGTGCTCCCTCATCCGCGCATCCCCGTCCCCCATTCGCTTTCTTCTTCCCTCCTCTCCGCTCGTTGCTTCCCTCCCTCCTTGTGCTGCTTCTGCTCGCTCTTGCTTATTACCCTCGTCTTTCTTCCCTCATCTCTGATTGCTGTCTTTCGCGGGCCGCTTCTTCACTTTCTCCCTCTCACCTTCCTCCTTTCTTCACTCTTCCCTTACCTCCGCCCCTTTCTTCTATCCCTGTACTCTCCGTCCTTTCCTTCTTCCCACCTTCGTGCTCGCTCACCCTCTCTCCATTTACAATCCCCTCTATCCTTTTCCCTTCCCCGTTCACTCAGCTGCTTCCCTCGCCGACTACCATATTTCTTCGACTCCCCTACCTCAGTTACCTCTCCTCCTTCATCCCTGCGTCCTCCCTCTATCGATCTTCACTCATGCACTCCGGCTGCACTCTTCCGCCTCTCCTCCGCCCACTTTTCCTCTTCCCCATCCTACACCTTGCCTTCGCTGCAAACGTCCTTCGACTGCTGCTACTTCCTTCCCTCTGTAACTCTCTAGTCTCCTTCATCCTCCCGCTCTTGTACTTATCTTCCCCTACCTCCCTTCCCCTCCTTCCTCTCTTGCTATCCAGCGCCTCTTTTTTGTGTCTTATTTTTATTCTTATTTATTCTGCGGCACTATACTAACGCACTCTTTCTTTCATCCAGTCTCCCTTCTCCTCCGGCCCATCCGCCACCCGCACCTCTCCGTCCTACGCGCCCTTCCGCGCGCATGGGTCCTGGGCCTCACGACCGCGTGGACGTGGGAGGGCGCCGGAGGCGTCTGGGTGTGGGCTATCGGTGAGGTACGCTTATCCTCCTCTCTCCTCTACCTCTTACTTCGAGCTCGACACTGACGCTTCCTTGGTGTAGCCCCTGCACACGACGCCCTCCGTCCGCGCGCTCGTCTCGGGGATCAGCGTCGCGCTCACGCCCGCGCCCGCCCCGCCCGCTTCCGGCTCCTCGGCCTTCTCCACCCCCGGCTCCGGCTTCGGCACCCCCGCCCGCACCCCGTCCTACCTCGCGCAATCGCACTCGTCGCCTTTCCCCTCTCCCGCTTCCTCTTCCGCTTCACCCGCTTTCTCGTCTTCCCCCGCAGCAGGCTCACCCAGCGAGCCCTCGATCTACACGCACCTCGCGTACGCCGAGCTCCTCGCGCTCGCGACCGCGCTCGAGCCGCAAGGGCGCGCGGAGGCGTTTGACGTCGAGGGCGCGGGCGGGGGCGGGGTGTGGGCAAGGCTGGTGCGCGAGGGGTTGGTGTTGCTGGGGCGGGAGTATCGCGTACTTCTTGCGCGGGGTGGGGCTCCTCCGTCTCCGTCTCTCCCCCCTCCTGCTGCTACTCCTTCCGCTCTGACTCCGTCGGCTCCCCCCTCGACGCCGAGCGCGTTAAATGGAAGTGGGGTAGGGGTGGTGATGGCGACGACGCCGTTGCGGAAGGAGAACATTTTTGCGAAGAAGACGGCGCCGGCGTCGCCGGCTGCGAGGGTGGGGAGCGTGTTTGCGAGCGGGGATATGATTGAGGGGATTGTGGGGCCTGTTGTTGGGGGGATCGGTGAGTCTTTCTTCTTATTCCCCTCCCTCCCTTCTCTTTCCGTCCTTTCCGTCACTCTCCCTCTCCCTTTCCTCCGGTTTCTCCAATCTTTCCCTCTCTCTCCTCTTCCTCTTCGCGTCCCCTCCCTCTCTTTTACTTTCCTTTTGAAATGACGTACACAATCACTGACGCATCTCCTTGCAGCGCCGCCCGCGACTTCTAGCAAAGGATGGCACCTGGGCAAATACGTGCGCGACTTCCGGGAGGTGATGCGCGACGTCGCGCCGGTGCTGCCCATGAGCGGGCATGCGCGCGTCGTGGTCGGCCTATTGGACGGCGCGCTGTGGGCGGGGGTGAAGCGCATGCTTTTCGGTGTGCCGGGCGGGGAAGGGGGAGGGGGAGGGGGAGGGGGAGGCGGGATATGGGGTGTGTGGACGATGCGCAGGAAGGGAAGGGAGGTGGCGGGGTGGGTTCCGAGGCGGGAAGTGGTGGCGGAGTGTGTAGAGGGTGAGTTTATGTTTTGCGCTGCTTTTTCATCTGGATTTTTTTGGGGGAGACGATGGGGACGGGACGTATCTGCTTCCGGCGTTTAGTCCCCTCTGCGCCTCCGATTCCCCATCCTCTCCTTCGTCTCTTGTTCCCTTATCTACCCTTCCCGTCGTCTTATGTACCCCCACCGCTTCCTTTACCCGAATCGTCGCTACGACCCCTCGTTCCTCCTCCTCCCAATATCCCTTTCTGTCTTTTCACTTCCCCCGCACCTTTCTCCCCCGTCTATACCCCCTTCCTCCTTCTCGAATCCCGCTACCGCCGCTCCACCCTTCTCCCTTCTCCCCTTCATTCCCCTTTCCTCCAGCGACCACCTCTCCCCCTTCTCTTCCTTCATGCTCAATTCCCGCTCTTCTTTCCTTCCGTACTCTGATACCACCGCTTCTCAATCCTTTTTCCCTTCCCCTCTACATCTTACTCTGACGCTGACGCCTCCCACAGTCCTAACACACCTCACCTGCGCCTCGCTGACGGAAGACCGCTACGGCGTCGTGCAGCGCGACATCCCGCGCGTGCTCGAGGCGCTCGTCGCGTTCCTCGTCGCCGTGGAGGAGGCGCAGGCGGGGTTGAGGCCTGTCGGTGCGGCTGCGCGTTTGGAGCACGCGAATGGAGAGCACGAGGGCGGGGAGCAGAATGAAAGAGGGGAGCACGAGAACGCGAAGCCGAAAATGACGCTGGAGGGGCGGAGGGCTGCTGAGGCGGAGGCAGTGGATTTGGAGGAGGCGAGGGCGGTGCTTGGGGAGGTGGGGGACGGTGAGTGTCCTTTCGCTTGTCGTCTGCTTTTTGGGGGGGATTGGGCTCAGTCGGCGCGCGCGCCCGTCTGTTCCTCAACCCCGTTTCCGTCCTCGCATTATCCCTTTGTCTCCTCGCCCTCTCCCCCCATCGTGTATCATACTAACTCTTACCTTCCTTTTCACAGCCCTCCGCGACGGCCTGGCGCGCATCGCGCGCACCTATGGCGACAAGCTGCGCGCGTTTCGCTTCGCGCCGCGTACAGCCGCACGGCTGCAGGGGTTTATGGAGTGGACTTGAGGCGCGTAGTAAATAAAAAGGACGCGCACGCAAAATCCAAATGTAGATTTGAAGCACTCAGGACTTGGGGATGCAAGGCGTCTCTGAGGGAACGTCCCCGTCAAACATGTAGAATGTACATACTGGTCCCGGACTGCCTTGCGAACTTGAAGAATCGAAAGAACAATTCAAGAGGCTTGCGTGTGACTGCGGTCACAGGTGACTTGCTTTTTGCTCTCGACTTCCATGTCGTCTCGTTGACTTCCTGGGTCCTGGTTCATTTCCTCGCGCGAGGACTGCTCTGGGTTGCCCTCACTGGCCGGATATCTGTTGATGCTTAAATTTTCTGCCATGGGCCTATTTGCAGCCCAATTCATTCTCAAGAGTCTAGCTGGAGTCGAGGCGTGCCACCAGTTTCAGAAGGATCTGAAACCATTCGGCTTCCGTTCGACAAGATCGCACGTCTGGTTCCATATCCACGTTTGTCCACACAAACCGCCACAAACCTGTACTGTGCAATATATTCAAGAACTTGACAATCCGGTTACGGGCCGAGCGGCTGTTAACGCGGTCCCCAGCCTGAGTCGACGGCGACTCGACACCGTTTTTACTCCACCCCGCTCTTCCATTCGCTCGTTCACTCCGCACGTCGCCGGTATACGTCCACTGACACTGCTCATCAGGCTGTACTATACAATGAAGACCGGGAGCAGACCATTCAAGGAAAACCATCAAAGATGCTGTAGTTCTTGTTACACTACTCGCACTGTGGCTCCTTGCAACGCGTGGAATTGCTCTTCACGTGTGGTGTCTCTCGTCACTCTTCGTTCTATAAGTATGCGCGGCCAGTCCTTATTCAACAAAAAGTGACCAGAGATGTTTCAATTCTCCTCACTCCTTGCACTTTGTCTCATTGCTACCTCGCTTGTCGCCGCCGGGCCCTGCGACCTCTACGCCTCTGGGGGCACGCCCTGCGTTGCCGCGCACAGTACGACGCGTGCGCTGTACAGCGCGTACTCTGGCAACCTCTACCAAGTGAAGCGCGGCTCTGACGGCACCACTATCAATATCGGACCGTTGTCCGCAGGCGGTGTCGCCAACGCCGCCGCGCAGGACTCGTTCTGCGCCGGCACCACCTGCCTGATCAGCATCATCTACGACCAATCTGGCCGTTCGAATCACCTCACCCAGGCGCCGCCCGGCACTGCCGCGCAAGGGCCCGAGGCCGGAGGCTTGGACATACTCGCCGCTGCGGATGGCGCCCCGGTGACGCTGAACGGGCAGAAGGCTTACGGCGTCTTCATCTCGCCCACCAGCGGCTACCGCAATGACAAGACCAATGGCATTGCTGTGGTCAGTTTTTCTTCTTGCTCGCAATATTTTTTGTGTGCTGATTAAATTGCAGGGCGACGCTGCAGAGGGAATGTACGCAGTGTTCGACGGCACGCACTTCAATGGGAACTGCTGCTTCGACTACGGTAATGCGGAGACGGACAACACGGACCCGGGCAACGGGCGCATGGAAGCCATCTACTTCGGCAGCGGCGGGGGCTCGGGCTCTGGCAACGGCCCATGGATAATGGCCGACCTCGAGAACGGCCTCTTCTCCGGCGCCAGCCGCACCAGCAACCCGGGCGACCTGAGCGTCACCTCGCGCTTCGTCACGGCCATCATCAAGGGCGAGCCCGGGAACCAGTGGGCGATCCGCGGTGGGAACGCTGCGTCTGGCGCGCTGTCGACGTTTTACAGCGGTGTGCGGCCTGATGGGGGGTATAATCCGATGCAGAAGGAGGGCGCGATTATCCTGGGGATTGGAGGGGACAACAGCGACCGCGCCCAGGGCACGTTTTACGAGGGCGTCATGACCGCCGGATACCCCTCCGACGCCACCGAGAATGCGGTCCAGTCCGATATCGTCGCAGTTAAATACGCCGCCGGGTCGCTCACGAGCGGGCCTGCGCTCACCGTGGGCAGCGCGGTGTCGC
The DNA here is from genome assembly GCA_029203975.1 of Mycena vitilis. Lineage (NCBI taxonomy): Eukaryota > Fungi > Basidiomycota > Agaricomycetes > Agaricales > Mycenaceae > Mycena > Mycena vitilis. Next base: position 270,415 of record JARGYF010000006.1, on the reverse strand, counting down.
TGCGCGCGACCACCGCGTGCTGCACGAACCGCTACGTCGCCCACACGGGCGCCACGGTTAACGCCCAAATTGTCACCGCAAACGACACCAGCGCGCTCCGACTCGCCGCAAGCTGGAACATCCGCGCCGCGCTCTCCAGCGCCGCGCCCGGCTGCGTCTCCTTCGAGTCGCGCGACACCCCCGGGAGCTTCATCCGGCACTCCAATTTTGAGCTGCTGCTCAATGCGAATGACGGGACGAAGCTCTTTGGGGAGGACGCGACGTTCTGTCCGCGGGCGGGGCTGAATGGGCAGGGGAACGCGCTGCGGTCGTGGAGCTACCCGACACATTATTTCCGGCACTTTAATGCGGTTATGTACGCGGCGAGCAATGGCGGGGCGGACTTCTTTGACGCTACGGCATTCTTTACTGATGATGTGAGCTGGATCGTAGGGACTGCTTTTGCCTAGGAAAACCCGTCTGTGTAACATGATAGCCTTCATGAACCAAAACAATTTTTCTCGTATCTCTCGAGAATTTTCCCTGAGGCCGTGCTTGGCTGCGTCTTGCAATGCCGTTTGTCTTATACCGTCATCTCCTTTACCCTGGGCCTATTCCGCTACGGTCTACGCGCGCCTGGTATCGACAAAAGCCTCTTGCACTAAGCCCTGGTTCTGCCCGGACCAATCTCCTGGTATTTCGGTCGCTCTGCATGCCACATGGCGCCTGGCAAGCGCCTGGATCAGATCCTCCTGAAAGTCGGTACTTGATCGATGCTATACTCCCAAAGCACTACCATGGATCCGCCAACGACCACCTCCCGACTGAAACCCTTTCTGACGTATTTCGCCTCGCCGTCGCTGCAGCTACTCCTAATTTCTGGCGAAGGTTACCTCCCTTGTCGCATGCGGCGCTGACATGAGACAGCATGAGAAAATTTGAAATGCAAGGAGCCTACGCACCGCTAGCCAGACGGATCCCGGGAATGAGAGAGACCTTCCTAAACGGGATGCTAGAATGAGTGGCCGTTTTGGGGGCAGCTGGTGTCGAAGGGGCGGCTGCTTCTGGTGGTGGTGCTGGGTCCAGCGGTAGAGCTCTATCCTCCTCTGTCACGCGCACTGATATGGCAATGTGAGCTCTGAATCGCGTACGGTTAGGATAACGCACTCGATTCGCCAAGACTAAAGCCGCTCTTGAACATGCAGTCGCGCATCGGAATGAGGGTAGACGGGAAGACGTGAAGGATCGCGTCAGTCCCCTTCATTCCCTGTTAGCCTCCTTCAAACCGTGTCAGCCTCCGTTTATTGTCAACCACCCGGACTGTTGACTGGAATTTCGAACCATATATAATTCTCTGGATGGTTTCTGTTTGCGGAAAGAACCGATTCAATTCCTTTCAGCGAATGGAACCATCCCATGGCGAGGAAACCAACGCGGTATCAAAAAGTTGCTCAAATTGAACCGCAGTTTATGTGATCAAATCAGCCCTTGTTGTTATCCCTGAATCGCGCTGAGAACCATGTTACACTCGATCTCGTTCTGCTGCAATAACGCTTGCATTTCATGCTCTATACTTGCGCAATACAGTGCCAATATCGTCAAAATACGCGCAACATGATTCAAATTTCAAAAGCGCAGAGCAAAGAAACAAAAAGCCGACTGCGAAAACTAGCTGTGCCGCTCAAACTGCGACATATATCGCTCGCCTGTCTGGTATACAAATCGCTTGTGGCTGGCCGCCATCTCTCGCAATTTTGTGCGCACTACAGCGTTGAGAGCGGCGTCGCTTTCGGGAAGTGGGTGTATGCAGAGGTGGAATATATTCGAGGATCCAACCTCGGATATGCGCGCCACCCTGGACGCGACGAAAGCTATGAGGAGACTGGGAGTGAACCCCAGCCGCGACACACAGACCAGGTAGGACAGCCGGGGCGCGAGACAGTCATCCGGCGCCTGCGAGTGTGTCATTGCGCGCAGGAAACTGTCGGTGATGAGAATCGGTGCGGAGTCGTTCCCCGCTTTGACGGCGGTGGCCGGCACGTCTCCGATCTCGAGACGTTCGAGCGCCGGGAGCACTGCGAGGATCTGCGTGAGCTCCCGCTCTGTTATTCGCACCTCCGCGATCTGCAGAGCCTGGAGGCAGCGGCCAAGGTCGGAGCGCTCGCACAGACCGAGGAACTCGGTATGCGGCCACTCGAACACGACCTTGGGATAGAAGCCGCACGCCAGAGCGGCTTGCCGGAGGTACGGGAGGGTGAGGCTCGCAAAGATTTGCCTCAAGGCCGCAGTTACATGGGCCGGAATGAGCGCAACACAGACGAGGGTAGAAATCGGCGCCGTCACCGATGGAAGCTGCAACGGCATGCTCCAATGGAATGGCGAGTGCCCTCCGGGTCCTTCTTTGATTCTAAGGTAGAGGTCGGTTGCAACGGGCAGCTTGGGCAGCAAGGATATGGCTGCGTGGAAGTCACGACGGCGGTCCACCTGGCAGGCGAGAGAGCGTATACTTTGGCGCCGGAAAAGTGCGCCGAAGGACTCCGAGTGCAGAACCGACGGTGGGATACCGTCGAGAGCCTTCAGGCACGGAACAATGTCCAAAAAGTCGATCGCTTCGGGTGCGGCGAGGAAGGAAAGATTTTTGAGACGCGGTAACCTCCCTCTCAGGACCGAGGTATCTATTCCTTTCAAGGAGCACCCGAAATGAACCGTTTCCCAGCGATGCGAGTGTTGCGCGAGGAGACCGAAGATGCGGCTGTGCAGCGGTTCATCATCGCACTTGAGCGATATTGAGAGCGGTGCATCAAGACTACGTCTGAGACGAGCGTTTAGCAGCACGAGCGTCTTGTCGACCGCCGATCGCGTTCGCCCCCTCAGGGCTTCGCCGTTGATCTCGATTTTCAGCCAAAGTGTTGGAGTGTTCATGGCAATGCGGTGCCAGCGAGAACACACCCGAGACATGGTTAGCAGAGGGGCATTTGCGAGGTGGGCAAGCTCTGCCTTTAGGAGTGGAGCTGCTGCTAGCGGTGTCTGCCACCAGAATTCCGGAGCGACTGGGGCGACGGCCAGGCGGAATATGTCGGACAGTGTTTCCGCTGGGAGAGAATGGGCAACAGAGGGCGGGAATGACATGAGGCGACAAGTAGACCGAACAGGATTTGCGCGCCTGGGTGGAAGAGGAAGACAAGGAGAAATTGAGGAGTTGCCTCGACGGCATCCGTCCATCACGATCATCGTGTTTCGCTGTTCCGAATCAACTTCCGCCCAGGAAGATAGAAACTCTATTCAAAACAAGTCGCAGAGCAGAAACCAGACTATGAATCTACTCATCCGATTTTGCTCCGGCCCAAGAATCCAACTTAGAGCTCTATACGTTATGACGATGCACGACGGAGGAGACGATTAATATTTACACAAGATTGTATGAATGCATATCCCGGATCCGAGGAGCGCGACGGCGAGAGATGAAAGGCGGAGAGGCCGTGATTCGACCAGAGGCGGGCTTGGGGGAAGCGAGATGGGATGTGCGGGATCCATCCATCCATCCATCGTGCATCATCCCTCATCTCTCTCTCCGGCTGCACACGCTACACGCTACACGCGACACGCAGCGCAACACAGCGCGTGCGGCGTAACGGTACCGGCGGGTGCGTCGTCGCGAGCAGTCCAGACGCTGCACGCAACGCGGAGAAGGCGGAGCAAGGGCAAGGGGGCAAGGGGGTGGCAGGTGAGAAGTTATAACGAGGCGTCCGTCGCCGGTCCAATCAGCGGTACACCGTCTAACGCCCGCGCCCTTTGCGACAGGCGATTGTGATGCCCGCACTTTCGCATCCACGACCCGCGCCCGCACCCCATCGATGCCGCAAACACCACACCACGCAATCGCAACTGGATGGTGGATCACCAGGCGGAACGGGGACTGAGGAGGCGTGAGGCGTGAGAGACGCGGGACGCGGGAGAGTGAGGATGAGAAAGGAGGCGTCGAGTCGGTACACCGGCATAGTGCTAGTCCTCCCGCTCGTCCATGTCCACCCCCACGCCTCTGCTCCATCCACGCGCACACCCCGCATCCGTCTCCGTCTCCCCGTTTTCCGTATCCACTTCGGCGTCCTCCCCTTTTTCCGCATCTCCCGCCGCATCAGCCGCCTCCGAGACGCACCGCCACACTGCCCGCCCCGTTCCCCATTCCTCATTCCCCATCCCAGAGGTGGCAGTCGCTCGTGAGGGGATTAGGGATTACGCAAGTCGCAAGTCGCAGTCGCACACGGCTGCCTCACGCTGCGACCGCTGCAACGGGACGATCCCGCGAGCGGACGTCGAAGTTGGTCTGACGAGCGAGTGCTTGGAGGATCGCGCAGCGCACGCAGGCAGCGGCGCGCGCGATCGCTGTGCGGGGAAGGGCGGGCGGGGGCTGAAGACAAAGGCGAGAGGAAGATCGCGATTCGCCATCGAGACGTAGGAAGGGCGGAGGCGTAGGAATGTCACCGTCCGGCGTCCTGGAGTAGCGAGTGCCTGTCCTACGCTCCCGCCAGCAGAACGCGTACGTGACGCAGTGGGGCGGATCGTGCGCATCCATCTGCATCTCCGCCTTCATCCGCCCGTAGTCGCGAGAGCAGTTAGGCTTGCGATGGGCTTTGCTTCGCGCGAGGGAGAGGAGCGCGGTGGCGGCGACGGATGAGAGAGTGGCGCAGGAACGTATAAAGAGCGCATAACGGAGCCAGCAGACCGAGCAGCAAAGAGCCTCGATTTGGGGCCCCCAGTATGTGGCGTGTGCAGAGGTACCACCGGGGGCGGAGGAGCCGTGGCTTGAGCGGATGTCGATACGGGTGGCTGCGCGCGCCGCGCGCTTGGATAGCGAGGAGTAAGTCACGCGCGTATGGCGGTGCATGTGCGCCGAGGGAGTTGGGTCAGGACAGTATCTTCATGAACGAAGACTCGGCTTGCGAAAAACTGCTTTAGCGAGCGGCTCGTGCAGCTGGACCGCGCGTGGGATCAGCGAGGCTGCGCTGCTTGGAAGGGACGTCTTTATTGCGCATATAGGCGCTGAGACTCCTGGGGCAGAGACGCGCGACGTGAAAGGGACAAGAAAGAGGAGGAGCAGATTTGGCGATGTTTGGCAAAGGCTTCGTACGTGGTTTCTCTTCGACCACCATCTTGCCATCTCCTCGTCTTTATGCTGACCATGGGCCTCATCAGGGCCTCTTACACTACGCCCTGCCCATTTCTGGTGCAATGAGCGCTATTCCCGTCATTCTCTGAATCTTCTGCTCCTCACAAGTCCCTTTCTTACTGGGTTTTCCTCGCACGTTTTGCTTGCGTTTTGCCGGTTCCTCGAAAGAATTAATACCACCTTGTCCAGGTTCACAGGTAAGCAGGCATGGCCCGGTTGCCACGCATGGCTCGCGTCTGTACGCAGTATGAACTGAAGCAGAAGGACTGCCGTCCAACCTATTCTCCAGAAACGCTCGATCGATTCGAGCCCGGGCTGTTGGCTGCGTCTAAAATCCTTTTTCTCTTCTTGGGCGGCTCTAAGTCCGCTCAGCGAATGGGACGCTGCATTTTCCGTCCATGCGACAGGGAGGCAAGAACGAAAATTTCTGCGGGGGGCTAATAGCAGTCCAACTCGACGCGGAAATTGTAACCCGTAAACCGTAAACTAATTCCCCGATAGACCAATCTATGCATCTGACCGCGCTTTCACAGATGAAAACAAGACCTGGCGGCGGATGGTCCGCAGCTGCACCGAATAAGGAAGTCCGATGCTAATTCTCTGCAGAGCCGCTCGCCTAGGTCTTATAGAAGAGACTCGTGCCTTTTTGCGTCCAAATCGCAGAGATTTGCTGAAAGCAAAAGAACATCTGGGCCACCGATCAGGAAGGTGAATACAGAATTGCTCGTCCGATTCGAATTTATTATTTACACCATGGAGAAAACGTGAACCAGTCTTCGTCTCGATATAAGTTCTGCGTCTGACCACGCTTCAAGACATGAATGCAAGCCTTGGCAGCGGATGGTTCCGCACCTGCACAAATTAGTCGGAATCCGAATCCATTGCCTTGTTCTGCAGGGGTGCTCGTTCGATTCGAGCCCGGGCCATTCTTGGAAAGATTAGGTCATTTTGCGTCCAAATCGCAGCTGCAGGGGCTTCCTGGAGCCAAAAGAACATCTGCTGTCGCACGGGCCACCGATCAGGAAGGTGAATACAGAATTGCTCGTCCGACTCGAATTTACACCATGGAGAAATCGTGAATCAGTCTCCCTCTTGATATACCTTCCGCATCTGACCACACTCTCAGGCATTTGCATGAATACATGGCCCGGCAGCGGATGGTCCGCACCTGCACATAGTTATCTGTAACATTTGTGGACCTTGTTCTGCAGGAGTCTCGTTCGATTCGAGCCCGGGCCATTCCTGGAAAGATTAGTTCATTTTGCGTCCAAATCGCAGGGACTTCCTGGAGCCAAAAGAACATCTGGTCTCGCACCCATCCATCAGGAACTTGACTACAGAATTGCTCGTCCGACTTGCGTCCGACTCGAATTTACACCACGCAGAAAACGGCGAACCAGTTTCCTCCTTCTCAATCCATAAATCCGGCACGGTTGATATGAATACATGGCCCGGCAGGGGAAGGCTCCGCAGCTGCACTGAATCATGTATGTATCGCCACGATACTGCGGGGGTGTGCTCGTTCGATTCGAGCCCGGGCCATTGTCCGTTACCGCTCTGCTTTTTTTCTCTCTGAATCCCTCTCCGGTGATTCAACTTCTAACCAAGCTCACCGGCACACACGGGAAGCTGGTCTGCACCCACAAACAGAACCGATTGTGTATGGCGGTCATTATTGGACAAAATTGAGTGCAGCACGAATGCCTCCCGTGCAAGTCCGCAACAAGTCCGTGCAAGTCCGTGCCGATCCGTGCAAGCTCGTACACTTACGTGCTAATTAGTGGTGGCAAGGTCCGGTTCAGAAATCGGTTCGAACCTGAACCGAACCGAACTGAACGCGAGGTTCAGGTTCAAGGTTCGTGGTAGCGTCGAACCGAACGCCGGGTTCAGGTTCGGCGTTCAGTACTTTGACATCCGTTCGAACTTGGTTCGAACTCCGAACCGGAAAGGGTAAAAAATCAGCGGTTATTTTACTTTTGAAAGCAACCACTGACTTTTGGAGCCTCCCAAATTGCACACGGTGCTTGGATTTAACAATTTACAGATCACCCCCGATGATTGTATGCCATTTCAGGTTCCACTGTACAACATTGCGGATGTGGGAACCAAAAGCCCACTGAAAACTGGGTCCAAACCTGTGGAATTCTGTTTAATTCTCGGTGGACTGCCTGCAGTTGGAATCCTAGCATGGATAAAGAGTCGCTGAAGAGCCGCCGCCGAGAACGTGGGGTCCCCGAGATGCCCGATTTGGCGCCGGTTCGAACCGCGTTCGAACGCTGGACCGAACCTGAACGCCATTGAGGTTCGAGGTTCGGTAAATTGCTGAACCGAACGCGGGGTTCAGGTTCGGGGTTCAGAGAAATTGCCCTGAACCTGAACTGAACCGAACCTTGCCAGCACTAGTGCTAATCAAATGCTGATCGAATGCGGCACGCTGAGCATCAACTCAGCATCGCATCTGCATTCGTGATGCTAAGTTTTTTTTGTCTATGAGCTCAATCTCAACTGTGCAACTGAAAGCTCGATGGAAAACTTTTGCACTCGTGCTGCACAACTGGTGTCTTGGCTCTGAAATCTTTGTGGTTCCCTCCGATCTGGAAATTCTGCCCAATTCTGTCAGACTCAAAATTGCCCCCTTTTCTTGTCGCCAATCCTGTGCTCTTGTGATTGGCCTCTTCTCCCATCTGACTGGACGGTTCTGGCGGCTTGTAAGAGGTATGAGCAGAAGGTCAGGGCGGATGATGCGGGAAGGTCGGCCGGAGCTCATATATATACGTCGGTGTCGACGGCGGTCTAGTGACAGTTGGTAGACAAATATGCCACACAGATGAGTACGGTTTGAGGGGTCGGGCGCAAAGGAATTGGGACAAAATAAATTGATGGACATTGGATACAGAAGCAACTGAGATATTGCACTCGTTCTGCATCGATGCAACGGTGTGCTTGATGAGTGCAGAATTCATGCTGCACCGGGTGCTGCATGCATGCCGCACTACTTGAAATGACCTAGAAGTCATCGAAGGTTTGCTGCACCAGTGCCGAACAGCCGTGCATGTTGAATCAAGAAAGCGAAGCATCGACACGGCACTGAGAAAGCACGAGATTGCACGCTGTTGCATGCGTGCGAACCCGTGCTGCACGCACTGCACGCGTTCAAACGAGTGCAAATTCGTGCTGCATTGAATTTTGTCCAGTAAAGACCGGTATAGTTGTGTAGCAAGCTAAGCATTGGTGCGTTCTTTGCTGCTTTTGATAGCCGGTTTGCGATGAATCTGATGAAGTTCGCAGGTCCACATATATGGCCCCCGGTTGCGGACCGCTCCGCGCCCCCGCAAGGTGTGACCGCGATGTTGTCTTCTGTAGGTTGCTTGTTCGATTCGAGCCTGGGTACTAGTTGGATAGCGTCTCGCAATTTTTTCCTCAAACTCCTCATCAAGCTACAGGGTAGGAAGGAACACCTATACAGATTACATTCCTTGTATATTCCTCAAGGATGGTACAGATTCAGGGCCCAGGGGACGCCATTCAGAGTCTGGAGGTGATCTTTTCTTTCCCAATTTTGTTGAAATAATCAAAGCCTAATCAGCAGTAATCACAGGGTCAGAAAATAAGGCCCGGTTGCGGATGGCTCCGCACCTGCGCGAAGTTCTTTAGCTGTTGTATATGAAGCTCTGCAGGAGCCCTGCTCGTTCGATTCGAGCTCGGGTCGCTACCTATTGCTCACTTAACCAATCTGTTCTCTCTCTCTCTCAGGAAACGTACTTTGTCTGGATTTGTCTGGATCACTCGAATCTTGAAAGAGATTCTTCGAAGCTCACAGGTTAGATTACAGGTACATGAGCAAGGCCTGGTGGATGGTCTGCCCCTGCACTAAATTCGTTGTCCAAATGGAAACACCGGTCTGTTCTGTAGAAGATGCTCGTTCGATTCGAGCCTGGGCCGTCTCAAGATTGAAGTTGCCTTTTTTTCCGACACTGTGGTTCATACCTACTAAGAGTTCTTGCTGCATAAATATATAACCACAGAGCCGCTCAAATTGGGTTTTGTACTGCTCGTCTGCTTGGTACACAAATTGCCTGTGGCCGTTTTGTGCGCAGGATTGAATTGAGAGAGGTGGCGCTTTCAAGAAGTAGGTGAATGCAGACGTGTCAATGGAACACGACTCGAGAGTCTAGGCGCCCCAACCTGTAAGTGACAAAGTCGACGAGGAAATCGTGGTCGAAAGCCGGTCGGGACACGAGAGCCGGGTAGGACAGTCGCGGCACAAGATAGCCTTCCTGCACCGGTAGGCATATCATTGCACGCAGGAAACTGCCATCCGCGATGAGAGTTGACTCCGAACTGTTGTCCGTGCCGGCGCTGCTCGGCACGTCCCCGATTTCGAGGTGTTCGAGCGCCGGAAGGACAGCCAAAATCTTCATGAGCTCCCTCTACATGATTCAAACCTCCGTAATCTGCAGGTTCTTGAGGCAGTGTCCAAGGTCTGAGCGCTCGCAAAGCGCAAGGAACTCGACCTTGGGATATAAACCGCACGCCAGGATTATTTTCCGTAGGTTGGGCAGGGTGAGGCTGGCGATGATTTGCCTCAGCCTCGCGGAGCTCGAATACTCCGGAAGGAGCGCGACACACCACACGAGGGTGGGGTTGGACGCAGTCACTGACGGAAATCGCAGCGGGGTGGTCCAAAGGCTGACACGCGTAGATCGTGAGGTAGAGGTTGGTTCCAACGGATAGCGTGAGACCTCAACATACGCCAAATTGAAGAGCAGCGAAGATGAAATCAAACTGGATTATCCCCCTCTCACGTTTGTTCATGGACGAGCATTGTGCATATGATACAGCGCGGAAAAGTGTGCGCAGACAAAAATTAGATAGGGAAATCTGGAAAGTGGTGAATATAAACCGCGGGGAACGAGTGTGAGAGCGATACGTACATTAACAAGGTGGTCGTTGAATGCCTCCATAGACAGAATGCACGAAAATAGCGGTTCCGATGAACTTTTGTCAGAAAAGTCCCTGTACGAATGGTCTCACGAACTATCGGTCTCACTGGGCAACTAGCTCCCCAGCCTCGGTGAGACAACTCAGCCTCCAGATACCTGGGGATGCACGCCGCAACGCTGCGAACCGTGCACGATCCGCAGGACCCACTTGACGATTGATCAATACAAGATCGACAGAATGCAGCGATGCCGCGCGCCCCTCCAGCATGCGAAGAAATAGCTCTGTGTTGAAGAGGTATGTGCCGACTAAAACGATGTTCTTGAGCGCTGGGAGCAACATTCCTGGGCCCACCATAGGAAGCAGGGCGGAGATGAGAACGTCCGTCAACGAATTGGGGATCGAGTTCCGGATCTCGACGGTGTGGAGTGTTGGCGCATGTCGGAGGACCTCGAGTAATTCGCCTGCGCGTACCCGCACGTTTTTCAGGGAGAGGATCTGTAGCGAGCAAGCGGAGCGTGCTAGGAACTCCTTAATGCTGGTTGAGTCCCAGATGTAGTCAAAGAAGTGAAGCTCTTCGAGATTTGGGGCGGTTAGGCGATGAAATGTGGCCATCGCGTCTAGTTGGCGCCCGTTATCCCGGCGCAGGGTGATCTTCTTCAGCGTCGCGTGCAGCTGCGGGTATTGGGGCGGCCCGCCCTGCGAATTACTTACGATCAATTCCTGGACGTTTGGGAATTTCAAGAGGGCGTCGAAGTAAACGCTGTTGCTGGCAACGGAGAATTCTACTGTGTTGATTTGGCGGAAAGGGAGGACGGGAATTTCGTCAATGCTTCGCAAACCCTCAAACCGCACGATGCGAAGCTCGGGGGCGACTTCAAATGTGTTCAATGGCTCGCCGGGGGTTCCGAGAGAACCGCAGAGGAAGGTGATTTCCTGGAGTCGGTGAAGGCGACCGTAAACTGGGGCGAGCGGCATTATGTCTTTATTCGGCATCGAGACGCGAAGTCGGCCCCAGCGTTCAGCATTGAACATGACGTCGTTCAAAATGTCCTCGTTGAGTGATGGAAAGTTGGGAATACCGATTGTGGGATGGCCCAAATCGATTGACAACGGCAGTATCCCGGACCTCTCGAGACACACTCGCAAATGACGGAGAGCGCGGCCATCAGCATAAGCGTTGATCGCGAATTTGGACCAAAGCTCGTGGGTTTGGAGAGCCACGCACATCCAGTAATGGCATACCGACGCGAGGACGTACGGGTCGTTTCTAACCACGAGTGCCGGTGTCATCCTCCCTATCCTGATCATCTGGCTGATTTCAGGGTCTGTGAAGACGTGCTCCAAGATATCGTGCGTCAACCGTCGGATTGGCGCGAGCAGGGAGGAGTATTCTGATATGTATTCGTGTAAAGCGGTTCGCTCAACGGCATCAAGGGTCCGATCTTCTTTGAGTTGCTCCCGAGCAGCCACCAAGGATGCCATTATTGTGCCTCTCTCCGCGTCGGAGGGAAGAACATTGTGTCTGAGGCGGTCGCGAATCGTCGGTGTTTGCAGCTTGAATAGCTTCACTGACATGGATGCAGGGCGCCGTCAAAGATACGAGTCCTGTAGAGAAATGAGGATTAGATAGGACTGAGCTAGCTGAGACGAACCTCAAGGGCGGGACGCACAATGTCGTGGTGCGGTCCAAGAAGGTGGGAGGTGATGATGATCATGATGATCAGATGATGCTTTGTTCTTGTCTCTCACGGACTGGGAAGTGGGCGCATCACCCCGCTGTGATGCGTCACCGTTGGCATTGCCTGCAAGCCTTACCTCAATCACGGTGGCCGGGCCTGCGGCTCGATGGCTCCTGGATCTTAGGATTATATTCTTGATTCTTGCAGTCTGTACCGAGCGCGGATGAGGGCATTGATGTTGCGCTTGCAGGTCGTGAGAGTCTAGAGACCCTCGTGAGAGACACCGTGTGTTACCTCCGAGTCGAGTCTCTCCTGGGCTTCAGGCACGCCATCAGCTCGCGCCCTCGTCTTCCCTCCATGACCAGGTCCACCGCCGCGACGCCCTACAGCCAGGACGACGAACGGCCTGCGCGGTACACCTTCAGCGACCAGGACGACGTCGACGGCGACGACGACGACGACGACGACGACGACGACGACGACGACGACGACGACGACGACGACGATAGCAGTGCAGAGGGCGTCTTCGCCTTCCTCCCCCCGAACACTGCCGATGCTCAGCATGAGTACCCGCCCCTGGAGTGCCCATCCCCCGTCTACGACCCGAGCACACCGGTCCACGTGTCTCTACCCAGCACCGTAGAGAAGAGCAATGCCCCAGCAGAGTCGTTTGCAGGGACAGGGTCGGACGATGGGTCTATAAAGTACGTCTCGTCAATTTATATTCGCTTTCATCGCAGATCGATGGTGCTATAGAATGGAATTCGACTTTGACGCCATTGAGGAAGAGGACTCGCCCTTTCCAGAGGTCCGGGCGTCCGTGTCTAATATCGACGACCCCGATATGCCGGCCCTCACTATCCGGATGTGGGTTGTTGGCTTCTTCCTCTGCATGATATCCGGCTCCCTCAACGTCTTCTTCAACTTCCGCTCACCGGCACCCTCCGTTATACCCCTTGCCCTCCTGCTCATTGCCTACCCCGTGGGCAAGTTCCTCGCCTTTGTCCTCCCTATCACGACCTACCGCTTCCTCTTCTTCGAGTTTTGCTTGAATCCCGGGCCATGGAACATCAAGGAGCATGTGCTGGTGTTCATGATGGCGAACGTTGCTGTCGGGAACCCGTACGCACTCAACATCATCGTCGTGTCCGAGTTTTTTTATGATAAAAAGGTATGGCTCTGTTCATCAAGTGTTTCAGTATGGCGCGCGGTCGGCATTATCGCAGTGCCTAGCTCTGGTTCGCATTCGACCGAAGCTCCGAAACCCTATCGTCAGCCCTTTGGGATTATGCTCATAGTTTACAGGTCGGATACTGGTTCGCACTCACCCTGGTCCTCGCAACCCAGCTCACAGGTTTTGGCCTCGCCGGCATCTGCCGCCGCTTCTTGGTATGGCCCGCGAGCATGGTCTGGCCGCAGAATCTCGTCGCCTGCACACTGCTCAATACCTTGCACGCTGAAGACGACGAGGCGTCTGGCGGTATGACCCGCTACCGCTACTTCATGCTTGTAGCCACCGGGTCGTTCTTCTGGTTCTTCCTCCCAGGTCCGCACCTTTGCTTTGCGCGTCATCAGCTCAAATTAATGCTCTCATCCAGGGTTTCTCTTCGCGGCCCTCTCTGTTTTCTCGTTCGTTTGTTGGGCCGCCCCAAATAACATCCCTGTCAATCAGCTCTTTGGTGTCTCTTCCGGTCTCGGAATGAGCGTCCTTACTTTTGACTGGGCCCAGGTATCCTGGATCGGCTCGCCGCTCATGGTCCCCTGGTGGGCCGAGGTCCACGTCTTCCTCGGCTTCGTCACGTTCTTCTGGATCCTCACCCCCGCCCTCTACTACTCCAACACGTGGGACCTCGCCTACTTCCCCATCTCCGCCAACATCCCGTACGACCGCTTCGGCAACCAGTACAACATCACGAACGTCGTCACCGCGGGCGACACCTTCAACGCGACAGCGTACGCGCTGTACAGTCCCTTGTACCTGCCTGCGACGTACGCGATGACCTACCTGCTTGCGTTTGCGCTGAGCACTTGTGTCATTATGCACACGCTGCTGTACCACGGGCGCAGCCTGCTCAACGGCGTGAAGAAGATGCGCACGGAGAGTGACGACATCCACGCGAAACTGATGCGCAGCTACCCCGAAGTTCCGGACTGGTGGTATCTGCTCAGCTTTTGCGTGTTTTTCAGTTTGGCGATCGTAGCGATGGAAGTAGGTTTTGGCTTTTGCTCCGCGCGCCCGCTGTTTTTCTTCCATTTTCTGAAGTTTACCTTGTCACAGCTTTATTTGTTCTTTTTGGGGTACGACGACTGACTTGATGTCTCTAGGTCTGGCACACAGAGGTTCCCATCTGGGCACTGCTTATCTCTGTTGCGCTCCCGATCATATACATCCTACCATCAGGGTTCATATATGCCATGACGGGTCAAGAGGCACGAATACGTTGGCGTGTGTGGTTTTTTCTAGCACTAACCACAATTCTTTCCAGATTACGCTCAACCTCTTGGCACAGATCATTCCAGGGGCCTTACTGCCAGGGAACCCGCTCGCCAATATGGTGAAGTCTTCCCCACCCGCTGGCCCCGACGCTGGAGTAAACATTGCCGTCCCAGATATTCAAGGCGTACTCGGTGCAGACGCTCACGGAGGCGACATCTTTCATCCAGGATCTCAAGCTGGGACACTACGTCAAGGTTCCGCCCCGGGCGTCCTTTGTTGTGCAGCTCGCGGGCACACTGGTCGCGGCGTTCCTCCAGGTCGGCGTCAAAACGTGGATCTTCGCCAACGTCGAGGACATCTGCTCCCCCATGCAGAAGGACTCGCTCACCTGCCCGAACAACCAAGTGTTCTTCACCGCGTCTATCATCTGGTGCGTCCCCTCCTGACCATCCATCCTTCCAAGTGACATGATGCTAACGGTACAGTATTAGGGGCCTTATCGGACCGTCGCGTCAATTCGGTGTGGGCTCCATGTACCACCCGCAGCTATACGCGCTGGCCATCGGCGCCTTGCTCCCGCTGCCGTTTTGGTTCTGGCAGCGCCGGTACCCTAATAGCTGGATCAAGTACATCAGCACGCCGGTTATCCTTAACGGTGTGTCGAAGATCCCGCCCTCGACCGGGATCAACTACTCGTCGTGGTTCGCGATCGGCGCTCTGTTCCAGTACTTTATCCGAAAGCGCCATTTTGCGTGGTGGAGCAAGTTTAACTATGTGACAAGCGCGGCGCTGGATAGCGGTGCGTTCCCCTTCCTGTGCTACGAGGGTGGCTCGCTGACGGCGGCGTGCTTGCAGGGACGGTGATATCGGTGATGGTTATCTTCTTCACGCTGCAGTTCCCCAAGAACGGGAAGATATCGGTCAACTGGTGGGGGAATAGTGTATATCAACGAAGTGCGTATCCGTGGCTTTCTAGTTTTCGGCTTGATGCTAAGCGTCTTGGTGTTTACAGCGGCGGACTACCAACGCATACCATGGAAGAAGGTCCCTCCGGGCGGGATACCCCTCGCGCAATAACCAGTGCGAGCGCAGATCGGACCCATGGATCGATCTAGCGCCGGGCGGAGGGCACCACACAAACTACTACTACCTACTTACCGACTGACTCGCACATACCCAATGCGTCCATCTTCCCAACTTGCTACTTCGAGATTGCCGTATAGGTCGGTCTCAAAGTCTCAAAGTTGAACGTTGGAAGGTCAACCTGTTCGAGTGCTATAATGTTTCTCGCTCGTTCCAAGTAAATCTTTTGAGAGGGAAAAAATTCCTGCTCATACTTACGGGCCGGAACTTACAAACAAATTTACGAACCAGAACTCACAAACACTACATTTTGAAGAAAGAAAAAGAGCTAGAGGCACCGGCAGTGTGCTATGAACTCCTTGCCTGTCTGGTATACAAATCGCCGGTAAGCAATTGCAAGCTACCGCAAATTTGCGCGCACGGCAGGTATGAGACGGAGGTCGCTTCCTGGAAACGGATCGATGTAGACGTGGAATACGATCGAAGAACCGGCATTGGATAGCTGCTCCAACCTGGACGTGATAGAGTCCGCAAAAAGACTATTGGTGAACGCCAGTCGCGACACGCAGGCCAAGTAGGACAGGCGCGGCACAAGGCAGTCTGCCGGCGCCGGCGGGCATGTCATTGAAAGCAGGAATCTGTCAGCGATGAGGACCGCATCGGAGCTCTCGCCGCCCCCGACGCTCCCTGCGTCTCCGACTTCGAGATGTTCCTGCGCCGGAAGCACAGATAAAATCTCCACGAGCTCCGTCTCTGTGATTCGCACCTGCACGATCTGCAGGACTTTGAGGCAGCGGCCAAGGTTGGAACGCTCGCACAAAGCCAAGAGCTGGGCATGTGGCCACTGTATCAGCTCGGGCTATATGTCGGACAACAGAAGCAGCCGCTGTAGGGCAACTGGTCGAACTCTGGCATGAGCTTGTGAATGGCGGGAATCCGGACAAAATTGCGCACCTCTTGAAAGGGGCTCCTCGACGCAATTTACGTTCCATGGCATTTGGCACGGTCGTTCGAACTCGTCCCGGAGTTTGAGGATAGTTCTGAATGAGGTTGAAACGAGACCCCCCTTGGGGGTTCGCAGACACCAAGGGAAAAGACAGGGCAACATTTTTTGATCGTGAAAAGAAAGGGGCGCCAGACTGACTAGTCACATGAGAAATTATCCGTGACGAAGAGAAAAATTGCGAGAGCTGGTGCAGACGACAGTAAGGCGAATATACATTGATTAATTGGAAAACCTGGACAGTAGCTGCCGACGGCAGACAGATACTGGCAAGGGGATCTTCGCTAATCCTACAAGCGACACAAAAAACCTGTTCAACACGGTTATCGTCAAAAATTCTCGAGTGCGAATTCAACACTTGCAATTGCCCCACAAGAACATCGGCCTCACTGGACCTCGACTAGTCTCCGCTCCTCGTCAAGACACCTCAGCCACCAAACACCTACCGACGCAGAGCACAAGTTGGCAAAGCGTGCACGATCTGCTGCGCTCAGTTGACGATCAGGGAGCACAAGAGTGACGGAACGAAGTGAGGCAGCGCGTCCCTCCAGCATACGAAGGATTCCGTTGGTACTGAAGAGATAGGTGCCGACAAAAACGATATTCTTTAGCGCCGGAAGCAGCGGTTCTGAGCCTGCTACGGGAGTGAGGGCGGAAATGAGAATGTCGGTCAAAGAATTGGGAATCGAGTCAAGGAGCTCGAGGGTGTGGAGTGTTGGCGCATGCCGCAGGAGGTCGAGCAGTTCTCCTGCGCGTACCCGTACATTTTCTATGAACAAAATTTTTAGAGAGCAAGCGGAGCGTGTTAGAAACTCCGTGATGCTGGTTGTGTCCCAGGCGTGGTCATGGAAGTGAAGTTCTTCGAGCTTGGGGGCAGTCAAGCAACGAATTACAGCCATCGCTTTGAGTTGGTTCCCGTCCTCCCGGCGCAAGGTGATCTTCTTCAACGTAGATTGTAGCTGCGGGTGGTGAGCCGAACCCTCCCGACAGTCAGTGATGACTAATTCCTGGATGTTTGGGAATTTTAAGAGAGCGTCACAACAAAAGATGCTACCGGTAATGGAAAATTCCACTGTCTTGATTTGGCGGAAAGGGAGGGCATAGATCTCGTCAATGTTTCGCGAGCCGTTGAATCGCACGACGCCTAGCCTTGGGGCTAGTTCAAATGCGTTCAATGCTGAATTGGTCCAGGGGGCTGCGTGGGGCACATCGGAGCGGAAGGAGAGTTCCTGGAGCTGATGGAGGCGACCGTGCACTACTTTCGTACTTTCCGCCGCTCGCCCCTGAACTGAATCGGGGAATTATGATCGGGGAATTTCCGGTGGAACATTGATGCAGCACCACAACAGCGGACCACACAACGGTAATTCTCAGAAGGCCGTCACAGGTGTGACATGGAGCGAAAAAGCCGAAATCCTTAAGTCGACACAGGTCGAGGGATAGTTTGACGGGCCAAAGGCACATCTGGGGTAATTGGAACATGTCATACAGATGATTTGCAGAGGGTCCATATGTACGGCAGAGTCGAAATGAATACACACACAATATTTTCGTCATATTGACCGAACAACTGTGAATTCAGAAACAATGTATTACAGATTTCTAAACACGGGGTATGACGGGTACAGGTACTGAGAGGTAGCAGCATTGAGTTCATAGGGTTGTGGGTGTTGCGACTCGCTATAGGCTGTTGCGAATAGTAAGGAGTGCAAGTCGGAACGGCGTAAGTTGGTGCCGTATGTGCTTGCGTTTGCTGCGAGGTCGACGCGAAGCTTGTGGGGAGAGGAGTAGCAGGAGGAAGCCTATGGCCCATTAGCTAGCAGGCCATATATGACTATACAAGGTGACGCACTCATTTTTCTTCGATCTTTTCGCGGCCTTGGTTCCGCTTTGCACCCCGCCGCCGTAGAAGCTAGTTCGTCGAAAAAGTCTTGGTGGCCAGAGACGCGACATCCGCCTGACTCGGCACAATGCGACCTGCACATGCCCTGCTCGCAGAGGTGGTTTGCTCTCTTCTCGCAGGGCTTGGCCTTGCAGCCGATGGACGGGCGTGGTCCATGAGATTCTTGCTTTGGCCGTGACGGCCTATGCGAGCGTGGTGTCTCCTCGGGCTTGAAGAAATACCAAAAGTCTTTGGAATGCGCGGGTCGGTTACACTGGAGGGTGTAGTAAGGTTTGGCGCTGAAATTGAGCTAGGCGGGGAGACGTACATGCAGGTAATAACACTGAGGGTGTTGCCCGCCAACTGAAAACTTCAGCGGAAGTTCGTGTCTACATGCGAGATCCACAGAAAAAGAAACGGTCGTCGATGTTTGGAGAAGCAGCACGGGCGTTGGCGGGGGAGGTTTCACGGGCGGGCATGGTGGTACAAAGGAAGCGCGTTGTGTACCCGTGTTGCTTGATCGCCTACGACAAGACCAAACATGAGATTGGCATTTCGACAAGGACAAATACTGGCTCGCTTTTCTTGGTTTTCTTAACTGCAGCATAGCCGCCGTCAAATCTCCGCATTTGGTTTAGGGGCGAGCGGCGGAATGTCAAGAGTCCCGTGCACTTGGGCGAGCAGCCTGATGTTGTCCTTTGGCATCATAATCCAAATTCGGCCCCAGCGCTCGGCATTGAAGACGAGGTCGTTCAAGATGTCCTTGTTGAGTGAAGGAAAGTCAGGGATGATTCCAGGGAGGGTCAGCTCGATCGACAACGGCAGTGTCCCGGACCTCTCGAGACACGCTCTCAGTTGACTGAGCGCCTGACCATCACCGCAAGCGTTGATCGCAAATTTGGACCAAAGCTCGGGGGTTTGGAGAGCCACACACATCCAGTAATGGGATACTGATGCGAGGAGGTATGGGTTGCGTTCGACAACAAGTGTAGGTGTAATTCTCCCTATCCTAATCATCTGGCTGATTTCCGGGTCTGCAAAGACGTTTTCCAAGATGTCGTGCGTCAACAATCGGATTGGCGCGAGCAGGGACGAGTATTCCGATATGTATTCGCGTAAAGCAATTCCCTCAACGGGTGCGTCGATTCCATGGATTTCTGCGAGCCTTTGCCGGGCGACAGCCAGCGAGTCCTGCATTTCACCTCTCTCCTCGTCGGAGGGTAGAATATTGTGTCTGAGGCGGTCCCGAATGGTGGGAGCTTGCAACTCGAATAGCTTCACCGCCATTTCTGCTGGTTCGGTGATTGAACGGCTGGGACAGCGTCAGATACCTGGATAGAGATATGAGTACACGGACCGCCGAGACGCCACCTCACGAGCTGAGGGTTTGAGGCAAGGCCTAATTGGGATTGTTTGCGTCTGTTTCTTACGGACGTCAATGACCCTTACCGCGCGCCTTGCTGCTGCGTATCTGGAGCGCAGCTTGTCCCGTACTACCACACGCGTCTGACTCTTTTCTGCGTCTGTGAGGCATCCCAACGCCGTATTTCCCGCACTTCTCGTCTTTCCCCCTTCAAATCCGACACAATGGTCAACGTTCTCGGTGGAGCTGGCTCTCAATTGCCTACACCAGTCCTTACCGTCGCGGGGATCTTTACTCTGGTCGCCGTGGTGGTCTCGGGCATGTCAATACATCTACAGCTGAGGAATTACCGCAAACCTGCGTTGCAGCGGTATGTTTCGTGCAAGACTCGGTGACGTACCTGGCTCAATTGAAGAAAAAATCAGCATGGTCATCCGAATCATGGTTATGGTTCCCCTCTACGCAGTATCCTCCTTGATATCTTTATTCTCGCTTGAAGGTGCGTCCCGACACCCCAGAGAGCATGAATAGTCACTTATCGTTTTTTTCCAGCTGCGTTTTTTATTGACGCGATTCGCGACATCTATGAGGTGCGTGCCCTGTCCTTCATCACGGAGGCGTAATGTTCACGTTCCACAGGCATTTGTCATATACTGCTTCTTTGTTCTTCTGCTCTCATATCTCGGCGGCGAGCGGTCTATGCTCATCATGCTCCACGGACGGCCACCCAAGGCTCCCGTTTTCCCTGCCAGTCTCTTCAAAAAGGAATTAGACGTCAGCGACCCGTACATGTTCCTCTTTCTGAAACGAGGCATTCTCCGTGCGTATATCGTGCCCTCTCAATCATTGATTCTCATCCTCCGTCAGAATACGTGCAGGTCAAGCCTGTGCTCGCCATTGCCACTCTAATTCTCAAGGCCGCCGGGAAATACAACGAAGGCTCGCTCCGCTCCGACTCTGGATATTTGTATATTGCCATCGTTTATAACACCAGCATTTGCCTCAGTCTCTACTGTCTGGCTGTTTTCTGGATGTGCGTAAACGACGATCTCAAGCCATTTCGGTAAGCGTGCTCCGCCTCCGCCTTCTTTCACGAACTAATATCCCGCCAGCCCGGTCCCCAAATTCCTCTGCGTCAAGGGCATCCTCTTCTTCTCCTTCTGGCAGGCGCTATTCATCTCCATCCTCGTCTCCGCCGGGGCCATCACTCACCTCGGGCCCTACACCCGCGAAGAGGACCAGGACAAGATCGCCCTCGCCCTCACCGACACGCTCATCTGCCTCGAAATGCCCCTCTTCGCCATCGCGCACGCCTACGCCTTCGCGTACACAGACTTCATCGACCCGCACACGACGTACGCCGCGCGCATGCCGTTGTACTACGCCCTGCGCGACGCCTTCGGGCTGCGCGACGTGCTCGCGGACAGCCGCGCGACGCTGCGCGGCGAGGGGATGGACTACCGCACGTTCGAGCCGAGCGAGGGGTACATGCACCAGGGCGAGGGGCGCGCGCGGCGCATCCGCGCGGGGCTGCGGTACGCGGAGGGCGGGCGGCGCAAGTACTGGCTGCCGCAGCCCGCGGAGCGCACGCACGTCGGCGTCGGCGGTGGGGGCGGCGTCGCGGGCGGGCGGGTGCGCGGGGCGCTGGAGGACGCGCTGGGGCGGCGCGGGCTGGACGACATGCACGCGCCGCTGCTCGCCGCGCAGGAGGAGAACGTGGTGCACCTCGCGCCGGACCTCGCCGCCGCAGAGGTCGAGGCGAGCCAGCAGGAGCCGAACATTTGGGAGGGCGACGACTTCGACGACGGCGAGGACGGGTACCGGCTGCCGTTCGGGGACCCGGACGCACTGGGCGACGAGGAGCTCTTCGAACATAGTCGGCAGTTTATGTTTGGGGACTACAACTACCCGACGATCGACGTGAGCTCGGAGCACGCGCGGACAAGGATTTGGGATGAGGAGGAGCGGGTGCTGAGGGACGAGCGTAGTGCTTGGTTCTCGCCTATCCGTGGGGCGCCGGGGAAACAGGCGTTGGAGGCGCGCGAGCGTCCACGATGGGAGGGATACGGCGCCGTCGGGCGCACCGTCTCGCGGCCGCAGGCCCCGTCTCCACCTGGCAGCAGCTTCGACGCCCCGGGCGACAGAGTCATCGACCACAACGAAGGGCCCACGCCCCGCGACGGCGACGGCGTGGACGTGCGGCTCAAATGGACCAAAGCGGAGAACTCGCACTCGCGCACGAACTCCAACGCCTCGCAGTCGAAGGTGCACGTCCCCGCGCGGCAGATGCACCGCACGCCGACCCCCAGCAGCAGCCCTGGCGCCGGCGGGCAGCACACGCGCACGCCGCCGCAGACACGCACACCGCCGTCGACGTCGCGCCGCAACTCGGTGCTGCCGCCCGATGCGGTGGATCTGGTCGTCGAGGACCCGCAGGCGGCGGAGGAGAATCGCGTGCAGGAGCGCAAGCGCGGCGAACCGCCGACGGGGTCGGGGCTGCGGAAGGTGTACAAGCGGGGGTTCGTGGCGGAGGACGACGAGGGCGATGCTGTCGAAGGGGAGGTGGAGGTTGTGGATGACCGCGAGGGGCTGCGGAGTCCCGGGCGGATGGAGCAGGGGGAGGCGGCGCTGATGACCATTGGCAGCGACTCGGAGGAGGAGGAAGATTCAGATGGGGGAGATGCGGGGCAATTGCTGCAGCAGGAGCCGGAGGCCATCGTTGCCCGCGCTGCGACACCCCCTGCACACGCACGCTTCGCGCCTAGTGATTCAGAAGATAATCCGTGGCTGTAATTAGGTCTCATTCGTATCCATATCATACTTAGCTGGGCTTTCTCCTTCTCAATATTCATACTCACACACGACCGTTAACGACACGACGCACAAGATTTGTACTACATACACACACTACACACTTTCATCGCCTGGTCTATTCTAACATGTATTTCATCAATCTTACTTGGCCCATATTCCCACTTCTTGGTTCTTGCTACTGCGATCTCTGATTGCGTTTGACTGCTCCACCCGGTGGGTGTGTACATATGTACACACTCACAGCTTGGCGAGGACGGCGTCTGCGCCGGAGACGGTCACACCCGGTGCAGGCTCGACCTGGGCGGATCGGTAAGTATCTCACAAATAATTGCGAGAGAACGGAATTCACCTCGACGTATTTGACGACAAGGTCGTCGATGATCATGGCGTACCGCGCGGTGCGCACGCCCATGCCTTTATCGGTCAGGTCCACGGAAAGATTGAGCCCGCCTGACCACTTCGCGTCGGCGTCCGAGAGGGCCAAGATCTGGGGTCACGATGCAGGATCGGATTGGATTAGATTGGATGGGAGGAGGGAAGAGAACGCGTTTCAAGGAGTCAGAACTTGATATGGAGATGAAGATGAAGAAGTGCAGACCTTGTCCTTGCAGCCCTCGACGCGGGCCCAGCCACTCATGACGAAGAGGTCGTTGGCGGCGACGACGGCGATAACGTCGACGCCCTTGGCCTTGAACTCGTCGTACTTCTGAAGATACCCAGGAAGATGGTTGACGTGGCAGGTGGGCTGGATATCGATAGTATTATGGGTCAGGCGTCGCAACGCCGATTTTAATCGAATCGTCTCACAGTGAACGCGCCAGGGACCGAGAAGAGCACGACCTTCTTGCCTTTCCAGCTCTCAGTGCTGATCTTGCTCGCTATATGAACAAGGACGATGAATGATCGAAGTAAGCTCGAGTCCCCCCAACGGTATCCACCCACTTACGAACTCCACATGCGAGCTATCAGACAGAGTTAGGTTTAGCTGCTTCGCATGCAGATGAACAAAAGACTCGCGTTGTCCTCGAGCTCGGGGGCCCACGGGATGTACCCAAAGTCGCCCTGGGGAATGGTGTCGCCGACCTTGATAGATGGGGCCATCGCTGTCAGAAGAAAGAGATTCGAGCGGGTATCGGGTCAAGGCCGCTCTTAAGACCGACCTTATATGCTTTCTGTGGAGATCACGCGTACACGAGGAGGATTGGTGAGGATACCGGTGGTGGGAAGCAAAAGTGGTAAGCGCAGCTGAAGAACACGTGAGGGTATTAGCTGGCTGAGTAATCCGGCAATCGCCGATTTTGAACCTCCAGTTGGAATTGGGTTGCGTACGACACACTCCTGTGCTGAAATTGCACGTTTGATTCGGTGTACATTTTTTCTGACTGTCATTATCTCAAAAGGAGGGCAAGATTTCTGCCAAAAGAATTACAATCTCCTGGTTCAAAACGGTTTAAGTACTGGTACTGACTCAGCAGTGAGGCCAGAGGACTGAAGCTCCGGTTTCTGTAAAAATATCGCAGCGCAAAATGTCTCACAGGAAGACAGTCGGCAGTTATGAGCAGCCGCCGACCATTACAGATCGGAATTCTTGCAAATGCTTGTCGATGTTGAATCAAGTTCCAGCGTAAGCCTTGATCCCCGAATCTATGGATATATGCAAACATTGGCTGGTCTTTGAACCTGTGGGCTACCTTTTCTTGTTGACCTCGTACATTAGCACCAGCGCCGCCCAACGAGGCTGCGGATACGATGACTATACTTTACGATTGAACCCTTGACTTCCAAAAGTTCTAACAGTTGACACACCATTGAATTCAGAAGCCGCCACTAATCCCACTCTTTCCCGCATCTCACGTTCAGCCAAAGTTTTGCCACCAAGTTGAGGCAAGTTGATGGTTGTTATACCAGTAGAAAAGGCTATACAGTAACTCCACTGGAGACGACTGCGGACAAGGGAGATAGAACCACTACAATATCCTCCGGAAGCCTCGCCACATCCACGACGCAATCGCGGGAGCAGCATCGATAGATACCAGACGTCGGCCGGCATAGCAACTTTCAACATTCAACGCTGATGACTGTAGGCTGTAGCGGTAACTGAGCTCCAACTCCCAAGTTGACAATCCAGCGTCCGAATCGTTCATTGTCCTCAAAGTCCCTGGATGGATATCACACATTCATATATAGATTGTGGCTCGCCATTTCTCCAGGCACTCCCGTCGCGTCCGGGTTTGACCGGGATCTTCAGGGCACAGCGATCGTCCGGTGTCAAAATCGCCTGAGGTTCAAGCGTGTAACAGACTCTAACAGGCCGACGTACCTGTTGAGAGAGCCAGAACAGGTCGCCCTGAGCCCCTTAACCGTGGAGCAAGGTCAGACAATGGCATCCTTCATTGTGCCATTTATGCCAGATTATGCCCCGCGGCAGTGTCAACTGCCACAGATGGCCGTTTTGCCGGTGCCTGACCGAGGGTCGGCGGCTAGAATTAGCGACATGTTGTATTTGTTCGCTGGATTTTTTAAACGCATAACCGCCCATAAGCCTCCTCCTCATCGCAAAAGAACTGAAAGCCGAAAGGGTGGAATGCATGCCGGCGCTGCCGCGGCAGGTGCGGTCAGATTAGATTAGATCCCGAAGGTTAAATGCTGATAACCAATTTTCCCACACGCCGTTTGACAGTTGGCAGCGTTCAAGTTTCAACCCCAGTGTCCGTTCAAGTTTCAACGCCGCTGCATAAGGAATTCGTGCTGCATTGCCGGGGAATATTACACGCTTTGACCACTTCTCCGGCGAGATATATTGCCGAGACGGATACTAACGGACAGCGGAGGCCGGATGTGGTTATCAAAGACCGTCATAAACCGGTGGGATTAAGGGCACACAACAAGCGGGATGGGCGGGAGGGGAGTCAAAGTCAACGCCTGCTTGCCGCTCTTTCGTCCGAGGCAGACGGGATGCGAAAATATCAAACATGAGGCCAGAGCGTGTTTGATCCTGATGTGCGTAGGAAGAGGATTATTTCCTTTCGGTCAATAAAATAAGTTACGCCGGGCTTTCTCCCGGTGCAAGGAGCTGAGTTTGTAAGCTTTTGTGCGAAGATACGTTGAAGTCGCGGTACAAAGAAACGGGGAACGCAATTAGCTACTCTGTTGGTGGCGCAGAGAAGCAAAGAAACCGAGTTGCCGACCCTGACGGACAGGCAGTCCATTCGGAGACACACGCTCACGCCCGGCGGTATGAGGACTTGGTGAGGACATGCCCGAAAAAAGGGAAGTGTTTCATCCTTCACTGAACCCATTTACAACTTGCAAGAGGAAAGCAAGACGTGTTTTGGATGGTGCCAAAACCAAAAGGCCCAAGGATGCTCTGATTTGCGGTAGGACCATTTTGGCGCGATGATCAATTTGGTGCCAATGATGTGCCGTCGATGCTTTTTCCGGTGGGTGCACCACTAATGATGATTGGTGGGGGAGAAGCTTGATTCTGGGGGGATCCTATCAGAAAATCTGACCTTCTTGTCCTTCTCAAAATTCAACATTCATTTCCCGGATCTAATTCATGGATGGGATTAGGTGTGCCATCGCAAGTTGCACGCGTGGCGGAATTACTCGTTCAACCTCTCCGTTATCTCTTGCGCTATAACAGACTTTTCTCGGCGAA
The DNA here is from genome assembly GCA_029203975.1 of Mycena vitilis. Taxonomy (NCBI): domain Eukaryota; kingdom Fungi; phylum Basidiomycota; class Agaricomycetes; order Agaricales; family Mycenaceae; genus Mycena; species Mycena vitilis. The sequence goes on along the minus strand of JARGYF010000006.1, from coordinate 244,403 downwards.
AGTCCAAAGGCGCAAGCGGGAAATAAATCGACGGGGAACTGCTAGCAACATGAGTGTCAGACAGTGTCTAGCCGATGTTTGATATTTTGTTGAGATGTTCAAGCCGTTGTTTTGACCCGGCGGCTGAAGCCGTCTAGTCCGGTGAGGACCTAGTAGATGTCAGACCATGTCCACCTCAAACCGATGTAGTGTTTCGCATTTAGGGCCAGACTGATGCCATCCTTGCAGTTCGGCCATGCGTAGGAAAATCGTTGGGTACGAAGAATAATTCGGGAACCCGTCGTGCATGCTAACATCGCGCCATTAGAAACGGAACTTCCGCTGCCCGTGGTCAGTGATTGTGATTGCGATATCCTGGCCGGGAACCCCATCCGCGGTGTGTCGTGTATTCATCAATCTCTCATCAAAGTTGTCGAGCTTTTATTGGACTCGAATCTCGATCACAACCAGCCAAGACGGGATCTGATCAATGCGGTATACATAAAGGAGGGCGACAGCGATCGACGTGGGTAGCGAATCCTGGCTATAAGCGCGGCATATCTTAAAAGACGCGATGTGAGTCTACTCCTCACCCCGGCCATTTCCAGCACCATGTTGAACGGTACCCGTGGACGTTCCCTACACAGGCCTCAGCTCCCCACAACACGCATCATCGTCAGCTCGAATGGGGAGCAGTACCGCGTCGTAGAAATCACCGGCGCGCGGAGTGGCGCGTCCATTCGCGAACGGATATTCTCCAAGGTTGGCCTCCGAACACCTCTCGTGTCCTGCATACTGATCTCGCAAACTCTTCAGTTGTCCATTCCGGACGACCGCCAATCCTATTTCTCCGTATATCAATCGGAGGTCGGCGTGTTCGCAATCGGCGGCGCCCTGACAGACAGCCGCCTGTTCGAGCTGTGCCAAGACTACGGCGACTCGTCTGGGTCGCTCAAGTTCTTCGTGTCCACAGCGCCCGACCGACCGCCACCGCAATATGAACCGAGTTACCCGGAATATCCCATCCCCTAGTGAGTTGTACTTCATGCTCTCTTCTTGAGTCTTGAGCTTGTGCTCACAAATTACTCGCTGTCTAGCCGCCCACCGGTCTATAACGGGTATGCTTTCATCCTCGTTGTGAGCTGGAAACTTTTGATGTTCAATTGTATCCAGGCAAGGAACCCCGTCCAGTTATCGCTATTAGGACCAGTTATGCACGACCACGACTCCACGGCGGCTTTGTACGATACGAGAAGAAGATGTGGCCATATTGTAAATCAACACGCTTTCGAAAACAAACCAACCGTAACAGCAACATAGAACTCACCCTTCGTTGTGGGGGATCTTCAAGGGACTGCAGATCGCCCTCGCTTGAGGCCGCAACGAAGATCTATCCAGGTTTTGTGGCTCCCGGCGTCACACAGCCGAAGACGTATGGCAGATCTTGTTCGACTTGGACATGACTTTTGCTAGCCTTTCATGACGACGATTCCCTGATCATGACCAGCGGTCCAGTCAGAGGGATTAAGGCTGGAGGATGATCGGTTAATTAATGTGCCACGTCAGGCTCTCGCGATAATTTGCGAGGAGACAAGGAACAGAACACAGAGTACTTAGTGAACTGTCAAGCAGCACCAAGACAGCGCCCCGATTTCGGATCTTGTTCCGAGTGCAAGCAGAGTTCGATGGATGTTCCACAGCGACCCACGCGCGCAAGAAAGTAGACACTTTGCAAGGTTCAATGGCGTCACCTGTCGTATGCATCTCTCCGCCGGTGACGTGAAGCCAGGCAGCATAGTCGGAACAATAGGACCGGAATCCTGTTACCACCAGAATTCACTTCCATGCCGCCTTGATTGTTAGTTATACTGAAAGTCAAGGAAGGAGTTGTGAGTGACTCAAGTCAGGATTTGGAAGTATGCCTTTAATGGACAGTCAACCGGACCGATACTGAATGCTGCCAAAGGGCCCAAAGATGTGGCCTGGTGCGCCTATAAGTAGGTACGTGTCTTGTATTATCAGGCGATTTGTTCAAGCTGTTAAGTGGTTACTGGATGCGGAATTTACACCGAAATGGGTCCGAGGGAGCATTACTCACAGATTCGCTTGGCCAGATCCATGGTTTGCGCCGTTGACAGCGACGTCCAGGAATCTCCGCGCCGAGATTTGGGCTCTCGTGCCGCGAGTGCCTTCCTTATTGGTGAACAGGCAATAATACGGGTGATGCGCAATCATGGTTCGGCCTCGTCGCAAGTCCCGAACAGACGTTCAAATCAGCTGAGGGCGCTATCTTTGCTCCGCTCCACCGCGGCTGCAAAGTGTTGTTGCCACGAAGCCCCCTTACAGACGGGTATGGGACCTGACGCGGGACGGGCGCAGACGCCCATCTTGGGAGGGCTCGGTGACTTGTTAATTATTTGGGGGGACGTACCTATCTTTCCGCCGCGCGTGTGTCCGCAAACCTCCAAACGAAAGAGAGGCCATTAGAGTGGTCCGTGATTGAGTTTCGCATCCATCTGTCAAACCGTAACTCGTGTTTATAGGCATTACTAACCGTAGCCGGAGGTGCGAGCTAACGAGATGGTGAGGGTTCTCTTCATCATGATAATCAAGGCAAAAAACCGACATGAGATCCGAGGAGGCGGGTTTTCGGGGCAGATAACCGCCCCGCGTCCGACCCGGACTTGATAATCCGACCCCAGAAAATAGAGGAGCCACTGAGAGCCATTGCATAGCGGGGCACAGATCTGTTGACTGGCGGCATGCGGCAGAGAATGATATAATCATATCAGGCCCCAAGCACTATTAGTCGAGAAGAAATGAATCAAAAAGCCCAGGCCAGTCGGGAGTTCTCTGGAATACGGGATTCGACGGTGGGGACGGGGTCCGCTTCGATGCCCAAGCAGGGATGGGCCCGGGAGGGCCCGGGTGATGCTTGCATGCAAAATGCATTCGCGAGAGATGCGAGTTTGCTTCGTGTTGGGACTGATCTGGGAGCAGATGAGGGGCAAGTGCGTAAGTATCAAGTAGCCGTCCTCCGAGGCTCCCGTTCCTCGTGTCTCGACGATTCACCGTCGGCCGAGGTGGCCGGGCCGCCGTGATCAAATTTTTCACCTAAGATCGCCCGTGCCTGCGCTGACTTCAATATATGGTCGCATGTACGCCTGCAAAAGACATGCTGCCAGGGAGAGTTCGAAAACCAGGTACACAGCGTTCACGAAGGCTTGAGATTGAAGGAATCGATGTTTGGAGTTTGTTTGGAGTGACAATGTCTGGAGAGGTCGAAATGCATCATGTCTGAGGAGCATTATCAGTGCTCAGCAAGTGGTGTAGGGCTTACAAAGATCAAGACGAGTGCCAGGTGGCTGCCCTCAGTTGGTGTCGACTCAGGACTGTCCAGAGAACGATACTACGAACAATTCGATTTGATTTTGATCCACCAAGGACGACATGAGTGATCAATGCAGGAGAGAAACATGTACAGCGGTGGCAAGCATCGACGGGTGAACGATGTGAGTCTCCAAAGAAACCGAGGACCACCCGTTGTCGCCGTGAGTGGCGGAGGCTGGCCTGTGACGGTGACATTCTGAGTCACGCCTCGGATCGAAAATGCCGAATAAATCTGTAATTCCAGTCCAGAACTACGAAGAGCGAGTAAGGCTACAAACTCGAGTGAATTAATGTGTTATCCATGGGAGGCAATAAGCTGGACTCTGCTGCTCGGTCGCTGCCCAGAAGTATAGAAATAAGTCAAGATATAAAATAGTCAGGGTATCATATAGTGTGGACGGGCGCGGTCACTTCTGCGCCGGAGTTCTAGAAGGGCTCGAAATGGGCGGGTGGTAGCATGGTGGGCGCGACTAGGCGGGCGGACAGACGGACGCGGAAGTGACACACGAGGTCGCAGGGGGATCCAAATTCGGACAGGTCAGGACGAATGTAGCGTCGAGTTGGGCGCTCAGTACCATCGGGCTGAGGGCTGGGCGATGGGGACCGCGAAGCATCGCTGAAAGGCGCAGTCAGTCCCAGAGCACGGTAACAGCGCGACTGGACTTACGAACAGTACCCGGAATCACTTTCTGGATATAGGTACGCAAAAGAGAGAAGAGGCGGTTGCGGGAGAATAATCGCCATGCTTTCCGGCTGTGGCGCTTCTTGAAGATCGGAGCGACTTTGAATTAAAACTGTTCTGCCTGAAAATCCATGAGCATGTCGAGAAGATACAGGCAGATGTAGTTCACGTGTTTTAGAAGAATAAAACCCGTGGCGCACTGGGGAAAATCAGCACTGAACATGTTTATGAGGCCTGCAGACTCACAAAGGTGTTTCCGCTTAGAGCTGGCTCCCAGCTTCGATTTTCTTGGTCCGTGCGCGATTTTACTGCCAATGATTCTACAGAGACCTCAGCAAGAGAGAAGGGCCAGTGTTGAGCGCACCTCATGAAATATTGTGACTGGTGCCATGTCCCCCGCTTCATAAGAGGACTGGGCAACGGACGAGGGCTCCGGGAGTTCTTCCTGGATATTGCCGACCTACTGGAGTCAAATGGGTGAATAGATGCAAATAATCAAAACCAACCCAGAAGCAGCCAGTTCAAGAGCGCGAGGACGAGGCATCGGAGAAGAGAAAAGGGTTGAAGGGAAATGGGGTGTGGGGTGGAGGTAGTGGAAAAAGCCAGGGCCGCCGCTCTCTATAGGCAAAGCATTGGAGACGGTTACCATATCGTCGTACCATAACGTCGCATCAGCCGTCAGCAGTCGTCAGCACCGATGGGAAACAGATGGAGCAAGCGGGCTTTGTAGCGCTATTCAAAGATGCTGCAGGTGTTTGCCTAGCCGATAGTCCTCTTGCCAGTCGCCGGTCGCCATTGCCATCGACACTAGCTTTACCGCTGAATGCAAAGTCTGGGTGTCGCGGAGTCGCCGTGTACGGGCAAGCTGCGACGTCCGATATACCCGTTGATGCGACCGGGAGTCTCGGAAACGCTGTTGCCGGCGTTTTCAAGTCCGAATCGTTGTTGACGCCGTCGCATAATACCGATGCGGGAACAGGCAACGGTGAATCGTCCAAGGATCAAATGTTGATATCATTTGAAAACATACGCAAACAGCGGCTTGCCTTGCTTCTAACCACCACGCGTCGAACCAACACGTTTAGAGACGCTGCCACCCGAAAATTTATTTTGTTACCCATGGACTTCTGGCTCCCCTCCCACCACTCAGGCTGCGGATTTCTTGGGAAATTAGGAGTGTCACTGTGGCATGTGCCAATTGCTGTGCGGTGGAGCCATTGCCTTGGGCCCTTGGCCTATCAGTGGACGCCTGAAGAGCTTTGAAAGGTCCGCAGTGAAGCTCCTGCCACGGTTCTGGTCGCAACTATTGCTCTCCAGTGTCCTGCCGTCAAAACGCTCAATCGCCCCTTCCCTCAGAGGAAGTGCCATTTTCCGCTCTGGCTTTTTGACCACTTTCTGGCTCGGTGAATAGATTTAAGGCATCACTTCCAGTTCCCGCCAACTCCCTCGACCGTACAGCGGCCCCGGTTTCATGTTCCGATACCCATGGGTAATTACCTATGCGATTCCATTCTATTAATGACCCCCAAAGAGCCACATGAGCAGTGGCGCTCCATATCTATAAGCCTCCATAGCATATGTGATTCATATCCGACATCCCACCATGAGCCCCACATCGACCACGACAGCACTCAAGTACGCATCATTTCCCTACCGCAAGAACCAGTTGTTCACTGAAGATTGAGATTCGATCCCCACACTGGACCTCCGAATTCGCACTGGGTTCCGCCAAAATGGTAATGTGCTCGCGGATATACTTTATGCGCTGTCGCTCACTTCCCTAGGATAAGCAAATCTGCGCCTGGGTTTGTGTTCTCGTCGCACTGCTGGTTGATCCATCCGATTCATAACCAATCCAGCGCGCTTTCTGAGCAGCCTCTCACCCGCAACGGACTCGGTGGCGAATGGGATTTTAAACGCCCCACCATCAACGGGATTGACCTGGTGGGCTTTGCGTCTCGTGGCAGCTTGGAGTACTGACTGCTGTATAGACGAAACCAGACCCACGTTTGAGGATCCCTAGTGTTGGAATCAAGGAGCGCGGGAACACCACATCTGTCATTGCCTTCGTACGTTTAGTTCATTCTCTGCGCTGCTTGAACCTGAAGTTCTGTCTACAGACGAACGTAAACATTCTCGACTCGACAGGGTCGCCCCCCTATCTTGGGGACGTGCTGGTGAAAGGGCAGAGGATCCTCAAAGTCGGCCCTAAATTATCTGCAGAGGAGCTGCACGGTGCGCGCGTGTTCGAGGGCAGGGGGCGGATGCTAATGAGCGGCATGGGTAATTTTGATGCTCAATACCTTTGGCGCGATCGAAACTTGTTCATCCACAGTCGACGCCCATACGCACTTCACCTGGGTAGGTCAACTGATAAAAAAATTCACAAATGCCGGCTCAATTTGGGGATAGACCAATTCGCCGTCCCTCGAAGCCCTCGCAGAAATGCCCATCGAGGAACACACTATTTTTGCGTTGAAAAGCGCCCAAACATTTCTCGATTGTGGATATACCATGTGTGGTGAGCGCTATTACTTTACATCCATCTCACGCTGAGAGGCACAGTCGGAGCCGCATCAGCCAGAGATAGGCTCGACGTCGTGATCAAAAACGCTATCCATGCCGGCGACATCGTAGGGCCACGGTTTCTCGCCAACGGAAAGGAGGTACATATCTAACTTACTGGTAGCGAAAAAGACTCAGCTTAGCATACGGTAGATGGCACCCACAGGTGGCGCCCTCATCCCAGGCATTACCAGATTTGTTGAGACGAAGGATGATATTGAGAAGGCCGTGAATGAGATGGCCGACATGGGCGTCGATCAGGTTTGTTGGTTTTTCTTCCCTATCGCACAATTCGAAGCTTCTAAACGCCTGCAGGTCAAATTTTCAATGTCAGGCGAAGAGATGACTGAGAGCCTGCGCGCAGAAGATACGACGTTCCCGGATGAACTCGTTGCTGCTGGGGTCGAGGCCAGTTCCAGTTCCTTCAGATTGGCGGCTGCATGCAACTCTTCATTTTTTTGCAGGCGGCCCACTCGCGTGGCATGCGTGTCTGCTCGCACGCGCGCTCCGACGAGGCGATCTCACAGTGTCTGCAGTACGGTGTCGACATCATCTACCATGCGTCTTTCATCTCCGATGCGACGATGGATGCACTGGAGGTGCAGAAGGGCCGTGTCTTTGTAGCGCCTGCACTCAACTTTCCAATCGCAACCCTTCAAGACGCGGCTGATTTTGGTTGTGAGTTTTGGTTTATTTCGATCTCGCAGAGAACTGACTGCGTAGTAAAGATCCGGTAGCCAAGGCAGAGGCTGTTGGTTACGCACGCGAAGTTGAAATTGCGGTCGCTGGCCTGAAAGAGATGCACAGACGAGGCATTAAGGCGAGTATCGTTTTGACGATCCAGCGGTCTCCTGTGGAGGATAGAGATTCACCTCTTTCGATTTTAGGTGCTCCCTGGGGGTGATTACGGGTAATATCTTTATCGTTTCTGAGCCTTTGATTTCCAACTTATCCTCAACTCTCTCTCTCCTCAAGCTTCGCGTGGGTGAGTGAGTCCATACTCTTGCCAGGTGATATAATTGACAGCTACAAGACCCCGCATGGGACGTATCGTGATCTAGAGCACTTTGTCAAGCTGCTCGGTATGACCCCGATGGAGGCCATTATTTCTGCTACTGCGTACGGCGGAGAGCTAATGCTTCACCCGAATGAGCTGGGGAAAGTCATCCCAGGGGCATACGCGGATCTCATGTTGGTAAATGGAAATCCACTGGACGACATCACGTTGCTTTCGCACAAAGAGAACCTGGACGTAATCCTCATGGTTCGTTGGTCTTTTTTGTTGCGCGTCGGTAGTTGTTCACACTGAATCCTGACTTCCAGAATGGCCGCGTGCACAAGGACGACAATGGACGCGAAATTTGAACCAATGTATCAGTTCTGAAAAATTTGGACCAGACTGCATCGTATGCTATGTGCCATCGTTTTTTTCGTGCGTGTATGTAACACCTAGCCGATCTATGATATCTAGCCAAGGACGCTTTCTGTGAAAGCAGAGACCATGCGGGATAGTGCGGATCATGGTGTTGCCGTGTACTAGTAGGCGATACAAGGGCAGTAGACGCTACGAGGACCCTTGTTTTCAGAGATGAGCCTCCTTGCACGTGAGCTGGGCAAAAATTCCGCCGGAGCGCCATATCCGGTGCAGTACTAATCTCTCGCCCATCGCTTTCCACAAGCCCGTTCAAGTTGAATTCTGACTGAAAGCCTTACTCTCGCTCTCAGGTCGCAACATCGCGAAAGTAGCATTATTCGTGTTGTTTGCTGTAAATACAGCTGCACTGATCGCATCGTAAATATCTGGAGCACATATTGAATAAGCCTCCAAATGCAAGCGTCTACGGAAAATCGCCATAAAAATCAGTGGTGTGGAAAGAGGACGAAGAAAGACTATGACCTTGAACGAGCTGAATCAAAAAAGAAAATCAGTGCGGAGCCATAGGATGTGCCTGATTCCCCCACGGACACATAGACTGGTTGTTGTGGTCGAGTCTGCAAGGACGTTCGGAGTCGATGGTTTCATTCCACGTTCGAGCTATGGGATAATGAAATCCTGGGAGCGCAGTCGCGTTAGGATTTGCGTTCATCGCGACGAGACTGGTACGAAGTGCGGCGCATCGATGGATTGCTGTTAACGTGAGGCCGAGCCCCACAGGCGGAGGCGATGTAAATCCCCCACAACCGTACCGGCGAGTACGTCTTTCACGCCAGCACATTGTCCTTCGTTTAGACTCCAAGGATAATCAGCCCAAGCACGGTGCGAAGTAGAATTTGCGTACTCTGAGGCGAAGGGTGTCGCAACTGTATGTCCACTGGGCGGAAGTCTTCAAGTGCGAGCCGGCAAATGGTCGAGAGGTGCCCTTGCTTTTTATCCTATAAAGTTGGTGGGCACCGGGAGAATTCCGGATGCCATACAGCATCGTTTGAAGGAGTTCTCTGGGATCCGATGGGCGATTGGTGATAAATAGATCCTGTGGGAGGACCAGAATTGACTCAGGTTCGTCCTTGGTAGCCTAGTCAGAACCTGTTGCCGAAGATGCCGGCACGAAGGCTGTGCTTCAAAAGGCTGTGCTGGCTGGACCCACATCGCCCACACTACCTTCACCTTCGCCATGGCTTGCCCCCTCCCTTACGATTTTAATGGAGACACCCAATTTTTTATCAAAGATACCCCTCCGCCTCCCGCCCACTGCTCTGACAAGATTCGGCGTTATACAGACATCTTTTATAAGATCGAGCACGAGGCACACGTCCGTGTTGGGGACCACCCTCGCATTGTGCGCTACTATGGCTGGGATCGAAGGGGTCTCCTTTTTGAAAAGCACAGCGAAGGGGATATGATCACTTATTTCCTCACCCACCGCGACTCTCCTCCATCGCTGTCGATGCGGCTTCACTGGGCTTGTGATGTTGCGGAGGCGATGGCCGTCCTCCACTCAAAAGGCATAATCTGGATTGATGTCTCTATGGCAAACGTACTTCTCTGCGAGGGTTCCCGTCGTGCCATTTTGTGTGACTTGGGTGGCGCGTGCATCCTGCCCATGGATGGATACAAACCGCTCCCCCCTGCGTACGAAACGACCGTCGTTAGTGTACATCCCATGCTCGGTCTGCCGAGCTACCCGCATAAACACATCTGGGATGGTGAGGGTCACGCTCCTGTCGCCGCCGTCACCCCCCATTTCGACCGCTTTGGATTCGGGATCATGCTTTTCTCCCTCCTCGCTCTCCACTTCCCCCACTCGCCCTTGTTCGTGGTTCACGACGAAGAGGAGGGCATGAAGATCGCCCATTTGCATTTCGCCTATCAGTTCGACACTCTAGGTGATGCACCAGAGTATGCCGCGCTCGAGGCTATCATACAGAAATGCTTCCGTGCACAATACAAATCGTCGGACGACCTGGTGGCCGAATTGAAAGCGGCGTGCGCTGCTATGGTACGCGTATCTGACTTCGTACCATGCCTACTCCCTTTTCACTAACGGCCCGCAGCCCGAAGATGCGCCGCTCTTGAAGACCCAGATCGAAGATCCCGTCAGGGATTACGCTCCGTCCACTGGGGGCCGCCATTTATACCCGTTCGATTGCGGAGACTTCTACGATTCGGACGACGATGTGGATCATTGAAGGAAACATTTTCTGGAAAGGTGTTGATTCTCGACAAAATATAACTGTAATAAGTAGCATGTAAATTTGTCGAATACCAATGGTTGCATTTGTGTCCCAATACATGAAGGCGTAGCGTGTCATACATATATGCTCGGAGCTTTCCTCCCCCAGTTCTTCTTCCGGCTCATTCCATCCTTTTTTCCCCGCCATTTCCGTTTCCTCTCAGACCGAGAGTCTCAACTACGTGTTGCATGCCAATTTAGCGAATATTTAAAAGTTCCAGTTATTGTATATATGTGGGATGTATGTACATTATAGAGGGATACACGTTTTGCGACGTCAAGCTAGGCAAATGCAGACTCAACGACGAAACTAACATCGTCGATGAACGAAGCCTTCACGTCATATTTTTCTGGGCCACCATTGCGCGCCGCATACATGAGGGCATTGAAACGGCGGAAATAACGCGTCGGGTAGCTCCACGAGCGCAGCGAGTTGCCCTTCCCATTCAGCCCCGCCCTTGGACAAAACGTCGCGTCCTCCCTGAACTCCTTGCTCCCGTCGTTCGCGTTGAGGAAGAGGGAAAAGGATTTGTGCCGGATGAAATGGCCCGCGGTATCACTCGACTCGAAGGACACGCAGCCGGGGGCGCTGTGCAAGAGCCCCGTGCGGACGTGCCAGCTGGCGGAGTGCTTGACCGCGCTGGAGTTGCTGGCGGTGACGATTTGGGTGTTAACGGTGGAGCCGTTGTGGGCGACGTATCGATTCGCCGCCGCGCGCAGCGAGACCGTGCTGCCCACGGTAAGCGCAGGCCCATTTGTGAGCGGTCCCGCAGCATACTTGGCAGCGACGATATTCGCCTGGACCGCCTGCTCGGTCGCGTCGGACGGGTAGCTAGCGGTCATGACGCCCTCGTAGAATGTGCCCTGCGCGCGGTCGCTGTTGTCGCCGCCGACACCGAGGATGATCGCGCCCCCCTTCTTCATAGGGTTATACCCCCCGCTGGGCCGCTTACCGCTGTAAAACGTTGACAGCGAGCCAGACGTGGCGTTCCCACCGCGGATGGCCCACTGGTTCGGCTTGCCCTTCACGACGGCAGTGACGAAGCGCTCAGTGATCGTGGGGTCGCTTGGGTTGTTGGTCCGGTTGGCGCTCGCAAAGATGCCGTTCTCGAGGTCGGCCGCAATCCACGGCCCGCCCTGCGCGCGCCCAGTGGTGCCAATGTTGCCGAAGTAGATCGCCTCCATGCGGCCGTTCCCCGTGTCGTTCCTGCTGGGCTCCGCATTGCCGTAGTCGAAGCAGCAGTGGCCATTGTAGTGCGTGCCATCGAGCACCGCGTACATTCCCTCCGCCGCGTCACCCTGCAGGATAATCAGCTGATGTATAGCAAATAAGAAAACAAACTGACCCTGGCGACGCCATTGGTGGCGTCGTTGCGGTAGCCGCTGGCGGGCGAGATGAAGACGCCGTACGCTTTGTGTCCGTTCAGAGTCACGGGCGCCCCATCCGCGGCGGCTAGAGAATCAAAGCCCCCGGGCTCGGGCCCGCTGGCATTTCCCCCGCGTGGCGCCTGTTTGAGATGGTTGGAGCGGCCGGACTGGTCGTAGATGATCGAGATCACGCAGGTAGTGCCGGCGCAGAACGAGTCCTGCGCGGTGGCGTTGGCGACACCGCCTGCGGACAGCGGCCTGATGTCGGTCGTGGCGCCATCCGAGCCGCGCTTCACCTGGTAGAGTTTGCCGGAGTAGGCATTGTACAGCGCGCGCGTGGTGCTGTGTGCGGCGACGCAGGGGGTGCCGCCAGAAGCGTAGACATCACAAGGCCCGGCGGCGACGAGCGTAATCGCGAAGAAACACAGTGCAAGGAGTGAGGAGAGCTGGAACATATCTGGTTAATATTTTCCATGGCTGGGGACTGGGATCCTTATAAACATATTTGAAGGACGCGATACCGCCTCACGGGAAGGACGACTCCACGCTTCGCAGGGAGACACTGCCCCGCTGGCGGTGTGATGTGCGATTTGGAGATCTGATCGCGTTCCGTGAGCTCTTGAGAAAGCAAGGGCTGACGTCAAAGGGTAGCTCCACGACGGGGTTTTGAAATGCACATGTAGCTAGGGTGTGCATCCTGTGGGGCATGAGCGATGAGCAAGGAGACAGGCCGAATAGATGTCCGCACGTTCGGTGCGCTCGTTCCTCACATGTACAGACATGCCTGAGACAACCGGAGCCACCAGAATGAGGATTCCTGGGACCGCGAGGGCAGGCGTATGCCCTTGGCCAGCATTGTATCCGATTTGAAGGGACAAGCCCGACTTTAGAGTGCTACCCACAGCCAGAGGCGTGTGCTGCGCTTCAGCCTGCGGAAAAACGCCGTGGTTTATCCAAGATTCATCGGATGGTGACTGGGGCGCTGTGGCGTAGCTCAAGGTCCGGAGTTCCCTGGATTCAAGAGGTCAGATTCCGACGACGTTTGGACCGAAGAAAAGACGCGACAGCGAGGAATACAGACACAAACAAGATCAATTTCCCAATTGGGACTTGCATACGACTCTCACGACACGGTGAGGAGTGTCAGGTCCTACTCAGCAGGCCTCATACTGGAGTCTCTAATAGTACCCAGAGATGTCGGTGACACTATTCGAGTTGCAAGCGCCGGCGATTCGGGACCGCCTCAGACACAATATTCTACCCTCCGATGCCGAGAGACGCGCAATAATGGAATCTTTGGTGGTCGCACGGCGGCGGCTCGTCGAGATCCCAATTGGGGTATCTGATACTGTAGCCCGCTACGCTGAACGAGCGGCTCTACACGACTACATATCAGAATATTCCTCCCTGCTCGCGCCAATCCGCCGATTGACGCACGATATCCTGGAGCGCGTCTTCACAGACCCTGAAACTAGCCAGATGATTCGGATAGGGAGGATTACGCCCGCACATGTTGTTGGAAACGACCCATACCTCCTCGCGTCAGTATGTCATTACTGGATGTGCGTGGCTCTCCAAACCCACGAGCTCTGGTCCAAATTTGACATCAACGCTTTCGGCGATGCTCGCGCGCTTAACCAAATGAGAGCGTGTCTCGAGAGGTCTGGGACACTGCCATTGTCGATCGGTTTGACCATCCCTCCCGCCTACACTTTACCGTTGGTCAGCAGGGAGCTTCTGAACGAGCTCATGTCCAATGCTGAACGCTGGGGTCGGCTCTGGATCTCGACGCCAAAGGATGATGTAGCGCTACTGGCCCCAGTACATGGCCGCCTTCATCAACTCCAGGAAATCTCCTTCCACTGCGATACGCAGGGAACCTCCGACGGGTTACCGAACGCTTTTGAAGTAGCCCCAAAGCTTCGCACCGTGCGGTTTGAGGGTTTGCGAAACATTGACGAGATCTATGTCCTCCCTTTCCGCCAAATCAGGACAGTCGAATTCTGCAGCGCCGGCAGCAGCGTTTGCTGTGACGCTCTCTTAAAATTCCCGGACGTCCGGGACATAGTCATCACTGACTGTCGAGGGGGTTTGGCTCAGCACCCGCAGCTGCAAGTGACGTTGAAGAAGATCACGTTGGGCCGGGATGACGGGGACCAACGAAACGCGATGGCTGTACTACTCCGTCGCTTGACTGCCCCAAATCTCGAAGCACTTCACTTCTTTGACTACATATGGGAATCAACCAGCGTCACGGAGTTCCTTACACGCTCCGCTTGCTCCCTAAAGATCCTGTTTCTAAAAGATGTACGGGTACGCGCAGGAGAATTGCTCACGGTCCTCCGGCATACGCCGGCGCTTTGCACCCTCGTGCTCCGCAACTCTATCCCTAATGCGTTGACCGACATGCTTATCTTGGCTCTCACTCCAGTATCGGGCTCAGAAACGCTGCTCCCGGCGCTGAAGAACATCGTATTCGTCGGCAGCTACCTCTTCAGCACGAACACAGTTCTTCGCATGCTGGAGGAGCGCGCTGCCTCGCTTCGTTTCGTTAATCTTGTGCTCACCAATCGCCAAGTGGCTGCTGCCGATGGTGCACGGTTTGCGGCCTTGCGGACTGCATCGCCAGGTATCTGGAGGCTCAGTTGTCTCACCGAGGCCAGGAAACCAGCTGTCCAGTGAGGTCAGCATTGTGAGGCAAGTGTTTAATTCGCACCCAGATATGTTGATGATAAGCCTGTCGACAGAGGCTTTTTTAGGTGTTCTGCGGGTTTACCCATGACCGCAATGAGTGTGCATCATCTGCCTGTCGTCAGCTCCCATGTCAAATTTCTCATTCTCATTGACCCAACATTGACCGGTTATTGACCAGTAAGTATTCCGTAGTAGTAGGGTGTTTCATTATAGGTTTTGGGGCCCAACTTGGGCTACGACCGTCCGATTCGAGCTTGTCGGACTTTGACCACAAGCCATCCGCTGTGGACGCAACATCAAGCAGCCCTGCGAACTTCAAGATGATACGCTTCAATTTATCCCCTCAAGGTTACCATCTCAATTGGCAGCGCCTCGCGATTCGAACTTGCCTAGACTTGAACGACAGGTCATACTAACTTTAGCGGTGGATGGTCCGCACTCGCTGCTCGTTCCGGTTTGCCACGGGAGTCCGCACTCGCTGCGCGTTCCGGTTTTCCACGGGAGACGCTCGTTCGATTCGAGTTCAAGACATAACATCCTAGCATCAAGCCTTTGGGTTTTGAGAACTCGACGCAAGTTCACAAGGTCTGATAATTCCCGTTAGGTCTGATAATCTTGAACACTGTGTTCCCAAGGGTATCCCGGCACGCGCAAGCCTCTCGTGCCTTCGCCTTGGACCCCAACCATCCTACTTGACGAGCTATTCACTATGAGAACGTCTATCAAAAGTAGAATAAGAAGTTGCATAATCAAGAAATTCAGTCGTTGTGCCGCGGCAACATCAGCCAGTGCAAAGGAAGTGGCGGAACATACATCGGAGTGGCCTCGAAGATTTGTAGAGCATTCGGCTTGCTATCGCGGGCCGAGAGTGAGGCAGGAACACGGCGGTTATCCCGGCTGGCATCGAAATTCAACGATTTGCCGAATCATTGAATTCCAACGGGCAGAAGTTTCCAATTTTGAGCTCACCGCCTCCGATGTCCCGGACCAGTACTCCCCCGCCTGAGGTTCGGGGCTCTTCATCCTCGGAGCTCGATATGGTGCGTGGAGGCAAGATGGGAAATGCAGGAGACAAAAGCCGTGTCAGTCAGCCTCCCATCTTGCGTGTCAGCCTCTATCATTGTCAGCCACCACGCCTGGGTCTTGAATGGAGTTTTTCAACCGTACGTACCTACTAGACCCCTAAAGGCTGGTTATGGAGCGAGCGAATCATGCATCGCGAAACGCGTTACGGCCACGAAGCCAGCATCGAGGTGTCGAAATTGAACTGCACATTATGTAACCACTCTGCGACGTATGATTTGGGGAGGCCGGCAAGCGGCGGGTCACAAACAGCGGGGGAGCGTCGGGGTCTTGTTACGATACAAGTCGAGGACCTTGAGGTAGCTGATTCCGTTGCATATGGTTCAATTGTGAGGTTTGGGGTTTCCTGGATTGCTTTCTCAGGTTAGCACTTTTGTTCCACCAAATCTGGGCGGATAAACTCTTTTCTAATTGGACGCAAGTAAATGATGTTTTGCCTATAAAACGGCACTGTGCACCGACTGTGCACAAGTGTTTCGCGTCCCCGAGAAGCCCGTCGGTGTCAAGGTTCAACCAGAAGCAGAGGATCTTTCAGACAAAGTGTCGATGTAGATTCCGGAAATCAGGACTATATTTGATTATACAGTCACAGTAATTTGAAGTAAGAGCGAGTCATACTACTGGGATAGTACTCGGATAGTACTGAGATACAGCTACCTACGCCGCTGCGATATGTACCGCTCACCTGCTTGAAATACAAAATGCTGATGTCCGGCCGCCAGCTCCCGCAATCTTGTGCGCACTGCAAAGTTTGAACGGGCATCGCTCTCGGGAAGCGGGTAGATGCAGACGTGGAGTTTACGCCGAGAGGTGGCCTCCGAGTGGCGCGACAACCTGGACGCGACAAAGTCCACGAGGCAACTGGGGGTGAACACCAGTCGCGAGGCGCAGGCCAAATAGGACAGGCGCGGCACAAGACAGTCTTCCCCCGGCGCGCATGTCATGGCGCGCAGGAAACTGTCGGTGATAACGGCTGACTCGGAGTTGTTGCCAGCAGCGGCGCTGGCCGGCACGTCTCCGACCTCGAGGTGCTCAAGCGCCGGGAGCATAAACAATATGTCCCTGAGCTCCCATTCTGCGATCCGCACCTCCGTGATCTGCAAGATCTTAAGGGAGCGCCCAAGGTTAGAGCGGGCACACAGCGCAAGGAATTCGGTGTGCGGCCACTCCAACACCAGCTGGGGATAGACACCGCACGCCAGGGTCATTTGCTGGAGGTTAGGCAGGGTGATGCTTGCGAAAATCTGGCTCAGTGCCGACGTCAGGTGGTGTGGATGGAATTGGTTTATTGCCGCACAGAGGAGGGAGGAAATGGGGGCGGTCACCGCCGGAAGATGCAGTGAAAGGGTCCAGTGCGGCTGGAAAAGTCGGCTGTCGCGGTCGATAGTAAGGTGGACCCGAGTGGTGGCGGATAGCTTGGGCAGCAGAGATATTGCTGCCTGCGATTGGCTACGGGAGATCGCCTCGCATGCGAGCAACCGCGGGCGCTGGCACCGAAGAAGTGCACCGAAGTACTCCGAGTTTAGCAGCGGCGCAGGGACACCGGCGAGAGTCTCCAAACGAGGAACAATGTCCAAAAAATCGACCGTTTCAGGTTTAATCTGGAAGGTGAGGGACTTGAGACACGGTAGCCTCCCTCTTAAGACCAAGGTGTCTATCCCTCGCAACGAGCAACCAATGTGCACAGTTTCCCACCGGTGTGATTGCTGTACCAGCAGGTCAAAGATACGGGCGTGAGGCGGTTCACCGTCCCTGCATCTGAGCGATACCGAGAGTAGCGCCGCGCCACTGCGTTGTAGACAAACACTCAATAGGGTGAGCGTCTTCTCGAGTGCCGCTCGAGTGCGTCCCCTCAGGGCCACATCATTGATGTTGATGTTCGACCAAAGTGTCGGAGTGTTAATCGCAATGGTATGCCAGCGCGAACACACCCGGGAAAGTGTGAGCAGAGGTGCATTTGCGATGTGGGCAAGCTCTGTCTCCAGTGACGGTGCTCGAGAACGCCGCGTTGTTTTGAGCGTGGCGGCGACGGCCAGACGGAATACGTCGAAAAGGGTTTCCGTTGGGAGTGAATGGACGAGAGGGCTTGATGAGGGAAGCATGGTGGGTGAGATCCAGCCTGAGGCAAGATAGGGCAAGATCCAGGGACTTGATCGCTATCGGGATCCCGGTGTGTTCCGTCGATGACATCATGATCCTATATGCTCCATCACAAACGCGGAAAGAAAGTTGCGTAAGGAGGAGGAGGTACTTATTGCATTGACGTGGGCCCACAACGGTCGAACTGAATGGAATACTACAGTAGTCCCACCAACAGTCCCATGGACTCTTGATTCCGACGGTCCTTGGACGGTCCGAAAAATTGATCGATCATCGCCGTCCTCCAAATCGGAGTCCTGACCTTCAAGGCTAAGTAGAATATTTAGAAACCTCAGGCGGGGGAGTACTGGTCCGGGACATCGGAGGCGGTGAGCTCAAAATCGGAAACTTCTGCCCTTTGGAATTCAATGATTCGGCAAATCGTTGAATTTCGATGCCAGCCGGGATAATCGTGTTCCTGCCTCACTCTCGGCCCGCGATAGCAAGCCGAATGCTCTACAAATCTTCGAGGCCACTCCGATGTATGTTCCGCCACTTCCTTTGCACTGGCTGATGTTGCCGCGGCACAACGACTGAATTTCTTGATTATGCAACTTCTTATTCTACTTTTGATAGACGTTCTCATAGTGAATAGCTCGTCAAGTAGGATGGTTGGGGTCCAAGGCGAAGGCACGAGAGGCTTGCGCGTGCCGGGATACCCTTGGGAACACAGTGTTCAAGGTTATCAGACCTAACGGGAATTATCAGACCTTGTGAACTTGCGTCGAGTTCTCAAAACCCAAAGGCTTGATGCTAGGATGTTATGTCTTGAACTCGAATCGAACGAGCGTCTCCCGTGGAAAACCGGAACGCGCAGCGAGTGCGGACTCCCGTGGCAAACCGGAACGAGCAGCGAGTGCGGACCATCCACCGCTAAAGTTAGTATGACCTGTCGTTCAAGTCTAGGCAAGTTCGAATCGCGAGGCGCTGCCAATTGAGATGGTAACCTTGAGGGGATAAATTGAAGCGTATCATCATGAAGTTCGCAGGGCTGCTTGATGTTGCGTCCACACCGGATGGCTTGTGGTCAAAGTCCGACAAGCTCGAACCGGACGGTCGTCTCCTCCTGAATGCGTTGAGAGTGCAGTACGCGCCGCGGCGCGGACCGTCCGCGATCGAGACTGCGGGATCGAGACTTAGTGCATTCCTGTAAAACCCAGATTCAAGTCCAAGTCGGGGGCAAGTGCCACGAGAATCGGCCAATTGGAAGTGGAAAAATCGTCAATTCCAGGAGGGAAGTTGAGGAGTGTTCTAGAAGAATCCTAAAAGACAAGAAATCTTGGTGTTGCCTCCATGCAGCGAGTGTCGGTTCTCGCCCTCCCTGCCGCTAAAACGAAAAAAGAAGCCGCTGTGAGACGAGTACAACCCGGGCTCGATTCGAACGAGCGGCTCCCGCGGAAAACGTGGTTCAGCAGGATAATACGTAGCGGGTGCGGACCATCCGCCGCCGAGTCTTTATTATTTTGTTGTGAGTTTCCCTGTGGCTTGACGTCCAAGTCCCCCAGTCAGATGCCATCCAAACACCATCGAAAGTCGACAGCCATAGTATAAAACTCTGCGCGAGAAAATTTGACAAAATTTGAAGCGGTGATTCGCCGTGAGAAGAATCATTCCAAAGAGATGCGAACGCTCTTCTGTCCAGACCGAGGCTGGGCAAGAACACGGATTGTGGTGGTACAAGGCAAGATGGCGGTAAGTAGAAAGATCACCGGAACATCACCCCCGCAGCCAAGCACGCGCAAACTTCTTCCTCCTCCCCTCTCCCGCTTTCTTTTTTTCTTTTTTTCGGTTTCTCTGCACGCATTCAACTGTCTTGTGAATTCCAAAGTTACTACACGCCTCGGCGCCCGGAGCCTCATAACCCCTGGATCATCAAGCCACTGATCAAGGAATCAAGACCGGAGGTCAGCTGCGCTGCAAATCGTGCTGTAACTTGTTCGGGGTCGGTAAGGAGAACCCTGGATGACGATTTCATTAAGGGCCACAACGTCCTCCGCGAGCAGTTGCCAGTGTTGCCCATTGACCCCGCTCTCCTCAAGGGCCGGCGTCAATCCCACCGGATTCAAGCCTCTTAGTCTTCCTTCCTTTCTGGGTCGACGGACGAGCTGGAGTCGGGACGCCACTTGGGCATTTTCTCGCAATCAATGGCTCCACCAGCTTCTCCTCTGATTGCTTCTCTCGACGGGCTTCGGGGGCCGGGCTTGTTTGAGAAAAAGATGTGTCCGAGCAAGAGCTTCGAATCAGCAGCAAAACCTAGCAAAACCTGGCCTACGACAGCCTACGACCCTGGCTGGCTGTTCGCACGGGATATTCTGAAGCGGCGGAAGCGGCGGGTGCCTTGTAATTGTTCGACGCGCAAACGCACAGTGACGACTTGGCGACTTCGCGCGTTTTACTTTTGGATCATCTGACACGAATCCGCGCGTCCGGGCGCGTGCGCATTCCTCTGGTGACCTCCCGCCGGATGTGTGGGTTTGTCTTACACGTGAGGTTCCTTCTCGTCATAGCGAAGATCGTCGGTCCTCATAAATAGCTTTCAGACGTCGAGGAGAGTGCATCCATCTCCCACCCAAGATGTTCCAATTCTCCTCCCTCCTCGCGCTGTGCCTGCTCGCGACGACCCTCAGCGTTTCCGCCGGGCCATGCGACCTCTACGCTTCGGGCGGCACGCCCTGTGTCGCTGCGCACAGCACGACCCGTGCTTTGTACAGCGCGTACACCGGCAACCTCTACCAGGTCCGCCGCGCCTCCGACGGCAGCACCATCAACATCGGCCCCCTCTCTGCTGGCGGCGTCGCCAACGCCGCCGCGCAGGATTCATTCTGCAACGGCACCACTTGCTTGATCACGACTATTTTCGACCAGTCGGGCCGCTCGAATCACTTGACGCAGGCGCCGCCTGGTGGGGCTGCGCAGGGGCCTGAGGCTGGGGGACTCGACACGCTGTCGGCTGCGGACGGCGCGCCGGTGACGCTGAACGGGCAGAAGGCGTATGGTGTATTCATCTCGCCCACCGCCGGGTACCGTAACGACGCTACCAACGGTATCGCTGTGGTACGTCCTTCATCCATTGCGCTGGAAGTAGACTTGTGTGCTGATGCGATTTGTCTCGCAGGGCGACGCTGCGGAGGGCATGTACGCCGTGTTCGACGGCACGCACTTCAACTCGCACTGCTGCTTCGACTACGGCAACGCGGAGACGGACAACACGGACCCGGGCAACGGGCGCATGGAGGCGATCTACTTTGGCACGGGCGACGGCAGCGCGAGCACGGGCGCCGGCGCGGGTCCGTGGATTATGGCCGACCTCGAGAACGGGCTCTTCTCCGGCGTCAACGTGGGCAACAACCAGAACGACCCCTCGATTAACCACCGCTTCGTCACCGCCGTCATCAAGGGCCAGCCGAACAACTGGGCCATCCGCGGCGCGGACGCCACCACTGGCGCGCTCGCGACGTTCTACAACGGAGCGCGCCCGAATGCGAACGGGTATAACCCGATGCTGAAGGAGGGCGCGATCATCCTGGGCATCGGGGGCGACAACTCGGACGGCGCGCAAGGGACGTTCTACGAGGGCGTCATGACCTCGGGCTTCCCCACCGACGCGACGGAGAACGCCGTGCAGGCGAACATCGTCGCGGCCAAGTACGCGACGGCGTCGCTCACGAGCGGGCCCGCGCTCGGCATCGGCAGCTCGGTGTCCCTGCGCGCGACCACCGCGTGCTGCACCACGCGCTTCGTCTCCCACTCCGGCGCCACCGTCAACACGCAGGTCGTCACCACCTCCGACACCGCCGCGGTGCGCCTCGCCGCCTCGTGGACCGTGCGCGCCGCCCTGCAGAGCGCCGCCGCGGGCTGTGTGTCGTTCGAGTCGCGCGACACGCCGGGCAGCTTCCTGCGCCACGCGGGCTTCGTGCTCGTGCTGAACGCGAACGACGGGAGCAAGCTGTTCAGCGAGGACGCGACGTTCTGCCCGCGCGCCGGGCTCAACGGGCAGGGCAACTCGTTCCGCTCGTGGAGCTTCCCGACGCACTACTTCCGCCACTTCAATGCGCTGATGTACGCTGCGCGCAACGGGGGCCCGGAGGAGTTTGATGCGACGGCGTCGTTCATTGACGATGTGAGCTTTGTGTGGCAGGCTGGGTTTGCCTGAGCGTTTGTGGGGTTTCGGACGCGGACGCGGCTCTGGAGCAAAATGTGAAGTCGCTGGGAGTTATGAAATCATGGACTGTACATATTTGTTATCACCTGTAGAATATCCAATGCAATGTCCTGTTCATTTTACTCACCGGTTCGCAGCGTCTCCAGCGTCTTGGTTTTTTCTTCTGTTCGATGAGGCGGAAGCTGCTGCCAAACACGCCCGGGCCGTAGCCAAACACTCGCTTCCTCCTTCCTCCTTCCTCCGTCTTCCGTATGAGTCTCTGGCTCACCGCTTTCTCTTTCGACGCATGAAGTCACGCAACTCCCTAGTGTCATTGGCGCGGTGCAGCTATACGGTGGCTTGGTCAAGGATCCGCTAATTCTGGACTGTCTTGAAGAATTCTCTTCGCGAATCGTCATTCGCGGCTCTGCTGGCCTATGGCTTTGGACTGGGCTCCGTGATGAGGAAGATGCGGTGGCTCGTGGTGCCCCTATCTTCACTCGGCGTCCTCGCAATCGATCTCGTTACGATCTTCGTATTGCACTCAAGTCACCAAGCGGAGCGTTTACCAAGCTTTCAAATGTCTCTTCTCGCTGCGCGCATCCTCAAGACTCCCTGTCCTGCCCAGATACGTCGTGCTGCTCGTCCGACAGTGAATCAAGCACTGTTAAGCACGCGCCGCGCAAGCGACTCAGCGCCCGCATATTCCAGGCGTACGGATCGCCCTACAGCTTGTTTCGTTTCTCTTCCGAACGCGGACCAAGTCTCCAAGTGTACGCTTGACATGCCTCGCCGTTTCTACCTGGTCAGTATCCCACCTATCTAAAGAGGCGAAGGGAACGTTACCCTGACCTCCCGCTTCGCAGGAACGCATCCACCGCGCTATTTTTGCTAGCAAGGGTCCACGCCCACTGAGACATGTTTCCCGTGCGTGCCATTGTGTCTCGCCCTGCTCGTCTATCTGACTAACGTGCTTAACGCAGCGTTCTCCTCGCGTCTGCCGACCATCCTTCAACTGGACGATGTCTTTGTCTCTGCCCCCGGGAGTGAGTCGTATCCAGGATCCGATGGTCTCTGCGACTTTTCTCCTTCCCTTGCCCGCGTCCCTCTCCTCATCGCCTCTCTTCCCGTCACTCTTACTCCCTTCCCCGCGGCAGTCTCTTATCCGTACTCCTTCCCTTCTTTACCTGTACTCCACCCGCTCCCCTGAGCCCTCATCCCTCCCTCCCTCCATTGCATTGTCTCACGATATCCCTCCTTCGTCCCCCTATCCACTTCCCTTCTCCGACTCCCATCTCACTGTTTGCCCTTTTCTCTCTTCTTCAGGGCGTTCCACCCTCGCCCTCGTCCTCTGCCTTTCCCCCTCCTCCTCGACATGTCTTTCTTCACTCTCGCTCCCTCTCCCGACCTTACTCGCTCTCCCTCCTCCGGCTCCCCACGCTTCTCCCTCTGTCATCCTCATCTTCCATGTTCCCTCGCCTCACTACCCGTGCCTTCCGTCCTGTCCGTCTCATCAATCGTTCATCACTCCCTCACCCCTGGTCTTCCACCGCCCTTTCACCGCTGAGGGCCTCCGACTTGACTGCCTCCCTCCGTCCTCCCCTTCTTCCTCTGCGCGCTGCCCCTCCGACCCTTCCTCCTTTTGCCCCCTCTCCTTCCCTCCTTCCGCACTTACAGCCTCCCTCTCTCCTCTATCTAGGCTCCCCTTACTCGTTCTCGACTCCCTCCCTCCCTCCTTCGTCCTCCCTCCCTCGCCGTCCTCTCCATCCCTCTCCTACGACTCCCTTCACTCCTTCTCCCTCCTTCCCTCCTATCCACCGTTCCAGTCAGGCTCGCCTCACCCTCCGCCCCTGACGACCTTCCCCCTCGTACTCTATTGCACTCATTCCTTCTATCGACCTCATCCTCTGCACTTCTTCGACTGCACCTCTTTTCAGTCCCTTATCGGTAGTTCGCCTTCGACGCGCACCTCCCCTTCCCTACGTCGTCCTCTACATTCGCCTCGCCCAGCTCCTTCCCTGCCTTTCACTTCCTACTGCCTGACCCATTCGCTACCGAGCATTTTGATACTCTCCGCATTCCATCCTCCCTCTTCCGCGACCTGCGAATATGATCCTGCGACCACGATCCTCCGTCCCCGATCCTTCCTTCCGTCCCCTTGTTCTTACCGGCGTCCGTCTTCCCTCCCGCATCCTGACCTGCTTCCTCCCTCCCCACTCCCATGCATTTCCTCGCACAGTCCTCGCCCCTTCCTCCTCCCTCTCCCAGCTGCATACGCGCCGCTCTCATTCTACTCCACTCCCCCCCCCCCCCCCCCCCCCCCCTCCCCTCGCGTCGTTTTCGCCTTCCTCCGCATCGTCCTCCTCCTCGGTGCTTGTCATCTTCCCCCACGCAGACTCCCGCCCTTCACCTCGGCGCAGCTTTCGACCCCCCGCGTATCCGGCGGGACGTTCCACGTGGGCAGATAAGAGACGGCGCACGCGTGCGAGGCTGCTCACAGGCGCGGGAGAGCAGTAGGGGGCATTTTCGGTGGAGAGTGGCGAAGTCGTGCCGACCCCATTGCACGGGGTAGGACCTCTGTTGACCGACGGCTGAGACGTCCACGTCGTTGCTCAAACGGGTCAGCTTTCTCCTTTCAAGTTTTTCCTTTGGCCCTGCTTACGCTTCGCTTTTCTGCAGGCGGCGGGTGGGCGCGGAAATTGGAATCGAACTGTAGACGCATGGGCGGCAACCTGATTGCTTCTCGTGCTTGTTTTGTGTAGGTGCTCGGGCGGTCGCACATCTAAAGCACGTTCTGTAATCTGCATTTCTTAATCGATTTACAATGAAGCTTACGTAACTGTCCCAAAGCGGACTACTCATCCTCGCGCCCCAAAGGGGCAACGAGGGCCTTGAAGATCATAAAACAGCGACATCTCAACACGTACTATGGGAAGCACCACTGAGTCTTAATCCTGCTGGTAACTGCGAAGTTTGGCATGGCCGAACGTTCAAGTCTGAGTTGACAGTTGGAAGATAGAAAATAGTCAGAAGACAGGAACGAATTTATTCACGGAGAGCAAAGATTGGCCGGAGATTGAGAACCTCATGGACTCCGGAATTACTGAACCTACGCTCGCTGCATTAACGCACTCTTCAAGCTCTCAAAATCACAAAGCTTCTCAATCTCTCGGCGACGCCGTTTCCTCAATTTGCCGCCTCCCGTTTCCGACTTTCAGCCCCCGATAATCTTCCCCAGCAACTCATTGAAGGCTCGGTGGCACCCAGTAGCCGTGTTCTGTTGCGCCCATAACACTAATCGCTCGTTCGATTGGAGCCCGAGCCATGCATGTCACGCGCCCACTTTTTGGAAAGTTTGTCCCGAGTCACACGCTCCACGAACGCGACACCAAACTCTATCGTCTCACTTCCATCTCCCGCCAATCCGTGGGAGCGGAGGGTCCGCACCTGCATCTCGTAAAGTCGAGGCATCGCTCGTTCGATTCGAGCTCAGGTCGTAAGTAATGAGCCATCTTTTGTTTCAGCCGCGGCCGTTGACTTATTCGCTTATTCACAGGTGTAGGAACGCCTCATACAATTAATCTCATTGGCTCTGCGTCTTCGGTAAGTAGGAACTCTTTTCATTGGCTTGAACCAGTCTGAGGAAAGTTTGGAGGCGATTTTGAGGGACTTGTTAGTCGGTTTAACCAAGTTGCAGATAGTACCACAAAAGGCCCGGTCGCGGACGGTCCGCACCCGCGTTGCTTTTCGGATCGAACATTTTCTACAGGTACGCTCGTTCGACTCGAGCCCGGGCCATGACTGAGCCGAATCTCCTCTTTTTCTTGGTGAGGTCAGATATATCTGTATAGCGACTCGTTCAACACAAGACAAGTTGACCCTGTCATGCTCTCGTTCAGCGATCTTTCTCACGAAGGAACATCCATATCAACACCTTGCAATTCAACAATGCAACCGCGGTGCGTGAATGGCCTGAGTTGGCCTCGAACATTATTTGGCCCCAAGCATGCTCAAATTGCGAATTGAAAGACCTGGTAGCGGACGGCCCGCACCCACAGTCAATGGGTGGCCTTCTATACTTCTGTGGGGCTGCTCATTCGACTCGAGCCCAGGTCGTCCATTCGTGTCAAGGATATCCTTTTTTGTTCTGTTTTGTTAATCACTTTGCCGACCGCTATAGTATTCACAGGTACGGGCTGGGGTAGGCACCGAGGTCCGGCGAATTGTTCGATTGGGCATGGATTACATGAAGTGGACGTCCCTCC
Source organism: Mycena vitilis (assembly GCA_029203975.1). Classification (NCBI taxonomy): domain Eukaryota; kingdom Fungi; phylum Basidiomycota; class Agaricomycetes; order Agaricales; family Mycenaceae; genus Mycena; species Mycena vitilis. Next base: position 218,426 of record JARGYF010000006.1, on the reverse strand, counting down.
TTTGAATTTATCTGTGCGGTCGATTTGTAATTCAGTTCAACCAAGTTGGAGAAGCATGCTAACAGGCCCGGTCGCGGACGGTCCGCACTTGCATTCATTGCGAGTCGTGTAGTCAGAAGAAATATTTGCAAGGATTCGCTCGTTCGACTCGAGCTCGGGCCATGACGAAATGGTCTTCTGTCTTTTTATCTCGCCCCGCGCATAGTTCCTACCATGAACCCGCGTTTTTATGTGACAGCTTTTGGTAAAGAATTATGTGCCACGGGAACTTACGGTCATCGTGGTAGGTATCGCATGGTGCGGGGAAGCGTTCAATCGACGAAACTGGGACAGGGGGAAGAGTCGCGGCACTGGAGGAAGATAAAACCTCATGCTCAAGGCCAAGCCAATGAATGAGTCGGATGAAGATGTATTGTATTGTGTGTTGTAAGAACCTGAACACATATTAAATAACGCCTGCCCATCCTCACCGAGTCCCGACGCGTCTTGAGAAAAACGCATCGGACATCGAAGCTAACATCATGCATCAGCATTGATCAGCGGCGCATCGAACGATTGCGTGCGGCATACATCTCCGACTCGAGGTGGCGGAAGTCGGGAAGCTCCACCAGCGGAACGCCGGTTAAAGGCCGCGCGGGGAAGAAGATCGCGTCCTCACCAAAGAGATTGCTCCTGTCGTCCCCATCCAGGTGCAGCACGATGGCGCAGGAAGCTGCCGGATGTACACATGCATCGCGCGTTTCGAACGAGACACAGCCGGGCAACGCAGGGGAGGGCGCGGCGCGCCCGTTCCAGGGGGCGGAGAGTTTGAGCCCCTGCGAGTCGCCCGAGCCGATGATCTGCGCGTTGACGTCGTTGCCCAAATGCGCGGTGAGGCGGCCCGCGGAGGCGGCACGCAGCGGGATGGCGCGGTCGAGCTCAAGCGCGGGCCGCTGGTGATGCTGCGACATCCGACTGCACCACGTTCTCGGTGTCATCGGAGGGGAAGCCCATAGTCATGACATCCTCGCAGAACGTGCTTGCGGGTCCTTGGATAATAGTTGGTTTCGGATTGAATTGACGTCGTCCTTGAGGAGAGCGGGCGCCGACAACAGCTCGCGGGTGACTCTGGCGGGGCCCACGTCATATCTCCAATTTCCTTACCGATCTCAAACAAGTTACAGCTAGGCAATCCCCTCCTCCTCCTTTTCTTCCTCAACACGATCTGCAGCGCAGCGTCGTATTTCTTGATCTCGGAGTGGCTTGATTATCCAGGCGCCGGGCACGCATAAACATGCATATGCACGTTGGAGTCCAAAAGCCATTCCAACGCGTGTAAAGAAACCGAAAGTCACAGAAGGAAAGAAAAGAAAGCGGGAGAGCAACGCCGGAAGAGAGAAGGACGAAGGGGTGTGCGCGTGCTTGGCTACAACGTTGATGCCCCGGTGATCCGTTTACTTGCCGCCATCTTGTTTCCTACCACCACGCACATCCAAGTCCAACACTCACCGTCCTTAGCCTCGACGTCTTGGCAACAACAAATCCTCATTTCCACTGGACACTCGCCGAAACACCGCTTTTCGTCAAATTTCTCCCCGCTCAGAACAAGTTTTTGACTTTCGGAAGTACTTTGTTCGGACTCGCCAACGATTGGGGGGGACATAGACGTCAAGCCATGAGGCTCACAAGGTGAGGATGAAGACTCGGCGGCGGATGGCCCGCACTCGCTGCGTCTGGTGGTTGTCTATTACTTCCGCGGAAGACGCTCGCTCGAATCGAGCCCGAGCCATACAATTCATGCAACATGGTTTTTTTTCTGCGGGAAATCGATCCAACGTCGCTGGCGGCTTGGACGCAACACTAGGCTCTCATTTCTCCCAGATAAACACCGGAATGGCTCCCTCCTCAAGTCGCCGCTTTTTGCTTTCAACAAATAATCCAACCGGAACTCTAACGTACGACAATTATGATCTTTGCAGCGCGATTCTAAAGGCTCGACGGCGAATGTTCCGCACCCGCTCTACGTATCTGCTTGTCTGAGGCGCTGTTGGCAGGGATCACTCGTTCGACTCGAGTCCGAGCCTTGCATTGTCATCAAGCTACTTTTTAGGACACGGCGGCGGCATGGAACCGACACCGCGCTCTCCGATCTTTCATAAAACTTCTCACTTCCCCTGTTCAAATCGCCGGTTCCTCGGGGCAACCAATCCGGATTCGAGTTTGGTTCTCGCTTGAATAGGAACGATAAGTCATCAAAAAGGCTCGGTGGCGGGCGGTCCGCTTCCCGCAGGAGTCGCTCGTTCGAATCGACCCCGAGCCATCCAGTGCCATCCCACCACTTTTTCTTTTGGAAAATGGATACATTCACTGGCGGCATGGACGCAACACTACTTTCTCAGGATATCCTTTGATTTTTGTCCTCAGGTTTGGCGTTTCTCGGGCTAAACACTGGTAATCACTTTCGATTGTCGAAATCTCAACTCGACGTTAGGACAACATGAGCCCACACCACGAAGCGAAAGGCTCGGTGGCGGATGGCCCGCACCCCGCTCTGCGTATTCATCTCGACTTGGACGCTGTTTGCAGGAACCATTCGTTCGATTCGAGTCCTAGCCATGAAATCCCAACCTCTGTTTCTTTTTCGGAAACCGATCAAGTCACTCGCTACACACGCAACATCAAGTTCTCCAATCTCTCAAAACATCCTTCAATTCTCATCCTCAAGGTTGCGGTTTTCTCTTGGACGAGCTTCGATTTGTGAACCTTGCCGTCAAGCGATATGGTAACCTTCGCAACACTGGCAGCACAATACTAAAGGTTCGGCGGCGGATGGTCCGCACCTGCTGCATTTTCCCACTGTTTCTACCAGCCTTTCCGCGGGAGCCGCTCGTTCGATTCGAGCCCGAGCCATGGGGTTGAGCGATTTGTTTTTCGCAAACTGATTCCTGTGTAGACCGATTTTGGCCAACCACTGCCAGGTTCTCCGATCTCCCGTGATACTCTGCAATTCCCTTCCTCGAGTTTCTACAACTGGAAACAGGCTGGATTCGACTCTCTTGAAGGTGAGGCCGCAATGACGTCTCAACAAGCTGGTCAAAGTTCGGAGGCGGATGGTCCGCGCCCGCTTCGCGTCAGGTTGTTGACCCAAACGCTTTTCGTGGGCGTCGCTCGTTCGATCCGAGCCTGAGCCATGGTCCCTTGCCCTGGATTCTTTTGTGACTTTGATTTCAAGCCACTTGCCGTATGGGCTCTCTCAGAATACCGTTCAATTTACTACCGGTTCGATATCAAGTTGTGTCTTTATTACTCCCGACTGGCAAACGACTTTCGATTCTCAAACTTGCCTGCCTTCAAAGTTCTTGAACAATAGGCTATTGAGCACACCCTGCCACAGATCCGATAGATGGCAAGGACTGACTCGGCCCGGGACGTTGAGGCCGGCAAGGGCGACAGGCAAGCTCAGATTGCGTGAGACCAACGTGGGACGGCGGTCACCAAGCGGTACGGTAAACACTGTACTGTGAAAATGCTGCTTGGATGATGCTCTTGAAAGGTACAATACTTCTCAAGGCTAAGCTCACGACAAGGTCACGAAGAAATATTTGTTCGAGTTGCGTTCGAGTCAAGCCCAAGCCATAAAAATTTGAAATCAACTTTGAACCAATGACCTCGTTTGATGACGCCTCGTCAAAAAGGAAAAAAAGAGTGATACTTGTGGCCCTGAAACAATCGGGTGTTACAGGACCCCGGTTTATACCTTTGGAGGCCAGGTCCCAAAGTCGACCGGTTCGCCATTTTTTGTCTGGACAGGTTTTCGCGCTGCCAGCGCGATTTTTGTCCGGACGGGACCTAGCCGAGGTACCCCCAAAAGGCAATTACCCCTTCCCACGGGATCTAAAATACGCAAAAAAAAAACTGGCACCTCCGCCTGCGATGCAGATTTTGTGAAACACTGTTTGCTGCCCATTTTGTACTAGGAAACGAGGCTTTCAGGTCAAAACTTTGTAGTCCATTGGACCCAACTTTGCCCTGCCCCCAAAATTTTGTCCGGACATCGCGGCGGTCGGACACTGATTTTTGTCCGGTTTGGACCTAGGTTTGGAGGTCAAAAATCCAAAATTTTGTCCGGTACCGGACCTGGCCTCAAAAGGGATAATCCGGGGTCCTGGTGTTACCTGAATAATGCACCTCAGGCTCTGGAGGCACCGAGAGGACAGGCGTCGGCCCGAGGTCATCAGTGATCGCCGCTTGTTTCCGAAGCGATCATCCCGTTTTGATCCCGTTAGCGTGATCATCACTGTCCTTGCCCCAGACGACGATGCCAGCTCGGTCTCAGAGCTCGTCCCAGTAAGATTCTCGGCCCATCGAGGTAAAACGCTAATCTCGTCAAGTAGTGCCTTGGAAACACCTTACAACGACCATCTACACACCAACTTTGTGCCCTCTGACCAGGAATGCAGCAGAATCCGCGATCTTGTGGAGCTTTCAACGCAGGAGCTGGGGGAGACTACTGCTGAGATAACCAAGCTGCAGGCTTCCCTCGACAGAATGACCCGCAGACAAGAGCAGTTGGAGGAATTTATTGATTCTCACCTCGCACTGGTCAGCGGAGCGCGGAGACTTCCTCAGGATATCTTGGGGGAGATATTCATGGCTTCCCTCCCAGCAAACGACTACGCTTCCATGCATTCTTCGACCTCGCCTCTCCTAATTTCCCATATCTGTGGCGAATGGCGCAGGATAGCGTTTTCGATGCCGCGACTCTGGAGGTCGCTACGAATCGGGTGGCGTTCAACCTGCTCCCACAAAGTGTCTCTGGAAGCAGTGAATCATTGGTTGGATCACTCAGGAAGTCTTACTGTCTCAATCTCCGTATCCACCTCCTTTCCTAGAAATCTTCTTCCGAACGCTGAATTCGGCAGGAATACTCTCCTGGTGTTCAAGAGGCTTGTCGAATGCTCTCTACGCTGGGAACACATCCAATTTGGACAGTTGTCTTTGGAACCCTTGGCGGTCCTTGCGCAGCTCTCACCGCTGGACGTTCCGGCGTTAAAGACGGCGAGCATCGGCGCCCGTGCCGCAACCGTCTTATCCTTCCTCAGTGCGCCGAACATTCGGCGACTATCACTCCGGAGCGCCACCTCTCCCTGTCTTGATACCCCATTGCATGTCTCCCATATATCCCTCCGCGGGCTCACTTCGACAGACGCATTCCAAATCCTTCGCCTGTGTCCCGCGCTCGAGAAATGCACTTTGGCAGTCCGTGGGGTTTTGCCGGGTGAGATAGGGACTCATCCGATTCGGTTGGAGTGCATGCAGCATTTGCATATTATCAACGACTACGAAGGAAGGACGCATTTTTTTGACCACATCGTTCTGCCACATCTGCGGTCCCTCGAGTATTGCAACGACGCAACCAACGCGGCCTCGCGGGAAGAAATGATTGCCGTCCTAGATTCGCTGTGCGCTCCAGAGATACTAACCAATCTCAGTCTCAGCTCCAGAATTCCGGCAGCCCAGCTTGCCAATGTTCTTCGTCCTTTTACCGTGCTACAGCAAATCTTTCTCCACTGTCCACGAAATGCTCTCCTCAATGGGGTCACGACGTGTTCGTTGTTCCCGTTGCTGACCCCGTCGTCACTCGATCCGGCCGAGGTCTTATGCCCTCGGCTCAGGAGTATCTGCTCCCTCGGCCTCGATCCTGGCTCCGACGCGGAGCTTCTGGAGCTTCTCAATACACGGCGCGCAATGACCGGAATACAAACACTCTCCAATGTGTACGTTGCTTTCCCGCGGGAGCTGCAGATGGACATCCTACCCCTCCTCCCGAACGACGCCTTGACCATCGATTTGCACTACCGAGACGCAGAGGATGCGAAGTTGATAAGAGAGAGGGTCTCTTATCGCTACTACCAAATACCGCGGTCAACCGTTGGGATGCGCCGTCCGCCATCTCCGCCGGACACGCTGCAGTTGCGGCTGTGGCGGCAAGATCTTGAGGCCGACTGGGGCCCCATATCCAGAGAGTGGCTGGCTGAGTATGACGAATGGGGTCTTGGAGAAGATGAGGAAGAGGAAAAGGAAAAGGAAAAAGGAAAAGCAGAGTCGGAAGAGTCAGAAGGATTATCGGAGGAAAGCTCCGAAGAAGTCACGAATTAACCATGATTGGTACGCAAAGTCAAGGCTCAGCGCTCCGGAACGCAGCTAACATCGACTCAAAGGCTAAATCGTGCATCGTCGTCGGAATCTTGGAATTCTCAGCATGTGGATAGCGACAGCCATTGATTCGAGTCCGACCCACAATACAAATGCTCCTGTCTGGTATATATCTGGAGGTCAAGTGAATCGAGGGCTAGGTTCTCCCAGACTACCCTTTCTCTTCCGCTCAGTCTTTCAGGCAGTTTGGTTGAAGATCTGCATGGATCCAATCAAGGACAAAAGCAGTAGCGGAAGGTTTGGTCGCGGACGGAGTCCGCAACTGCATCATGATGCATCACGTATGAGTGCCGGACGATCTGCAGGCACCGTTCGCTCGATTCGAGCCCAGGTCGTAAGGCAGTGAGGAGGATTGGCGCCGTTTTTTTCTTCAGCCGCGGCTGTTTACCCACTGGCAGGTACAAAGGGAAAGGCTCAATTTTATTTGGCTCTGCATCTTCAGAAGGACTTTCTCAGTCAACCGAACAAGTCTCAGAAAATCTTGAAGTTCATTGGAGAGGACAAGTTGATGCGTTCAACCCAAGTCCAATAGAAGGCAAGAGGAATGGCCCGGCTGCGCCTGCATTACTTGAGGCGTCTGTTCTAGAACCAACATATTCTGCAGGACCGCTCGTTCGACTTGAGCACGGGCCATGATTGAGCCTTATCTGCATGGTCTCTTTTTAGTGGTGGTCAGAGGTATCTGTATAACGACTGGTACAACGCAAGACAAGTTTACCCTTTCAGGCTCTCGCTCAGCGATGTTCTGGACTCAAACATTATCTGAATCAAGCCATGCTCACATTTGGGACGGAATGTCCTGGTAGCGGACGGTCCGCACCCACACACAATAATGCCGCAACGACTGACGAATTTCTGTCGGGTTACTCGTTCGACTCGAGCATAGGACGTAATTGAGAAGACCAAAGAGCTTATTTTTTTGTCCTGCTATCAAAGCTCTATTCTGACCAATTATGCTCGTAGGTACGGGCTGGGTTAGGCAACAGACAACTGGAACTTGCGCTTTCTGAGTCTGAGACTGTTCCATTGCAGATGTAATTGGACGTCTTTCTTCATTGTACGATTGTGGTTGATTCCCTCATTCAACCACGTTGCAGAAAGTAAACGGAATAGCCCGGTTGCAAATGGTCCGCACCTGCATTACTTTAGGATCTAACCAACATATTCTGCAGGCATCGCTCGTTCGACTCGAGCCCGGGCCATAGCCAGGTTGCAGCCGTCTTTGCATTAGTGAGGTATGGATATTCAACACAATACAAGCTGACTGTGAAATAACCCCGTTCAGCTATTTTCCTTGGGAAGAGATATCAACCTCGCGATACGTGAGGTACACAACATTACTTATTTGGGCCCAGCCATGCTCGGAACCTAGGTTAAAAGCCCTGGTAGCGGACGAACCGTACCCACACGCAGGTCCTGTACATTGTTGAAATCAATGTGGGGTTGCTCGTTCGACTCGAACCCAGGACGTCATGAGGCTGATAAGGTATGGATCTTTTGCACTTCCTGTTTTCCGTTCGTGCTCATTAACTCAGGCAACCCCTGGAAAGGTACGGGAAAAGGCCATGTTGCGGACGGACCGTGCCTGCATTACTTGATATCTTCGTATAAAATCAAAAGTCACCGGCAGATATCGCTCGTTCGACCCGAGTGCGGAGCATGACTGAGCTAAGTCGATTATTCTACTCTGGCATCCATCTAAGTTATTGCGGGTGCGGATTATCAGTGCGCTTTGGGCGAGAGTCATGATCAGTCTCAGACTCTCAGCACGATTCTCAGCAGCCTGATCGCATTTTTTACCGATTGAAAGAACAAAAGGAACCCAAATTACAGGTGTTGAGATCTTCGCGGGGCTCTTTAATGCTGGGAATGACTTGGTTGAACTTCCCTCAGTGATTAAAAAACTTGAAGCGGGGAGTCTATTCCGGCATGATGCCCTCGGGCTCGAATCGATCGAACGGGTTGCACTGATCCTGAAAGAAACGCTCAGGAAACAGTGAGCCCCCACCGAGATCTTTGAAACGAACTGCAAAGTTTGGAACTGAGTACCACGGCGGAACGTTAGAACTTGAAGACTAAGACTCAGTCTAACTTAGAAGTTCAGGTTCAAACAGAAAAAACCGTTAGAACTCCGTCAGAACTCCGTCAGAAACGAGGAGCGAGGAAATCGAAGGGGAGATCTCAAGAGCAAATAAGGCCGGATAGAAATTGAGTATACTCTGAACGGCGGTAAGTCGCACTGTCGCAGCTAGTCAAGGTTCAGAATTGGGACGGTAAACAAACAGACCACCGGCGAAGCTCCAGCCAAATCTGCACACACACCGTCATGATCCGAGTCGTCCTCCTTCGGGACGACGTGGATCTTCCTCCTCCTTCCTTGCTTGTTCCTCTCATCTTGGTTTTCCCTCAACACGTCTCAGACTGATATCTTATGGGAATCCCAGGTCTTCCCCTGCGCCCGCCCGGGCCGCTGTGCACAAGGGCATCACTAAAGGTTATCCCGTGCTGTTCTGTATCGGTAGGGTTTGAGGGTCCTTGTGGGACAAAACCCTGGTTTTTTTGTTTGCAGCACGTTTTTTCCCTAGATCTTTAGAGAAATGTAAAGAAGTATAAAGATGATGGGCAAATTGAAAATTTTGCCGAGATCTTTAAAGATCTTTGAAGATCTTTAAAGATCTCGAAAGATGTCCGTCATTTGTGATTTTTTACTCCACTGTTGCATTGTGAGTCTTGGTTGAGATCTTTGAAGATCTCGTGCTAAACCACACAGGAAGAACTTGTGCCGACCATGCATCAGTACGCATCGGGCGCATCATTATCCAATCAGTTCATCAGTGATGAACATCAGCAACGACGGCCCGGAACGGCACCCATCGGCATCGGGGATCTCGGAGATGTTGCATTTTGTATTGTGATGTGCTCTTCAGTCATTGAACCAACTTTTGAGGGATGGTGAAGGGGACCAGTCAGGAGACTAGCTCAAAGGCAAGCTCAAGCTTTCTATAACACTCTCATCGATGCAAGACAAGCCCTTGCCTTCAGTGAGTAATTCCGCAGGTTCAGTGCGAACTGTGATTGGAGTCCAAGGCAAATAGAACTGTGAAATCTATATTCAGAAGACTCTCTGGGGCGGGCCAGGAGAAAATGCCGGTGTTGCGGGGAATTGCGGGGAATTGATGGCAGTGGCTGTGTTTTTGCGGGGTCGGCCCAAACATGCGGATTTTGATGAGATGGTGTCAATGTGCACCAACGGACCTCGTAAACGGCTGAGGGCTTGCTCAAAAAGGGCAGATTTGGGCAAAATAGTGATAAAATCCGACCCTACTGAGTTGGAATCTATTGTGATTTGCACTCCAGCCTCACGAACGATGTTCCAGGAGCACGGTAAACCGCCTGGGGCCTTTATATCTGCTCCGGGACGTGATAAATTAGTAGAGTTTTCTGTCAAACCTCCCCGCATTGCCCCTCAATTACCCTCACCCATCCCGTCAGTGTCCTGTCAATGTCCCCGCACTTCTCCTCACTCTCCCTCACTTCTCTGCACCAACGATCCCACAGCAAATCATATATGTCCAGTTTCGATGTTTTTGTCTCCAGATGAAAGGTCCGTACCCGCTGCTCACTGGCAGATCCAACTGTGGCCATATGTCGAGACGGAAATCTGCGACCATTCTAGATGTTGTAGGAACTACCCTCTTGGTCAGGGAGACCTGTTGTGCGTATTGAGTCTGGATTTCTCATCACCTTCTCAGCTTCTCGCCTAGAAAATCATGCTCAGAACGGTGTGGTGGGGGTTACCGCCGGACGGGTGTTTGGTCGTATTAGGCAGGGGCATCGGGTAGACAGCATCCAATCTTAGCAACACCCAACGCGCTAGTCGACAACTGCACACCCCATTCTGGTGATTGGAGCAGGATTCGTACAACGCTTCGCACACTCGCAGACTAGGAGACTCGTAGAACGCTGGCAAAAAAGAAGAAAGCGCAGACCGACAGACTCAGAGATTCACTCGGGAAATACCTCTCGCCCGACATAGCGACCGACGAAGAGCTCGATTTCTCCGCCCACAGAACTCCACCACCTCACGATCGATCCTCCCCATCCATCGCATCTCGAACCTTGTCCCAGGTCTCAGACGACGACGAACTCCCGACTTTTTACGAGCCATCGATTGCGGCTGCTATTCCACTACCAGAAACACCTCCAGCCCCATCTCAGCTTGTGCTAACCCGAAATACGATGTCGCTGGAGCCTGTGCCCATGTTCTCGGGCAATCCCATTGGTCCCGATTCCGGACAAGTCACTTCCGGCACCTTTCTCAAAAAATTCCGCTCGCGCATGCTGGGCATCATTGGAAACGCGACCATGACCGCCGCTGAGAAGGACGAGATGAAGATAGCGGCGTTCCAGGACTGCCTGGAGGAGAATTCCCCAGCGGACAAGTGGTTTGCGAAGCTGCAGACGCCGGGAGCAGCCACAGTGGTGACGACATGGGCCAATCTCGAGGCCGCATTCAAGACGCGTTTCCCGGGGCCGGAGAAGGCAGAGCGGACGGAGCAGGAGTGGGAGAGGGAGAGGGAGTTGTTGCAGATGAGGATCACGCTGGAGGAGCTCGACACCACCACCAAGGTCGGCGGCGCCGACGTGTTCACGCACGTCTACTTCGCGGGAAGGCAGCTGGAGATGGCAGAGCTCGCGGGGATCGTGAACACCTCCAGCGGTATCTGGCAGGCGCGCGACGCGCTGCCTGAGCCGCTGCGGGAGAAGGTGTCGGCAACGCAGGCGAACTGGAAGACGTACACCGCCGCGATCAAAGCTGTCGATCACGTGGGCCTCCGCGAGAGCGCTGCGAAAGCGCGCAAGACGCAGAACCTCGAGCGCACCGTCGCGGACCTCGGCAGACGCGGGGCGCCATCGGCGCCGTTGACACCGGTCAGCAAGATGGCCGGACAGCTCGCGCGAACTGGGCTCGCGACGCCGCGGGCGCCGGCTGCTGTGCGCGGGGGTGCACCTGCGAACCCCTTCGGAGGTGGCGGCGGGCAGGGAAACCTGTTCACGCCGCCTGAGGCGTTGACGGAGGCGGGCAAGGTGCACCTGCGGGGGATCGTTACGACCCTTTCGCGGTCAATGCTCCAGGACGACGCGGCGGGACGTGCGGAATACGAGAGGCGGCTTGCGGCTTGGCAGAGGGTGCACGGTAACAGCAGAGTGCTCTTGGAGCAGACCGGGTACCCGCTCAGCCCGGGAACCGCGCCGCCGTGCTCGAGGGAGTGTTACGTCTGCGGCAAGGTCACCGTCCCCTGGCACCGACGCAACGACTGTCCGGGGCCGACTATTCCTCAAAAGGAGTCCACCTTCCGCGCCCTCTGCGCGAAGTACCTGCCGGTGCGGGCGATCCCGGTCAACGCAGTCCTAGACGACCTTAGCTGGATGGATTTCGGAGACAACGCCGCTGAAGAGGATTTTGGCGAAGGGCTGTCCGATTAGAGACCCATCGGACGGTCCGGGAAGCGGGGTCAGAGGAGCGCCCCGGTTGCCATACAGTACAGAACGCAGATGTTGTCTTTAACGAGCAATGTGAAGTGGTTGACCTGTACGCGGTGGGAACCGGGGAGGAGGGAAAGTGCGAGCCGTTTGAGCACTGGATCATTATCCAGGGGCCGAAGGGGGAGAATGTGCGCGTCAAGGCCTTGTTCGATGGAGGGGCAATGGTCGGGGCGATGGACACCGGGGTGTGGGAGAAGAACCGGCATCGCATGGGGAGGGAGCAGCCGTCGCGCAAGATTCTGCGCATGGCTAACGGCGTGAAGGTTCCGTCGAAGGGAACTTGGGTCGGTTCCATCACCGTCGAGGGCGTGCGCTGTGACGGTGCATTCGAAATCTTCGATAGCAGGGGCGGGTGGTCGTTCCTCTTTGGCAAACCACTTCAAGCTGCATTCGGGGCCGTACACAACTACGTGCGGGACGTCGTTGACATCCAGGTCGGTGAGGCGAAGGCGTCGCTCTCGAATCAGCGGGGGAAGCGGGAAGCAATCAAGCCGGCTAAAGTGGCCGGCGCGCCTGATGCCTTCAAGGGGGTGCTTTCGTTCGCGGAGCCCCCCGCGAGGGGAGTACCTTCGACAGACTTGTTGACGCGGAAAATATTTGACACGCACCAAGTTTCAGATCGCATTTGCGTCGGTGATGAGGCGGGTCGGGCGGACAGCCTTGAGGAGCAGCGGGCAGAGGGGGAAGAGGTCAAGGTGCAGCCAGACGGGCCGCACGAGCGCACAAACTCACTGGGGGCTCGCGCGACCCCCGTGAGGGAAGTACCGAATGTTATCTCGGAGGAGCGATTTAACGGTACTGATAAGATCGTTTCAGATGAGCCGTTGCGGGAGAAGGGGGAAGGTGTTGTGCAGACGGAGACGCTGCACATGCGCGCAAACTCATCGGGGGCCTGCGCAGCCCCCGTGAGGGAAGTACCAGATGTTGTCTCAGGCGGGCAATTCTTTGGTGCTGATAATCCCGTTCCAGGAGAGACGACGCGAAGCGTGCGGTGGGCAGAGGTGAAGGAAATGGACGGGACGCCGTCCGAGCGCACAAATTTAACGGGGGATTGCGCAACCCCCGTTAGGGGAGTACCCGACGGCTCTGTGTTTGTGGGGAATGTCGCAGCTGACCATGATCCCAGTGGAGAGTACGACGTCGACATTTATGACACCGAAGCATACACGCCGGTTGCATCTACCTCGGTGCACACAAGAGCGACGGACCCATTTAATCCGGCCCGCGTCGCAGAGGTGTTGCGACTGGTGCAATTAGGCCCCGACCTCACGGAGACGCAGAGGGCGCAAGTCCGAGCGCTCGTCGAAAGCTATGCCGACATTTTCGCGCTCGCCGTCAGCGAAGTTTGCCCCGTTAAGGGAGCGGTTTATGCGCCAAAAATTCCCGTGGACCACAAGTTTAGCACGAAGGTACACCAGCGGCCGCTAACGCAGCCCCAGGCGGAATACCTGCACCAGCAAGTCGAGATTATGGAGAAAGCGGGCATCATCCGCCCGATCCATCCGCGAGACGTGAAGTGTGTATCCCCGATCAAGCTTGCACAAAAAGAGCATGATGGTGGGGGACTAACACAGGACGAGCTGAAACACGTCTTAAATGACGAGTGCGTGAAGGCCGGGTTAAAACCCGTGTACGATTTGCCGCCACGGGAAACACCGCAAGCAGAACCAGACGCACCGGGGGCTCCGAAGTGGAGGATATGCCAAAACTTCCACGAGCTCAACGACTTGCTGAAGGTTGTACCGGTGCAGCAGGGCGGTATACGGGACAAGCAGAGAAGATTGTCGGGGCACCGGTATATTTCCGTCTTCGACTTTGCGTCCGGGTTCTTCGCGATACCGATCGACGAGGCAATTCAGCCGTACATCGTCATGTTCGTGCCAGGAAAGGGATACTATGCGTACATGCGTATGCCCTTCGGTTTGACCGACGCGCCTACGGAGTACGGGTATATGTGCGCGCAGAAGCTGCATGATCTGCTTGTCAAGGCAGTCATGGAGCTCTTCGTGGATGACGGAGGCGCGGCTGCGGACGGCTTCGGTGAGATGATGGACAAGCTCACCGTCATCTTCGGTCGCTTCCGCGCGGAGAACATGTCGCTGTCGGCGACGAAGACAAAGCTGTTCATGACGGAGACGGTATTCGCCGGCGCTACGGTGGGGCCGAGAGGAGTTGCGCCGGACGCGGCAAAACTCACTGCAATTGTACGGTGGAAACAGCCCCAAGATGCGTTGAACCTTCACGCTTTTCTCGGGCTGACTTCGTATTTCCGCGATCTGGTCAAGGACTACGCAAAGGTTGAGAAGGCCTTGCGCGACTTGGTTAGGCTGGCGGACGTACCTGCCGCGGCGAAGAAACAAATCTTTCGCACCGTGATGAAAAATTTCAAGTTGCCGCCGGTGTGGACGGAAAAACACTCGAGATGCTTCATTAACCTCAAACGCATCATGATTTCTGACCCGGTCTTGCAGGCGCCGAGGTTCGAGACCGTACGGGAATTCCCGTTCATCGTCACCACGGACGGGAGTAAGGACGCCTTCGCAGGTGTTCTCTCGCAGAGGATGCAATCTGTCTTGCCAGGAGGTAAAGCAGTTGTGCGACGACACCCTATCGCGTTTGCATCGAAACGCACGTCGCCAGCGGAGGAGCGGTATCAGCCGCATTTGCTGGAGTTTGCGGCCCTCAAATACTCGCTCGACAAATTCTCGGACATCATCTGGGGACAACCGGTCAAGTTAGAAACAGATTGCCAGGCGCTGCGCGACATCATGCTCAACGACAAGCTCAATGTCACGCACACACGCTGGCGAGACGGCATCATGGGGTACAAAATAGTAGGAGCCGAGCACATCAAGGGTACGGCAAATACGGTCGCCGATGCGTTGAGCAGAGCGGACGAAGGGCGCCCGAAAGTCCCGGGGGATGGTAGGGAGTGGACAGTCTCTCCAGACTGGGAGTCACGCGCAGGGATCGTGAACGACGTGTTCGTTGTGGAGGACGTTGGTGAGACGTACCTAGTCATGCCGGTACCGGAAGGCACGTCGCTTTTACGGGAACGCTTCAAGGAGGAGGCGATGTACCTCGAGGTCATCGACGCCATACTGGAGCTCGACTTTGGGTCGAGTATGCAGCTGCGGAGGCGCGCACGTCACCGAGCGACACAGTACTTCATTGCGGACGGCAAGCTCTGGCGTCTTGGCGGTGGCGTACCAGCGAGAGCGCGGGCGAGAAGGGAGTGCATCACCCGCGCAGAGGCGCGGGTGAAGGCGGCGGAGGTGCACGCAGACGGAGGCCATTTTCACCGTGACAGCGTGAAGTTGACGCTAATGGACAAATACCACAGTCCGCGACTGGACGAGTCGATCGTCAGCGCCATCGCGGACTGCGCCAAGTGCAAGGGGTTTGGGCCGGCTAACCTGCACTCACTCATGGATCCAGTGCTGCGACGACACCCATTCGAGCTCGTTGTTGGCGACTACCTTTCGCTACCGGTGGGGAACGGGGGCTTCAAGAATGTGGGCTTGTACTTGGACACATTCACCCAGAATGTCTGGGGTTATAAGTACACGGTCGCGGGGTCCGCGGAGACAACGGAAGAGGCGCTCACCGACATTTGCGACAGGTATCTGCCAATGGAAACGTTCCAGTCCGACCAGGGACGACACTTCAAAAACAAAGCCATTCAGCGGTTCTGCGACGCGCGGGGAATAAAGGTCAACCTGGTATCGGCGTACTCACCGTGGATCAACGGCCTGGTCGAAGGTGCGAACAAAATCTTGATCTACATCCTCGCGCGCTTGTGTGCGCCGGATGTAGGCGAGGATGCATGGCGCTCAGTGACGAAGGACACGCTGCCGGAGAACTGGCCGGACCACTTCGACGAGGCGATACGGATCATGAACTCGAGGTTGCTGCCTTCGGTGAAGTTCGCCCCGAAGGAGCTGCTATTTGGTAAAGTGGTTAACACGCCTCCGACGCCGGTCGCTGTAGCAGCAACAGCACTAACTGCTCGGGACGCGGCGATACACATGGCGTACGTCGAGCAACAGCGACTCGATGGCTACGCCAATCGCGTTGTGTACGCGATGGGCAGAAAGGCAGCATTTGACCGCAAGGTGCTGGCGTCGCACGCGGGTGTGGTCGAATTCGAGCTCGGGGAGCTCGTACAGGTCTATCGCAGCGACCTGACATACACGATGAGCAACGACAGGAAGCTTACCGTGAGGTGGTCTGAGCCGCATCGCGTCAAAACGCGCTTCCTCAATTCCTACAAGCTGGAAACCGTGGATGGTATTGTTATGGACGGTACATTCAGCTCTAGGCGACTACGGCTCTATAGAGCGAGAGAAGGGACGCCGCTGGCGATTGCGCAAGCCGCGTTCATGAAGAGGAAACGAGAAGCGGAGGGGGAGAAGAACGAGGCGGAGGCGGAGGCGGTAGCGGCGCTGCGGGCGGCGGAAGTCGCAGAGGTGGAGCGGTGGCGCGTGGAAGAGATTGGGAGGGAGCTAGAGGAAACATCCGAGAGTTGGGGACAGTAGAGGCGCGGGGCGCCGTGGACGGCGCCATGTTGCGGTGGGCATATGTGGTGGGGGTTACCGCCGGACGGGTGTTTGGTCGTATTAGGCAGGGGCATCGGGTAGACAGCATCCAATCTTAGCAACACCCAACGCGCTAGTCGACAACTGCACACCCCAACGGCGCTCCGCATTTTATATTGCCCTGCAGAGCTCCACTCCGCAGCAAGCTCACTGTGACTGCTGCAAACTCACGGAATACATTGGAACAGAAATTCAATCTCGGCTTCAAAAAAGCTCGTATGCAGCAACACTGCGATACTTTATCAACATGTGTAGTGCAATCACAGATGATGCGACAGAATTCAGCGGAAAATACGGGCGTACTATTTGTGATCGGCTACCCGGGCACGAAATTTAGGTGGTTTCGACTCGAAGCCGGCAATGAGAAGGTAATTGAGACCCGAAAACTTCGGACACGCACAAATATAGAGGTATACCGGTCACAAAGTACCACGCCAAATTCTAGAGCCACACCATGCGTCGGGTGCACGGTGTGGGTACGACCGTCTGAGCGACAAAGTATCTGGGTCATCACGCCCCTTTGGAACGTTTAGGATATGATTTGACTCTCGGGATTTGGTCCAAGGGTTCGTTAGAAAATCCCTATTTTCGGCCTAGGCTCGAATCCAGCCTGTCTATCAAAACTTAACTGTTTTGATAGACAGGCTGGTCGATCTGAGTTTGAAATCCCATAACGCGCGATCAATTCTCAAAAAGGCGATTGGTCAGCATTTTTTGTGAGGGCGACTTGGGATCCAAACAACAGCAACATATGCGAATCAACCCTCCGTTGGCTCAATTCTGACCTGTTCTTCCTCAAATAAAGTCGTGAAGCCTCAAGAATGCATTATAATTCTCATAGAGGCTTAATATGATTAATTTGAACGGCCCAAACTGCAGACCGCGCGAATTGATGGCTGCTTACATAGATCCCATATGCGGTAACTCGCGCGTTATGGGATTTCAAACTCAGATCGACCGCTCTGTCTATCGACAGGTTTCATAGACAGACGGTCACCGGTCTATATTTGGCCGATCACGGGGAAGGCAACTTGTAAAATTTGGTGCAAGGTTTTTTGCCTGAAAACAGTGTAATAGGCTTAGGCAAAGCTAACAATGCTTGCTCAGAGCTTCCACAGAGTCCGTTGAAGTATTATCGGCCGCCTGGCACTTTACCCTCACGACCCTCAATAGCACAGCCACCACCCTTCACTTCCCCGCAGTGCCGCCCCACTTCCCCGCAGCACCGGCACTTTCACCCAGCCCCTCTGGGGCCAATTCAGGCCGTGCATAGTTTGAATTGTTTATGTTCTCTCTGTCAGGGCGGTGTCAAGTGTATAATCGGTTATACTCGAGGTCCACTGGGAGTGACGTTATCCGAGTGTTTCCCGATTGGTTCGTACTTCCAACTGCACGAAGGTTCTTCTGAGAATACTGCTAGTTGCGCAAGATTCCCAAAAAGGAAGGCGGAGGGTAGGTCGGTAGAGGATCAGAAAAGACTCGTAAAAACTTGGATTACGAAACTTGTCGAAGGCGAGGGTAGATGAACTGGCAGTGAGGGGCTACTGGTTCAAGCGTAGGCGAAGACGAAGGACTTGAGACGAGAACGGGGGTGAAGGGTGACGCAGTAAACGGTTCTACTGGTCGAGAAACGAAGCTTGGGGCAGGATTATCTTGCAGATTAAACCCCCAAGGCCACCTACAGTTATTCAGTGGCGAACTACGGGCGAGTGTCCACGCGACACTAGCTTAGTTAGACGTAAGAGCCGGCAAGCAAACCGTTTACTTGAGAGCTCCAGAAAGCGGCGGCGAAGGCAGCAGCGGTGGCGGCGGCGTAGAGCAGCAGCGGTGGCGGCGGCGTAAGCAGCAGCAGTGGCAACAAGACGTTAGGCACCAGATGACGGCCAAGTCACAGGCGGAACGGGTGGTGAAGGCAGATGACGGCCAAGTCACAGGCGGAACGGGTGGTGAAGGCGCAGCCTCGAACTGCCCAACACGCGTCGTTAATCGTAGGACAAGCCTCTGCGGAGCACCCGGTCCGAGCAAGCAAGTCAGAAAGCGAAGGCCTCTACGCAGCACTAGGTGCGCAGCAAGCAATTTGCAGAACGTAGGCCTCTACGCAGCACAATGTGCGCAGCAAGCAAGGTGAACGAAAAATGGGTAGATGATTCGCTTCCTACTAGGTACATTCGGCTGTCTATATATACTAATTCCGCAGTCCGTCACGCGTGATGTTACGAAGGTGTGACCCCATTGTCCTACGTCATGCGCAGTCGATGACGTCACGTCCGCAGTTGATGCCATCATTTCCGCAGCCATTGTTCTTTCTTTTGGGGTTCGGCTTTCCCCAAAGAATTGGATTGCGCAGTCGCTTCTCCCCAAAAATTCATTGCGTAGTAGTTTCCTCGCGAATTGCTCACTTCTGGGGCTAGGGGTCGGCGAGCCATCAGATCGGTCCTGGCTGCAAACACTTTTGCGCCATGACAGCGGGATTTTTATCGACTTCGTGGTGGTCTCATGTCTTCTAGGGTAAATGGGTATCAATCGGTCTCATGCCAGCTGCCGCGCGCCTGCTCCCTCAGCTGCTCTCCATCAATCCTGTGGAGACAGATAACGCATCCGAGCGCAGCTCGGTGCGACTCGTTCAAACTTATGGCGGCCTCCTGAAAGCTACCCAAGAATCAGCATTGCGGAGCAATTTCATTTAATTGTACAGGCTACAGGTATATCGTTCACGGTACTCTGGTTGGAGCTCGATAAGAAACAGTGTCATGAAGGTTTACCAAGAGGAAGCGAAGGTCACTGTTGTGTCAAATGTGGGGCCATTTGTCGGTTGCCAACAAACTGGGCTATCTCGTGAGGTCCTACCACTATGCCAGGGGATAGAAACTACCCAGACTAGACCCTCAAAAGCTCCATTCACGGCCACCAATTCCGTAGTAAGTTCCCCCAGTGAACTGGCTGAAAAAAGGCAACACTGACTAGGATGGAAAGACAAAACAGATTCAGCAGAATGCAACGGAATTTAAAGGTCCAAAGTTACACATGAATCACACCAGTTGAGCCAAGGGTGAGAAATAGGGTGCCGTCCTAAGGGATTCAACCGTGGGAACAAACCAAAAAATTTGGTTGAACTTGATTGACTTACGACAAAGAGCAATTTTGCAGCGGAAGAAACTATCCGGGTCTTGTCCAATTGCCTTTATAAGAGGCTTCTATGACGGCGGGCAAGACTCAGGGGGCATGGGGCCATAGGAAGAAAGTCAGACAAAACTCTTGTGGTACCGTTCTCCTGGCCCAAGTTGTTTCAACCAAGTTTCGACAGTTCGGGGCTACACTTTCTGGTAGAGAGTATCTTTGCCTGTTGTACTGTATGCTACCAATACCAATGGTTTTGCACATCGGAGACCCCGCATTCATTGTAGAACAATGATGGCATGATCGCGCATCATCGGCCAAATGCCGCGTGTGTTCCGGAATCAGATGGTGATCCAGAGGAGGATCTTGACTTCTTGAAAGATCTTTAAAGAAGTCAAAGCCCGCCAAATCACAAAAATCTCACGAGAACTTGGCCCCATAAATTTCCAAATCTTTATAGATCTTTAAAAATCTTTAAAGATCTTCAAAGATCTCGGGAAAATTTTGACATCTTTAAAGATCTTCAAAGATCTATAAAGATCTCGGGCCCAGAAAGACAAAAAAAGCCTTTTGTCCGACAAGGACCTTCATAGTAGGGAGATGACAATTTTAGTCAAATTTTAGTGACCAGCAGCAGCACCGCGAGCAATTGGCAAGCATTTGTCAGCGTTGCCTTGTTGACCGCGTCCGTTCCCGTCGTACAGTACGACGAACTTACGACGACCGCTCATCGTCGGGCGAATCCCGCTCTTTCCTTCCTTTCTTGGCCGGCGGACGAGTAGGATTCCCGGACCATGATTGTTTCCCCATATCTTGGCAATGGCAGCGGCAGGCTTCAATGAATCAATCGCAGTTCGTTGGAGAAGATAATAAAACCTTCTCAAGCACCGGCAGGTTGCTGTTGCATCAGCTCTGTCGCTCCACGATACAGCTTTCTCGATCCCGACTCTGACTGTTTCACTGACACGGATTTTGTTCGAGGCGCAGGATTGCCAAGGATCGCCAATGGCGACTTGATGACTTCCCCACATAATTACCCCAGATAACTGACAGCCGCGCGTTTAGGCGCATGCGCATTCCTGGGGTGACTCCCGCCAAACGCGGGCGTCGCCCCACACTCTCGAGTCTACCGCTCGTCATCGCTGCTCGTCCGTCCTCTTCATAAAAGGGTTCACGAACCTTTACTGGAAACGCACCCCTTCCCCTCCCTAACCGCTCGCAGCATGTTCCAGTTCTCCTCCCTCCTCGCGCTCTGTCTCCTTGCGACGACCCTCGTCGCGGCCGGCCCCTGCGACATCTACGCCGCAGGCGGCACACCTTGTGTCGCAGCGCACAGCACCACTCGGGCATTGTTCAGCAACTACTCTGGCAATTTGTACCAGGTGGTCCGCGCCGACGGCGCCACAATCGACATCGCTCCCCGCTCTGCGGGCGGGGTCGCCGATGGGGGCGCACAGGACTCGTTCTGCGCGGGCCAGACTTGCCTGATCTCGATTATCTACGACCAGTCTGGGCGCTCCAACCACCTCACGCAGGCGCCGCCGGGTGGGCAGGCGTCGGGGCCCGACGAGGGTGGCCTTGACACGTTGTCGGCTGCAGATGCCGCGCCGGTGACGCTGAACGGACAGAGTGCGTACGGTGTCTTCATTTCGCCCACCGCGGGCTACCGTAACGACGCCACCAACGGCATTGCTGTGGTGCGTTGTTTCCCTTCTTCCTCGCTCTTATTATAAGCGTATGCTGATTATCCTGCAGGGTGACGCGCCGGAGGGCTTGTACGCCGTCGTCGACGGCACGCACTTCAACAACAGGTGCTGCTTCGACTACGGTAATGCCGAGACGAACAACATCGACCCGCCCAACGGCGTCGGCAACGGGCACATGGAGGCGATCTACTTTGGCACTGGCGACGGCAGCCCCGCCTCGGGCGCGGGCGACGGTCCGTGGATCATGGCTGACCTCGAGAATGGCCTATTCGCCGGCGTCAACGTCGGGAACAACCAGAACGACCCGCCCATCAACCACCGCTTCATCACCGCCGTCGTCAAGGGTCAGCCGAACAACTGGGCCATCCGCGGCGCGGATGCCACCAATGGCGGACTCGACACGTTCTACAACGGCCCGCGGCCCAATGCGCCGGGCTACAACCCCATGAAGCTTGAGGGCGCCATCGTTCTCGGCGTTGGAGGCGACAACTCGAACGCCGCGCAGGGCACGTTCTACGAGGGCGTCATGACCTCGGGCTTCCCCTCCGACGACACGGAGAACGCGGTCCAGGCGGACATCGTCGGTGCGCAGTACGCCACGGGCTCGCTCACCAGCGGCCCCGCGCTCGACGTCGGGCGCGCGGTGTCCATCCGTGCTACCAGCTCGTGCTGCACGGACCGCTTCGTCGCGCACAACGGCAACGACGTCAACACGCAGATCGTCGGTTCGGGCGACTCCCAGGAGCTCAAGCTCTCCGCGTCCTGGGACGTGCGCGCCGCGCTCTCGTCCGCCGCGCCCGGCTGTGTCTCGTTCGAGTCGCGCGACACGCCCGGCAGCTTCCTGCGCCACGCGGGCTTCGTGCTGCACCTCGACATAAACGACAACAGCAAGATCTTCGGAGAGGACGCCACCTTCTGCCCGCGCGCCGGCTTGAACGGGCAGGGCAATTCGATACGGTCGTGGAGCTTCCCGACGCGCTACTTCCGCCACCTCGAGTCGGAGATGTACGCCGCGCGCAATGGGGGCCCGGAGTCGTTCGATGCGCCGGCGCTGTTCAATGACGATGTCAGCTTTGTTATCCAGGATGCGTTTGCATAGGTTTTGATTGGGCGTCGTGGGCAGTGTTATTCAATTATGTAGTTTACTGACAATATACAATATACCTTCATTTCTGGTTCATCTCCTCTGTCTTGAGCTATCGTTTATCTCCTCGACCATCTTGAGATCTTCTCGACCTCCTCCTCCCTTCGCCGATGTTTCCTCTAAGTGGCCGTGTGTGGCGTCAGTAATTATTATCCACCTCCGTGCGCGCGTTTGAACGCAACGCCTGCGCCGCATCGTTGCATACACTTGCGCCACATCGTGACATGCATCCATGCTCAGAGCCTTCCGAGTCGTGCCTGGCTCAGCGGCCATAAATAAGTGTCTGTTCGACGGGTGATCCGTTCTAAGGATGAGGGCGGCGCGAGATGAAAAGATGGGGCAGACGTCGCCATGGCCTGGGCTCGAGTCGAACGAGCAACCTGCAGAATATGTTGACTTTGTCGTCACTCTAGGTAATGCAGGGGCGGACCGTTCGCGACCGGGCCTGTTATCCAGCCTTTTGCGACGTCGGTGAACTGAGCAGCAAATCGAGCACACAGAAAATGGGGAACGAAGTTCAAATTCCAAAGACGCGAACAACTCATTGAGTCTCGGATCTCACGGGGTACCCTGTAAATGCCGTCCTGCCCTTGTCCTGCCCACAGGTTGGTCAAAAGGAATTTACAGTAAGGACCCGGACAACGATCGTCCAAACACGAGTGGGGCCGAAATCAAAAAAAAAAAATTGTCAGCTCGTCAGAGCGATACCTGCAGAATACGACGCGGACCTTCCGCGACCGGGCCCTGTTATCCTGCATTTGGCGACGTGGTTGAACTGAACAATAAATCGCCCGCCCACACATAAAAAGGTTCCAATCTAACAAATGCCTCGTTGAATCTCACGTTGAAAAACGTGAGCGCCAGTCATCCGCTGACCCCTTCGGCTTGTACTCGATTGGTCAAAAGTGGTTCACAGCCGGGCAAACAAAAAATCGGCCTGCATCGCGCCTACGTCCTGGGCTCGAGTCGAACGAGCAACCCCGCAGAAACTCCTTCTAAACTCCGGTCCAACAATCCGCTACCAAGAGCTTCTCAACCTAGACCTGAGCATTGCTGGGTTCGGATAAATGCTGCGTCAATTCGCGTACTGCATTGCTAGCTCGCAAAGTTGGAGTAAATCGAGAGATAAATATCCACTGCACCGGCACTGACAAACGTTTACGTCCAGTGCAGCAGTGGGACCACTGACGCTTAAACAAGTTCCGCAGTACGATTCCAAAGCCTCGATGGCGTTTACTATTGCCTTAACACAAGTTTATTCAGAAGAGCAAGCTTACATAAGTGCCGAATTTCCAGTTCTTCTGCAGGCTCCTCGCTGTGAAAAGTTGCACTTTCCTGCGTACGAAAACTGGGATTGTGGATCGAAGAGAACACTTGATAAAACCGCCGCCTCGATTTTCAACCGTCTTGCCGAAGGCGACAGGATCAGAGATTGATCGCGGCCAGTTTCGGCTGCAGCCATCGACAGTTAGCCGAACAAATAACAGACAAATAACGCATCTCGCTTCCCGCCATCACCCCGCCGTCGCCCGTGAGACTTGTCGTCTCAGACTGCATAACCACTTGTCTCTTTGGATGCATGTATACATTCGCCATCCACTCCATTGGCACGAAACAGCCCAAGACATCGAAAAGCAGCCGGGATGACTCTGTTCAATTTAAAGACTATCAATACTGATTTGGAACCGTCAGGGTCAAGTCAGGGTGACGATTTAGAATGGTTACCTTTGAACTGCTAGTCCGAGGCACTCCAAGGGGCGGCAAGCGTCGGTATCGGTCAAGGCTGCCTCGAATCCCGCTCACGGGGCTCTGGCAATCTGACTTGCAGGTGATTGCCCGGAATGCTCAATGGAACTGCGACACGTCCCTATTATGTACCACTGCCAGCTTCACTACGGAGGAACATCGTTTTGCAGCTCGGACATTTCAAACCCGACGCATCGGGCCGCGCAGCATCAGCGGGATCACGGATTTGCGGAACTTTTTCGTCGCCCCATGGCCCCATGACAAGTCTCTTGAACCCAAACCATGTGCGTCCCAGTCCCAAGGAGGACGCCTTTTTTCACGAGGGTGATGTCAGTGCTCTCCGAAGCCTCGACGACTCGATGCAAAAAAAAGACCTCATGGATACTTACTCCCACTCCCTGAATAGCACCGACCTCACGCAGGGATAAAGTTGTTCTGATGTCCGTTGCTCCATCGAAAGCCGACCAGGGACCGGGAGCGCCTCGATGTCAGTATTAAAGGATACGTCCCTGTGGCTCGGTCACCTCTTCCCCCCATCATGGTCGCTCAAATGTTCTTGCTCGCCCTCCCGCTGGTCTCGTATGTTGCTGCTAACGCGGTGATCCGTCGCTCTCCTTCCAAGGCGAACGATGTCATTGTCCAGGTTATACCATCTCTGCGCCTCATCCTCTCCTTCCTCACCTTCAGTCTAAATTTCCCAGTTATTCGAATGGCCCTGGGACAGTGTAGCAGCCGAATGCACTGACTTCCTGGGGCCGTTTGGCTATGGATACGCGCAAGTCAGCCCTGCGATGGAACACAGCAAGTCAACGTTGATAATGAATCTCTGTCAGCTACTTACTTGTATTAGTTACGGGCGACCAGTGGTGGACAGACTACCAGCCGGTGTCATATACCCTCACGTCGAAACGAGGGACCCGCGCGCAGTACGCCAAT
This sequence comes from Mycena vitilis, assembly GCA_029203975.1. Lineage (NCBI taxonomy): Eukaryota > Fungi > Basidiomycota > Agaricomycetes > Agaricales > Mycenaceae > Mycena > Mycena vitilis. Next base: position 193,437 of record JARGYF010000006.1, on the reverse strand, counting down.
ATGGTTTCGACATGCGCAGCTGCGGGCGTTGGAATAATCCAAGATGGTGCGCTTCAGTTATCTTTTCGCGGTGCAAAACTAATCTTCGCTTCAGTTGTTTTGAACCATATGTCCGCGTAAGCATTGAACCCTCTCTGCACATGTCAAGAACCTAACAGTGGTGCAGGGGTTCTGGAGTTGGTTTCGCGGGAAGCAGCTACACGAAGTACAGCTAGTACGTGCCAATCTATCCTCGCTTTTTTCTACTTTGGCCGACCCCCATAACAGCCCGGCTGTCCCATACACTTCATCCAACTTCCACTATTGTGCGGGCAACGGCGAGGCTGCGGGGGTTACTGATAACAACAATGTGACAAAGTACGCGCCTTGCACTATCTACTCGTACCACTGACGAATGCATACAGCGTCCGCCTTTGCGAGGTTAGCTGCGGTTTGATGCTGCCACCTTCTTTCATTGACCGGAAGCGCAGCTTGATGGCCTTGCCGATTTGGCACAAGAACAGCCAGCCGTCCAGGCCGCCATCGAGGCCTACCTCCAAGACCTCGTATCCCTCGTCAGTGCTGTTTCTCTGCAATCGATGTCAAGACCCGGTATTGATCGCTCGCAGGGGGTCTCCGGATTTCGTGTAGACGCTGCAGCATACATAGATCCTGCCGATCTCTCCACCATTTATTCGGCCTTGTCAGGATCCCCTTACCGCACTCAGGTTTCTATTGTTGCGCGCCGCAAACTTTTCTGCATATTGAACTCTCATGATTAGGAAGTATACGATGGCGGGGCGTCCAGTCCATCTATGTATGATACGATCGGGTAAGTGTGCCTCTTCTCTGCGTTGTGTTGTATTTATGCACAGCTCCAGGGATGTCATCGAATTTGGGGCTACGTCGTATCTGATGCAAGCCTTCCTCGGGACTTCTGGGACTGTTATGACCACCGTAAGTAGGATAAATACAATCAGTTTCAATTCAGCACTGAGCGTGTCCTCAGGTGTCCAACCTGGTGACGCCCACTCGTAAGTCGTTCCTCCTTCAATATCCTTCATGTTCTGAGTCCAGAACGCTTGCAGCGATGAACACCGCGTGGGATCTCATCCCCTCAAATGTTGCCAACTTCATCCTTTCCAACCAAGACACAGTATGTTTCCCTTCGTTACCGCTATACTGAAGCGGCAATAACAGGCGACTAGGAACGCAGCACGCCTTCCGACTCGCTCAACTATTTATCCCCACACAACTCGTATGTGCTCGGCGCCATCTTCATGCTCGGCTTCAACTACGGCACACCCACGGTCTACTCCGGGTACAACTACTCCTCGTACGACATCGGCGCGCCCCAGGATGCGGGCGGGAATACCAGCCCGGTGACTTGCTTTGAGAATGGGTGGCGATGTGCGTATATGTCTGTCTTCAGGCCGTACTGTTTCTGACTTATTTTCGTCGTTTCAGGCGAGCAAGAGTGGATTGCGATCGCGAACATGGTGCTCTACCACAATGCCGTCGGGACTGCGGACCTGACGAACGTTCTCGTCGGAACGGAGCAACAAGTCGGTATGTATTTTATGGCAACATTCGATGGTTGAATTGATGTTTGCGTGACGCAGCTTTCGGCCGCGGTTCCACTGGTTTCCTGGTAATCAACAACGACGCAAGCACCTGGACTGAAACATTCACGACCTCGCTACCCGCCGGTACCTGTACGTCCCCGTCCTGGTTCCCCTGCTAATTGCTCCATGACTAACTCTTCCCTCCTCCCTTCAAGACTGCGACATCATGTACGTGTTTTCTCTTCCTCCTTTGAATCTCTCTTTATCCTAGCTAATATTTCTCGACCTCTAAGTCACGACACCGACACCGCCCCAACCACATGTTCCGGGCCTTCATATGTCGTCTCGTCTTCCGGGCAGTTTACCGCATCCGTTGCTGCGTATGATGCGCTCGCCCTCTTCTCCGGTTCGTCGTTTTCTCTTTTACTTGATGTTGCACCTTTAATTCGGGGCAATGACGCTGTAGGTTTCTGATAGACCTGCGTACTTTCGACCGTAATAAAATAAACAAACCCTGTACATCCTCCAATGCATCTATATTTTGTTCGTACACATACAGGCCTCGTTGCACTGCGCTGGGTGTTCGGTTTTGCGACCTCTCCAACTGTCAGGGCACTAGTATTGTCCGATTCAGCGCAGTACAACATACTTCTCACCGGACTAAGTTTGACTGCCACGCCGCTTTGTTGCTGGTGTATATCCAAGCTCCAGATTGAAAACAGCGACTTGAACTCTTCTACGAAAAAAGCCTGGCAACCTCAGACTGAGTCCGTGGCAGACAAACGACTTCGTGAGGTTTATCCGGTGATTGGCGTGGTACATAGCAAGCGCAAGTAGAACGCAAGACCAAGAGGGTTGAGAATTCATGGCGAATTGGAACGCGTCAATTTACAAGACTCCCGAAATTCGAACACACCGAGATAATCACCAAAGATCAGATTTTATTCATACTAGGCATAGCGGTGAGGGATAAACTAAGGTAGGTAATATTGAGAGACAACAGGAGTGTGGGTGGCTACGGGCTACAGAATGGAAACGATACTTACACATAACAAGGGATACAGGAAATTAAACTAGTCGTTAAGGTAGACAGAGATGAGGGCAGAGAGACGTGATCATGAGGGAAAGGAAAGTGGTACGGCGGCGGGATACCGCTGGAGTTGGAGGAAAGGAAGGATTATGCTTTGGACTTGGATTTCTTGGTCGCCAAAGTCTTGCAGTGGACCGCGTAGAGGTCTGTGAACGTCTTATCCCTGGAGAACGTCGTCAGGATGGTGGGTAGAGGGAAAAGAAGAGAGAGAAACGTACAGCTGGAGGTTGAACTTCTTGACGGTCACGACGGGAAACGCCGCGTGCGCCCTCCGCCGCTCGATGATTTCGGGCAACTTCTCAAAGGTATCGGCCAAAAACGCTTTGCGCGCCGCGCTGGAATGAGCGCCCCCCTTCCGCTTTGCATGACGCTTGAGTGAGTCCCCGCGCGCGAACGACCTCGGACAGCCGCTGCAAAAGACCTCCGACATCGGACGCTGATGGGTGAGAACATGGCGCCACATGTCGGCGAAGGCACCGTAGTGTTCGCAGGCGTAGCACTGCGCCATGCCCTTGAGCTCATTGAGGTCCTTGTCAAGGGCCGGTGCAGTACACCCCAAACGGAAGAGCCCGTGGAAGCGGTATTCGACGTTCTCGTAACCGGGGACCAGGGGAAGGCCGTCGTCGGTGATACCGACGAGGTAAGGGATCGACTCGCGGTTTTTGATGCGCAGGCTGTCGGGGATTGGGGTAGGGATGCAAGGAACCGAAAGGCGGGTGGTGGTCGCTTCACCGACGGCACGGCGCTGGGAAGCGGCGGGGCCCGCAGCACGCGTGGCTTTGCGCTTTTTAGAAGCCGAAGGTGGTGCGGCGTTCGAGACGGTGGCGGTGGGGATGACGGCGACGGCGGGGGAGGCACGGGCAGCCCGCGATGCGGTCGAGAGAGCGGAGCCCTGCGGGATGGGACGACCGGGAAGGGGGCAAAGGGGACGCGCAGCAGCAGTGGCCTCGAACGCTACGGCAGCTCGCGAATCCTCAGCAACCTTCATCTCGTACTCGTCCTCAGAATCCGCATCCCACTCCGAGTCCCACCCGTCATCCTCGTGGGCCGCGCCAGCGAGGTCCACGGCGTGGAAACGGGCTGCTGCCTCGTTAAACGCATAGTGCAGATCCTCCTCGCTCACCAGCCCGTCACGAGAGGTGAGAGCCTCGATCGACACACAGGCGGCCTGCACCTCCTGCGTCCCCGGTGCGGCCCAAGTCGACGGCGGGACGGCGTCGGCGAAATAGGCGGGGTCATCGGCAAGGGACCCGCCAAAGAATATGTCGTCGAGGTCGGGAATGGCGGAGATGCCGTTGGAGAGTGGCTCGTCAGCAAAAGTGAAGGGAAGGAGAGCGATGCTGGACATTGCCGTGGTATGATTGGGAATGGGTAAGAATTAGAGGCGTCAAATGGATTATTCGTGAGGAGGAGAAAGGTCGAGTTTGTCGCAGACAAAATCTTCAGTGGGCGCGTTCGTTGGAGGAGTGAGGAAAACAGCTTGTTTCCCCCCGTCGTTAAATACTCCCAGCACAAAGCAACGTCACAAGTGGTTCCTCGACTTTGGTATCAGTGCAATTCCCAATTCGGGAAGCGTGGCCATGGCTTTGCTGCGAGATCATTGAAGAGACAATGGGGCGGCATCAAACTGAGACAAAGTCCTGTCGCGAATTGCGCCGATGCTGTGAGCAATCCGGCCGTCGTGGATTGGGACCCTGAAGGCAGGGAAAATTGCCATTCTTGGCAGTAAACAGGCCTCGATTGGTTCAGTGGCGAGGCCAGGGTTAGCCGGCGAGAGATAGGTGGCCTCGTCCCACTACGGGACACGCATACCGATGAATGGGAGCTGCGTCGGGATGGTCGCATTCCAAGTCCGCCCGGAGCTGCCGAGAACTATAAATGAGGCCGATGCAACATTTTCGGCAGGGCACCCTTGCGGCGGGTATTTGACGCGTCCTACACGTCCTCATACCGAAAAACGCGTCCGAGTGCCGACGCGTCGTATGGTCGCATTTGCCACCAGCCCGTGATCCACACCGTCGCAAACTACCGCTCACGTCCTAATTAGGCAATGCCACCCAACAAAATCGTGAGCCGAAATCTTTTCGATCCTCGATCTTTGCTCCTGGTTCTTACCGCGCGAGGGAGAATAAGCAATTGAAAATCGGGAGTTTTCAATACACATATGGTCAACTCACTGGTTATGGGCGACGGCTGCAGACCCGCTGAGAAGTCGTTCCACAGGCTTGATCGAACTAAAGCAAACAAGGCGAGTATTTTTCCTTCCTTTAGAGAAGAAAACACGACAGAGGGGAAGTCGTGAAGAAAGGAATCGAGCTGCAGAAAGTTAAATGGGGCAAGGAAGCGGAACAGCACTTTCAACAAGCGGAGCGACTCACGCCAATTATCCATGGACCCGCCTGATTCTCGCTTTATGACAGCGCACCCGAGACGAAACAGCAAATTGTGGTCTCGGTCCGTCTTGTGAGTTGAACGCAATGGCAGCAAAAGTATTACGGATATTCGGGTTATGCGCTGTAGAGAACATGTTGCGTCAGTTGACAGTGGAACGAGACGAAGAAAGAAGGAGGAGGAAAGAAAAGCAAATAACTAAAAGGAAAGGAAAGTTCGTGGAGGATCGCAGTATCCGCGCAAGACCGAGAGTGCATCGCCCGGGAAAGAAGGTAACCAGCGTGAAGAGGGGATGGCAGGAATATGAAGCTGGCGCTCCACCGAAATAGAGGTGAATCGAGTGGAAAGATAGAGAAGGATAGAGAAATAACGCAGGAAGTAACTCACCGCGTCAGATTCGGCGACAAATTAGTTCTCCCCGTGTTCCCCCAAAAGCGGCAACATCTGCTAGCACAATCTGCACCAGCGTCGATTAGGATCTTCGCTGCTCGAAGAGTCCAATTTGCTGATGGTTTGCCTCCACTGACTCGGATGTCGTTGGGACTCGTTGCTACGGGGACTTTCGGCCTCACCGCGGACAGGCATTGTTGTTCGGCCCAAGGAGCGGAGTTTTCTATTGGAGCTGGACCACGAAGTGAGGTGGTACAAGACAATACGCGTTGGATGGTTGTTGGATGGTGGAAGTCATGATGGGGACAGTGACCTGTCACATCATCGGATTGAGTGTTCCGCAACTTCCGCGTGACGGCGTGACCTTCTCGACCACCATATCAAATGAGGCCGTTCAACTTGCCAAGTTGAACAACGGCCGCCGTTGTGAGTTTCTTTCGACGCGATGCATGATAACCTTCACAATTAAAATCTCAGATTCGAAGCAGTCCGCTTGCGAGAAGGCTTTTCTGTTTTCAACTGCATTCCACTGCCATCCCAAATCCCAAGCTGGCCAAGAAGCTGGCTGCAAATACAGCAGCCAGCTTGAAACGCACTACTAGCACTCTGCTATTCGCCTAGCATTTGCCTGATGTTGGAAACTATTGATTCTCCTTCGCACGGAATGCAAGCTCTGTAGCCCCCTACTCATGCGGTCGCGTTCGTCCGCACCTGCATTGAACCTAGTTGGCTTTCGATATCAGATTGCTCGTTCGACTCGGGCCCACGTCTTAAGCTTTGCTGGACTAGAATGGTGTGCTCGGGAGGCGCCAAGCCAGGGGACCAGCGAGGCCGATCACGTTTTATATAACCGCATTCGCTATGTTATTTAAGTCTTGGGTATTCAATTTTCTCTGCCAAATACCCACTTTTACGCGTCCTGGAATCTGGATTGAGCAAGAGAAACATGAGCATACTTATTTGTCAACCGCAAAAAGCTGAAAAGGTTCAAAAGGCGACGTTCGAAATTCGCATACATCAACCAGATGCCCTTGTCCAAGCTATCACTGAGTAGGATTTCGTCTACAAAGCGAGAAAAATATGCCGCGGGTCACTCGCCACTGCTTAGATTGCCTTCAGATTTCCACAAATCATTAAAAATTGGTGTGGTTTTGTTGACGATCATTATGATGTATCAGCCATCAGATTCATTCACGAAACCACGATGTCGCCCACGTCGACCCCGGAATTGGTGATCCAAATCTTCGACCATCTATCGCTCCCAGGCCTCATCTCAGCAAGTCACGTTGACTCTCAGTGGCGCGCTCTCGCCCCCAAAATTGACTCTTCCATCCGGCGTCGCCTTTTTGCACTTGCATTCACTCCTGTGGCAGAGTGCCTTCATCCTATCTCCTTATCCATCCGCATCTGCTACGTGGACACAGTCGAGGCAAAATACAACGTGCGCATTCCGGAGCCGTACCGCACCATCCTCACGGAATGGCCCTCGTCTGGCCCACCACCGGGCATGCACTGGCCGCACGCGGTGCGCTTCCATGCCTCGGGGTTCTGCTATTGTCGGCCACAAACCGGAGAGTGCTACTGTGATTCGTTCAGAAGAGACGTCTACCAAGTGTCGATCAGCATGCCGGGTGGCACATACAGGGCCGTTGTCGACGAGGACAGAGTCCCGGGCCCGGATGATGACAGCAGCCACGAGTTATTCGACAACCCGGTTCGACTCCACACGGCGGAGCAGAATGCGCAGACTACACGCTTCATACGTGCTCAGCCAGCTTCTGCGTTTCAATGGGACAGCGATTGGACCGCGGCAACTTTTACAGCGTTGGAATTATCGAGATATTATTTCCATGAGGATGGGTGGACTTCTGATGGGATGTTTGTTATGATCCTCACGGGTCCAACCAGGGGACAGATCCATGGCTGGTCGTCAAACGGAAGTTCTTGGTACGACGGTTTCGAAGCTGAAAGCTTTTGGGAGTGGAATTATGTGGAATGGGATCCAGCCGCTCCGGAGGCTGACAGTAACGCGTTGTACGCTGCGGACCCTCAAGCTTCGGAAACAGAGGACTCGGGGTCAGATATTGATTGAGTACTTAAATTCCTGTGCTTTTGTACTTTACCAACGGTTTATAGCGGACCATCCATCCGACAATCCATCCTCGCCAAATTGGATTCCCTTTCTTTGTATAGTCGTTGCAGTTTTCCATTGAATCTGTTTTGACTCTTGAATCAATGAATGCGTAGCCTGCGAAGTGATAGGAACGGGCCGCCCGTCCTGAATCGAAGTCCTCCGGGCGGGACCACTCCATATCATGGTGCGAGGGTCGCAAACTAATAATGTTGCGCGGCCCCGGGTAGTCTGGCCGACTCACTGCCGACTCTTCTTTAGACGCCGCTCCCTACCCTGGTCCCTGCCACCTGCCGACATCTTTCGAGGAGGAGGAGAAGGAGGTACTACTATTACAGTAATCACCCGCCCTCAAATTACTCCGAAAGCGAAAGATTTGAACAATACAGCTATTGCCGCTATATTCTCAAACCCTCGCGACATCGTCACTGAATTGTGAGCTGTGAGCTATGCGTTTCGACTCGATGGTTACTTATCTCGTTGAAAGACGATCCAGGCCATACAGATTGCAATCACTCTCACTCCGGAAAAAAAGAAGTTTTGGGTCGCCCAAAAACGTTACTGATACTTTGAGTATCAGGAGCGGAAGGCCGGCCCGGCCCGGCCCGCTGATCCGACCCTGATACTTTAAGTTTCAGTAACGTTTTCAGGAGCGCCAAAACTTCTTTTTTTCCGGAGTGTCTTAGTCCAGGGATTCGGAACCAAATTCCGTAACCGCGATGCGCACAAAAGCCCAGACGAATTGAAGCACGAGTACGTCCGGCAACTCACTGATAATAGGTGTTTCAAGTTGGTTGATTGACGGTCAATCAGGTATCTCCCCAAGACCCTGGCTGAAGGAGCGACGGGCTGGAAGAACAAGCAGGAAACACTCGCCTTGTTCGACTTTACATTTAAGAATACTGTCCAAAACATGGGGGTAAGCTTATTCGCTGGCTCGCGGGGAGGGGCGAAAGTCAACGCGCGAGCTATAACTAATCAATGGTCCAGATCCGTCTCCCACCTAAACAGCTTGTTCAAGGGCAGGACAGCATAGCCCTCATCGTGGAGGACGATGGGAAGGTCCCTGGCGGAAGGTCATACTTCGTCGAATATGTTCTGTTCATCTCTTTCCGTCATGGAACGGACAAGATCTCGCAAGTGAGAGAGTTCCAGGACAGCGCGTACGTCAATGAGACGTTCAAGGGGTGGGGCAACAAATAGATCGTCGAGGAAGGAACAGGCGACTTTTGTTACCGGCTTCCGAGAGCTCAAAGTCCTTGATGTTGCTTTTTCTCTATGCAGCACATGCGCCATCCGAACCCGCCGTCGTATGCAGCCAAGTGTTCGATATCTACTCTTCCATTCCTACTATATCTACGGAATCCAAACTCGTCGAAATCGTGAAACAGCTTCTCCTCATATAATAATGCATGTACAGCCAATGTGGCACGACGGCGATGCGCTTGCACAAACGAATATAAATCATGAATAGACCGAGGTTCCTCAGACTATCCAGCCTCTGCCAGAGATTGCCACTATTTATGGCTTTGTCCTAGCAAAACGGGCGTATTTTCTTGGTTGGTTGCATCAAGGTTGCATTTAACTTATTGCAATCCCACCGAGGTGAGGCTTTCCCTCGGGGGTCAAAATGATTTGTCTTGTTGGGCTTACTGAATAGGGCATGTATCTGCCACAGCATGCAATCATGAGGGAAAGATTACAGTTCGAAATCATCATATGTGTTTGCTCCTGCTTGCGCAATAGCCGACACGCGACCCGGTCACGTTACTCATCCTGGTTTTCTCCGCGCTTATTTCGCTTTCTTGCATTCCTCCGCTTTTCGCTGTTCAAGTGGCGTCGCTGTCCAAAAGCCCAAACCGCACCCTGGAATAATACAAACACTATGGGCTGGGATTGTCACCAGCTCGGAGACATGGCTATGGGCCTATGGCTTACTGTATCGCCGTCCTCAAACTTCAAAGTCAGGCGCAACGACACCCATTGTCACCAGCATTCTGGGCTCTGACCTCGTCCAACAAGGGGGAGCAACGGCTGGTCTTTTTCATAGCGCCTAGCCTCAAAAGGCAATCAAGCTTGGTACCCGTCCAAGTCGGGGGAACTGTGCTAGAGGTTCGTATAGAGAAAGTACAGTGGACGCGGCACATCCGCTCGACTCAAACTCCCGGCGCGTGCTCGGATCGCTTTGATTTTCGCAAACTGTCGAATTCTTGGTTCTCCTACCTTCTACCTCAAAAAACCCGACCAGTTCCGCCCGTCTCTCCTCCAAGTCCGTTCGTGCCACCCGTGACTTCCTGTCTGCCCCATTGCCCGAACAGCCTCTCGCCTCCCCTCAAAACCGTATAAGTTCGTCCAGTAACTCTATCATCCACACTCGTCTATATCATTTTGACGTCTTCTGCTAGCATTCGTTTGCCCGACCATCAAGCTGGCGCTGAGGCACCTACGCAAGGGTTTTTTTGTCTCGACATGGAGCAAGGTACACCACAGCCTGTCGTAAGCAGTAGGGACTGGAGAAAGCCTGGTGTAATCGGGACAAGCATGGCGAATGTCAGCTTTGGATCCTCTATTTGAGCTGTCTATCGCTCATATTGGCTCTCAGGATCCCTGAGAAAGGGCCCGATGTGCTGTCCGATGTCTGCGGACGCGGCGAGAGCTGGATCCAGAATATGCTTATGAAGAGGAATAATGAAGTCGACAGATGCTGGAGGGGTATCACTTAGTGTACGGCGGCGACCTCGGTCTGTGCCAAAGTGAGTTCCGCTACAAATAAAGATTCCCGCCCCCTGACCGATACTAGCAAAGATGCCGATCTCGTGGGCGACGCGCCGGACTCTGTCAATGTCTACCTCCCCTCTTTTGGTCTCGACCGCTCTATAATCCTATATATTGAAAGCGGGGTCGGCCACAGCTCACCGCCCGCCGTCGCTCCTCACCTACCCGGATCTTTCTCTTTTTGCGCATTCAGTGAGTAAAATCGCACTTTAGCTGAAAATCCACCACTGACGCTCCAAAGGTCACTCGTTATTCCTCAATCATGCCCAGACACACGCTACCATCGCACTGCGATACTCCGCCCTTGCCATGCCCTTGCGGTCGAAGCTCGGACTCGCTGTCTCGTGTTCCGACGAGAGGGTCATTAATGTCTAACAAATCAGGTTCGTCTTCTCTTGCCCTGCGCATTTCTGTCTCTGATTATGCGGTAGATCCCGGCCCGCAGCTGAAGGTGCGGTACGGTGGTCGAGGCGGTGCCGGGTCTCGCCCGAGAAATGTCGTGCCGCCTCCTATCGCTCAAGATGAAAGTCTTACAAAAGGTGTCAGTGAGGTACGTGCCTGGTTCCTGACGCCCGTCTCGCCGAACCTCACCCTGCATGCAGCCTCGACCCCAATCGTCAGATTTCAAGGCGAAGTGGCTCAGCCGAGTCGCTTCGTCGGAGGCTCTCGATGCCCCGCCGCCCGTTCCCGCCATTCCCACATCTTCCCTCGCAGGACGGCGCGGTGCCCTCAATATCCCCCCGCCCCTCGTTCTCCGCGACACGCCATCCGCCGACCTCGCGACCCCTCCGCTGTCGGCCATGTCCACCACCTCCACCATGGCCGACAGCCAAGGCGCGCGCACCCCGCATTCCGCCTACTTCTACTTCGACGAGGCATTCGATCCATCGCCAAACGAATCGCCCGTACGCACACCAGGCTCGATGTCGCGCTCCCTCGGCCGTTTCGCATCCCGCACGAAGGAGCTCTTCTCCAAAGAGCGTTTCACTAAGGCGCCACCGCCCACGCCCGCGTCACCCGCACCCCCTTCGCAGCTGACGTCGCCGTCCGAAACGTCCGTCAGGTCGGAGTGGTTTGACCAGCCCGAGGCACCTGCGCTACCAGCGCCGGCCAGCGCCGCTGCATCGCCCACACCCATCGTCGTTGAGCTGCCCCTCTCCGGCGGCGGCCGCACGCGCTCCGCATCTGTCGCGACCGTCAAGGCACGCCCACGCACGCCGCGCAAACAGAAAGGGGACCGGCGCGCGCGCGAGCCGCGGACACAGGGGGACTGGAATCGGGAGGACATGGGCGAGGTCATCGTCGCGCTGCGGATGCTAAAGTGAATCATCCGTCCCGTTTGCGTTTGGCGTTTTCTTGGGGTTTGAGGGCACATAACGGAAGACAATTCGCTCCGTACTTGCGCGGGACAAGGCGGCTATAATCTCAGTGCATGAATGTATACCATACTACTATACTTATTGTAATCGCGCGGGACGTTCCAATCAGCCTCCGCATGAGACTGAGACAGACGCGGAACAGAGACCTGAGACTCAGACTGAGACCCGCCTCGATTTCCTTTTTAGGACATCCAAATCTACAAAATCCAGCGCATTGCATTACATTATCCGCCTGACAACAAATGGGGGAATAAACAGGTGGTGCAGCGGTGGGTAACATACAATAGTTGTACGCAGAATGGCAGTGGGCGGTGACAATCCAAAGCAAGTCCAAAGTAAAATCAAAGCACCGATGGCGACCGCTACGGCTCCGGGGGCTCGTACGGCGGGGGCAGGTAGCTCGCGACGTGCGCCTCGAGCGTCGCCAGCCGCTCCTCAAGGTAGCGCTCGCGGGCGGAGGTGGTGGTGGCTGTGGTGTCTGCGGGCGTGAGCGCCGTCGAGGGCGAGACGACGGTCGATGCTGACGCATCCCGCTCGAGCTTCTCTACTGCGGGCGTGCGCGACATGACGGTGTCGATGCGCGAGACGCCGGAGCGCGAGGGCTGCCGCGAGGGACCGGACCCGGGGGCGTGCGGGTTGGTGTAGCCTACGTCTTCTGCGGGCCGTCGTCAGTCCACTGCATACGAAGGTGTGGATGGGGAATACGTACCTGTTTTCTCGGCTGGGTATAGATCCGCCGCTGCCACTGCGCCGACTGCGTCTTCAAACGCAGGCGGTGGCGCACTTGCGCCGGGGATCGTCGGGGCGGAGGACATGCACGTCCCCGTGTCCGCGCGTGCCTCTGACATGAACGTCCCTGTCCCCGTCCACGTCCCCGCAGGCGCAGGCGCAACGCCGCTAGACGCACTCGAATACGCGCTGGTCGCGAAGACGTCATCAGCCATGATATGCGCGGGCGCGCGCTCCGCCACGAAGGGCTGCGCGCGGCGCTCGGCGTCGTCATGTTGGCGGCGGCGGCGGCGGCGCAGGAGGAGCAGGATGAAGAGGAGCACGCCGAGGATGAGGAGGAGCACGCCTATGACGGCGCCGGCGATGGCGCCTGCGGGGGTGTGGCGCTTGGAGGAGGCGGCGGATTGCGGGGCGGGGGCGGGTGTGGTGAGGGCGCCGGAGACGGAGATGGTGCTGTGGAGGACGGCTGGTGGTTAGGAGAGGGGGTGCGGCGAGGACGGAGGGACTCACGGGGTGGAGGTTGCGCTCAACGCGGTTGGGCTAAAGCGGGATCAATGGTGTGTCCAGAGGATGAGGAGGGTAGAGCTACTCACGAAGTATCCGACTGGCTTGCGATGGTGGGTCCGCTACGCTTGTTATAATTTGAGTTACAGGGAAACACTAGCTGGCACGTACAATGAGCTGCGACGAGGTATGAGTTGGAGGACAGCGATACTTTCAAGGGAGATAAAACTCACGAGGATGAAGATGAGCCGACCGCACTGAAGCGAATTCAAGTCAGTCGATGGGTCGCGGATTTCAAGCAAACTGAAGCACGTACATCTGGTGTGCAGGGACAACAGAAACGGAAGCTGATACACTGAAGACCAATCAGCAAGAGCTCTTGTCCACCGACGGTTAGAGCACTGACGTTGTGGAAGTGTGTGTGGTACTATTTTCGGCGTGTCAGAATCAAACGTTCGACGACAGAAACAGCCCACGCACGAAGATGACCTGCGAGCGGACACAAAGTGTCACCGTCAATCAGCATGTCGCAAAGCGACAACGTCGATAACGCACGTCTGTGTCGTGCCCTGTTGTTCCGTCGTGGAGCTAGTGGTGGTCCTGCCGTCCGCTCAAGCCACCATGCAATTAGATAGAAAAAAGAGACGCACTGGGTGGTCGGAGGCGCGACGACATCGTCCGTTCCGCTCGTCACGATCGCGTAGTCAAATAACGCGGCTTGCACGCCGACGCCGGTGTCAGGGTCAATATTGAAATTCCAGGTCACGGTGTGGGTCTGGTCCGCGGCGAGCCCCGTTGCGGAGAAGAAAAGCGCGTTGTAGGCGAATTGCTCAGTGCCGGTGTAGTGGTGCACAGACTGCGTGCTGCCGAGCGTGAACGCGATGTTGGGCTGCGACTTGGCTTGGTCGATGCCGAAGATGTAGACCGCGGAGCCTGGAGGAATTATCGGTATGTTGTTTTGCACGAAAAGCTCTGAGACACACCGGTGAATGTGAAAGATCCGCCTGTCGTCTCCGAGGCACCTGCACGATAGTTCCCGTCGTGCCATGACCCGTCGAACGTCTGAGACGCATCGGGCTTGGAGGAACAGAAGTTGCACGGGTTGGACGCGGACACGGCGGTCCAGGAGCCGGTGAAGGTGAAGGCGGAGTCGGCGTCATCGACGGTCGTGTTCGAGATAGCACCCTGGACCGAGGGCGCGCAAATCAGGAGGAGCAGGAGGGTGGCGAGTATCGGGAGGAGCGCCATAAACGAGTGTGGGGACCCCATGGGCAGGGGCCTGCGGATAGGGTTGAGACCACTGTGGGTGTCGGGAGTAGGTGCAAGGGTTGGCGTTGGGCGCCGGTACCAATGAATGGATGCATGATGCGTTGTCGCGTAACCACCGCGTATCATTTGAAATTGCTTCGCTGTATTTTAGGGGAACTTTCTGGCAGCGAGGGCGACCCTTTTCCAGTTTTTCTCTGAATGGGACCGACTGTCCATGGCCCCACCCGAGTCTTCTTGAGCAAAGAATACGCTGCAACGCATCGCCTGAAGCAAGAGGAAGCAAGAGGAAGCAAAAAGATGATCACTTCTCCTCTGCGCAAGTGAGATTCGGTGCCTGTTTCTCAGGCTTGGTGATGATCCGCGGGAGACTCTCTGAGACTCTGCTTTGCCGTTCAAATGTAGAGCCCCTAGAAGTCTTCAAGTTGAGCGCTTGAGCTTTTAAGTAACCACTTGAGCTTGATGATGATGCTGCTCCGCAGGCGCAAGTCTTGCCACATTCATAGAATGTATGCTAGAGCAGCATGTAGTAACAGGACAATCTTTCAGCTCTGTGTGTAATGCGATCAGGCTGTTGGAGGTCTAGAAACTTCAAGTGACAAGACGCATCCTGTACCGATCCGATTCGGCCGTGATGTTCATATCCGGGCAGCTCAAGCAGAGTCTCAGCATACGGGGACGGGGGATTGGCTTGCTGTATATATCCAAGATAGATCGCAGAATCGTCCAAGTCGTGCTGGTTAGGTAGCTGGCGTGGTCCGTCACTGTGACACGTGACAGACTCGGCTCTTCCCAAGCTCTTGCCACTGGCACACGACATCCAAAGCGACTCTAAAGATGCAATCCCTGGACATCTCTTTAAGCGCTCCAAAGCTTCCACCTGAGCTAGAGCGGGAGATATTCACGGTAGCTGCGATTGTGGAAGAGCGAGCGATCCCCACACTTCTACGCGTTGCGCGCCGTGTGCTGGTTTGGTAAGGCGATACTAGAGGATACATTTCACTATAACCAGGTATTGAACAGGATCGAGCCCTTGCTATACAGAAGATTCGTGTTCCGCCGACGGTCTTGGGAGGCCCATTACAGTGACGCCCCTCTTACGCGCCGACTCATCGCCGCATTTCACGCGATCCAGGCAAAACCGCTGGCTTTTGTGGAGGCAAATATCCGCGGCATCCTTTGGTGCCACTATTTTGGCAAAGAGCACGCTGAAACACTACTCTCCATCTGTTCTGGTGTGCGAAATCTCGCACTGAAAATGCTGACCCACCCGATGGTTACGCATCTCTCGAGCTTGCAGCATCTGCAGCGATTGACTGTACCGCTCGACCCCCGCTTCCCTCTCGATCTTCCGACCCTTAAACCCGCCTTCGCATCCCTCACGCACCTTCATGTCCACAGTTACTTCGCAGAACTAGATCTTTTGTGGATAAGCACCCTTCCCTCCCTCACACACTTCTGCATCAAAGACCCGGCTAATACTGATCGCCCCGCTCTTCATGAGCTTCTTCAAAAAAGCCCCAAACTTCAAGTTTGTGTCTTCAAATTCGCATTCGATCTTCCCCACATGCATGTCACACCGTCCGAGGACCAGCGCGTCGTAATTATGCGGCTGAATATTGATAGCGACAAATATGTCCGAAGCTGGAAAATTGGGGCAGATGGAGGTCGGGATTTTTGGGCTCAAGCTGAGGAGTTCCTCGAGAGGAAGAGGAGCGACGACAGTATCAGTCTGTGTTCTCTCTTGTTCCGCGGTGAATGCGGCTCATAGGCAATTAGCGACCCAAATGTGTGATTGGGAATAGCATTTTCCAACAGCGTCTTATCCGTCGATGGACATAAACATGCATGCTTTGCCCTTCATTCATCATCGGGCAAAACTGAAAACTCGACTACACGCTACAGTCGGTGGTGCGTCCAGCCCAAGCAGGAACATATCTTCACCTATGAATTCTTGACCAGCATCTTCTTGGTTCAATCCAGACATCGTGCTTCGCCACGCTTAGGCGGCGATCGAGAGGTAATCGTGTCCGTGAATGAGATGTTATCTAATGTAGCCAGCTTATCGAGCCTTTCACCATTCAGTACCTCGCCCGCGGTATAGAAAAAGACGAGGTTGTTCATTGTCACTATCACCAGCGTACAAATGATATTACTTGTAATTATAATTACCGCGTAGACCCAACAAATGCGTTAAAATTGTAGATGCTGCACGAGTTCAGATCAATAGAGAGCCCGCCAGTTCCCTGCGTGATCGTAGCCCCATTCCTGGAGAGCGTGAACGTCGGCTGCCCACTGCCCATCCCGGTGGAAAAGTAGTTGATGCCAGCGGGGGCTGTTGTCGTGAGTGTGAAGCTGCCGGAGGTCATGGTGAGTGTGGCAGGCGATGCAAGGAGGGTTGCAGCCCAGATGCCGTCCGCCTGTGCATGGGATAAATTCAAGCAAGAAAATGGTTGAAAGTGAACCTACTGGGAAGCTCTGGCCGGTCGGAGGGCCGAGGAATGGATCGGAGCAGGATAGACCCTTAGGGTGCGGCCGGTACCAATAAACAATGTTTTCTTGCTACATCCGTACAGAGTTAGTTTTCTGTGATGAGTGACGAGATAATAGCTTACGTCTGGGGATATCGTAACGGGACCGCCGTTCTTGTAGGCAGCGATGTACGGTGTGATGATTTTACGCCAAGCACTGAAAAGAAGGTTCAAATTAATTGAGGTTTGAATCGTGACGTGAGATTCTCACTCGTGGGGGAACCCAGCAGCCTGAGCAGCGACATCAGAAATCTCGAGCAACAAACTAGTCATAACACGACCCACCCATTGAATCGCGCCGTCCGGATCGCCAGATGGTGCATAGACAGAGGGACGTTCAGGATGAAGAGGACCTGCAGTTCGTCAAATATGGGTGGCCTTCTGGCGAACTGAGGTCCGTACCGATATAGTGACTCTCGCCGAAATCATTCCAGGTGATCAACTCAACCAGCTGTGGTTGCAAATTCAAAATCTCATTCCATCGGTCGATCAAGAGCGTGTCAGAGAGGTAGAGCCAATTCTTGTTGAATGTTTGCTGATTGTAATGTGTGAAGAACCAGGGAGAGACGCCTATCGATTTCGTCAAGCAGGTATTCACGATAAGCGAGAAATTTCATTACCTGCCATGTATGGCGAGCCAGCAAGCTGCGATTGATAACTGGATGGATTGCGGAAATTAGTTTGGAACTCCGATGATACGGGCGAGTACTGACAATTGATCCCCAGCAATGGACATGGTCTGGTTGATCGGCTGGTTGTCCACTGAAGGCCATGCATTCCACTGGAAAAGCCCGTCTGTGCTGTCCTGATGCGCCTGTGCTGCTTGATAGAAAGGAATAATTTCCAGAGGATGGCCGACAGCACTTCTGACTCCAGACCAATCGAAACCGTCTATGTTGAGACATGTTGAATAGGTCATGGGATATGGGAGTAGTCGCGCACCTCCAGAAAATGTAGACACCAAAGCACCGTTGCCCCACTGGAGTTGGGCGGCATCCCCGGCGTAAAGGCTCAGACGAGGGATGATTTGGTTGGCGGAGTCGGTGCCAAAGCCGGCGGTGAAGTCAAACGAGATGAAGAGTTTAAAGTTGGTGCTTCGTGCAGCAGCATAGGCAAGAGCCAGTTGAGGATCGGTCCAGCTATCAGTCCCAATATTCACTTTCACCGACAAGGTCAATGTGAGAGGGAAAAAAAGCAACGAAGTGAACCCTCACATGCGAACGCGTCAATACCGGTAGCGGTGGCGAGCGCAATATCGTTGGCCCAATCAGCCTGAGTATATCCATCGACAACCCCGACCTGGATCCTCACGGTCAGCGCGCATAAATCAATCATGGAGTGAAGCAAATAACAATGAAATGCGCAACCACAAGCTTGGGTGTTGCGCGTTTCTGCAGCGTTGAGTTGGTAGACGAAGGAATCGCCTGAACCAAAGCGGCCAGCAAAGGTAGTCCCAGTAATTGCAGCTTCATGGTGTACAGGGAGGATGGGATGTGGATTGCAGTCTCTGCGCTTCCTTTATAGAGACGGACCCGGTGACCAGGATGAGGCCGTGAGTTGTATCAAGGGGAATATACATAACCATCAGCTTGAAGGCTCCGGTGAGAGCGTTCGTCCAGACTGGGCATAGCACGGGATCATGAACCCATATTGTGCGGAATTCTACTGCTCTCGGCCAGCCACGGATTCATACAGACCTTTGAATGCCGAAAGTGGGTTGTTTCGGGCGTAGATGTGAATTCAACCGGGATCACACGTCCCCATCGGCATTTCGGCCTGCGAGCTATTGGGTTGGTTTCATCTGGAGATCGAAGAGTGGACCGAACCAGTCGTAGTCCAGCCCCAGTAGCAATTAATTCGCTGTATTGTTGCCCCGCGCCATCATCAGGGAATCAACAGATGGTTGTCGTCCAATTATTTCTGCGGACACGCATGGTGCTCTGTATTGAAGACTCAGAAATGAAGCGTGATTGACAGATGAACAACGCCCTCCATCTCATCGTCGGTCAAGCCACGGTTGTTCATCCGGATTGCTCCTGGAACACCATCGTCGCATGTGTGATGCGGGGAAGAACGTGAGATCGGCGCGCTCGAGTGTATTCCAGCTAGTAATCTGGGAGGGCACAAGGTCTGGCGTTCCACAGCCTAAAGGCGAGTCGCGCCTCCGCGATCAGGGTTGAATTTCAACAATGACACCGGAGACTTGGCCGACGGACGCTCGTCCGAATCTTTTGCGTTGACATTCAGCAACATCCGGTAATGAATAATGAGAAACTCAACTAAGAAGGAGCGCGATGAATGATGGGCGCCCGGGCGTTGGTCCGCGTACTTGGAGTTGGGACAATCCGTTCTGCGCTCAGCCTTCGTTGGGTGTGAACAACGACGTTTCGCCTAATCGAAATTTGGCCGGAAGTTAGTCCGATTCTGTTGCATTTAGCAGCATTCGTTGATGAATGACGAGAAAATTCACCACTTAACCAAGAACATTCGACATTGATGGGCGCTCGTGCGGTGGTCCGATGTCCAGGGCAATACATTTCGCGCTCAGCCCGTGCAATCGAAACTTCAATACACAGCCTTTCAAATTGAGATCTTTCTTCAAAGCAGAACCTGTAGCTCTCCAAGTTAAGTAGTCACCGACGAGGGAAAAGTATGGTCAGCACCGGGGACGGAGTGCGTAAGCCTCCAAGTTATGAGTGCGGTGATCTATGGTTTGGTCTCGGCCACGTATTGGAAGGACGCCGAGGTATAGATGTCGCCGGCCTTGATGAGGAGCCGTGTGGATGCTACCAATAGGACACCGTACTTGGCAAGGTCCGGACAAGGATGCCGACGGACCATTGACAGAGGGTTCTAGCTTGAAGAGTACCACGATCCCGAGATCTATCGTCTGGTCTCGGCCACGTACTTTAATGAAGCGCGGTTGTGTACGGAGTCGACTCGGTCGACTTTGATGAGGGTTTCTCCGGGCTTCTCCAGGATTGCCAACCTAGTTGTGAGGACTCGGGACACTTCGGGACATCGGGAAGAGTCTTCACTTGATTCTTGAAGACAGCCACTGCCGGCGCCGCGTAGGCTTGAGTCTTGACCGCTGGATAAAGGATGCATCATGCAAGCACAAGCTTCGGGTTAATATTTGAAATGCAATCTAGTGCGTTGACTATTCCTCTTGCAGCTTCACGGGTTGTACGTGGTAGTTGCGCGGTACAGAAGGCGCCGATGTCACAGTCACGGCGTGACATGCCATTCCTGCCTTCGACAACCACCATCTCCCCGAATGTCTCCTTTTCTCACGATCTCCGGGCTGAAGCCTGCATGTGCCACCACAGCGCCAGCATCTGGAGTCCCATCTCTACCTAAAAGACTTTACCAGATCGAAGATGCCAATCTTTCCCCCAAAATTCGATGCCACGCAGCCACTGGCCAGTGGCGGCCGCAGTGAATCTAGGCTAGCATGAGACGGACTTTTCTGACTCGGAGCGTCCAGGCATCACGCTCACGCCTACTGTTTCCCTTCTGTATTCTCTGGGGGATGTCTCCGAGCAGCATCTCAAGGCCGTGATATCGATTCGAATCTTCTTTGCCTAATCTCTGCTACAGATTTCTTAGCACTGGCATTCGGAGCGTCAGACAACAGCGGAATTTTTCCGGGTCGTGTTTACATCCATCTCTTCGTCGCGCATGACGTCTCGTTACCTGCTCGCTCGGACAATGAAGGAATGCTTCATACAAGTTCGTTCAGACTGCCAATCTCCCGCGATGGCCAGTTCGACCATCCTTCTGTGTTCTAAGTACACACCTGCACTGTCCGCTGTCTATGCTCAAGATTTTTCCCCCATAAGCCCTTGACTCGGCGCTACAGATTCTGACAAGCTCGATCTCTAGATGTTCCGAAGCCTCGCGTGCTCAAATTCATGTTCTCCTCATTAGAGGTTATTAGCAGATTTTAGCCGAGATTTTTCTTGGACGCCCATTGGCTGCTCCACACCTCTCGACCAATCAGCGGCTGAGCAAAATCTCGGCTAAAAGTTGCTAATAAGCTCTATTCCGGGACATTTTTCACGATCATCACAGTCATGACGATTTCAATTTCCCTGTACGGTGTACCTTCCGCCCAGCCATCTACTGTCATCTCCAATTTCAACAAGAAATCATCTTTGCCGCGACCGCTCCCCCTAATTTCTCATGGCCCTCGTTCCGGCGAGTCATGTCTCGTAACTACATATAGCTACTCCCCATTATTTTCTCGCCTCAAGGACCCTCCCAATCCTCCCTCGATTATATGCCCTCGTTTCCGTTTTGGGACGGCTACAGCACCGTCATGATGCGATCACGCGTATCTTTGGCGTATCTGCCTTTTCTCCCGCCACAACGTCGCCTTCACCCAACTCCCCCACACGATCGCCATGGAACACGAACTGGATGCCTGGGTCGAGCAGCTCAGCCAATGCAAGCAGCTGACAGAAGCTCAAGTCAAAATACTCTGTGACAAGGCATAAATCCTTGTCCTCGCGTCCACAACTCCCATCTCATCCCCCCGCCAGACGAGGGAGATCCTGGCGGATGAGTCGAACGTCCAGCCCGTGCGGTGTCCGGTGACGGTCTGCGGCGACGTCCATGGTCAATTCGTGCGTTGTTGTCGTACCCCTTGCCTCATGTTTCACAGCAGCTGAAACACCGACCAGGACGACCTGTCAGAGCTGTTCCGCATCGGCGGGAACTCGCCCGACACGAATTATCTCTTCATGGGAGACTACGTGGACCGTGGCTACCACTCCGTCGAGACCGTCAGCCTGCTCGTCGCGCTCAAGCTGCGCTATCGGGACCGGATCACGCTCCTCCGCGGGAACCACGAGTCGCGCCAGATCACCCAGGTGTACGGCTTCTACGACGAGTGTCTGCGCAAGTACGGCAACTCGAACGTCTGGCGGCTCTTCACCGACCTCTTTGACTTCTTGCCCCCCACCGCGGTGATCGAAAACCAGGTCCGTGCGGCGTCTCCTGAAATGTGACAATCTCTCACGACGTGTACAGATTTTTTGTCTACACGGTGGCCTCTCCCCTTCGATTCAAACTCTCGACGACATTCGGTCCCTCGACCGTGTGCAGGAGGTCCCTCACGAAGGACCCATGTGTGATCTCCTGTGGTCCGACCCCGACGACCGCTGCGGGTGGGGCGTTTCCCCGCGAGGCGCCGGCTACACCTTTGGACAGGATGTCTCCGAGGCGTGGAACCACACCAACGGGCTGTCCCTTGTCGCGAGAGCGCACCAATTGGTCATGGAAGGTGCGTGTCATACCTTTCCCTCTCATAATCCAATGCTAACTTGGCACCTCGCACGCAGGCTACTTCTGGGGCCACGACCGAAACACCGTTACCGTCTTCAGCGCGCCGAATTACGGCTACCGCTCGGGCAACCAGGCGGCGATTATGGAGATTGGCGAGAATATGGGGTACAGCTTGTACGTCTCGTCCTTTTCACTTCCATTTGCGTCCCCCCCCTCGCTCTTTCTACCTTCCACTTGCCCTCTTCCGTCCGTCACGTCTTTGAAAACTTCATCACGTCGTTCACTCGGATCTTGATGTGTACAATTTGGACTGGATCGCTTATCTATTGTTTTATTCTCCAGCCTGCAATTCGACGCAGCCCCTCGCACAGGGGAGCCAAAAGTCGTGCGACGGCTTCCGGATTATTTCCTCGTAAGTCCTTGTGCGCCATATGTTGGCAGCGCTAACACCTCTTCCCATACCAGTGAAGTGAAAAAAAAAATGCCGAGTTCGTTTGAGCCTTCAGGCACACACGTCTCGCCAGTCTGTCTCTACTCAACCCCGCCGGCTACCTATTCATCTATACATCTATCTACCCAATCTCAAAAACTCCACGCATCGATCCATCTCCAAGCAACGTAGATTTGTGCGCATCGGACTCAGACCTCGGAAATCGGAACCACCTCTTTCATTCTACCACGGACAACAAAGTACGATAGGCACGATCAAATGTATAATAATATTAACCGTTCTTTAACGAGATGGCTCGTAAGCTGTGCCTTTCCCCCATGTAGGTCTACCTCCATTTCGCGCTCTCTCCTCTCGCTCTTGAACAGCAGGCTCTTTTACTCCATCCAGACTGGTACACGGGGGTTGGTGGGGTTCCAGCACTCTTGCTTCCCTGTCACTGCAGCCTGCGCAAGCATCGCCGGATGGCCACGCAATGCGGCATCTTTCTCAACCACAGCAAAATTGGACTCTCCGCCCTTTGTGGTCCAACAGCTGACCTTGCGCAGCATTGGAGCGGACCGCGATGCAGCAAAGACATTCCTTCTCGCAGACAATTAGCCCAGTAAGCTCAAAGGGTTTGCAGCACGGTCTGACATGTTCGCAGCACGGAAAGTGCCGTTTCCCAGAGAATTCTCCACTATAAATGGAGGCCGTGGCGTAATCAACCGTCCCCCGCCCTTCTCTACCCCTTGGTACTGAATCCCGTACACCGATTCGCGACAAGCACAAACCTCCCCGGCTCTCGCATCAAGACGTCTAATTATATTTGGTGCCCTTGGTAATCTCCTGCCACTCACAGAACTGTCCTACCCTGAACCATGGTCTCGTGGCCGAAATGTGCATATTTCAACCGGTGCTGGATCTGTTTGCGTCGCTCCGCCTGTTCCCGCCGCCGTGTCCTCAATTCCGCTCAATTGCCATGCCGCAATCAATGATCTTCGCTCTCCGAAATCTCCGTCAACCATGCCTTGGCTCGACATAACCCGTATTTATTTTTCACGATTGATTTCTGCATCGCTTTTCCTCCGGGCTTTGGGTTCCAATTCCCAACTCATTCTGGCTTGGTGTTTTTGGTGTGTTCTTATCGCACTCTTTCGTTGACCTTTACATCAGCATCTCCCTCTGACATCCAGAAGGCTAAAGTGTTTCCAAATTCGAAACACTGTTCACTTGCATTGCTGCATTACCTCTCTGTGAATAAAAACTTCTTTGCCTTATCGCCCTGCCAGCCGGAGCGAAGCGGCGGCTGGTCTTGTACCCTTTTTTCGCGTTGCCGGATTTCGCTAGAGCCTCAAGATGGATGGACCGGTACTCGAAGCTGGCAGAATCTCCACTATCACCGGCGCCCCAGCGTGCAAATCAGAAGGGTAAAAAAGTGCAGCTATAAGTCTGAATCAGCCTTACGACCTACGGCCGAATCGAACGAGCACCTGTACAACACTAGTCTCCCTAGTCAGACCAAAATGAGTTTTTTTCTTCCAGATTTTGGAGAGGGAACAAAAAAGTACAACACAGTTCTACGCATTAGTCGCATCGAGTACAGGTGCGTCCATCCGCAACTGCTTGAACTGGGTCCTGCTCTACTTACCTGATATTATACAACGCTTAGTGTAAGTTAGCGCAGAGCTCAAGATTGAGTAAATGTAACAGACACTGGTGGTGAGGAGCGCTTCTTTCCCGCCGTGCCCGCGTTCGATATTGGGGATGCTCACGCGCCGTCGAAATCCGGGCCAGAAGCACCGTACCCCAAGTCTGTCAGAGGCAACAATCAAGTTCTCAGGCAAGGGCTCATGCCGCTGCGCGCTTCGAGCTAAAGAAGCTGACAAATTTCTGAGTACCGTTCTTCCGACTGCTCTGGCCATCCACTCGAACTTCCTCCACAGATATATCCCAGTCCTTGGCACAATCACGCATTTCAGCCAAAACATGAATATCGTTCGCCGGGTCTCTCCAGGCTTTCCTGAAAGCAGATTCCATGTTCCGGATCTGTAAAACTTGAGTTACACTTCAAGTCTTCGACGTAAACAGCCACACTAACCTGCTTGAACTGCTGCTTCAAGTCGGCCAGGGAGCGGCGAGTATCACCGACTGCCATCGGCCTGGCCTCAGCAACGTGCAATGCAAGCGTCCACTTCGAGGTCGGTCGATCGACCTGCGAATTATCTGGGGGGAACCAGACAGGGAACATCTGCGCCGTGGCGCTGACATACAGTTTTCCAGCTCCGCCGTCTTGGTCGTCTTGGGCATCCTCGATGGCTTTCAGGCAGCATTGGATACGTACGAGGAAAGCGATCAAGTCCCTTCCGCAGATGTTACTGTAGGGGTCTTTCTCTCCGTGTCCTGCCGGCCAGTATCGTGTGGCCCCTTGGTTCTCTGTGGGTAACAGTTCGTGGCGTTCGAAAAAGCACTTGGTGAGGTCCACGCCTGTTAGGGCCGCCTTCGTTCCATCGGTTAGGCAGGTCATACGAAGGCAAGGATAGGTGAGGGAATTGGCTAAGAAGTGATGGAACCGCCTCCGTGGGCGCCGCAGCGTACATATGCCAAAACCCCGCTAGTGGCCACACGTCAGTGACAGGCTGTGCCCGGAACAAAACAATTACGCCATGGTTTGCGCTAGTAAAAATATTGGGGAGACAAATGGAGACGATCAGATAATAAAATCTGTGAAAGATTACGACCCTTCAAATCACCTCATCCCAACCTGCTCCCACTCCCTACTTCTTGGCGGCCTTGTACGCCAGCTGCAGCGGATCATCGCTGTACATCACAGTCCCCACAACCTGCGACAGCGCGTTGTTCACAAGGCGCTCATTCGCCACACCGTCAACGCGATGGCTAATCTGTAATTGAGCCTCAGGAACGAACCCACGACAAAGCGGAGAGGGAAGCGGAAACGAACCTTGCAACCTGCCACCATCGCGTCCCTCGCCCGTGCGTCCGGCGCCTGCGCATACGCCTGGAAGAGGCTGTTGAGTGTGGGGAAGTCCTCCGCAATCCCACTCGCGCCGTGCGTCGTCAGCCGGTGCACCTGCCCGAGCATCTTCTCCCATGTGTCCGCCTGAGTAACCCCTGTGCGCTGGCGGATGTCGGAGCAGAAGCGGAGGTGCGAACGTTCGATCAGCCTGACAACACTTGAGAAAAAGGGCCCTGAGGATAAGTGCGAGCACTGACTTATACGGCTTGATGCCAAGGTCGGCGCTGAGATCGTACAGACGTGTAACTGCGTCAGCGACATTGTCAACATACAAAAGGTGAGCGTGCTCCGCCATCTGCAAAGCCGCTAAGGCACGCTCAATTTCGTCCTTCGTGTACTGCATAAATGGAATGATGAGTGGAAAAGAAAAGACAGACACCAAGCACTGACCCGGATACCGCTCTTTCTTCGAAAATATGCCGTGAGTCCGACGACCATCAGGAATATCTGCGCCTTGGAACCGCGTTCCTGACGCACACTTCTCACAACGCTCTTCAAGCCGTTCTCGTCGTTAATGCAGCGCGCCAGGTGGTCCGCCTGCATGTACACCAGATATGTTCCCTCCGTACTAGTGTGCGCCTGCACAGCCTGCCACTCGCGCCCCACAGGATCGTACTCGGCCGTCATGGTGCGCTGCCAGCTGAAGATATCGTATCCGCGTACGATGTTCCTGTCCGAGACCGTCACCGACATCTTGTACTGCGCGACGTGGGCACGGAACTCGCGGAGGAGATCCGAGTCGCGCAAAGCGGGCGGGAAGACTAGCTCCATCTTCTCGAGCGTCATCTTTTTGTCGTGCACAAGCTTGTTCGCGGCCATGTAATCTTTTTTCTCCGCCTTGAGACGCGCCTGCAAGAAAAGCGTAAGAAATAATCGGTACAAGATCGCATGGGAACCCACTATCTCTGCAGCCTTTGTAGCCTTCTCGGCGGCTTTCTGGGCTTTCCTCTGCGCTGCCTCCTGTGCCTTGGCTGCCTGTCTTGGTGTTGATACAGTCCGTGTCTTGACTGAATGGCACATACCTTTGCAGCCGCTTTCTCTTCCTCCGTCTTCCGTGGTTTACGAGCGGTTTTACTGCTACTGCTGGCGGTGGACTGCATGGAACTCAGTCAGCAGGTCAAAGCGTAATGCGTGCCACCCGCCTTTCGCGAAATTTTCTTGGGCGATTCTTCCTCGTCACTGGAGACCGCGCCGTAGTCCACGCTCGAAGATCCGGAGGACGCCGCTGGACTTGACTCGCGTTTGCGCTTCCCCGCCGCTTTCAGGCTGAGCAGAAAAGCAGGGGCCCCAGGCTCAGGAAGTTCATCGTCGCTGCTGCAGAGATCGACTAGTTCGCTGATGAAGGATTTCTGAGAGACCTGGGAGGAAGATGGAGGCAGCGGGGGCGCGTCGTCATCCGAGTCGGAGATTTCGATAACGTCCGAGGGAGCAGGCATCGCACAAAGACAGCGACGCGTTCAGATGCGCGAACTGGAGCAAAATGAAGAGCGCAAGACGGGTTTGACGCGAGAGGATCGAGTTAATGAGATGCAGAGGCAAGGAGCAAAGTGGCGGTGGCAGAGTGATGATTTAATTGGCTGTATTTGGCTCGAATTTGGCTCGGTCGTGAGAAATCGAAACCACCGCACTAATTCAGCGGCAGATGGTGGGGAAGCGGGATTTACTCAGAGGAGAAGAACATATAAATACCGAACTACCGGCGTCTCAATATCAAGACCACTTTACCAAATTGAGCAAAAATTGAGGAGCGAGGAATATTTACTTTCCAATGTTCAACTTGGGAGACGGTGACCCAAGGGGGTGCCGGGCCGTGATTACCGGACCGGTACCTGGGTGGTTGGTCTCCGCCGCCAGGCGGGAAAAAAAAACTGGGGACCCCTACTTTTATGGCTCCAGCAAGGTCAGAAGTGGCCAAAAACATCCCATGCAGTCTTGGAACTTCCCCAAGACGCAGGATTGTCGAGTTGAATGGGTTGGATATAAGATTAGGGTTGATTGACGGTTGAACCCAAGTTGAACCTTCGGTTAAACAAAGTGGTTCACCATTTTCGGGTCATTTTGACTCTTGGAGAAACAGCCATCCAAAGAGCTGAGGCACATCTGAAATCATTCTAAGCCAGCCTGCTTGCATTCTGGCCAGTTTGAACAGTATTTCCACCGGTTTTGTCAGCTGAAACGTGACCCGTGGGACGAAACTACCATATTCGGACGTCACGTGGTTGGTTGGTCTCCTGGGCTGGTTGGAAAATTCAAAAACCGGGTCCGGTTCCAAAATTCACAGAATTTTACACCCTTGCGGTGACCCGGAGACCGGCCGCCTTTTTGCACGGGTTTCGCAATAAGAACACGTTTCAGGGGGAATTAGACCAACAAGCCGTCGAAGATGGTTGGAAAAACCGAACCTGTTTCGCCTTTGGCCAAAGAACGGACTAGGAGACTTTACAGCCATTTGCAGTACCGAAGGCGCGGATGGAAAATTTCCCGTTTTGGCCAAATTTTGATCCTCGCGGCCGAATTGCCCATATCTTTCTGAGTTCTCCACGGATCGGGATGAAACATAGCTGGGTAATTCGGGCTAGCTCACACGCAATTAGTGATAGAAAAGGACCTGTAAAAATTTCATATTTGGTACCTCTGGCACTATGAGGCTTGTATTGGCGTAATTTGACATTAACTCACTCAGCCTTTGTTGAAACAGCTAGATTTCGTACTGATGGGTACTCATATGCTCAAGGGACAATGTGATAGAGCCGAATTTTTGAATTTTGGGCTTTGAACTCGCAAGCCAGTGAACGTTCAATCTGAGCAAATGTCTCGGAGGCCAGTAGGAATTCGGACGGGCAAGTAGATGTAATTTCGCTCTATGACATCCTTCAGAATACTATACTTTCAACCTCCTAAAAGATCCAGCTGCATTGAACTTCAGCTGAGGCTTCTACCTCAAGTTCAACCCAGCCAGACCGTCATATTTCAATGGTGTACAAAAGTACAATTACCAAATTCTGGCTCCATGAGTAATTGCGGATGAGTTAGTAGACAAAGTTTATGTGGTTTAAGTATTCCCAAGTGCAATGCTCGTTGAGAAATGAGGAATTCTTCAAAAACTGCTCAAAATGGAAAATTTGATCCGCGCCTTCGGTACTGCAAATGGCTGTAATCCCGCTGAGCGCGGTGGAATACGTGGTCGGCCGAGTCGGAAGTCGGAACCTCCATACCAGCGTTTAAAGGGGCGTACAAGTTGAAAGAAGCCAGTTGGTATTGATTCGTGACGGTCGCGAGTTCCGTTGTGCGATGATGCGTATGATGCACGACCGCACCGGTTGAGTCTGCCGTAGCCTCTAGATCGTAAAAAAAGTGTGCTTGCATTTATAGACAGGACGACAATCTGACTTCGACGTGAACAAGACCGAAGGAGACCGACTTACATTAGTCGAGGTCAGTTTCCAGTCGGTACGCCATATTGTCATCCCATCTAGTTGCCCGTCCAAGCCTCAGAAGATTGCTTCTGGAGATTGAGACGTAACTCAGCGATGTAGATTATCGATCCGAAGTCGCCGATGGGAGACGCAAATGTACACAACGTTAACGACAGGATCCGTTGCAACAGAATGTTTCCAAAACTGAAGAGCAATTGTAAGAAAATATCGGACTGTGCGGTTGTTGAAGCGAACATACCGTCGTCTTCAGTGGATCTGGATTACATGGCGCGCTAGGCTAATCGCCGCAGCTATCCTGCCCTGGATCTGTTCATGCATCGGCGCCGAACCACCAAGTCCTTCATCTAGCTCGTCTTTCAACCGTTTCAAGCTCTGCACCAACGCCCCGCTACTCGACCGCATTGGAATGAGCCTCACCATGTCGGTGTCTAACACTGACAGAACTGCGAGATGTAGCTGGAAGTGCCCACTGTGTCGTCTCGCACGGGCGAGATCATCGGACCACTTATCGGGGAAATCGATCGTCTGCGCGAAACTAAAAGTTGAACGCCCTTGTGAGTAGTCGAAGACAAGGGACGGAGTTTCGCCCGGGTATGCGTTCATAAAGTCCAACTGCCGTAGGAGAATTGTTGGTTGGGCCAGCTTATAGTCGTGGTCAATGAGGGCGCGTAGAAATGATCGATCCCTTGTGCTCAAAGCCTCCGGCTCGTCTAAAATTATATGATCATGAGGAGGCGCAACGTCTAACACCAAAATTCGAGCTCACTCAATGAAACTATGAGAGCACAGGATTCACGATGGCCGTCCTTCCAGTCGGCGCTCTGGCATCGCTTGGAGCAGTACCACTGCTGTTGACACGAGGAGCAACACATCAGGTCGCGTTTCCGGTGGATAACACCACACTATCAATTTGTCAATATCAAATGAGGAAATGGGCATTGCGACTTACCTGTAAGGCGCCGCAGGCTTTGAGAGAAACATAATCCGCGGACTCGGAATATTTCAGCATTTCTATCCGTTCGTGCGCCAAATCCCAGAATGAACTCCAATTGAGGAACAAGAAGGAGTGGGTAAAGCCATGCGTGGTCTGCAGGGCTTCGACGTCGCGCAAAGCCGGTTCAAGACAAGAGAGGACCGAGTGGTGGACAGTGTACTGCTTCAATAGGTCGACGATAGTCTGTAGCGACGCCTGCGTATTCGAGGTGGCATCACACCCGATGGCAGACGCAATGATGGTCCGGAGGAGGCCCGCTCGAACCGCCTCCCTCATATATCCACACGCGCGAGGCTCTATGAGGTGTATGATCAAGTATGACAAAGCATACGAAAGCATCCTGTGCAAGTATCCGTCGGCAGCAACCATTATTTCGTCACCGGGACCATGACGTCCCTCCGCGAGCACCAAGGCGACACGGACGAAGCATGCCATAGATCCATGCGAAATCAGGGCGTCTTGGAAGGCGGTATCGTCTTCTAGGTTGGTGGCTAAGAACATGACGACGCTGGAAACTTGAAGTATGAAGAGCGGAAAACGCATGTGTGGGTGGGTGACATGGTGATCGAGATGCTTCACAGCGAGAGAAGCCAGATGAGAGACGCTGCCACCCGCGCCTTCGATAAACTCCTCGAGATGATGAGGCCGGGACCCGGTCGATTTAGCGTACAAACAAAGAACAGTGCAAACCTCTCGGAGACCATAAGACGAAGATGCATCATCTGGCGCCAGGATGAATTTTTTCCACGCATGGACGAGTAGGACGGAGAAGCCGGGTACATCTCCAAGTTCTTGTGGGATCCCATCATCCTGTGCCAGTTTGTTGGCAGCCGTTAGAAATGCCTCGTAGATAGCAGGTTCCGAGTAGGTTTCCAGCCGATGTATGCAGGTCCGGTATATGTGAATGAACTGCATCCAAGCCCAAACCCGGTGCCATATACACAGACGAGCGTCCATTGGAACGGGTTTCAGGATGCGAAGATAATCCAACGAGCAGACGGCGTTTGAGATTGGGATTATAAAATCATTCCAGGGTAGAGTGTCAACTTGTTCCGTGGACGGAATCAACCGGGGGTCGAGGTTCGCATAAAATACGGGGAGAAACAAGGCAACTTGAGAAGAGGCTGGCACTGCTTTTGCGAGGTCTCGAAGACGCTGCAGATCCTTCGACGAACCAGCTGCGGCGCCCCTCGCGAGTAGCTATATCGTATAATGAGAGACATAAATGGAACAGTGATTGAGTCTCACTCTCAGGCGCAGGGGAAGCTGAGAAACTGCATTTTCGAGGTGAAGCGTTTGCGGTGACATGGGAGAAGAAGGGAAGCCGATCCTCGTAGACAGCGTGGGACAGGTGTCACGTCAGATTCCAGTGTCCGTTTGGGAGTTGGAGATCGAAATACGTCGGAGTTTGAAAATCGATCACATCAGACATGCCATGTAAATAGACGCGTCGCGTCCTATCGCGTCCTGTCGCGTCCTTACCACGCGTATTGACAGGAATTCCTTCCGCAGTTTAGGTCTCGAAGTCAGAATACCCATAACTTAGCATAAGCTTTCCCCAAATGAAGGACAACGAGGACAAGCATAAGTACTGTAAGTCTGTAATAGCTGTTTCTCAGTTGCTGCATTAGCAGTACACATTTAGTGCTTGTATTGCATTGGTTCTGGGTTCCTAGCTCCCTTATATCCTGTCTGTATAGGTAGACCATGACATGCATCAGGCAAGTGCATTGAATTTCGGAAGGAACAATTAAAATTGGGACCATTATATGTAGATCCATACTTTGGCCCCCTCGTTGATTCAGCGCCGGAGAATTAGGGCTCTGTTTATAATTCCCCAGCGGATTATAAACCGTTTTTTATCTTTCGTTTATAAACACTGTGTTTATAAACGGGTTTATAAACACGCACCCAAATTTGCCAAAATGGCGAGTCCCAGAGCGTTTTTGCGCTCTGCCTACCCCTGGGCGTCCCCAAATCACCCAGAAAAATCTCCCCACCATTCTCCGGGCAATTCTCGGTGCGAAAACAGAGAGGGAAGACCAGCTAACACCGAGCATTGATGATTTCAAACTGCATGTTGAGCCCAGATCGTCCTCCATGGTTCAAAATACGAGGGCTGCCCACAATTTGGGACCCAGTTTGGGCCCAGTTTGCACAGAAAAGCTGCTCAAAGTTGGTACACATCCGGCTAAATGAGGCCTGGAGCACCGCCATAGTGAATTAAAAACCGGCCGTTCTGCAGAAACTCTATAAACTGGGTTTATAAACACCTGTTTATAAACATGTTTACAAACCAGCATTAAAAACAGAGCCCTACCCGGGAGAATCTCGCTTGGATTGAGATACATCGGGATCGACGTGCTCGTTCATAAGTAGAGTCTATCAGGATGTTGCACAAAAAAGCCTTCAAGCGGGATTTGATGGGCAATAGTCCGCCGATCATGCCGCCGGACTTTTGATCACGGACTTTCCAAATCCCAACTTTATGAGATTCCACGTGCTGTTCGCGTGACCCCGAATTTGCACCGAATTGCCTTTTTCGCCGCCGAATTCTCGGACACTACCGACACTCAACCGACACTTAGTTGAAAATGGCACAGAGATGTGGTAGAGAGAGCCGCCCCAGTGTCGTGGCTCTCTGTGAGGCTTGGGAATGAAATCCTCACAGGAGAACCAACCGAAAATCCTGAATGTGAATCCGCATTTCGCGATCGGCGATCGGAGTCCGGGGCATCCTCGCAGATACTGCCAGACAACTGCCAGAACGCGAACACGGGATGAGAAAACCTCGCTGTCACAAAGAAAAAGAAGAGAGGGTTCCGGGCAGGGGGCACGATCGGCGGCGCACCTGACGCGTGAGCACAAGATCGACGGAACGGAGCTGGATGGAAGTCTCCGGAGGCCTTGCCCGTCGCAGTGTTGCGGCTTGCGTCGTGGACTTGACTGGTGGCACGAACGGCACTATCCAGTTGCTATCCGGTATACGAAGCCGAGCTTGACTCGGAGTATGAACCCATGATGTATTCGCTCGACATTTTTCTGTTATCAAGTGCACTCACATCTAACCAGAAGTACTATGAATCCACGACAGCTCAGAATCTACTCTGCAATGGCCGGGAGATTTTCTGCGCCTCCGCAAATGGATAATCTGTAAAGCCCTTCGGGTCCAAAGGCACCGCCGTAGGTCCATAGAACCGCTTTCGGTCGTAATCGTTCAACGGGATGTCATGCAGCAGGCGGTAAGGGAGGTCCGGCTGTGGTCCTGGAGTAAGCACCGATCGAAAACGGATAAAAATCCACGCTACATTCGAGATGAACTGCCGGCCGAACGCGATGATATCGCCCTTATCTTCAGCGAACTCAAGGGCTAGTGAGCGCGTATATCCTCCGGCACTTATGAATCGGCGCTGGCCGGTGGGAGACACCCAGATATCCCTGATGAAGTCGTTGGACCAGCCCTCTGGTACGACGGCGCGGAGCGTGGTCGAATCGATGCGCGGTTCGATGGCATGGATGTACGCAAGCTCGGGATGGCGCTCTAAAAGTTGTCGGACCAGATATTCGAACGTCGGTATCGGCTGTTGCATGCCCATATCTGAATCAAATGAGTCCCGACCCAACCACGGGCAAATAAAATGTTCACGTGCTTTGAAATGTATTCCACGGTCCGATTCTGATCCCGGTTTTTCTGGGTCCCACAGCGGCAGCAACCGCGTCGACGACTTGCAGGGTAAACCGACACCGATTCTCAGGGCTACCGCCGTAGTCGTCCGTGCGAATGTTGCTCACATCCTGCAAAAATTGGTCGAGCAGATATCCATTCGCGCTGTGGACCTCTACGCCATCAAATCCCGCTTTGTGAACGGCGTTAGATGCAGCAGTTGCATACAGCTCGGTATACTCGCGGATCTCCCGGACTTCGAGTGGCCTGGGACGTATCTCCGTCGCAGAACGTTCGCGGAGTGGGATATCCGATGCGGAAACAAAAGGCAAAGACGGGTCTTCGGCTTTCAAGTCACCCGGACGTGCAGCACGTCCTAGAGCCCATAGCTGGAGATATATGAAAGATCCCTTGGCATGCACTGCGTCCGTTATCTGCGTTTTTGTTAGTCGTGGATATGTCAAGCAGATCGAGCATGCAATCAACCTTTTTCCACGCGGCAATCTGGGCCTCAGACCATATGCCAGGAGCATTCTTGTAGCCACCTGCCCTGGGAGCGATGAAAGTCGCTTCGGTAATAAGGAGTGTGCCGGGGACGCTAGCTCGCTGCGTGTAATACTCGAGAACGTGTGGAAGTGGTACATGGTCTTTATCAGCCCGAAATCGTGTTAGGGGAGCCATAACAATCCGATGCTTGAGCACGATGTCGCCCAGCACGATGGGTTGAAAAAGGTTTGAGTTTGCCATCGAGGACTTGGAAAAAGGGAAAGTCAAGACGCGTAGAGAAGAAGCCGAATAACCGGAGCTGACAAACAACTTCGGCTTCGGCCGAGTTTATTGATCGCTGTGTTCGAGTGAACACCCTGTTGTTCGAAAAAACATACGAATTAACGATTCCAATCTTTGGGCATACCTCGGGTTTATTGAGCAACTTCGGCAAACAGTGAATTTACCTCGATTTGCCTTGTCCTCACGTAGGACAATTATAGGACAAATTGAACACCTCCTGAAAGAATCGTGTCAGCATCCTCGTTTAACAGTTAGCACAGAAGCAACTGAGACTAAAACATCGATCGGAGCGTTGGCTGGATTCACGATTGAACCGTTAACGAAACTTTACGCCATTGCAAGCGTGTAACGCGCGCAACGCAGGCTAGACTTGGGCTGGACCAGGCTGGACTGTCGGTGTCATGGACACTTCACCGTTCGCCTACTAATCAAGCTAATAGGGTTTGACATACGTCCCCTGATCGGCGCAAGGGCATCCGCGAATCATGTTTGGTCGTGGCCTCTCACCTGCATAAGTAGGCTCCACTTATCTGCGCAACCGATACGCAGCGTCGCAGGCACTGCGCTTTGTTCGATTTTTTCTGGACATCTGCGAAGGCCTTGAAGTTGAAGAGAGCCATCTTTGAGTCCATCAACGCACCCATAGCCCTGGGATATAGTCAACCGGCTTGGAGCCAGCCATAAGAATTGATGGATACTGTAGTATTTCAATCAGTTCGGCGGTCACGCGTCACGGATGGCTCTGACGGCGCCGAATTTTGGTCGTTGTCACAGGTCACCGGCGGCCTTGACGAAATGACTTTTTGTCACGGGAGGTTCAAATTTTGGGTCCAGATAGCCAAAGACCAAAAAATTTCGTCGCCGCGGGCGCTTTGGTGTTTTACTACAGTGCAATCTCGCATCTCACAGGCCTGCAGACACAAAAGACTGAGAATTCAACCCACATTCCAAAATGGTTCCAACCCTGTATAGAATTTTGGTGTTTACACTGTTGTTCAATCACACTGTGGATATACCTTACACTCACCTTACACTCGGCATAAGTTCTAAAGGCTGCCGAAATTTCCAGGTATGTCACGGTCTGCCTGGGCGGTTGACGAACTGACGAATCGGTTGAACATGTCACACGTCACAAGGGGTGCCGAATTGAATGAAATACTACAGTAAAACCGTGGCGCTAGCCAACGCTTGGCTAGCGCCGTGGCTTTAGACCTTTATCCACCTCTCGCATAACCTGCTTTTTGGGACTTTTCGGCTGTCCCCGAGCGCTATCCTTGAATTATAATACCTTTATTATCTTGTATCATATTGGTCCCCATCACTGAGTAAAAAAACTCTTAGTTGTCTGAATTCTCGCCGAAAGATAGTTAGCAATTGAGATTGGGGGTCTAAGCGTACGTTATCTAATCGTTCCCAAAGAAATCATCGAGCTCCTCGTTATCCGTCGCCAAGATCTGCTGGGCAGCTGTCACTGCCGGGATCGCCCACTTAGTCTGGAAATAGCGGGCAAGCTCGTCATGCCACGCCGCTTGCTTCATCGCGTAAGCGCGCGCTCCCGCCGCGATGGCCGCAGACCAATCATCCCGCAATGCCGCTCGCTCCCGCCACCAATTGGACTGCCAATCCAGATATCTCAAAACCCGCCGCATTTCCTCTCGCAGCAACATGACCTCCTCTGTCCATCGAATTTTTCGAGCCCGCGCGCGTGCCCACTCGACACGGATCGCTGTTGATGGCGCATAAGTATCCGGTTGTTAAGGAGTCGTGCCCACTCACAATCATGCAGACGATGCTCCTCTTTCTCCAATGCGCCTGGCGCCGTCCATATCCACGACATTGTCCGCTTCGAAGTCCCCGGCGCGTTCCGCGGTGCGCGCGCTCCCCGACCCATGCCAATCATCGCCAGCTTCTTTCGAGAAGCGGCGTCGCTTTCGCCGTCATCCCCATCCAGCCGCACATCATCGGGCTTCAATTCCCGAAGGTGCGGACACGCCGCCTGGCCTTTCAGGCTGAGGAGAGCGGCGTGCCCTTTGCGGTACCTCTTTGCATATCCCTCCACCCGCTCCCCCACCTGTCCGATCAGCGTGGCCGCCTTCGTTGACTGTATCTGCCCAGTCACGTTCTCGTTTCGGAATCCGATTAGGAAACGCTTCCCATGGAGCCGAGAACGCAGCGAAACGAGGCAATTCTCGCACTGCGCAACTCGGAGCTTGGCTTCCATGTCCAGCAGCCCCGGGACGCAAGCGGCCAGAGCCTTGTTCACGTCGTGGGCGGCCAGCTCGCTCGGCATGAACAACGTCACGTTCTCGGGTTTCGGCGGAGTGGCGTCGGTGTCGCGGGCAGCTTCCGCGTCGGCAATGGAGAGGGCGACCCCGGGCATGTATATCTTCTGGAGCCTTCGGAATCGGCCGATTTTGTTGAGCAGCGTATGTCGCCATTCTCCTATTTTATTCTCGCGGTCAGCGGCGACCAGCACTGTGCCGCGCAACTCCGCGATGATGCGACGTCTACATGTGCGTCAATAGAACATAGGTAAGGGCTACAAAGCGACTCACTGAGTATCCTCGATCTGGATCCCAGCCGTCAGAAAAGCTGTGGCGCTGCGGCCGTTGAGCGGTGCGCTCCCGGTCGCGTTCAGAGCCGCCTCGTCCTTGCGGACCTCCACCCGCACCTCAGCCTCCGTGGGACAATCTGTGGATCACACCTGAGGATCATGCATCCCAAGCCTATGCGAGACACACCTTTGAGTTTAAGAATATACGGATTTGTCTTCGTGTCGTCTTCCAGCCAGGCGTCAATCATATCCTCCCACTCCTTTTTAACCTCGCGGGACAGGGTCTTGTTGACCTCCTTGAAAGCGGCGATCTGTCTGTCACGCTCGACGATGGCAACGACAAGCTTACGCTGGAGAGCGTCTCCTACATACCAGATGAGCAAGCCACTCGAAGTCGTGAAAAAAAAACGCACCTTGCCCAACATTCTTTAGGTAATTGTGGTTGTCGATTTTACCCTCCAAAACGTCCGCTCGAAGCCCAATCCCCGCGTCCTTCGTCGAGAACGCAGAAGGATTTAAGACCGACCACGTCCTTTCGACGCCCTCTCCGTCACTCTTCCCCACCCCCGGCTTGAAGGACAGACTGTTTTTGTTCTTGCAGTCGTCGTTGTGTGACGAGGCGTGCCATACCGGTAAGCCGCACTGCAATTTTACGGACGCCAGATGACGCGTCATAGAGTGGGGCAGTTTGGTGAGCCGCTCGCGCAGATTCACCTTCCATTGACAGGCTATATCGTATGAGATGGTGAGGAGCATGAGGGTGAAGCCAGCCAGAGCTGCCATAACAATCCAGTCCATATTAGAATACCTGCGGAGCTTTGTCAAACGATGAATTGATATATATGCATCGGCGCTGCGTACCTTTCTCCCTTCTGGAGATCCCCGAGCCCATTGGGTCGCATGCACTCGTGGCGCGCACACACGACACCACCCACACCCGACACCCGCAGTCCGGTTGTGAGACGAGTGTCTTTCTGAAGGAGGGCTGCAAAGGCGATACAAGTCGATACCTAATCCCGTGATAAGCTGGGTAAATAATAAAACCAAACACCTCCACTCACGTCCTTCTCGTGGACGTATTTCTTGAGATGTTCTCTGTACGCCTCTGGCTCGACCCAGTAGCCCCAGCCAGGCCCAAGCGACGGGTCTTCTATTTCGTTTGTCCTCATTCGGTTTTTCAGACGAAAGTTGGCGTCTACCGCGAGTAGTAACATGAAAAGGAATCTGCGCGCCTCGACATCAGATAGTCTCCACAAATTCCAAGGGCGCGTACACACCGATACTTAGGGTCAACGTCGCGCCAATTCTCCGGAAGATTGCGCCCGTCATGAGGACAAGCCCAACAAGTCACGGCACATTCTCCCAAGGCAGTCTTGTCGACGCCAGCCGGATCATGTCCTCGCCCAGCTCGCCGCGTTCGCTTGATAAAGGCCCACTGGCGCCCCATCCTCTGCAGCTGTTTGTATCGCACCTGTGAGAGTGTTATTAATCCATGTCCAAAAGATCAGCCACAAAAAACTTGCGGGCAGCCAGGACAGCCCACTCGACGCCGTTGTGTCCGTCACGCGCTCGATGGCCGTAACAAAATCACGCGCATTGAGATTTCCGACGACACTGTACATCCGAAAGCTTTCCAGAGTCCGGAAGGTTGCGCATGTTCCCGGATCCGTGACGGTGGCCGGATACCACGCGTTGCGCAGCAATTGCTCGAGATTGTCGGCGTCGTCGGACTTTTCGCATTTGCAGTACCGCATCCGGATTTGATGCAGGATCGGTGCCTCGATGACGGTCAAGTCGCGCTCGAGGTCGTCGGGGAAGGGACAGGGAAATCCACCGTGCCCGAGCTGGTAAACGAGACCTATCTTGGCTAGGGTGTTATCCGTCCAGTACGTCCCGTTCCATTCCTGACTCACCATTAGACAGAGAAAGAAAACAAAATATTATGTGACTCACCCGAATAGTGTGCAGCGGGGTCCTCGCATGTGTGCCCAGACAGCACGCTTGGCATTGTAGGAATTCACCGCATTCGTAGCACTTGAATATACGTGGTGAACTGGGAACGGCCGCGTTCCATTGCCTCTGGCAGTGGGCGCAGCGGGGATCATGCAGATCATCGCCCAGGCCCTCGTGCCGGAGGAGCTCATCCAGAAAAAATGCTTTCATAGGTCGGAACAACGACATGGGATCCGTCTATGTCAGCATATTAGTTTGAATTCCCGAGGTACTATGCGCCTGTTCACTCACGGTGCTCGCGTACTGCTTGCGCTTTCCCAAAACCGTCCCGAGGTCCACGACAATCTCCTCCGTCTCACGCGCTGCGTCCTCTGTGAAATCGTCATCGCGTCCAGGGATCCACTCTGCGAGCGGGTCTTTCAAGTCCGATGGTCCCACTCGACGTTTTTTGTGCCGTATGTTTGAGACCTCCTCAGACCTTGTTTGGCCGTCGATCGAGAAATATATGCCTACGTCCGCCACCCGGGTTGCGGCGTAATCATCGTCTTGATCTAAGTCCACGACGTTCTTGCACGAGTGGCGCCCAGCTCGCTGCATGTTTCAAAACGCGAAGGAACGGGCAGTCGAGGACGTCGTCAAGAGGGCAAGGGCAAGGCTGATATCATCAAAATACGCGGCTTGAGTCCACATTGGTGGAGTCGATCCTCAGGACCTCAGCCAAAAAAAACGAAAATAAGAATGGGCGCAATTGCCACTGAACCTGGCTCGAAGGTAGCAGATCGTGACCAGGGAACATTCACGCAGGGGCGCAGCTCAAATTGAAAGTCGTTGCAGCGCTGAACAGAGTCCATTCTGGAGAGGGATGGGGAAGATATACGGAAGAGGCAATGCTGACTAAACAACGGCCCGAACTACCCGCTGATCCGTCACTCTTCCGTCACTCTATCGTCCTTTCCACCGATACTCTCCTCCCCGCTCTACTCGATGGCCGGGAACGGCGCGAGGGCGGCGTACGCGCGGCGCCGCTGCTTTGGGAAGATCAGTCCTTCAAAACTGTAGTCAACCTCCGAGCTATCCTGCCACTGCGGATAAGCGAGAGCAAGCGCAGCCTCCTCGGCGTAGTTGCGAAACGGAGGGAGATACATCTTTGTTACGCAGTCAGGGCATGTCCAGTTGTACTCAAGCCACACTCGGATGCACGCAAAGCAGTGGCTATGGCCACAGGTGTATCTTTGCAAAACAAAGTTAGCTTCGCGACGCAAGACTGGTAAGGCACTCACGAAACGGGATGGGATTTGGCTGAAAGGCAGATGGAACATCTGTGGTGGTCTTCTGTCGCATCTTGGTGGGGCGGCCCCCGCCCGTTTTTCCAAAGATCTGGGGGTTGAAGCTTCGTCTCGCGGGGAGGGCGATAGCCGTTCATGGCGATCATCATGTTCACCCCGCGGGTAAGGTACGCTTCCTCCCGACGTCCGGCGCGCGCCGCACCTTGACTGTCATCCTGATCGCCGCGCGGGATTTGCGCCGCTGGTCCCATGTTGCGAAGACGGGTAGCGGAACGAGTCTCAGCTACGGTACGAGCTGTACGATTTTCTTGAAGAGATGCCTCCAGGGCGAGAATGGCGCGACGCGGTCGCGGTGAATGGGAAGTGGTGGCCTGGTCGTTTCGAGCAGTGGACGCCTGCGAAGTGGAAGCCCGCGAAGTGGAAGCCCGCGAAGTGGAAGCCCGCGAAGTGGAAGCCCGCGAAGTGGAAGCCCGCGAAGAGGAAGCGACATTGGTGGTATCCAGAACGGCTGTGGGCATGGCCGCGAGCTCGCCAATCCGTGTATGAACTGCTGCCATCGTAGTACGGCTTGCGCTTGCAAGGATTCGTTTTGCCTTACGCTTGGCTGACGATTATTTTTATCAGGCCCGACAAATTCCAGGTGAAAAGCCGTGAACACGTACGCGGGCTGTCTGGTAGAAGGAAGGGATTGAAGCGCGAGCCTGGTGCCGATGGCGTCGCGTCCTCCATCGGGACATCCATTGGCAGCGCGTCAGACTCGCCCATCCGGGCAGCCATCACAGCACTGCGTGAGCGACTTTCGAGGATGCTTCGTTTGCCTTTCCGTTTTGCTGACGGTTGATCAGGAAACGCGACACAAATCAAAGATGCTCGACACTTACGGGGGCTGTCGGACAGCAGGACTGGATTCAAACGCGAGCCCGGGTCTGCTGGCGTGTCGTCCATTGGGTCGTCCGGCGGAGTGGCGGCCATTTTGAAAGAGCAAATTAGTATGTGGCGAACAAACACCTTTCCCAAGGCCAATATATTAAGGCTTTCAGTCTCGCGCGCACAAAGTCTAGACCCACAGACAACTAAACAATCGACCATCCTTGCAATGCGAAGTGAACACAACCGCGAATCAGCCCCCGCTGGCAGGCACCCGACGGCGCGGTCTCGTAAGGAAAATCCGTGTGAACTCAAATCCACAACTAACGCAACGCACAATGACGCGACCGCCAATCATATTCGAAGCAGAGAATGACGGCGTGGGTAACGGCCTTTTGCACCCACACAGCTCCACTCCGACTCTCGAATACTGGCGAACTATAGTCATTTCTCTAAGCTCGCCTTCACAAGACTCGTTCTGATTTCTGGGCACACCACACCATGAAGCATCCTGCGTTCCTTACCTTGTTGCTGGATCGGTCTCAAGCGGTAGCCGAAGTGTAGCCGAGCAACCATGGGATGCAGATCCTTGATCGATGGCTGGAAACTCTGCTCGCGCACCTGCGACTCCGGGTAAATGCACCCGCAATGCTTCCACGGCACGGATGGCTTGCCCGCGGCGGCAAATCCAAACTTCCTGACCGACGCACAAAGTCGAATGGCACCATTCCTTGCGGCGCAACCCTCTCTGGGATTAACCAGTATAGTGGGAGCCAATGGACAGTCTGGAATCACTCAGAATAAGCACCCAGGATTCTCCTGGTTCTCTTCAATTTTTGATCGTCCTCATTGGGGTAGCGCAGATCCCCACCGGAAATGCTCAGGTCTTGGAGCGGAACGGGAAGGCTGCCAGTGTATGCAGACGATTCATAGTCGCTACATCCCCGCCTTATTGGATACATTATTGGCGCCCTTCTCGCGGGCAGTTGTCGTTGACTTAAGTCTAATCAAGTCGGACACCGAAAGCAGGACACATGGCCGCCCTCAGAATTCTGGTCCGCAGCCCCCGAATGCAACCGTACATGACCCACGCGTTTCCCACATTTAAACTGTACGTTGTCCGGGCTAGGGCACCTTTCAGAATCACATTTGGAATTTGATGCAACAGCCTTGATCTGCATTCCAGCGACGGCGTAGAGCCTCATCGACCCAGCTGACTGGCAACCAATGAACGCCCCGGCTTGCCCCAAAATCTCCACCGACAACCCCGTTTTTACTTTCTTGGGGGACATCTGTTTTGGGAATTTTTATATTCTGATGGGATCCATGATGACGCAAACTCTGCGCGCGACAAACTCGTTCTGGCTGTGTAAACAGAAATTCAGACCACTCCCGAAAATCAGACACTAGGAACGCCGCACAGGCAAAAATGCTATCTTGTTTGAGAGTATATACTGCTAACTGCTACTGCTACAACTTTGCGCGCCTAAGAAAAAAAAAGGAGATGTGAGCCCAACGCCAGATGAAGACGGAGGCACGAACACGGGGGGATCCGACGACGAAGCCATAAGATCATGGTTGTGGAGGATGCAGTGGCGCTTGGACCAGCCACAGTGCTCAACGCCTTCCCCGTCTCCCGCCCAAAATTCACCTCGCTGCCAATCCGCGCAGGGGCGGGGATGAGCGATGTCGTAGCCGAGGTTGTGGTAAGGCTCCCCCATGCGCAGGGATTCGTTGGCCATCTCCCTCCTACGCATTAAGCGAAAGTTCCCGTCCATCCATATCAGCACGGGCAAAGGCTTGCCTCTGTAACTGTTACTAAAAAATGTTGTCAGAGAGACGCTATATCCTGGAAGAAAATGGACAGGAACTCACAGAGCTGACACAGATTCCATCGCATCACCAGGTCTCTGGAACACCTGCAACGCGCGCATATCTTGACGTGCAACGAGCTCAGCCCCGTGAAATCGGCAGCGAAACGGAAACCCACCAGAGGGCTGCAAAAGTGGCGGGAGCGCAGGGATTAGCTCGGGAATGTCGTCGTCGCTAAGATCGTCCAGCCCGGGCATGTCTGCGTATATGTCCTCGAGGTCTAAAAGTGGAGTGAGCGCCACAAAGTAAAGAAGAGAGAAGCGTACCGGGGAACTCGTCTTCGTGGTCTGAAACGAGAGTGAGCTGAGCGATATCATTCGATAAAGTTCAGTGTTACCTTTGTCAGTGGCCGCTGCGTTTTCGAAATCCGTAGCCGGGGCGTCGGCTTTGCGAGGCAGGCCTGTATAATCCATGAGAGGAGCGCCTGAAAAATACAAGATGAAGTATACCTGCATGAGCGACCGCAACTTTTGCGAGATCGCGAGAGTTGTCGTCGCCTTCGGGGAGAGCCATTGCAAGGTGGGAGATGGGAGTGCCAGCGGGCCACATAAAAACGACGAAACGATTCCAGATGATCTCAGATCTGCAACAAATTGAACAAGCGAGCAATTCCTCAGTAGACGAATGGGGAATCAAATAGACCCTTAGCAATGGTTCCTGCCAACGCGTTGGCTCCGCTCGTGCTTCGCACGCAAGCCAACGGGGCGAGATTAGCCCGGCTGCACCGATCAATTGGTGATGATCTGTGACTTCGCAGGCGCGGCGCGTCGAAGTCAAGAACTCACGCGTTTTATATATTCTTTACCGACCTTGGAACGAATCCCCCCGCAGCGCAACCCACTTTCCTTCACAAATGGACGCACTTGACTCTTGGTACCCCGTCGTCCGCACGCAACGCACGACACGCTCTTCGCAGGATGGATACATTTTTGCGATGGCGCCCATGGGTCGTCCCATTATCAGGACCACATATTCGCTGGCCGATGTGCTCGCCGTCGAAAACGAACTCCTCATTGAACGCGAGGACACCGACGCGGTCTATCGAGGAGAAGTAAGTCATATATTTTCGATCCACCTTCAATTCCTGCTGAC
The DNA here is from genome assembly GCA_029203975.1 of Mycena vitilis. Taxonomy (NCBI): domain Eukaryota; kingdom Fungi; phylum Basidiomycota; class Agaricomycetes; order Agaricales; family Mycenaceae; genus Mycena; species Mycena vitilis. Next base: position 149,446 of record JARGYF010000006.1, on the reverse strand, counting down.
CTTGAGTCTGCGCCAGAAAAAGCCGGGCGGAGATCCTCTGGGGGCAATCACCCTCCAGGACCTTCACGACATCATCATGTCCGACGCTGATGAGGGCGAGTCCGAGGTTTCCTCCGAGGACGTCGTGATGTCCGACGCTGAGGACGTTGTGATGGTTGACGCCCACGATGGTGGATCCGAGGCTTCCTCTGGCGGCACCGACTCGGACATCGACGAACTCGCCAGCTCCCCGGCGCCTCCCAGCTCGTCGACGCCTGCCAGCTCCCCAGCGCCCGACGACGTCGTCAGCTCCGAAGAGTGTTCTACCGTCCCCGTCCCCGCGACGCCCCGTCGCCCGATCACCTACTCGCGGCGTGATCGCGAACGCTACTCCGCCAGACGCGAGCAGACCTTCTCGGAACACGTCGCCGCTCAGGAGGCGCAGATGCTCGAGAACGTAGCGGCGTACTGGGAGGCGGAAGAACAGGCTGCGACGGTTGCTGAACCCCCCAGCCCACGTCGTTCACCTCGCCTCAATCACCCTCCCTCTACCGCTCACGAGGAGCTCAAAAGGGAAGGTGTAGCCTTTCACCCCTGGATCGACGAGTGAGTGAGCTTCGCATTAATTAACGAAAACCTACTCACCAGAGAACTCGTAGTAAACCACGCGCAGTCATTGACCCCGCCACATACGTGTTGGGAGTCATCGTGGGCGCTCCAAAGGGCGAGGGAGAGTGGTGGGCTAACATCATCGACGAGGGTGCCAAAGTCCTCGATAGAGCGTCGCGCAACGCAGACTTCCATAATCTTGCGGAAGGACAGCGTCGGCTTCGGCTTGGCGTTGCTTTTGGGGAAGAAGAAGCGGTCAGTGTTTCAGCATTGCTCCTGCACGGTCGTACTCACCGCGCGCGCACAGGCCCCTCACGGCATTACCAATCTGGAGGCCAACCTCAAAGAAATCCACCGCATGGAAACAGAAGAACCTCTTGCCGCGATTGCGGCGTACCAAAACCGTGAGTGCATTCGTACTTTTAACGGAAACGAGGCTTAACTTCAGCTTCAGACATCTACCGCCAGTTTGCGGAACGCGGACACGCCCACGTCACCTCCCTGGTGGCCGAGCTCATCAGGCGCGAGATCGCGTTTCCTTCCTACAAGCACTCAATCTTCACCACCACCGAGATCCAGTTGGGCGGCGACCTAGACACCTTCAAGAACACCAACGTCGCCTTCAACACCTGGGAGCTACTCACGTTCATCGGCTCCTGGGATTCCAAGACGGGCGGCGGGATTCATTTTTCCGACCAAGAAGGCTTGGTGGAGGTGGTACCCGGCGCGACCATCGCGTTTCTCTCGGGGGCGAAGTCCTACACCCTCATGCCCATCGCGGCCCACGAGACGCGGTACATTGTGCGCCAGTATGTTCACGCGAGTGTCTTGCGCTGGGTGCAGAAGGGCGGGCGATCGGACGTGGAGTTCGCCTGCGTGGCGTCCGATAAGGAGGTTGAGGCGTGGGACATGTTGAGGGTCAATCGCGGGCGAACCAGCCTTCGCCTGTTCAGCAAGCTGGACGAGCTGTACGTCTTGTAGTGTCTTGTAGTCTTCGTGTCTGCAATTAAATCCTGGCCACGTCTGGCCAAGCTTTGGACGCGTCGAGTCACATGTAAAGGCCTGGGCCCAATGATCGCATCACCGGGGAGCCGCAGCCCGAATCCCGCCTCTTTGCTTATTTCTCATTCTCATGCTTCCCTCACGCTAAAATACAATGAATATAATGATTTTCTCTCAAGTACGATGTCCCAGGCCTGCCTGCGCCCTTCGCTTGGCGCGCGCCCGGCGAGCGCGCTCACGCTGCCCTTGCTCGTAGGATAGAAAGAGCTCAGGCCCATATCTGTTGTAATATAACCTGCGGAAAGAATGAGTTTTGATCGTGCAAAAGTCAGTAAAGACGTACCTGCCGCGCCGCGCCCTGGCCCTTTTTGTAAGATCTTTACGATTTCTGTATGAGCGAGACATGAGGGTGTTGACCACGAGTGGGAAGGTAACGTACTTTTGACGATATGTGGCCTGGTACTCCTTGTTACGTGCAGCCGCAAGAGCCTGCTCCTCGGGGGGTCGGAGCTTGAGTTGTGCGCGCTTCCTGCGAACTTATTAGTGCGCGGGGGGGAAGTGATGGTTAGACGGCTGGTTGCGTACTCGGCCATACGCAAGCGTGCTTGTGCATTGCGTCGCTCTCGGCGCTATTTCCTGACACATTGTAAATCAGTATACCAGCGGCCATTGCATGGAGCTCGGCGCACTCAATCTCATAGGGCGTGAGGCCCGTATCATACTTTGAGTGAGCGGGGGGGAAGGCCAGCGGGAGGGGGTCGATGGCCATGGTGATGGTAACCGGAAGGGAGAGAGACGCCGTGACCAATAGCATCCGAACCGAGGCCTGTGAAAGGGCGGGCCGCCCTTCCGAATCGGTTAGGGGCGAGGGCGGAAATGTTCTGAGGTGGGACGGTGAGCAAAACCAGTAGTAAGACAGTGTGGATGTAAGTAGACTGTGAGCATTCTGACCAAGTTGAGGTTTCGTGTAAGACTTGACAGTGGAGTTTGGACATAGACGACTACGACACGAAACTCACCAAAACACTGGTCACATTGCAGTGGGGATGGTTGAAGCACCGTTCAAACGTGCATTTGTAACAAGTTCGCACCGTCGAAAATGCGAAAAGAAATCTCAGAAAGCAGAAAAAATAGACAGTCCCTTGAAACTGACACATGTTGTGGGGTGGTCTTGGCGGAAGAGCTTTGCTGGTTTACATTTCCGTAGATCACAAGCTGGGAGGCGCATATCTCAAAAGCATCAACCTCAATTCGTAACAAGTTCGCAAAAAGCTGACTTTCGTAACAAGTTCGCATGTATGTCAGCACCAAAATCGATTTTGTAAGGCGGCAACTAGAGGTGCAGCCCGAGCTATATCCCACGGCGCATCGGTGTCAAGTAACAAGACGATCCCCTGATTAATATTTGAGAAAGTCTCAGAGGGAACTCTACAAAGTGAAAAACCATCAAGCGTCGCCTGTAACAAGTTCGCTTTAACCAGAGTTTAGGGTTAGAAATGTGCAGCATGTGTAACGAGTTCGCTCCCCCCTCGTAACGAGTTCGCAGCCTGATGCGCACGCAACGGAATCGAATGAAGGTGAGAAATTTATGCATTGATTCATAGGCAGAGGAGATAAAACTACAGCTATGTAAACGGGTCGTTGGCTTCGTAATACGTGGGCGGCAGAGCGCAAGTGTCATTTCTCGCCACAGCTCGGGCAAAGGTATCGAACGCGGCTTCTCTCCCAACAATGCCCTGCTGCGAGGCACCACGAACACCTAGCGTGTTGAGCTGGCACTCAAGACTGCACGGGAGATCAGTTTACATTGAATGCGAAGAAAGTTGCTGGACTCACAGGGAACGGTACACCCCCGGCCCCGGGCAGATGCCACGATAGACAAGGTACCAGACGTCGTCAACGTCTTCACTCGCGCTGATAGGGTTAGACTCTGCAAGGGGTTGGGGAAGGACGGCAATTGGGACGGCGACATTTGTCGAGAGTCGCGTCCAGGAGCGTTCCCGGGCGTAGTTGAATGCGGCGTGAGCGGCTGTCTCGCTCGCGTAGCCTCGATATATGGCGTTGCTGACTCCGTCGACATACTGTTTTGCGTCCGACCTAAGATGGAAGACATTAGAGGCGAAGAAGACACGATAATGTGACAATATTTAACGCACCAATCGAGAAACACATCACACTTCTTGCCACAGAATACGACATATGCGACAGACCTTGGCTTGCGCTTCTTCTTGCGACGAGGCGAAGCATGCACGTGGGCACCGGCTACGCCTTGAGTGGCGCCGGCAGCTTGCGACCTGGGGGAAATTGAGAAAAAGATAAGCCTCCAAAGGATGACACCGAGGGTCAAGAAACTGCATACCATTCATGGGTGATGCCACGCCGAGTGGGAGACTCCACGTAGTATAAAGTCCGTGGGCGTGCGCAAGGAAAAGTACGACGGCTAGTGGTTTCGACGTAAGAGGGAGGCGGGGGTGAAGGCGTCCGCGGCGGGGGCGAAGGCGTCCGAGGCGGGGGCGTTGGAGAAGCGGAAGCGGGGGGTGGAGGTTGTGGTAAAGAAAGCGACCGCAGAGGAGGCAAAGGCGCCGCCCAGGTCGATGTGAGAGAGCCCGATGTAGGTTGGGTATCTTGAACGGTGAGCCTGGAGAGGAGGGCTAGGAACTCGACGTCGCCGTCGTATTCCTCTAGATCGTGGACCATGCGAAGAGGGGGAAGAGACTGGGTGGGTGAATCTGGGCGTATCCTGGCGAATCGGGCGAGATCTTCGGGGAAGAAGAATGGCAACAGGTAATCTATCAGAAGCAATCAGCACACGACCGGTAAGAACCCGAAACAAAGCGCTGGAATACACACTTGGCTGAGTCGGAAAAGATGAGCTATGGTGGTGGGCGTCTTTGTCGGGAGTCGAACGACAGCCAGAGGGAGGCACAGAAGAAGGAGCAGGGAGCACTCGACAAGCACGCTCGCCAAAGGCTGGACCCCTGGACGCGGGACCACTGCATGCGACGACGCGCCCGAGAAGGTGGAAGATCTGAGAGAGAGATGATTCCGATCTGTCTCCGTTTGGCTCCGCCTGATTCGGTTGATTCTGATGCGGTTACTTCTTTTTTTCACTGACACGATATGCCACACAGATCTCAATCTCGATTGCACATACGTAAGGAACAAATGTACGCGACGGGAATGAAAGAACTACGCGACACCAGAGCAGCTGAAAGAGGAAGAAAACTTGAGTCAAGAAAAACGAAGGAAAGGAGGCGAAACTCACACGCGGCACCGCCGAGTCAATGAATGACAATAACCTTGTTGAAGAGGAGCATCGTATTGAACGCGTCCAGGGCGAGGCTCTGCGTCTTGTGCCCCTTCATGAAGCCACCGGGAACACCGGTGACCGCAGCGAGGGCAAGGGGGTTGCTGAGGGTGATGCCAACGTAGGTGCCGCGAGTGATGCAGTACCAATCCCCGTTGCCGTCCGGGTGCTCGCTGCGCTCGAGGGCCGCCTCCGGGATGACGCGATAGAGGTTGCCGACGACCCAGGGCGGGCCGCTGAAAAAGCCGGTAGGAGGAGGGAGCACGGGGGCGGGAGCGGGGGCTGGGACTGCGGCAGGCGCAGCGCTGGGCGCCGACGACACTGGATTGCAAAGAGAATGTTAGACGCAATAGACGTGTGGTGTGAGAGGTAAAACTGACCTTGTCCTTGACTGAGAGTGTTCATCGCCGTCCACATACTCTGAAGAGCGGCGACTTGCGCTGGAAAATATGTGAGCAAAGGACGAAGACGGAGAGAGAATGAATACATACTCGCAGTGGGTTGAGGGGTACCTGCTACTGGGACAGGGTTCGCTGTCCCGGAAGCAGATGAGTTGTGGAGCTCGGTCATGGTGGTAGAGAAGTGGGGGGTGAGGGAGATCAGACGCAAATCATGGGCTTTTATAGTGTAGCTGGTACCGTTAAAACTCCGACTTGATGCTGGTGATGTCGCATGGTCGTGTGGGTAAGATCTCGTGAGATCTGGGGAGATCCGGGTAGTAACGACTGAAGGGGCTGAATAATAAATCGAGAATTCCACCTTGCCACGCGCCACATTCCGAATCAAGTCGCTTGAGCATAGAGCAAACCCAGAACAAGACCTAGAGGTGTGCCGGCGTCCACATACAGTCCACTCATATTTATTGTTGACTGCATTACGGTTGTAGCAATGGCGAAAGGGAAGAAAAGAGAAAGAACACGAATTCCCAAGGAGGCCCGCAAAAATTTGCGACTGTGGGCGGAGGGAGCGCGCGAGTCCATATTGACGCCTCATATCGACGGTTACGCGGCAGCTTTGACGCAGGGCTGGCAGCAAGAGCGGAGATATTTGAAGGGTGTCTGCAAAGAATATCACGCGCGCGTCAGCTGGAGGGTCCCAGACCACGAAGAGCCGGAGCTGAAGGACTGGAATCCAACGGCACTCATACCCACAGAGATTCTGACCGACGAGGAGCAAGTCGCCAAGCGCCAACGAGTAAAGTCCATGAACGCGGTGAGTGTGTGACAGTCACCACCGTGACACAGCGAGCTCATCGTCTACGTTGCCAGCGCATCCGCCGATGGTTCAAGTACCGCATTCGTCGCATTCGAAAACATCGGGTCTCCGCTGGACTTGACCCCGCCAAAGACCCCTTTGCCGTTTGCTCGCCAAATTGTCCGGGTTATCGTCACCACCGAAAGCAAGACAAGCCTTCCAGCAGTTCATGCGGGAATCGTACCAAGACAGCATCGCGCCCGTGGTGGCTGAACGCTGGGCGAGGGAGAGAGAGGACCATAGTCTCGCAGCGGAGCGCACGAAGGAGCCGAAGGCAGGGTTTCGCGCCCAGATTGCGCGCGAGATGTTTAGTGAGTTGCCGATAAGCGAGCAGAAGGCTCTCGGGGAGAGGGCGAAGAAAGAGGCCCAGGAAGCCAAAGACAAGTACACCGCTGCCCTGAACGCGCCACCGTCCGAAGACCCAGTCGCTCGTCAAAGTGAGTGTCACGATTTAGCATCACCGCACGGCACAAATTGACCAATATTACAGATCGTTAACTAGTCTCCCTAACTTCATCGGGCCCATTCTTCAAGGCATTACCACCATCACAGGGATGCACGCAACGCTTATTGTCGGTGGGCCAGTCCCGCTCTGGGTGGAGAGCTCAGTACGCTGCAGTACGTCGCATGGACGCTAGTGCAATCTGAGCGAACCTAATCTCGCCTTGCAGCTATTCGTATGGACGCAACAAGACCGCGCTGGCGCAACACTGGGCTCAGTGGACAAGCCGCGCTTCGCGCAGCACGTCCAGGCATTTATGATCGAGTATCTCAAGACCGCATTCAGTGCGTTCCACAGCTACCTACACTGCACATGTACTAACAAGTGAAAGCGGCTGACGATTGCGCGCAAGCTGCGCTTCTTCCTACGGGGCGCACCGTGCCGGATCTCTCGGGTGCCAAATACACCATCGACGGCAAGCCGGGGGAGGACAGTGATTCTGACTCGGACACGGATTCCGACGATTCCTCGGATTCAGAGTCTGACCTGGGCACCGACGACGAGGAGGAGCGCGCGCGCACCCGCAAAAAAACGCAAGCTCGAGGCGCTGGGGCCAAACACAGCTAACCGGAAGAAGCCCGCTCAAAAGAAATCCACTAAAAGGGTGCCGCCGCCTCCACGACCGCCGCCTCCTCGTCAGGTGATACCGCCGCCTCCGCGACCGCCGCCCTCTCGTCAGGCGCTACCGCCGCCTCATCGTCGGGCGCAGCATCGGGCGCAGCCGCCGCCACGTCATCCTTGTCTGGCACTGTTCCCCCATCTACGCCACCAGCACCTCCATCGTCATCCGGACCCGAGGGAGCCGCAGAAGAGGAATGGAGCGCGCCCGAAGCGGAGGAGGATGCCTCACCGACCCTCCCGTGGTGGCATATCTCAAAGGAGGAGAGGCCGCGCAACATAGATCGTAACAGGGCCGCCCAGGCGGAGTTGTCTATCGCGTGGAAGGGCGCCATGGAGCCCTTGCAGCCGCCGCCAAAGCCGCCCCGCCCGCGACCAAAAAAAGTGGTGGGGCTACCTACACGGCGCTCGCAGCGCCATGCGAATCAGCGCCACAACCTCAGACGTCGATATGCCAGCTCCACCGGCAGACGAGACACCGGGCGCCGGCGATGACTCAATGGATGTCGATCCGTTGGCAGTGTCCTCCTCGGCGACAACGATCCTCCCCCCTTCCCTCCCACCTACGTCGACCGGCGGCCCAAACAACGGCAAGCGCATTGCCGCCCCTCTCGCAAGCAGTGCAGATGCAACGTCGCCGTGGCCGCAAGGACGACTTTGGTCCCATGTCCAAACGACGCGCCACTCTGGTTTGTGAGCGCTCGGGAGCAGATGATCACGATAGACCTCGGCTGCCACTTCGACGCGCTCCTTGCGGCGTGGACCAGGATCGAGTACGCGTCTCGTTTCGAGAACGGTCCCACGAATCTGTCCGCCAGACGCCGCCCAAAGCAGGTTGGGAACTGGATCAACGCTGGGCGAGGGAAACGCCACCGCCGATTTGGCGATCCCCGACCATGCGGCTTACGCTGAGGGGTGGCAGGCGTGGTGGGACTCGTTGCAGCCCATTTGGAGAAAACGCGCGAAGGACGGGAATTGGTCGACGGAGGGAGGGTATGGCAAAGACGGTACGGATTGGGGCCCGTTGTACCAGTGGGGTGTCAACGGAATGCTCAATATCGTTGCATCGCTCTATTTCTGGGGATGCAGTCTTGTGAGCGGGGACTTGCGCGGGGACTTGCGGTGGGAGACGGCAGTCATTGATGTGACGTGGATGATGGAAGGGATGGCCGTGTACTATGAGCGGTTCAATAGGAAGTTCTGACTTTTGCTTACTTGCCATCTGAATAACATCATTTTTCGCGCGTGTCTTGACTTGGGCAAATTGTCGAAATAATTCAAGGTCAAAAAAAGACGGTCAATGAATATCAATGTGACGATGTCTATTAGGTGCATATGAGTCTATGTAGGGACAACGATAGCACGGTACACACTCTGCATACTGTTGTACCGCCTCGACTTCAAAATTCAAGTGAGACTTAAGTCCGGTGATGGAAGACAAGCAGACGTAAATAACGCGTCAAATAACGCGTCTTTGGGGGCCCCACATATGCACGGCGGGACCGGGACAACTCAGTTTGAATTCAATGAGCGAACTACACGCCCCTACGCGGCAGCGGATTTTTCCAGCTGGAGCGGCGGGCTGGGAAAGCGAAGCCGCGCGGAAGCCGGGTGCCCGATCATGATCAAAAGATGATCGCCGCGGTGCCGGCGGACCCAGCAAAGGGAAAGGCTCGTTGAAAATGGGGCGGATGGGTTACATTGAAGCGGGTGTGAAGGGCCAGGTGGTCAGAAAAGTGGGCGGGAGAGCGGGCGGCGCGGGAAGGGCGGGAAGGGCGGGATTGAGCGCGGGTGCATTGAGCGCGGGTGGACAGCGCACGGACCAGCTAGCGGGGCAGCGCGGAATAAGAGCGGGTGTTGACGGGCACGGGAGGCGCGGGTGCACATTTACAAGTGCGGGGGCGTGCGGAACAAAATCGGATGTTGACGGGGAAGCTAGCCCACGGTTGCAGTAAAGAGGCGCGAGGGCGGGGGCGGACCAGACGGTTGATGGTGTGCGGATGCAGTATCAACCCGGTAGCGGGGTAAAGCGGAATGTGCACCGGGCGTTGACGGGGTTTCCATCGGGTGCATTTTACATTGGAGGGCGGGTGCCGAGGTGCCGAATAGCGGGGAAGGGCCGCCCAAGCGGGCGAGGTACGGGTACAGTAGCTTGCAGGAAGTACGGTAGGGACGGTCCGACGGGCACAGATAATCAGGACGCAAATCCTAATCAAGAGCCGAATCCAATTATAGGGCATCAGATATCGCAGCCCCAAAAGGGACAGGGCGATAGGTATATCTTTCCGTAATCAATATTGGGCATTCCATTATTTACCAAGTTATGGTGTCCCATCATCTAGCAAATAAGCCCAAATTCAATTCCCCCCCCGCCCAAAAGGCCCAAAAAGGAACGCCCAGAGCTGGAAACTCACCGGTATGGCACCAGCCAACCACCTGGTAAGGACCGTGAACTTTGAAATCAAATCCGTTGGCTGGCGCCATTCTGTTTATACTGTATTTTAGGGCTATGGCTCATCAACGGAGCGTATATCTCGCCGCGGTTCGCGATATTCACGTTCTTGCTCTTCCCTTCACGACTAGCGAGAACGTGAACATGACATTGTGTATGTCGATCACGAATAGAACCACCTAACCACTGGTGGGGATAAAACCGCGGGTGGGAAGAGGGCTCAGGATTTAGAGAAGAATAACCCGGAGTACTAGTACTAGGAGTATTGGCTGGGTGAAAGTAATAGAAAACACATAATTGAGTCTGAGCATGCATACAGTTCAACCGATTGAAATTGTTGGAGTTGGCAATCCAGCCCAAGCCCGAGATGCCCGAGGCATGTCCGAGCCGCTGAGTAAATGCTGAGTGATGTCGAACCAAACGGAACATGGTGGAATATTCAGGAAGGAAATGGATTTAGTATAAATACAGTACCTACATTAGAGCTCCTCATGAGCTTGTAAACCCAATGGCCTAACAGCCAGGAGCGGTATCTCTAAATTGGTTTTCAACGAGAGATAAAACCAACAGAAATATAGTCTGCGCACTCGTTACTCTCGTCCAGCAAATGGTTCCCAGTTCAGACGCACGCAATAACCTGGCTAAAAATTCGTCTCGAAGCAACGCCGTCCGCATCTGAAGCCGGCCTTGAATGGAAATAAACTGCGTGAGCATGAAAGCGTAAAAGGGCAGATTGATTCCTGCATACTAGCTTGCCTAATCTCTTCAATGTCCGGGACACATGATGTGTAGTTATGAACAAATACACGGACGAGCCTTGGAAGCTACTCTCCCAATGCCCATGGGGTTGACATAAGAACTTGAGCAGGGTTCAAGATCCGGGGCAATCAAGTCGGGACCTGCGCGGTACATAGCCCGGATTTCAACGACTCAAAAAGGGTCCAAAGCTTTATATCCGCCCCTTAGGTACGAGCGATGATACTCCGCAGTTTTGACCAACAAGACCCCGCGAAGTCAGCTGTAACAGCTACACTGCTACAGAAGCTACAATTTGGGCGCCCTGCGTACCTTGAAATTGCCTAGAAGAAGGATAACGGAGCTGCCGGAGGAAGGAGCAGTTTGATTTGACGCGCCGAGGCGCAACGGTCGCGAAATAAGTTTGAATCCGTGTGCCTGCGAAATAAATCAAGCTCGGAGAGAGAGCGAGTGCTACAAAATTAGTGTGTGAGCGAATAAAGATCGCGCGCTGCGTACCCATTCAAGGGGAAATAACTAGTAAGAAACAATTGGAGTGGATGTTGACTGCTGATCGGGGCAGCCCGCTCTGAGACTGAGAAATCACATCGCAGCTGCGCACTCGGTGCCCACATCTTGAGCAGAGGTTGACCCAAGCTGGCACCGGTGAGCGGCTGAGCCGGCCGGGAGACTGAGGCCTGTCCCACTGCTGGAAATTTCCCATACTAACTAAATTGGTGCATGCATCGCGTCCAAAAACGGCACCTCAATCAGTGGAATTCGGCGCATCATTACTCGGGCCCTGTTCCAAACACCGATTGATTCCAATGCAGGAAGTAAGACGATTCACAGAGTGCGGGGCCACAAAGTAAATTGACTCGAATCCAAGAGCCACAGCTTTCAGGATGTGCACATACAGCAGTCAGTGTAACTTGTAAGCACGTGCGTACTACGTCTGGCAAGAATATTCCCTCCTTCCCCAAAACCACAATTAACTGCGTAGACCGGTCCTCACTCAAGCCTGGGACGAGCCTTGAGCGCCGATTCTGCCAGAGCCAGGCGTCGGAGGACCTATGCGAGCCTAAGTGAACGAACATGATTCGGGATCGGATTGATTCACCTCGTCGCGTTCCGCATTCGCTGCGTCGCGTTCCGCAGCGATCTAAGGAGAGATGGGGGGGGGAGGAAATTAAGTCAGGAGGTTGACGCGCCTCATCGCGCTCCGCAGCGATCTGGCGGGGATGAGTACAGATAATCAAGTCAAGAACGGAACTATCAACTTACCCGGTCCTGTTCCGCACGAATCTTGATAACAAGCTGTCAACGACGCTGAGAAGAACATCTCAGAGCCAAAACCAACCCTTCCCATACCTGCTGCTGTTCTTCCGTCAAAAGCTCCTCCTTCTTGCGTATCAGCTCCTTCGCGTATCGTATCGCGGGTTCCAGGTGTTCTGAGATGATCACCGTAGGAAGCACCCGTGCACCTGTGGCCCTCTCCGCCAAAACCTCTGCCTCCACCTCTGGTTCGTCCTCGATGTCGATCACACCGTATTGCTCCAACTGGTCACGGAGACCGCCGAATTGGTACACCATGTCCACATCCAGGAAGCACTGGCGCTTGTACGTACCCATCCGAGAGTGGCTGATTAAATCGAGCTCCTCCGTACCGCCAAAACGGGCCTGGAGGATCCTGTAGACCATTCGAGCATGCCAGAAGCACATGGTTTTGTAGATTCTGTACTCCGAGAATTCGTTCGAGAGTGTCCAGAGCAAGACACCCAGATCAAAGACGGTTGGAGGGGCCCCGGCGAAGGTGAGAACGGCCAGTCTATCGGCGACCTCCAGACCACAGAAGGAGAGGGGCCATTTGTCGAAGATCGTGACAGTGTCGTAAGCGTTGATAGCTCCGCCCAGGAAAAGACCCGTGTTCTCGCTCGCGATGCGACTCGTAGGGGAGTAGAGCTCCCGGAAAGCCCATTAGGTGCACTGCGGAGCGCATCAGACGAACCCGGCGTCGTACTAGTCAACGGAATTAACGCACTTCTCCACGATGATGCGCCCAGCACGGTCAATCTTTAAGTATCGGATATCCTTAGAGCCCTCTGTCCGAAGCTCACAGACAAGGAACTCGTGTTCCTTGTCTGCGAGATTCTTAAAGTAATAGACCTTGACGATTTGGCAAGTTGCCAATACATCCAGGCGGCCGGTGGTACCACGTGCGCCATGGGTATCGAGGACCTTCAAGAGGAACCAGTCGTTGTAGAGATCGGGTCCGAAGTGGTGACAGCCTCGAGAACACCGAAAATGACGGGAGTGGGGAATTTTACTGCGTAGGCCAGGGGGCTGGACATCGAGTTATACTGCTGCCACAGTTCTTCGAGAGTCTGTAGGTGGAGTATGCGATAGACGGAACGCAGAAACCGCCGGAGAATGAGCATCCTTATAGCAAGAAGAGAGAGACGAGTTTAGCGACAACGCCAGCCTGAGGTCAACGTGGCCTCTTCGGCCGAAGCGGCATCAGTTTCGCACGGAGTTGAGCTAAAGTTGAGCAACGTAACAAAGTCAAAATACTAACCTCTTCGCTGTAATGGTAAACACCTGAACGTGGTATCGAATACGCGCCTGGCGCTTTATGAGCGCAAAGAGGCCGGAAGTGCTGGCATATTACTTATTGCTGCAACTTCAAAGTTAGCGTCTGTCTTCTTGATTCGCTTCGCGCACGTCGTGGCGAGTCGGCGACCGTGACCACAGCTGACAAGCCGCATAAGCCCTCCCAGCATCAAGACAATAGGTTTGTGCCGGCGCCATGTATAGCCCCCGGCGGCCCGGCCCCGCGACGCTCATCTTACATCTAACACTTTCCACCGCCAGTTCCGAATTATGACGACTGTCAAGTATTGTTTACATTTTGTATCTCTCCCACAGCCGGAGAATCCACTTCTTAGTTCTACGCTACTGCCGGTGGGGGAGGACTCATCTCGGTCGTTAATGCGGCTGGTGCTACACTGCTTTTCCTGCGTTTTCGTTTTCATTCTGAATGGCAGAAAATAGACAGCAAGACCCGCGTTTCAGGCGCGGTTGCGCACAGCATTTCCAGGAAAAGCCTCAGTGGCCAGGGTCTCCCCAGTCTCGACACATACCCTGGGGTCGGGGTAATCAACAAAGCTTGAACTCGGAAATTGACTTGTTCATAGATGTCATCGTTATCTGTTACAATCATAGAACGAAATTGAGATGGAGGCTGCGCACCTCGGCAGAAGATCAGGAGCAAGCATGACTGCGAAAATAGTAGGACACTAGCCTGAGTTACTGACTCAGGCCCCGATGTCCTTCGTAAGTTCTTGTCCAAAATTATACTGGGGTGTAAAGTTTCTACGCATAGAGTGCCACTGGCGTGCGATTTGGATGCGTTTACTCCGGCTTCTCCCTACCTTAGCTTCCACATGAATAGTTGCTAAATTCTCTGTCATCAAAGGGGGCTGCAGCATGTTGGGACACGTACATACCGTAGAAAGTTACTGCTCTCCTCCGTGTGAGTACAACATGCGAGGTACGAGCACAGATATGTTGTAGCGTCTGTTTAGAAGAGACTACCGTGTGAGAGCCAACAGCTCAGCATAGACTGTGTTGTAACCACCCGGCACTTCTCGTACATCGTATAATGGTAGTTTGCAACCCTTGCCCTCGAATCGCAAGAATGCGGCCCAGGCAGCGCAATTTGTAAGGGAATCTGGTCTTTACGAAGGGCTGAGGGTTGGATCCCCGAGAGAGCCCAGCATCGCCGCCTGCCTCTGATTCAGATTCGGTCCTATCCTCGCCTTTTCCCGCCAGCCCACCACCTTACGCCGCAAACATATCTGGCTTCACATCCGCCGGCCCGCTGCCTGATGGACGCGACGCGTCTGTTTGCTGCTGCGTGGCAACCCCGCGCGGGCCCGGGCCGCTCTACGCGGCGACCACGCTTCTTCGTCGCTCCCACCATCGTCCACCGACGTCGCATACGCCTCAACACCGCATCGACTCAGCACCCATTTGCACCGCTCCCCCGCCTGTCCCTGCGAACTCATACTCTGTCGTGCCGTGCCATGTACCAACCACGTACAGTACTCGCCCACCCACTTCTGCACCGGCGCTTGCCGCTTGCTTGTCACTCGGTCCTCGCGTCCAACATCCTGCAGTCTCCCATTCGTTGAAGCTTCGCTCCCCTCGAATTCTCGCATCCCGTTTCCAACCCTGGGTGTCACGGCGCCACTCTCGTTGCATTCGTCGCCGGTCGGTCATACTCACAAGTGCGTTATAATGCGTTCCCCTTCCCTCACTTCCACAATTCCTACTGCTTTTGCAACCAACCACATGCCCTTCGACGGCCCGTCTCGTTGTGCACGCCTGGCACTCTCGTTCTACCCCAGCGTGTGTGAATTTCTCAGCATTTCGTCTTTTATAATCGTTCGCCCACCCCCATCCCTCTGCGCTATGCTCCGCGTATCATCCTGCCTCATCCCTGCTACGCCCACCTTCCACCAGCGCAGCGTCGGGATCTCGGGAATCGAGCCACCGACTGCAGTACCGCATTTGCAGGCCTGTTGCGTTGCTCAATTACAGTACCCTCTCGCTTCCCTCGTGGCAGTCACCGTAACCCGCTCTTCCCCCACCCAATAATTGCTACACCGTCTCCGCCCATCTGCGTGAAGCCGAGACTATGCTAGAGCGGGTCCAGGCGTGCAGCCTCACTCACTCTTATCTTCATTCAGACCGCCTATGCGGCTCACTCGCGGCATTGAGGCCCGAATCCATGCCCGGGTTACTCAAGGTATACTCGCATTATCTATTTGTTGACTAACCATAAGCATTACAGACTCAACTCGGGTCGGATTCAGCCAACTCATCGTTCACGAACCACTGGGACCTGTATCTGAATTCAGTGAGTTGTATCTCCTCGTTCCTTCTCTCCACTCGAACTAATACATCTTCCATGATAGCCTTGCGACCAACTTGCGACTCGACCTCTGTCCAATGTCATCAAGCCTCGACCCGCGCGTCTCGACGTACACTTTGATATCATGCTGATACATAGCATACACAAGGTACGCTTGGCAATCCCTCGACTCAAAACTCTTACTTACCCCTTGCACTGAGCTGAAAGATCTCTTCGCTCGGACCGCGCCCTTGCCTTGCGAAGTTCAGATTTGACTTCAGCGTTTGAATGCCGTGGTACGTCGTCTTGCTTGCGTCATAGTCTCTCACAACTCTCAGATTATTGCTATTAGATTTCAGCTTTCTGGGTTCCCTTCATTATATTCGCGGTGCATTGTATTAGAAGTGCGTTCATGTTCAACTTTTGCTGATCAGTATGTATATACTGACCGAGTTTTTAAACTGAGTTCTCAACCTGTTTGTGTTACGATTCGTGTCGCCGAAATGTCAAGGATGTTTTACGGGTTGAACGGTGCGATTTCGCTTTTCAGTCTATTTACTGTGACTGACCGTTTGTCCTGCGCTTCAGATTCGACTGGCTCTTACGTGGGATTGGGTTGTATACAAACTCCCGCGCGAGACTGCGAGTCTTCCTTTCAAGCCAGTGAGCTCATTCAGCGTTTGCCTGTTCCGAATCTAATTCTGATGAAATGTTTCCAGGTCCAACATAAAGCGCGTCTTCATCGACTCGGAGCTTCGATCCTTGTTCGCCACCTCCGCGATATTCGAAGCAAACTGTTCCTACACTTGTTACTTGGAAAACTCGCGTTTATTGAGACCTCACTACAGATGTATTTGAGTCGCAACCCACTGCGTGCGCGTAGGCGTCTCGCGATCATTAATCGATCATTGGCCGGGGTGCACGGTCGTTGTTGTCAAACTCCACTGGCAGTACGTCTCTATGTAGCTCGTTGGGAGTTGAAACTGATTTCCTGTCATCGTACCCCGATCGCCACAGCCCGGTTTGCTCCCGCTGCTGTATCTCACGATTCCCAGGACAACGCGAAACAACGCGTATAATTATTTATCCTGATGCCTAGTGATTCCCCTGTCCCTGTGTTGTGCTCACAGTATCAAACATCCGGCTTAAGGGCGCCCAAGGGTAATACGAGTAGCAGACTATCTCAGACTATATCATCACACAACCACCCATGGGGGTCCTCACAACCAACAGCCGAAGACTGCCAAGACACCGGACCCCCCTCGATCCCCCGCGTTCGCCGTTGCCCCGCCGCGGAATTTTATTAAACACGTTTTTGGCAGCCCCTGAACTTGATATGTCCACGAGATCTTCGTTTGCTTTTCTCGTTTCACTTCCCGCCCTCCCACTTATGCTGGACCTGACTCTCAACACCCCCACGGGAAGTGTGGTCTTCAACTACGTGATTTCGACCCCGACACAAACTTCAGCGCTATCCGTCGATCCATCACTTCCGACGGTCTTGTTCTTGCATCCTATATATCTGGGGAAGATAGCTTATCACCGTACGTGAATTGCCTTGCTCTGGACACCCGTTACGACGAGCTTCAGTACAATTTGCTGACCGCGAGCTGCGGCGGTTCAACCTCGTTGCGCTGGACTCGCGGTGCCATGGGGATTCAATTGGAAAAGCAGGGGAGGGTTATGGGCGCGAGGTTGCGGCGCGGGATGTCGCATTGTTCATGGTGCGCCCCTCTCCACGGTATTCATAGCAAAACGCACCAGATCACACGAAATTCAGGCGACACTAACGATCCCGCAATATCATCTGTTTGGGATGTCGATGGGGGGAGACATCGCGCTCCAGACGGCGATACTGTTCCCAGCATATGTCCTTTCCATCTTCGTCGTGTCGTGTCTCCCGCTCACGGAGGTACGTCGGTATTTTTTTTACGCCGCTGCGCTGACCAAATGTTCACGACCAGCCGCCTGAGGTTTGCTCAGGGTTGGAGGAAATATACGAGGTCTGGTCAGAAGGCATTAGACAGCAACAGAACATCCAAGGACACGAGGCGGGGTCCCTGATGGGGGAGGCTTTCACCGGGACTGTACAGTTGTCGATGAACGGCCATCCTACCAAAGTGTTCCAAGCGTGCGTCTCAGGCTGGGGCAGCATCACGATTGTATTCTCATTCTCCCGCCCGCCAGAATGCTGCAAGCCTCCATGCCCTCGGCGATGTCGCAATGGGGAATAGATGGACTCAATGACTTCCGCACCGTCTGCGTGGACTTTTTCACTAGCCGTGAAGCATACACGGCGGACGCAATGCGGAGTATAAATTGTCCCGTGTACCTGGTGCACTGCGAGGAGGACGTCGCATACACCATGGCAGGAACAAAGCAGCTCGCGGAGCATCTCCGGGCGGCCGGCGTCGCGGTTGAAGTTGGGCAGATACCGCATGCCCCGCATTTTGGTGTGGTTAGCCATGCAAAACAGTGCGTCCAGTCGATATCATGTTCTTCGTCGTCCCTCTTTGTGCTTATGCACGCCCTGTATAACAGAGTCAATGCCCTTTTTCACCGGTTCATGTTATCTGTCTGTCCCAGCCCACCACCGATCCCCGACCACGTCGAGTCCCCATTCAAAGCTCAGTTGGCCGCTGTCGGGTGCGATTCCGACAGCGACGACGATGATTTGCTGATCTCGATACCCCACTGAACGGAGTCCGGACCGGCATTGAGGTATCCAGCAGATTGGGGCGCCGTGTGCCGGCGTCGACTGGGCGCATCCCAATTATCGATAGAGAACTTCAGGGCATGCCAAGTCCACGCGGAAATGCTGGGGATCTCGAATTCGTTCTATAAACCGACGTACTTACTTAATTTGGCATTTGTGCCCATCGAAATCCGATTGCCTGGCGGAATGTTGCCTTTGACAAATGAAACAGTGGTGGGCTAAAGCGCGGAAAGCGCCTCGAGGCCTGTGTGTGTGTGTGGTTCTGGCTAGCACCCGGTAAGGTAAGCATCGAACCGATTTCCTTGTGTCACTCACCTGCAACTAAGCTCGTACTCGCAATCCATCGTCAACTGTCTGCAGCGAGAGGATTACGGAACAAAGTGCTGGTAAGGCACTAGTAGCCCCGCTGTACAAGCAGAGCGATTCCGCCATGTCAACAGCGGACGTCCCTTCGAATATACCGACGTATTCAGACAAACACGATATCCAAGATGCGGAAACGTCAGCGGGGTGGACAGAGTATTGAGGGTAAAATTGGCGAAAGCCGCGTCGCCGATGCCACAAGAGCGTGAGCTCTCGGAGTGTCGGAAGGCGACGAAGCAGCGCGAGCAGATCGTCCGAGGGGATGAAAAAACTGTGGAGCTCGAGGATTTCTAGCCTGAACTGCGAACGATCAAGCAGATGGGCAGGATATGTGGTCTCTGCACAGATGTCGAGATTTTGCAGACCTGGAAACGCAAATGCCGCAAAGAATGCGATGGCTGCGTCATCTTCGTCGCCCTCCGCATAAAAATCGAGCGTCCGCAGAACAGGGAGCTCAACTGCGTGCTCCACGATATCCGGCGGCCCGGTGCACTCAGCGATTTGAGCTGTTTGCAGTCTTCGACATAGCGTCAGAATGAGCCGTACAACATGGAGACTGATGGGCAGATGCAGTGTGAACTGGCTGAGTTGCGACCAGGGCAAGGCGTCCACCAGCGAGCGGGCATGCCGAGGAGCGCAGTGGCTTATTAGCGATACACGCTCAAGGGACGGAGCGTGGCTGAATGTCCTGAGAGCGGAAGCGACGTCCAACGAGAAAAGATCCGTAAATGTGACTTCAAGAGATGTGAGCAGTGGGAAAACTTCATCCTGGCAATGTTCACGGGGAGGAAAAAGATAGAGGCAGGGATATGCAGGGATATGCTCTTCACCCTGCTATGCAGTCCCAAGAAGAGCGTAAATACCGTGTCCGGAGTCAACACTGCGTCGCCCCAGGTAGCGAGCCGTGCGGATACCGGGAGGTTTTGGGATCAGGCCAGTAAGTTTTGGATATATGGGAGCCCTGGCATGCGAGACCCCGACATGAGCCAGATTCTGTCCCACAGGGATGGGTACCGTGACAATGGCCCTCCATCGCGATGAAACGTGTCCGAGAACAAACGGTGCTTCCTGAGGGTCAGCAATGGAGTATGTCTCCTCCTCCGACATGCCGTGGTTGCGACAGAGCAAAAAAGATGTCGGTAAAGATCTCGGGAGGAAATTTAATGAGGTTATGAATGGGTGGTCTGTCTGGAGAGACTAGAATTCGGCGTATCGGGGATAGAGTACCCTGCAATGCGACTACGGTTTCCTGATGCCTGGACTTTCGAAACTGCAGCTCGGAAGGATGAGCGAGATTGCTGAAGTAGCCGCGTCAAGCTGCACAAGCTCCACGTTATTGGCAGCTAGAATGATTCGAATATCCCTCGACTGTAAATCAGTAGGAGGCAAGTTGCCGTCACGGTTGATGACTTTGATAAGTTCTGGATCCATTGGTCTGCTACGTCACGGTGTCTCAATCAAGGCTTGGAGCCAAAGACCCACCTGTGGGCGGCACAGACTATATGCGGCCTCCAGACAGCCGTCCGATTGGGCCCTGCCGTTTTGACGGTGGGGGTTGGGAGAGAGAGAGAGAGGTCGTCCAAATAATGACAAATAGTTGACACAGCCCTAGCACTCGACCATCATCATCATCATGTCCTTCGCTTTTCTCCCTTCCTTGCCCCTTCCCATATCTCTCCTCGTACACTCTGCCCGTCCAGTATTATCCTTCTCCTCCTCATCGTCGCAATCTCATACCGCTACCGCCGCGCTGCGGTTCACTCATCCTCACATTTCTCGGCATCTACACCGCATACAAAATCACAGGCCCGCTCATTCGGTGCAAAATTTTCAAAAAAATACCAATGCCGTAAAATTCTTCGCTGATTCCGTCAAAGATACGGTTATGCAGCATTAAGTCACTGGCGTGGTTCGGATTTTATGTCCACTTCTTCATTCTGGGCATCGGATACATAGCCGCCGGTGCGCTGGTGGTCTGCAACGCGCTACAGGACTTTCTGGACGGGCTAGAGGGTAAGTGATGCTGAGTGTGAGTGCCTTCCGGATATTCTTAGTCAAAGGCTATACCTGATGTTTAGTTCAGCTGTTATCTTGAAAACCGCCGCTAATAACGACACGCGCCGCCCGCCAGTGGAGCTGCGCTCTGACGATCCACGAACACCGCCCCGCTGGCCTGTATTTTTGCAGTAATCCTATGTACGTATAACCATCGCGCGCCGATCATCGTCGGCTTGGTCTTTTGGCATAATTCATCTCATTGCGAGGTCCTTGTCCTCCCCGGTCTGGCTTCCGGCTTGCCGCGGGAACACGATCGCGGAATAACGGACACCTCCGTGCTTGCATCGTTATTGCACTCTGCCTTGCCAACTCTTTTTGTTTGTCTCACATCCAGTTGACTATGCCATTGTTGATGGCATAGAAGTTAAAACTTTGCATCTCCCCTTTGCCCCTGCTGGCTTCTCTCATACGTCTGCTTCTTCAGTTACCGCTCGAACCTCGTGAACTCTTGCGACCCATCAGTTTTTCGGAGGGACTGTACACCAAGTACGCTCTTTATGGAAGAAAATCCGGTGTGTGGCCCAAGCTAGAGTCCAAACGCGCAACTCCCGAAGGCAGTGCATACGATGATGCACAAAGCGGGACCTTTCGCAACAAGGGCATCTTCTCGAACTCTTCCTACTTTGAAAGATCGCCAACTTGACGCCAACAGCAAGTGGAGGCACATCGATATCTTGAATCCGGAACAGTGCGACGATGCTTGACATTTGTATGCCTCTCACGGTAATGTGGACATCTCTTCTCGGGTCTGTCTTTCATGCAAGACCTTCTGAAAGCTTGGTCAAAAGCAGCAGAAGAACGAGCAATCCCCGCATACTATGCTTAAATTCTGTGCAGTACCGGCCGCGACCAGGTCATTTTTTTTGGTACGTTTGGACCTTGATCTGATTCACGACTTAGCAAAACCCGAGAAAAAAATGTGATGAGAAGACCCGGCCTGTTACTAGGTTGAACACCTCCAGCAATATCCGAAAATTTCTGCGCCAGATCCTCTCGCCCTCATTCCACTCAATGTTACCATTATGGACGGAAGCATTTACAACAATTTACTACAAGGCTCGCAAGGTGCTCGCAAAGCAGCCAACGCCAAACAATTCACATTCAGGACTTTTGACTCGTTCGAATGTTCTGCTCCGTGGTGATTTCGCCCCAAAACCCGCAAAGAGCCATGATCAACGGCTGTCTGCCACCTTCCAGCAACTTGGAACGTTCAAGTTGGTCTTCGTGTCCGAGATTCGCTGTCACGCGAGCGGCACGTGGAATCTGACCTGCTGTCGGCGAGGATCTGCAGGAGCCATGATTATCCCATGATAGGTCGGATGCAAAATTTGGCCTCAAAAAAAAATTTACCCGAACTTTAGGCCTTTAGGTCCAGTGCGGCCTCGAAATTTTACCCGAATTCTGCGTCTAGCGAGGGGAGGGTCCAGATTTTACCCGAACTTTGCTTCCAACCTCAAAAATTCCCGAAAAAATTGTTTTTTGGTCTAAAAAAAATCGCTAGAAATCAAACCGGGGTCTTACTCATCCATCTCGTCGTCCTCCTCAAGGTCCATGAGGTCTGCATTCGCCTTCCCCTTCCTTTTCACCGTGTTAAGCTCGCAACCGCCGTTCCCAAGGCTTTAATCTCCTGTGTCAGCTCATTGAAAAGGTTTTCTCCCCGCATACCAACTTCGACATGGTTGAGAAACCATGTAGTTGTTTCAGCCAGCCTGAGGTATTTGTGTTCAAGCCTACTTAAGTGACTTCGCGGGTCAAACAGTTTGGGCAATCATCAAGCACAGCCGTTATCCGAACTTGAGTCCGACCTTTCTAAAATTTTAGTCCTTTATCCGAACTTTCGCACTGCTGTAAGGGCAACCTCAAGGCCCGAGAGTACTCAAGAGTCCTAGCGAGGGGAATCCCGAAGGTGAATAAACAGTAGCTACAGACATTGAGTAACGCACCTAGCGAGGGGAATCCGAAGAGAAGAAACTCTGAGGATTCCCACGCTAGGCCGTGAGTATAATAGTCTACTGGACAGGTGCACGAGACCGGAGTGATCGGGAACGGATGCCGAGGTCACGCGCATGATCGCATGCCGAATGCCAGCCGGCATCGGCACGTTCCAGTTGACCGGAGGGTTCCGGTCGACCGGGACGACCGGAGCGACCGGAAGGGCGGGGCCAACGACCGGAGGGGGCGTGCGAAAGGGGGGTTCCCCTGACATCATCCCCCCCTTGGAATGCGGCGCCTCGACGCATAGACCGGACATGGAGGGTGGTGTTGCGGAAGGGGAGGGAGTCGAATGACGCACGAGCAATTGAACGAGGTTTGGCCGGATATTTTTCGTAGAACGCTGCGAGGGCTTCCGGACCGAAGAAGTCGGAGTGTTTAACCCACTGGTTGTGCGCCGCACTGTAGCCCTTCCAGCTAACAAAGTAGTACAGGCTCTTCCAGCGGACCTTGGCGTCCAGAACTGCGTCGACTTCCCATTCCGGAGCGTCTCCGGGTGCGTCCGGAAGTACCGGAGCGGGCTCGTCATACCCTGGGCGGCCCGGGAACGGGTCTTCCTCCGCAAGCTCGAGCTTCACGACCGGAAAGACCGGATGAAGCCGGGAGTAGTGGGGTGGGAGCTCTAGCTTGAATGCACCCTTCCCAACGACTTTAAGCACCGTAAACGGGCCCAGCCGCCGATGGGAGAGGCCCGGCGACGGACGAGTGGTCTGGATGTCCGACGCGTCAAGCCAGACCCGGTCCCCGACCTTGATGTCCGGAGCGGGAGTGCGACGGCGGTCGTAATACCGCTTGTACTCCTCCTTGGCCTTCACCAGAGCAGACCGAGCTTCCGAGACCCCGGAGGCGATGCGGTCGCGGAACTCGTTTGCGGACTCCACCTTAGAGCGCACTCCGGTCGGCTCGAACCCCATCCGGGGGAGGCGACCGGAGTCGGTCATGAACGGAACCTGCTGCGTGGAGGAGTGAACGTGGTTGTTGTACGCGAACTCCGCAGCCGGAAGGAGGTAGTCCCAGTCATCCTGCTTGTAGTTAGTGAAGATGCGCAGGAACTGCTCCATCTCCTGGTTAACTCGCTCGGTCTGACCGTCGGTCTGCGGATGCCACGCTGTGGAGGTCGCCGGTTCAATACCGATGAGCCGCCACAGCTCCCGGGTGAACTCCGCAATGAACTGGACACCCCGGTCGGAGATGTACCTCTCCGGAGTGCCATGGTGCCTCCAGACATTCCGGTAGTACAACCGGGCGGCGCCAACGGCGTCGATGTGGGTCGTGCACTCATTGAAGTGACCACGCTTACCGAGGACATCGACTACGACCATGATAGCATCGTATCCGTGGGCCTCCGGGAGCTCCACAACGAAGTCCACCGAGACCGTGTGCCAGCGGTCCGGAGGAACTTCAGTCGGGTGCAGCTCGCCAACCGGAAGCTTCCGGAGCGCCTTGGTCCGGCAACACAAGTCGCAGGTCGCCACATACCGGCCAACGTGGCGGGACATCTGGGGCCACCAGTAGTTCCGGGAGACAAGCTCCAACGTCTTGAAGCGCCCGGCATGGCCAGCGACCCGCGTGTCGTGGTGCTGCTCCAAGATTCGGCGGCGAAGGTCTTTGTCCCGGGGGACGACAACCTTACCGCGGAAATAGAGGAGGCCGCCGGAAACGTTCCACTCAGCGTTCCGGGACGAGCGGGCGCCGCGAACCTTGAGGAGAGCCCGGGCTGCGCGAGCAACCGGATCCTCAAGGTCCGGAGCGCCGGCTAGGGCGTCGCGGATGTCGCGGAGGAGGGGGGCTTCCGGACCGGCGATGGTGATGCCCTCCAGCGCGCGGACATGGAAGAGCTCCGGAGTCAGGAGCGTCACATCCTGATTATCCGAAGCCGCCCCATGGTCCGGTCGCCGAGAGAGGGCGTCCGGTCGACCCATCAAGCGCCCGGGCTTGTGGTGAAGGGTGAAGTCGAACCGGGACAGGTACAGCGACCACCGTGCCTGCCTCCGGTTGAGGTTCTGCGACTTCCGGAAGTACTCCAAGTTCTTGTGGTCGGTCCAGATCTCGACCGGAAGCTGCGACCCCTCGAGGAAGTGTCGCCACTCCTCGAGAGACCGGACGATCGCGAGCATTTCCTTGTCGTGGATCTCGTAGTTGCGCTGGACCGGAGACAAGCTCTTGGAAAAGAACGCAACAGGGTGCCACTTCCCGTCGTCGGACTCCTGCGAAAGGACGGCGCCGGAGGCGAAGTCGGAGCTGTCGGCTTCGAGGCGGTACATCCGGGTCTCGTCCGGAAGGATGAGAACCGGATCGGAGGTTACCGCGTCCTTGAGCGCCTGGAACGCCCCGGCTTCCTTCTCAGTCCAAACCCAAATCTGGCCCTTCCGGGTCAGGTCAAAGAGCGGACGAGCGAGGCCGGAGAAGTCCCGGATGAAGCGCCGGTAGAAGTTAGTGAAGCCGACAAACTGTTGCACGTCCTTCTTGTTCTCGGGAGTCGGCCAAGCGGTGACTCCGGCGACCTTGACCGGGTCCATCTCGACGTGGTTGTGAGAGATGATCACACCGAGGTACTCGATTGACGACTTCTCAAACTCGCACTTCTCCGGTCGCAAGTAGAGCTTGTGCGCCCGGAGCCGCCGGAGGACCTCCCGGACGATCTCGCGATGTCGGGTGAGGTCCGAGTGCGCGATGAGAATGTCGTCGAGGTAGACCATGACATCCCCGGACAGGATGAGGTCCTGGAAGATGTCGTTCATCATGGTCTGGAAGGTCGCAGGGGAGTTGGTCAGGCCGAAGTACATCACCAGGGGCTCGAAGAGCCCCCGGTTAGTCCGGAAGGCAGCCTTCCACTCGTCACCCTTCCGGATGCGGACGTTGTTGAAGCCCCACCGGATGTCGAGTTTCGTGAAGAACCGGGCTCCCTTCAATCGGTTAATAAGGTCGTTGATCAGAGGGAGTGGGTACCGGTTTTTCACGGTCATCGCATTGAGCGCCCGGTAGTCCTGGACGAACCGGAGCGCTCCGTCCTTCTTCTTGACAAAGAAGACCGGAGACGCCATCGGAGACTTCGATGGCCGGATACGACCCGTGGCCAGACCCTCCTCGATAAACGCGTCGAGCTCGCGCTGCTCGAGGGGTGAGATGGGGTAGACCTTACAGTTGGCCGGTTTCGAGTCCGGGACGAGCTCAATGGCGTGGTCCCAACTGCGACGTTCCGGTAACGAGTCGAACGACTCCCGGTTGAAGACATCCTCGAACTCGCGGGCCCACTCGGGAATTGCTTCCGTACCGGACGCGGAGTTCTTGGCGTGCGCCTCAGCCAGCCGTTGGGAGACGGTGCTGGTAGCGCGGATGTCTTCCGGAGGGGAGAACGTCGTGTAGAAGATCCGGTCGCCATCCTCGACCGGATCGTCCTCGTCATCGGACTCGTCAGAGTCGTCCGGAGAGAGCTCCGGAAGCTCCTCGGTGTCAAACTCATCATCATCATCCTCGCCAGAGCGGTCATCCGTGTCAACCGCGCAGATGGTGGGCACCGGACCCGCCCGGAGCTGACGTAGAATCCGGGCAGAGGTCGCGGCATGCCTACGCTCGGTGCGCACCTCGTCACGACAGGTGTTGCAGACGGAGGGGCAGCGGCTCATCTTGACCTCCCGGGTCTCCCAGTCGATCTCCGGGTTGTGCTTCCGGAGCCAGGAGAACCCGAGGATGAGATTCTGCTTGCCAAGGCGGGTGACAGCGAACACGACACGCTCGCTGTGAGACTTGTAGCGGAGGATGAGATCGGCGACTTCCCGGATGCCTCCGGCTTCATTGGGAGAGCCGTCGACATTGTAGACCGGAATGGGCCGTGAGAGTTTGCGGACCGGAATGCGGTTGGCCGCGACGTACTCGGTGTCGATGAACTCACTGGTTGCGCCACAATCCAGGAGTCCGGACACGGAGAGCTTCACTGCGTCATCAGTGGACTCAATCTCGACCGGAAGGAAGAGAGAGTTTGGGGAGGCGTCTGCCGCGATGGTGAAGTGCTTAGGAAGCTTGCGCTCCCACATCGGCTTGCGGCGGTGAACGGCCGGCACTCGAGGCGCGGGTGAAAGCTGAATAGTGGGCCTCAAGAACAATGAAATGATCACTGAACACAAAACCAACAAAACAACAACCAAACCAACACTCTATATCCTCTTTGTGCAAGCTTTATGTGAAGTCCGGGGGTGTTGGATCAAGTATTAGATCCTATAGACTAGAAACAATGTTTTGTGGGTCAACAAGAAACGTTCTCAATCGGTCAATTGGTTTTTTTTAGAGAACTAAGCTCTCAAGCGGTATTTATTGGGTCTGATTGTTATTTCAAGTTACAGCCGGTAAAGGTCTGATTTATAGTGGTTGTTCTAAGAACTGGTTTAGTTTCGCAATAGCCCGTTTCCGACTATGCACGTTCTTCAACGCTTCCAAGCTACAACGAACTTGGGGTGGAACTCGACTCAAAAGATCACAACTGGTTTATCAATCAAAATCGTTCGTTCAAGTTCTTTCTAGTACTAGTGCGGACAAGCAACAAGTCACTATACAGAGCACCACTACCCAGACCCTGCTATGCGGTATGCACTACAGCCCCGGAATAATCTGCTGCCTAAATCTACGAGTTCTGAGCCTTTATATACTGTGCTGGGATTTATGATTACGATACGAATATTATGTCCTCGGATGTCTTCCGGTCCCCATGACTCTGCCTGCTCCACATCCTACTCCGCCATTGGTGCCCTGGCCCGTCGAGATGTCTAGTTGGGCAGTTCTAACCCGATCGTATTGAAATTGGTTGTCTTCGGGTGATATTGCTGAAACCCTCCTGTCTTGCACAGGTTGTTCTTCGTCTAGTGGGTGGCCCAAACTCAGGGCAGGCCTAGCGGCCTCGTCTACGCCTCTTGGTAACTCGCCCACTCAATCTAGAGATATGGGTATGGTAAAAGAACCAAGTTGAACCTTCTTGACTCGATCGGGAATGGCCCGAGATCAAATCGTGATCCCGGATCCAATAAGTTCCCGTCTTGCCGCATCAACCCAACCCCTGTCCACCTGTCCCGGCCGGAAGGAGAAACTCCGAGTCCCGACCGTCATTCCTACACGTGCCCCGACGCGTCTTGAGTTATCAAGATACAACAACAAACATCCTGGCTATCACTAAGTCCAGACCACTTCAGGTTTTAACTCTTGTGCATGCTTCCACATTCTCTTGGTCCAAGTCTAGCATTGGCTCATCCAGGGCGCAACCGTGGGTACCATCTTGTGAAGTCAGGCGTACTTCTAGAGCTATTCGTAATCTTTACTTTCCAGTAATTTCATAACGTTCGCCTTTGTAGTAGCCTTAAGCTATTCGACTTAGTAGCTTTCCCGCTCGAGACTAACGGTAGCTCTCATTTGAGGTGTGTGCGTGAGGTAGAGCTTTAATGAAAAACGCAAAAACTGCGCCTTTCATGTGTGGTCATTTACACGGCTTATCAGCGGTCACGCCCGAATTGGAAGAGTTCGCCATCGGGCTCCACGTCCGAAGTATCGGCCTCATCATCTGATTCGCCATCTGAGTCGTTTGGACCTTGGGCATGGCGCTCGAGCAGTGCGCGAATATTCACAGAGGGAACGACAATTGCGTCGTCTATCACGTATGGGTTAAACGTGCTTCCACTGCGGGTAGATCTACCTGAGAGATGAATGAAACGACTATTAGTACTCATTTCCCCAGAAGTGCGCAAAGGCTGATTTGAAGGGAGGGAGGAAAGAAGAAAAAGAGGCGAGATGGTGAAGGTGCACAATTTAGCGCCCCTTGCCACCAACATTAGGCGTATCCAAGGTCGGACGCACGTCATGTAGGTGGCAATGAGTGCCGAAAGGTCACCAGGACCGCCCGTAAAAAAAAGTGGGGAACAAAAATGAATAGATATGTGAATACCACGCGTGAATGACGCGTCTGAGCCTTAGGGACGCGTCGACGCGTCCACATAGGCGCGTCGTAGGAGCCATGCATATAAAGATATACCAAGACAAAAGGAGAAGGGGGGGGGGGGGGGGAACTCACCGGGAAACGTGTCGGGAGACATTGGTGGTATTGGTGGTACGAGGAGCGCCGGATATGTTTTTTATGGCCTCTTATAACCGGATGCTAGGGCCACCGTATTCCCAATTAGGACTTTCGGATGACTTGCCCCAATAGGGAGCACTGCTTTGTCCCGCGCTCGTCTTTCTTTTTTCACGACTTTCATCTTTCTTTTTTTCACGACTTTCTTTCCTGGACTCTACGCGAAATGACAATCACTAAGAGGCAAAATCGAAACCGGTCCCGGCGAACGGCGAGACTCGCTCCCAATGCCTCCTCTTCCACCTCCACGATGCACTCACTGTCTGTCGATTCTCTGGTGACTGCTCCTGAGTCTACACCGTTAACGACATACGTGGACCGGCCATCCGACGATGGGCGCCGGATGGAACGAGATTCGGTCGTGGTCCCGCCGCCATCACCAATGAAACGCGCCAGAGTCCAGCCGCAAGGGAGGGCTGAAGTCTCGGGCACTCCATCGGGCCCTGAGGTGTCGCAGCGGGAGCCTTGGGAGGAGGACCGCTACACCATGTCAAACGGCGATGAAGATACTGATGGCCCGCCGCTGCCCAAGCCCCCTGCTGGTCCCAATCCCCGGCGCTTCAAGCCAGCAGTACGTCAAATTCTGGATGGTACTCAAATCTTACCGGAATACTGATTGACTAACAGGACATGGCCATGGACCGCTGGATGCGGCTGCTGCGAGACATTTTCCTCATGCAGCTTCTGCGGCGTGACGGCTGCGGCAAAGCAAGCACCACTTTGTGCCCGCGATGCAAGGTTACGGGAAACCTGCCAAAGTATCGCTGTCGGGAGTGCGCCGGGGGGTTGCTGCTGTGCAGGAGCTGCTGTTTGGATGAGCACGTGTCGAATCCACTACATATGATTGAGGTACGTGTGTGAAGCCTGTCGGTGGACGAGCTCAATTTTTTTTTTCTGCTGCAGGAATGGAACGGTATATTCTTCGATCGGCGACCGCTGAAGGAGATGGGTCAACGGATCCAGCTCGGGCACTCGCTAGGGGAGCGCTGCCTCAACCCGCACGGAGGGCATACTGGATTTGTTGTGCTCCACGACAACGGGATCCACACTGTGGACATCGACTTTTGCGGATGCGAGGGTGAGGGTCGTACGGAGCATTACCTGCAGCTACTCCAATTTGGATGGTTCCCCGCAACCGATGAGCGTCCTCAGACAGCCGCCAGCTTCCAAGTGCTCGATAACTTCCATCTCCACACGCTGCAGGCAAAAACAACGGCGTACGACTTCTACGCCGTCTTGGAGCGGCTCACAAACAACGCGGGTGTGAAACCCCCAGACCGCTACCAAGTTTTTTTGCGGATGGCTCGTCAATATCGCCATCTTCTCCTCTTGAAGCGGGCAGGGCGAGGACATGACATCACAGGGGTTTGGGGAACGGCCGCGGGGGAGTGCGCTTTGCAATGCCCATGCTGCCCCGACCCCAAGGTCAATTTGCCGGAGGGGTGGGACAATGCGGCGCCCGAGGACAGGTATGTTTTCTACCGCTGTGTCTCGGACCATGATCTCACGAGATAAATGAGGTTTTTATATGTGTTCTTCCTAGCATTGGATGCGTGCTTTCGCTTGAAGCGCCGCATGATATCCAATGAAATACGAGATCCGGGGCTTGGCACCGGGTGGGTGTATGTCATGGAGAACGCGCCGTACCGGCATTTCCTGCTGAAGGTCACCGACCAGAAGGAGGTACACAGATGCCCTACTGTTTGCAATGGCGGAGAGCTGACTATTGGGTAGATGAGCACTTGCAGTGGATTAGCAGCACTGGATTTTGCCAACACAAAGTTCTCCAGGGGGTACAGCACGACAGGGGTGGGAATGGGTGTGTGTGCTCGGCACGAGTTCGTGCAGGCAAACGGCGTGGGCGATCTCCAGAAGGGAGAACGGTGCGTCTTGGTTTCTATGATCCTGAAAACGAGTACTAAAATTTGCAAAAAAGTTTCGCAAACATGGACTACATATTCGGTTCCATCCTTCGGCACAAGGACTCTCGGATCCGCAAGATCATCTCCTACGACATTGTGTGTCAGTGGTGGAAACTGCTGGCAGACCGGATGATACTCCTCCCTCCCCTCGTGCGGCTCGCCCTCGTCCTCAGTCTCTTCCGGTTTGTTATTCCCAAGATGCATATTCATGCCCATACTCTGGCATGTCAAGTGCAGTTTTCCCTGAACCTGGTCCCCGGCAGCGGGCAGACCGACGGCGAGGGGATTGAGCGTCCCTGGGCAACGATCGGAGCAATCGCGACAAGCACTCGGGTCTCCGGGCCTGGGGCTCGGCATGATATGCTGGACGACCACTGGAACTTTTGGAATTGGCTGAAAACTATCGGTTTGGGTGATTATTGAGATGCATTTGAAGGAATAAGCGTGCTGACGTGGACTTTTTTCTTTTAGCATTGATTCTCCGTCGACGTCTGGATGCGGCCCGGCTGGAACAAGCCCGTCAGCGGGAGGCGTTTACCTCGTTCTCCGTACAGCAGGCCGATCGGGTCCCGACGTGGAAGGAGATGGTGGAGACCTTTGAGCGGGATCCCAGCAAAACAAATCCGTATACCTCGGAGGTCAAGGGTAAGTAAATGGTACAGTGTACGAAGGATGATATACTAATTACCTCTCCAGGGCTTACAGAGATGGAGGTTCGACTGCAGTACGCGAAGGAAGAAGAAGAGGATGCGCTCAGGGGAGTTCCCTCTCTCCACGAGGTGACCCCTAGCGGGTTTATCACAGCGGGGCTGGATCTAGAAGAGCAACAGTACGTATAAGAGTTTCAAAAGGGAATCATGTTACTGAGCTGTGTTTCAAGGCGGCGTGTGCGGGTCCAGGCCGAATTGAAGAAGGCGCAAACAACGGCGATGCAGATCAATATGCGGGCCCTGCGAACCAAGCTGAATCGGGACGTCGACCGCTTCAGAAAGCTGCAGGCGACGTACACCCCCGGCGCGATCCAGGCACTGGCGGCGCGTGTGGCTCCGGGAGGGGAGCTGGTGGAGGACACTCCTCTGATGCTTCCCTCCGCAATGACTGTCGAGCAGCGGGCGGCTGGGGGATGCTCCAGCAAGCTGCTCGACATAGAGAAGTCGCTCAGGGGTGCTCAGTGCCGTACCGCGCTGGTCCGGCTGAGGCGGCAGCTGCACATCAAGTCGCGGCTGCTGCTGTACAAGAAAAATCACTCGAGAGCCCAGCACATGAATACACGATCCCGTACGATTGTGGCCCGGAACGAGAGCAAAATCCGTCTTCATTCTGAGAAGTTTCAGATGGCGTGGGAGGCTCAGCTACGGATTGCAGGAGGCGAAGCAGGGATGGAGTGGCCGCGGCTACGCAAGGCGGACATCCGGTGCATGCAGGACGCTGAGCAGTTGTCGCGGAATGCGGAGAAGCGGCGGAAGGCGGACCAACGTCGGGCGAGGAAGGAGACCGAGCTGCGGGATATCGGCGAGCTGCCACCACTTGAGTTTGACGATGATGACGAGGAAGTGACGAGAGGCGGGGAGAGTGTCAGGGAGGTGTCGTGGATTTGGACTGTTGCAGGTACGGCGGGGACGGACGAAGAGCTCGAGGATGGTAAGCTATTGATTTGCATTCATGCCACATCTCTGACCTTGATTATAGCTCTACGGATTGAGTGGGCAAAGTCCTGGGCAAGGAGCAGGCGATGGACGGAAGAGGTGCGATTGCTGGAGGAGGAGTGGAGGCGGTTGCCAGTAACCTTCGCGTACCGGCAGCAGCAGTGGGTGGACCGCGCGGCAGCGGTGCAGGTCGGAGGTGTCGACGTGGAGATTGCAGAAGGCAGGATTGCGTACGCCCTGAAGCAAGCCAATCTGTACAAGAAGTTGGCGGAGCAGGGGGAAGTGACGAGGACAGAGGTGAAGCTCGCGCGGGGAAAGAAGCGGAGGGTTGTAGCCCCCAGCTGGGATTCAGTTTTGGGGGTCGAGGGGGAGCAGACAGAAGGAGGATTGATGCTGGGCGGTGACGAGGGGCTGGACGACGACGACGAGGACGATGATGAGCGGGGTGATGTAGAGAGTGACGAGGAGTTGTTGATGGGCGGGGAGGTTGACCAGGAATAGCGGTGAGGGGGCTGGTCTTTTTTGCGGAATATATTATTGTGCAAATCCCTTTTGGGCTCGCCACATAGGGGCTTTTTGATCGGAACAGTGCTCCGTATTGATTTATTCCCTTTTTCTCGGCTTTTTTGGGGGATTGCCCCGGTGCCGAGCCAGGCAGGGCATCCCGGCTGATTCCTGGGGCAGCAGCGGATGCCGGGGCCCCGGCAGGAGGGGGGCGGGGCAGCCCGCATGGACCCGGGGTGTACCGCATTGTCCCGGTGTGCCCCAAAAGGGTATCCCAAAGATTACGCATAATCTTGGCGGGATTACCCTGTACATTATGCGTAATCTTGAGCTTATGAGGTGTCAGAATTTGTGCCGGGGATTTGTTCCGAGGGGCGGTGTAGCCAAACAACGTCAATCTTTCTGCTCACCGTTCTCCACGACGAGCTCGAGGCGCCGACGCTGTCCTTCAAAAAAGGTAGGTCTCTAACGCGATGCATCGCCTCGTTGACAACGCGATCAACAGCGAGCAAGGGAGCTGGGCGCTGGCCTACCGGATAAGGCAGGGCTCTCAGGCGATGCATCGCGGACTCCTCTAATGAGAGGCCAGGATGCATCGCGGCTCCCCTCTGATTAGAGGCCGCGATGCATCAATACCCCAGCATCTGGTGCGGAGAGATGGAAGGAAACAACATGTCGAAGCGCAGCAACTAAAGGGAAGGAGACTTCAGGGAATATGGTGCTCCACAACGAGGAAGGACATTTGAGGATAGGAATGAGATGAGGGTAGCAAGTCGATTGGATCTTGGCCAGAATCTTCTATATCTGCGCGCTTGAAAGCCCGAGAGCCGAAAGCAACAAGCGACCATCAGGATGATTGTGGGAATAAGTTTAAGAGTGCAGGTGCGACGGCCGCCACGGGTCCTGGGATAAACAAGAGGCGCATCCCAAGTTTAGCACTACTGGTTGGTACTGGTCGATTCTGGACAAGCAAGAGAAGGTGGGACCACGAGGAGCTGTAAATAGTAGAGAGAGAAAACCCAGATCGAGTGGCATTGCGAAACTTGAAAGGCAAGCTTGTAGTGGGCCGTGGCAGGACTCCGCAGGAGCGCGTCGTTATGACGTTCACTTTGTACATTTAACAATTCGCGCGACTTACGAATTGCGCGCGACTTTTTCGTGATTTTCGCCCGACTTTGCTCTTGCGCGCGCCACTTTTGCACTTTTTTATGATTTTTGCGCGTTGCACTTTTTTATGATTTTTGCGCGCGACTTTCGGACCTTCGCGCGCGACTTCGATTCCGTTAGCAGGATTTCAAACGCCGAGGACACTGAGTGCCTCCGGGGCCGTCTAAGTTTGCTGAAGACAATCTGTGTGTGCTTGGGGAGAGTTGGGGAGAGTGAATTGGGGAGGTACTTGCTCCTGTTTGTTTCGGAAGCACTACGCCAGCACGTGCGTATCAACCCTGATATGGAACTTTGATGGAACTAGTTCTGCTCTGTCGCTTGGCATGGGTGGTCCGAGAATGCCATGTTCCAAAAAAAATCAACACCAATGTACCCGCAGGTTTTGAAGAGAGGCAGCAAGTATAGTACCCGGGCCCGCAGACTTTAACAACTTACAAGATCCACTGAGCAAATCCAGACTCACGCTCGCAATTGGTTCCGGATTTTCCAGACCACGTAATGGAATTTTGGCGCGTGTCATATCCTCCTCACAATGCTCGGCATGAGTTTGCGGAGACCGCAGACAAGCAGCGCCCTGTGCCGGGACACTGCCGCCGGTATGCCGGCCGCCTCCCGATAAGGCAATCTTAAAGCCGAAGTCGCGCGAAAATCCGAAGTCGCGCGCGAAAACTCAAAGTAGCGCGCGCGGAATTAATGTACAAAGTGAACGTCATACGTCGTGGCTCGTGACGCGGTGGGCAAGACGTGGGGGGCATTCGTACAATACTCACACGGGCGCGGTAGCGGCAGGGAAAGCAGCGAATTAGCACAGAGCGGCGGGGACAGAGTTTAGAGACGAGAGAGAGAACTCGAGGAGAAAGAAATCGACGGAGGATGACGGAGGATGCAAGGAGGATGATGATATAAGAGATGCACGTGGCGAGTAGCGCGGCGATCAATGCTTGATCCGATTCCTCCCTTTCTTTCCCACCGCCATCATCCATGTCGGTCGACTCAAGGGTCGACTTGGGGTCGACTTGCGAAACTCCTTCACATTCATCAAAATAATGCATTCACCGCGACTCAAAGTCTGGTCCGTTATCCTCACTGAACTTCCGTGAATTGACGGTGGGGACGATCTAGCGGGGCCACGTAATTATGAAAAGGACAACAGATATCTCTCGAGGAATCCCTCTGTCCTCGGATGCTTCTGAGGACTTCCCAGGCTCAACTGCGATCTAGCTATCCAGGCCTCGATGATCGTCTACAGTTCACATGTGCTCCTGGCCATCATACCGTCGCACTGTACGCCTTTCAAAGTTCAAACGGCTTTACCATATGCATTTTCAGAACTTGGACCCACTTGTGACAGCAGTCCCTCTCTCTTGCAGCGAAAGCTCCCTTTTGCCCTCTCCCCTTCACTTCCCGTTTTCCTAACATGCGCCGCACGTTGTGGCTGCTGTGGTTCCGCGCACTCCTCGATTTAACGGCTGCTGTGCCGGCAAATCAGACCATAGACGATGCAAGTTATTGTTGAGAATGTTCCGAGGGGACGATGGAAGGGTGAATCCAAGTGAATTGGATTGAGGTGAATTGAATTGGAATTGTTTAGTTGGGGACTTTACAGTGAGCTTATATACTGTAGGGAATAATATCTAGAAGGTACTACCAGTGGGTGGAATAGTAGAATAGCTGACTGAGAGCTTATTAAGGGTTAGTAAGTGGAAGCGGGCAGAACGTCGGGGAGTCGGGTCAATGATGAACCGTGGGAAGATGATGAGTAAGACAACAAATAACAACACAAGTGGCTTAGTGAGATATCTGGGGCACATGGTCTGCTCTACGTGCGTTGCTCACGATGGCTGCCCACGTTTCGGTTGATATCAACCAGATCCATGGCAGTACCTACTCGCTGTTCGAAGGAAGCGAGGGTGATGCAACAGTTGTGCAACAGACAAGAACATGATGGAGTTCAATTTTACTTCTGTGTCATCCTACACCAATGGGTCAACGTGTGCAGGCTGGCGCGTTTCGGACGCAGGAAATACCCTTTACATATTCTTTGTCCTCGGACCCATGTTCGGAGCGCCGGCTCTCACTTTCCTTCTGGATGGTCGTCCAGTTGATTCAAAGGACAGCCAAAGTCCGCTAACCCCCACAGCAATGCAATGTCTCTACGTGCACAAATACGTCAATCCCAAATGGGAATCACACATCTCAAATGGTAGTGCCGGACGTCCCTGGGGACGAGTTCCTTTGCGCCTTTGATTACCGTAGAATTATGTTCAAATCGATAGTCACGCGTCACGCAGACCGCTATCGATATCGAACTTTGGTCTGTGTCACGCGTCACCCGGGCGAGTATCGAATTGGTCTCATGGTTCGTAATTTGCTCGTGGGACGCCAGGAGATCCGGTAAGACGTTTTCGAGTGCTTTCAGGGATCGAAAACGCAAAATCAGCACCATTCCTGTGATTCACTGTGTCCATCGCTCCACTATATATAAATCAGTTTATTATAGTAGCTTCAGGCCATTTATGGCCTATGTTGCTATTTTGCCGGATATCTATCGCTACCAGGGTAATCTACAGTCTCCGCCCATTTAAGGGAGGCCGCGGAGGGAAACCCAGTGGGTGGCGCGCGTCGGTTACCCCTTCGCGCGTCATCACCCCCCCGAAACCGAGACGTCCCGAGCGCGGCCGATGTGGCAGGCGCTCGCGGAGGATGGTGTCGAGAGTGCGTAGGATAAATACGTAGTTGGGGCAGTGAGGGATAATTGCGTGAGGATAGGTGAACGTGTGGTGTACGAGAATCTGGGGGGGAGGAAAGGTGCGGCGTGTTCCCTGTAAAGGTGCCGGGAAGGGACGATGGTGGGTCCCACAAGTAGGTATAGCTAGGGAAGAGAGAGAAAAAGAGAGATATGGACGGAGAGGGGGAAGGAAGAGTAAGGGGGATTGGGAGAGCGGGAGGTGAAAGTGATAGCGTCCTTAAATAGGGGGCAGGGGCGTGGGGGTGTAACGGGGGAAGCGGTTGGTGTCCGCGACATATTGGAGTAGCTTTGACCGATTCTTGAGTGTCCCCAAAAGGGTCTTCTTGGTAAGAGGTTGGCGCTTGTCCGCAAAGAGGGCGCGCCGGAGGGCATCGCGTTCCTGGGTAAACCGCCTGCAGGTGAGCAGGTAGTGGTTCACAGTCTCGGGCTCATGGCAGGCCGGGCACAAGGCCGAGTCCACTGCACCGAACCGAGCGAGGTACGCATTCAGGCCGACATGGCCCGTGCGTAGCTGCGTAAGGATGCTGCACTGGGTGCGGTGCAAACCCTCGTACCAACGAAGCGTGCGCTGGCTTGGAGGGGTCTTGTCGAACTGCGCAAAGCGCTGACCAACGCGGGAGGAGGACCACGCGTCGCCCCAGATACGGGCGACCCGTTTCTTGTGCGTTGCTTTTAGGGCAGCGAGACTAGGGGGGAGGTCATGCAGAGCGCGCAGAGCATGGGGTAGTTCAGAGGACTCGCCTTGCGCCGCCTTCTTCGCCTCCCCATCCACCGCCTCATTCCCCTCGACGTCCCGATGGCCAGGAATCCACGCGATGTGGAGCTTGAAGGTGCGTCGTTTCCGTTGCAGGTCACGGAGGGTCTTGTGAAAAAGCTGGACCAGATGTTGACCAGGTTGCGGGCGTGGGTTGACGACGGCGCGGATAGCTGCCTGGTTGTCGACGAGAGCGGTGGCGGAGCGGAGGTAGGGGGTGCTGGCAATCAGGAGCAAACACAAGATCAGGCCAACCAGCTCCGCCTCGAACACCGTGTGTTCGTCCATCGACCCAAGGTGAAAACGGCGCGCCTCGAATACACCGTCCGCTCTTTTCACGACTGCTGCCCCTCCCACACCCTGTTCGTATCCGGATCCATCGCCATACACACAAGTGCCGTTGGTGTACCGTGGCAGCTCTTCAATTGCCATTTCCTTGTCGTCCGCAATCCTGTAAGTGAGAGGCGCAACCCACGTCGTATCTAATGGAGTGGGGTCGATCGTTTCGAGGGAGCGTATCACAGGGAATGCGTAGAACATCTCGTGGAGGACAGAGCGGTGTGCACGCGGGTACATCTTCATGCACCGTTGGACGAGGGGGTGGAGAGGGTGGTGAGACGGGAGAGAGGCAAGGCGAAGGGCAGCGTTGAACGACGCCTGGTTGAGCCGGTGTTCGATGGGAGGGATGTGAGCCAGGTAATTCAGCGCATCAACTGGGGTGGTTTTGAACGCGCCGGTGATGAGCCGGCACGCGATGTTCTGGACCTTCCCCAGCTGGGTGAGGAAACCAACCGATCCCCTGCGCCGCTTGGTGCCGTTGGAAACGACCGGTGAGTACCACACACATAGTCCGTACTCCATCTTCGGGATAACCACCGACCTATACAGTTGTCGGACAAACTTGTGCGGGAGACCAAACGTCGGGCGCGTCAAGCGGTTGATTGCCATAATGGCCTTCGTGCCCTTCGCCACCGCTCGTTGTACCTGCTCTTTCCACCGCAGAGAGCGGTCCATGACGAGGCCGAGGTACGTCGCACTCTCCGAAGCCTGTATGGTGTGAGCTGGCGTAACGAGCGGAACAGGGACGTAGCGGTTTGGGTTCCTGGTGAAGTGCACAAGCTGGAACTTCCCGAGGTCGAAGGAGCATGCATGCGTACGAGACCACTGAAAGGCGCGTGGCATGATCTCGTTAAGCTTCGCAATATTCTCCTCCACTGATTCCGACTCAACCGCGAGCATTGTGTCGTCGATGTAGCCTGCAACAAAACGGTCGCGTGCCCCAAGGTCAACAATCTCCAGCAGATCGGCGGAGTAGAAGAGGTATAGAATGGGCGAGAGTGGGGAGCCTTGCGGGATGCCCATGCTGGCGGCGAGGTCCATCGCTCCACTGACCGCCTTCTTGCCCCAAATTTGCCCAAATCCCGGCTGAAAGAAAATTGGAAGAAAAAATGAGTCAAGGACAGATGCGAGTGCAGGGATTGTTCTTGCACTTCTTGCTATATAAGTCCTCTCATTTCAGATGATTATCGAAATTTTTCCCCATGTCACGCACCTTTCAGCTGACTATCGAACGCTCGAATTGGTTCAAGAGGTCACGCGTCACGCCGGGGTTCCGTACGGCCGCGCTCGCTGGTTTCCATTCCCCCGAGCTGGCATTTCTTCATCCTCAGCTCTGATCCAGATTTATCCTTCGCCAGCACCAGTATATACGCTTCCGTCTAGCGTGCAACCACCGTCATCGACCGGCTTAACAAGCATCGCCGGCATCAGCGGTGATAGCTTTGAGGTCGAAGAAGATGCTGGCCAGCCTCGCTGTCGCGCGACCGGCGCTGCACAACAGACATCAAAAGTTCCCCAGCAATGGAGCATAGATGTGGGGCTAGCGGAACAAGCGCGGGCGCTCCAGCAGCAGGGACGAGGCCGCAGCGAAGTAACGCACTAGTACTCTCTGAGTTACACCGACAATGAGCCACGACCGATGGCGGGCAGAGCTGAAGACGATCTACCGCCGAGTTATGTTGCCCCTTGACCGCGGAGGGTTACAGAAAGGGCGATACTGCTGTACTGAGCGCATTGCATCCAAATTGCATCTTCAATAAATATCATCGCTTTTTGAGGATAGGGAACACGATCAAGCTGGAAAGCAGATTGAAACAATATTCAAACGGTTCTTCCACCTTGGAGGTGAACCCGGATCTTCGAGATGGGCGTACCGATAACAGCGTTCTGCCGCAGGCGGCGCAAACTCTGCCGCTGGGTGGAACATTTTATGGCCACGGCTAGGCTGTCACCGAACCACAATACGAGGGCGAGGAACACAGTTCGTACTTTATGATAATCACTCAGTGAATATAATAATCCAAGTAGTCAATATAAAAGATACAAAGGGAAGGCGATACTAGTAGTAGACAAATTTATTCTTGCGTAAGATCGGACTCTCCCTCCGAGCCTATGTCCATGTAGCCCATACTACGCCGTCCTGCCCACAACACGGAGCCGGTGGTACTGGTTGAGGGCGGGATAGTAGGGGTGACAGTGCCATAGTCAGTGTAACAGACCGCCGAGGATGTCGGCAGAGCCGTCTTCGACGCGTTGTACCGGCACTGGAAGGACTGTATATGTTCAAACGGCAGGGTCTCTTGTACATCGTGGACATTAAACTTTGCAGTATCGCACACCGTCGTGTTTCTGTAAACCAGAAGCAAGTGCTTAGCACGGAGAAAAGCCAGGGAGGAACAATGTAACGTACGCGAACATGGTGCACGACCAGTTGGTTGGTTCCTTCCAGCTCAGTAGTCTCGCACTTGAATCAGTCAAATTCATGAGCTGGCAAGCACCGTCGACAAAGCTGATATTGCCGCAGGTCCCCGTGAAGCATAGACCATCGCATGCGTAGAGCATACCACCCTGCTGTCTCTACAGA
Organism: Mycena vitilis; assembly: GCA_029203975.1. Classification (NCBI taxonomy): domain Eukaryota; kingdom Fungi; phylum Basidiomycota; class Agaricomycetes; order Agaricales; family Mycenaceae; genus Mycena; species Mycena vitilis. Next base: position 109,167 of record JARGYF010000006.1, on the reverse strand, counting down.
CGGTCTCAGTCAGCTCTTATTGCCTCTGCCGAAAATCGCAACTTACTGGAGAGACGCTAAGCGACATGGCAGTCGCTGAGACCGCGGTAGTAGCGACAAGCGCGGCAAGTTTGAGATTGAACATAGTAGGTGGGAGAGAGATGTAGGTGGGAGATGATGATGTCCGTGGTCTTCACCGTCCCTTCAAATACCCCACCGCGCTGCAAAAATAGCGGGTTGGCCACAGATCACGATTTGGCGGTGAACGGATCAAGCGTGTACCCACAATGACGCTAAGTATGGATCGCACCCTTGGATACTCGCGCTAGCCTAGTACATACGCGACTTGGGGGGTCTGCAGAGAGGCGTTGCAACCTGTAGGTTTGCCTCAGCTCGTAGATGAGTCAGGAACGACTCAGCAATATGTATACGCGCCGCGGCGGACGGGAAATCACGATCACGTAGAAACATGAAACATGAAAATAGCGGGTAGTATTTAGGAAGGAGGACATGAAGTTGCGTCGGTGAGTGGGCGAGGCGGCCATGCGGATGACCCTGAGATAGCAGCGGACAAGGACACAAAGGGCTACTACGAGACGCACCGGAGCTGCCGGTAGGGAATGCGGGTAGCAATTTCATGGAGGATATGGAGGTGTTTCCCCGCCATGAAGTGGAGGCACCAAAGCTGGCCGGAGAGACAACAGTGTTAAAAAATCGCTGCGGTAGCGGAAACTAGGAACGCGGTTCACCAGACTAGAAATTAATGTCTCTCTCGTCGCCTCGGGCCCGCACTTCGCACAAATGCGGGAACAGTCCCCGCAGGTATTGCGAGACCGGGGCTGGATCAAGTATGGGAGAGAACCCGACATACATTTCCGCGAGACTGCTTTGCACTACCATTCGTCGCCGCTCTGGGACGGGACGGACGTCGCGTGGAAGGATACGGCCAAGAACTGCAGCACGGGACAATGACGAGCAAAGGCTTCGAGACACTTCATGGTGAGCTCAGTTGGAGCCTGTACAGTTGGGACGTCGTAGTATTGTCGCAGCGTCAATCGTTGGATACGAGGCCAGGCACTCGCCAGTCGGGCGACGGTCAAGTCGTCCAGATCAAATCCCATGATGGATTCCATTAATAAGGTGGTCATATTGCTGAAGGATGGAGTCAGTGAGCGACCGGAGATGGGACAATCCCGTTCTGACGCGTCCGTAGCATCAGCGTCGTCAAAGGCAGTGATTCTGAGCGAGTCCAATGATGCGTGGGAGTTGGTTGACTGTAACGGTTCGAATAACCCACTCATGGCAGGGTGCGTTGTCAGAGTCATCTGTAGGAAGACAATGGAGGTCCGAGAAAGACAACGGAGAAGGTTCGTCGCCGATCGGGTGTCAATCGCTCCAAGATCGAGTAGACGAAGGTGCCGGAATATAGGGGAATCCATTGCCTCGATGGCTTCGCGTTGGAAGGATTGTCCGCCTAGTTCCAGTGCCGTCAACTGCGGAAGGTGCGCTATTTGATTCAGTACCGCTATCGCGGGTGCATGGATGACCAAAGACTGCACAGACTGCAATTGGCCGAGAAACAGGGAATTCGCAGTTTTCCCGCGCTCTGAGCTATGTGGGCAGAAGAGGGAGACATGCCGCAATCGGGGACAAGAAGTGGCAAGCGTGGAAAGCAGAGAAAGACTGGTGTTGGTTGCCTCCCAGTCAAAAACCGTGAGGTGTGTCAGCGTGGCGAGAAAAAAGGCGTGCGTAGGGAATGGGTGCTGTCTGCCTCGCCAGACCATGGTTTGGAGGGTGGGGAACAGACGGCCGCTTGGGCAGCACAAGCTGAGAGCCTGCAGACTCTCCTGACACCCAGCCATACGTATAACTGCGCCGAAGAAAGAATGAAGAGATCATCTGGCATAAGCCGGAGAAAGGTCCAAAACCGGTTTGAGTCCTCCAAAGGATATCGAGCGCGGGGCTGCTGAATATAGTGCAGGTCCTCGCCAACGCCGCGAGCGTCGCCAATTCGGTGGGATTCAGTGTCGAATGTACGGTCAGGGTCTGACCTCCAGTGGGATCCAGATGGGAGCATATTTCTTGGCGCATCTCCATTATCTCGAGGCAGCGATGCATTGTCCAGCCTGCGATCCTCTCAGACGGAGGTCGTCCAGAAGAAGAAGAAAAAGTGTGACCGCGTCACGGTGACAGATAAAGAAATCTACCGATCTGATATTGATCTGATGGGTCGGTTTCGGTCTCACGGTTTACCCGCGCCAATCTTGCGAGTCTATTTGGACTCTGGAGTCTATTGAGCGCGCAAATCGCAAAGCCGAGTGACCCGAGTCTGTTGTCGTGGCGGGGCCAACGCAAAGGATACGGAAAGAGCTGGAGAGTGCGCCTGTCACTTCTGACGGGAGCGAGGAAGCGCAAACATGACATACTGGAATGTCAATTGTCGATACGTTCCTCGAGCATGGTTTTGGTGAAGTCATATATGTTCTCCATGCCTAGTAGCCGGAGAAGGATTGCCTGGGGGTGGTGATGAAGGAACACTCTGGCCGCAGCAGCACTTTTAAAGGATTGGCCTTCAAACGCCTCGGATGTCTCGCACCTTGAGGCTGTCGTCGGGTCCCGGCGATCATCCTCAACACGGCTGTGCACTTCGGTCCGATCGACGATTCGATGGGCAAGTTCTCTTATCGTTTGTCGGGCTCTTCGCTGTTTCCGGCAGAAGTCCGGGGAACCCGATGTATTCGTCATCATCATCACTTACCTCATCGGGCAAAATGTATATAAGGCAATATAAGGCGGACGTCAAACGAGCATCCGCAACCAAGGGTGTAAAATTCTGTGAATTTTGGAACCGGACCCGGTTTTTGAAATTTGGGACCGACCCAAGAGACCACCCAACCACGTGACGCCTAAATATGGTAATTCCCTCCCACGGGTCACGTTTTGGTTGACAGAAGTGGTCAAAATAGCGTTCAAACTTATCAGAATAGAACCAGGATGGTTTGAAACTGGTTTAAACCAGTTCCAAATGTGATCAATCCCTTGGAATAGCTTCCCCTTCATAAGTCAACATGACCCGAAATGGTCAACTACTTTGGTTAACCGATGGTTCAACCGTCCATAACGGTTCATCAACCCTGATTTTATGTTCAACCCATCTAACTTTATTTCTCTGCATGTAAGTGAAGTTCCGGGGCTGCATGGGAGGGTTTTGCCCATTTCTGACCTTGCTGCGACCAGAAAATTAGTGGTCCCCAGTTTTTTTTTTCCGCCTGACGGCGGAGACCAACCACCCAGGTACCGGTCCGGCAATCACGGCCCGGCACCCCCTTGTCCGCAACACATTTAAAACCCACAATGAGCTTCACAACTACTCAGGTCCGTCTTTTACCAGTCGAGAACAATTTCCTCACCGACATGCGCCACAGACTCTCAGCACGCAACGGGTATCAAAGCAGAGATCAGCTGGTGAAGCTGTCGCCCCGGAGGCTGCTCCAACCGTATGGCATAGCTATGCAATAGCGGGTTGATCTGACTTTGTAAACATTATAGCTCGGGCCTGAAAGCCTTACTGTGGTGGAGGGGAATGGTTGGAACCGCAGCCGCCTACCCACCACCGATTTCTTCAAGCCTTACACTGTCGATTGGGAGACTTTGTCTGTTCTTCCTAGAGAGCTCAACTTTGGAAAAACAAACAAAGAATTCACAGAACTGCAGATTTTTCTCGCCCAGTATTACGGGTGCAGTGGTATCATTCATCCCGTAGCCGGCTGGACCGCGGGGGGTTGGGACCTCGGACTCATATTCAAACTTGTGAATACTCAGATATCGAAGTGGAACGGATTCTACGCGGTGCTCTTCGACAACTGCGTTCTTGATAACTGCAGCCTTCAATCTTTCCTGAACACTGCGACCCTCACAATCGGGGACTTCCTCGCACAGGATCCTGGTCGCGATGACCTCCACCACATGCCGGCGTTGGCGGATGGCGCAGCCAGGATGAAAAAGTGGGAAATGCCATTTATCGGACGAGGAGGGAGCAATTAGTTCCCGAGGAGGTAGTAGTTACCGATTGACCACGCCTATCATTCCGCGATTTTTTATGAATTTGTACGCATTGACTGCTCATTTGTACTCCCGCTCAGGGCGGTGGGTTAACAATAAGAGCCGGACATCACGTACAGTGTGACTTAGCGCACAGACTCGATTAACATTTGAGTGTACAATCTTATCCTCGGCGCCGAGTGGTGTGATTCAAGTGGATCCGTTTCACATTCATGTTCGATCTCCCCCAATGCAGTCCCCGATTTAAATTCAGTCTGGCGGACTAAAGACCCATGGCGATGGCTCGCACCTGCAATTCTTTGTCGGGATCTCGTTCAATAATGTGAGCGTGGATCATGTAACCACTGTAGTAAGACGTGCTGACATGCTCTCTACAGGAAAATCCCAATGCTGAAATCTAGCTCGGATTGTGGTTTAATTCACGCCAACGCACGCTGATAGGTCTCGTCACGAAACAAGACCGGTAGCGATGCTTATGGCTCGCACCCGCTCCTTGTGCAAAATCAAGACTCGTCTAGCGGGTTTGCCGTTCGATTCGGGCACCGGTCGTATATTCTGTGTGTCATGATTTTGTTCGGTTTGTCAAGCTTTTCGTTTCTCTTGGCAGTGGAACGGGTCGGACTCTCTCTCTTTCCTACGCAGCATGTGTCGAAGCGGCTGGGTGATTCATTTTTCATCTCTTACCCCTCCTCATTGACATCTTCTCTTCCCTTTCTCAGAAGACTGAAAGACCCATAGTATATATCATGCACTCGGAAAACCGGGCATCTCAGACAATCCATTCTACGACGGCTTTTTTTCTCTCTGGAAATTTCTCATTCTCTAGTGTCCACCCTCTTGATGACTTTTCGAACTCCATATGCGGTCCACTAACAGCGGCCTTCTTTACTGTCTTTTCTCCCAGGTGAAAGAAAATGGGTCTCCTTGCTCACCATGTCCTAGCCTCCACTTGAGTGAACAGTTCGAAAGTACGTAAAGACAGACATTGAATCCGCTACTACACCCACATCGATCAGCTGCCAAATCCAAAGTATCCAACCATGCCGAATAAAGTATGGCATGTGAGCACGAGTTGGTTCCGGACTGTCCGGATATCTCTGCTGGCTGTTCAAACTGCCCCGAGTCTGCAAAACATCGCGCAGGTTGAGAATCTGATCATGCCGACAACTGCCGGCCACATGCCGACGCCGCATCACTGCATCAGCTAGGCTAGCAAACGCGTGTCGCGGCTTCTCTCGCACCACCACCACCAGTCTGCGCCATACTTGCGCCATACACGCACCGTGAGCCAAGAAGCCCTTTCCTTTGTAAACCCGTAACCCTACGCCTGGGATCGTCTGATTTGCTCAGACTCGCCACCCTGCGGATTCCGGAAGCGACACTGGCAGTCTATTCTTCGTTTTTCTTCCCCCGTCAACGCGCGACATGGCTGAAAGCTCACGGCGCTCGTTCCCCATCAACATCACTGACTCTCAAGGACAACATCGTCCTGTGGCGAGTGTCGGGTACGCAATCACATCCATATCATTATTTTCTGCGGAATTTATGCTGAATTTACAGGTTGTCCATGCTTTCTCTCGGGACTTGGGGTGGCACGTTTGCAGCTGTGGTTGGGCCTATCCCGTATGCAGTCGATGGGGCTTTAAAAGCTCGCCCGGTGAGTTATGACTCAAATTGACAGCTCAAGATGCTCACATTTGTGGAGGGATGTCGGGCGCATCTTAGAGTCTTAGGCTGGCGTTAAGTGCCAGTCAGTATCTTAATATTGCAGGCTATCAGTGTCTTTCCCGTGTTGCATACAGCCTCCGCTTTATGCTCCCAGTTACCCGTGCTCGGAAACACGGTATCACGATCGGCCTTGTGGTTGTCGACACATCTAACCACGACCACTGCATCTCCTTAAAAGCGGGTCAGCTCTACGCCTCTATTCCCCCATATCCTCCAATACCTCTAGCACCCGTGAGTAACACCCAGCTAGACGCTCCGTCCCTCACGCCATTTCCACGAACAGGCTCACGTTAAGTCCCAATTACTCAGACTGATCCTCAGCGCGCAAGAAATCGGTACTCCGTCACCCTGCGCTCTGGCGAAGAATCTGCAGCGTCATATGGAGCTGCTGAATGAACACGTCAAGAGCTGCCCTATCGAAGCGCATGACAATGTGGGGTTCATGATCTGCTCGACGGAGGACCTCCGAGTTAGTACGCTCTAACAATGGGAAGCTCGTACCTCGTACCTCCGAGTCGACGGGGCGGTGCCGGGGTATTCTGCTTTACTTCCCCCTGTTATCGTTAAATGGGTTCAGTCCCGACCGGAGGTCGATGCTATAGCGACGAGCATCGACTTGCACTGGCATATCCCCGAGAGAGAGTCCCCCCGGTCCATGTCTAAATCCTGGGATATATTGTTGACATGATTTGGTCTATGCTAATAGACAAGGTAGAAGGGTCAGGTCAAGGGGGGCTGCGGGCCACGCATCGGGTGCAAGTACAGAGTCTATTTCAGTTGCGGTATACCTGTTTTGGGCGAATATTTCAAGCCACAGTATCTCTCCTCCTCAAGCCGCACCTTCCAGCAACGTAAAAACCAACACTGCCCCAAACATCAGCGCAAAATCACCGAAGAAAAGAAAAGAAAAGACAAAGCACCTTGGAACGAATGCGCCTTGCACTCATACACACCCTGCCAATCATCCACCTCCCGCTCCACACTCCGCACATTCTCCCTCCCAAACCCGTTCCGATCGCGCAAATCCGCGCTCCACACCTCGTGCACCGGAACCTTCGGCGCCACGCGCGCGGCGGGGCCAAACGCAATGGGCACGCTGAACGCGCGCAATTGGTGCCGGTTGACGAGGGCGAGCCGGATTTGGGTGCCGTCCGGGGAGAGGACGCCGGACGCGTCGATCCATTTTGTGAGGCGCGCGGCGGGGGGCGTGTGGGCGGTGAGTTGCGCGATGAAGGGGGGGACGGTGGGTCCGCTGTAGGCGTCGTCGGCGTCGCCGGGGCTGACGTGGAGGTCCAAGGCAGTGCCTTGCATAAGAGTTGCGAAGAGCTGGAGAGGGTAGTATGTGGTCTGAATGTGAACATCAGCTATACGTTGGACACGGGACAGGTAGTAGCAATCAAAGCGTACCTGCTTGAAGAGCCCAGTCGGGGATGTGATGATCCGCAGCACAATATCAGCCGCCCAGAAATCTTGCATATGAGAAAAAAGCACACCGGAGAGATAACATTCACCGATTGCGCGATGCACGCAATTTTCACTACGTCCGCCTTGCGCACGAACACATTCAACCATGACGCCACGGCTGTGGGGTGATCAAGATCGAATGAGGGATAGAGGAGCGAAGAAACGCACCAAGGGCATCAGACAGGTCGTAGTGCTCTTCGGCACCTTTCTCGCCCGGCGCTACATCTCATGTAAGAAGGTATACTTCTGGCAAATGAATTACGCCATACCGCGAACAGGATCCCTGCAAGTCTTGTAAGTGAGCGGCGTCCAAGGGGGCTGTGCATTTGAACATACCACACATTCCACTCGTCGAAGCATCTACACCGATTCCTCAGTTTGACTTCAAACCTCGCCAGAAAGAAAAGAGCACGCACATTGTGATATCCTTCGTCAGATTTCCCTCGATCTTGGCAAGCTCGATGAGCGATTTGGTGATCTCGATGCCTTTCTCCGCGGCCGCAGCTACGCGAATCGATTTCAGAACACGATTCATTGCGAAGAGAAAGAGGAACGTACGACCCATGACGTTGACGTCGTGGTTGCCTTCGCTGACGGTGTAAACTGGCGTGAATATTGAGTGCAGAGTTATGAAGCTGAACAAATGGGCATACGGTGGATGGAGTGGAAGTCCACGACTGGAGCGAGAGTTTTGAGCGTGACACGGTCCCAGTCGGCGAATCCGGTTTCTACCATGAGAGTCAGGAGGGTAGCCATCCCTATTGACCGAGACGCGCCTCCGCAGGAAATGAGTTTGATGGACGGGTCGAGCAGACGCAACGCCTTCGCCCACTGGTAGGCTTGTTTGCTATAGTCCTGGGCGTTCATCTGACCCACTGAGACACACATAAGTTCAGGCTATAACGATTGAGTGTTTGTGCAGCATACCTTGCCAGGGTCCCCAGATTTCATTCCCCAGCGCCCAGTACTTAACACCATACGGCTCTTCGTGTCCATTCTTCCTGCGCATGTTGGCGTAATGCGTGTTTGCAGAGCTACGTGAATCGTTTGTTATTCACAAGACTTGTAGCCGCTATAGTTGGACGAACCTGTTGCAGTACTCCAGCCATGCCAACGCGTCTTCGAGCGTGCCGGTGCCCATGTTAAGACAGATGAACGGTTCAGCCCCGAGCAGGCGGCACCAATCGATGAACTCGTCTGAATTGGAATAAATGAGAGAGATGTGGACGAGAATGAACATGAAGCATACCAGTCCCAAACTGATTGCTCTCCTCGCTCAGCCATGCGAGCTCGGGCCTGCGCGGACGAAGCTGCTTCGGTCCCACACCATCTGCAAGTTCGAATCAGTAATGCGCTGCGACCGCCAATAAAGAGTTCACTCACCTTGCCACCGATACGAGCTTACAAAGTTCCTGCAACCAAATCAGCGTACAATAGTACCAGAGACCGAATAAGACCCACCCGCCCGGATATCTTACGACGGGGACATTGAGATCCTTTAATGCTTGGAGCACGTCCGTGCGATATCCATTCGCATCGGCGAGCCCATGCTCGTTCCCAGGATCGTATATTCCGGAATAGATGCAGCGTCCCATGTGCTCCGTAAAGCCGGAGTAGATGCGCGGGTCGACGGGCGCGACATGGCGCGCGGGGTCGATGTGGATGGATGGAGCCATGGTGGGCGTTTAGATTCAGTAGTCGATGTGCTGCAACGAGGGCGCGAGAAAGATTAGGACACCCGGACCGAGGCGGTTGCTCGACCCGCCTCGCCGTGTCCGCTGACTTTTGTGGTGATCTCGGTTATGGGATCGGTCCGCCGGTGGCAATAACAAAGAATCCGCTACGAGTTGAAGTTGAAGCGAAGTTCAACCTCGGGAACCAGAAGATTGTCCATAAAAAATTCGAAACGCTTGGGGGCCGGGGCTGAAGAAAGATTCGCACCCAGGATTGACCCAGGAAGGTCGACGTCTTGACCAGGCATTCTGATCCTGTGTTCGCGACTTGAGCCATCAACCGTTCGGTCCCACAAAGCAAAGAGTGGATTTCCCGTGAAAATGTTGCGAAACAGAATCGCTTGTGGTGGCAGGAAGCAAGAGCTGAGTGGCGATGCGCGACGCATCAGCAAACAGTCGGGCCGCTTGATCCGCCACCTCTTGTTTCTGCCCACCACCCGTCTGAATCTTGTACATAGCTGCTGGCTGTTCTTTCGTATGCTACTGGCACTTTTTTGCCGTTTCAGTACTCTCGCCTGGGTGCGTCCCACTTTCCTCTGTTCCATCCGCTGGCGCTGTTCGCCTGGGAATCGCCTGCCTTCGTCATGTCGTCGGTCGTGAGTTGTGGCGGGTCCCTATGATTGCACTTCGCTCATCGTGAAGCGAAACATTGTTCTCTGCTTCCGCTTGATTCTCTGCTCAACTGGTGCGCTCCCCAGGCTTCCGCGGCCTATTCCCTCAATCTTGACTTTACCAGCCGGTCTGAAGCCTCCTCGGACTGCAGCGCCCACACCTTATCGGCCCCATTTATACTACAACGAGCCTCCTTGGGCTTTCCAACTAGATCTGTGTACCTCGCTTGCCCCAGGTCGCTCTCGTCGAAGTTCAAATCTCCAAGCGCCGCGGAATGACCTCGGGAAAACTCCCCGCACGGATCACAGGATGCTTGGTTCACACGACCGTTCGCACGCCGCCAAGGACCGGGTGGGTACCAGGCTCAGTACTCACTAGGAACTGGCTCTCCAATCCTACTGGTGTTTTCCCAACATAAGACTTCGTATGCTATTGAGGGTTTCCGCGACACGCACTGGAGCGTCAACAACCATTCTGGCTTGTTCGAATACATCGGCGCCCGCAAATCCAGTAATTGATTCCAGGCACGGAAACTATTCATTCCTTTCTGTGATGGACGCTGAGAAGTCTTAGCCTGTCCTGGTCTTGCCGCCGGACCGCCCGCTCACGAGACCCTTGACGTACAGCCGCCCCCGTACAAAAAGAAGACGACGTGCGACGCAGCGCACAGCTCTCTGGCTCTTCTCCCATTGACGCGAAACTCAGACAGAAATGCCGCTTCCTCCCAAAGTGTACACCTGGCTTTGTGGCTTGTTTGCTAGCTTGGGAAGCATTATCTTTGGGTGCGCTATTGACAGATTTCTTCCCACCGGCGCTAACACGCAGCAGATATGACCTGGGCGTTATTGCTGGGGTGACACCGGCGAGGGACTTCCAGGTACGCCTGCCTGTCGCACAAGTCGCAATAGATTCCAATTATGACAGCGTATCATGGGCTCGAGATGGAGTAACGCCAACCTGCAAGGGCTGGTTGTCAGTATATTCGGTGCGCGACAAATTTCTCGTGTCAACTCAAGAGGCTCATAGCGTTGCAGTTCTCGGATGGTAAGGACTATCCGATCACTCGCTCTAACCCTAATGCTCTGAAGCTTTTTCGGAATGATTCCTGTCGCATACGCTGCCGATCGTCTGGGTCGCCGAATCACCATCCAGATCGGCGCTGCGATCTATATGTGCGTCCGCGTCTTGTCCTCAGCGCTCCAGACATAACCTAGAACAACTCTTCAGTTTCGGTGGAGCCCTTCAGACCGGTGCCCAGAACATGGATATGATGCTCGCCGGCCGGTTCTTCGCAGGTGAGTCCACATACGTCCACAAGAAAATCACATCCCCACCTTGAATTCATAGGATTTGGTGTTGGAATCATGTCCGATCTCGCACCACTGTACCAGGTATGTTTGCAACCTGGAACAAACTGATCAGCTCAACCATGAAATACCCAGGCGGAAATCGCACACCCAAGTATCCGTGGGCGGCTGACAACCCTACAGCAAGTGAGTCTTTCATTTCCCCGCCGCTTATGAACGCTAATGTTCTTGAAGTTTATGCTTGGGATTGGAGGTGAACTTCGACGCCTTTTCAATCCTTATATCCTGAACCTCTCATTCAAGCCTTCGTCGCCTCCTGGGTGGTAAGGTCGACGCAGCGCCGGGAATATCATGTACTGAACATTGTATTTTTTCAGACCTACGGTTGCTCAGCGGGGCTCAGCGGTCACCCAGCCGAGTGGAGACTGCCTCTCGGAATCCAGGCAAGCGCAATTTTATGCACATCAAGGTTGCTTATTGATCCAGACGATAGATCATCCCAGCCATACCGTTGTTCTCCTTCATCCTTCTACTCCCTGAGTCACCGCGATGGCTGGCGGAGAAGGGGCGCATGGACGAAGGTGCGGAAATTGTGCTTTTCCTTGTGCGTGGAGCTGATGCGAGTGCGTGCAGCCCAAGTAACGCTGGCGCGGCTTCATGCGAACGGACATATGGAGGACCCATTCGTCCTGTCACAGATGAGGGATATCGAAGCAGATATTCACAAAGCAAAAGACATCGGTCAAGCGAGGTGGGCTTGTTGATCCTCCCTCATCGGCCGTTCTCGATTGACGCGTCTGTTTTTAGCTGGGGTGAACTGTTCACTGTTCGCAGCAATTTCAGACGTCTTGCTCTCGGGTGAGTTTTGTGGCGTAGCCTTAAACAAGCGACAAAGATACTCAGTTGGGTGTAGATATATCCTCCAATTTTCCGTTCAAATGACCGGTTTGTCAACCATGGCATGCCGCTGTCCACAACTCATCTATGGATTAGGTGTCAGTGCTATACAGTACTACTCTACCACGGTCCGTCATGTTGTTCTCGGCTGTAACCCCGTACTGAATGGTCCCTCGTAGATCTTCAAGACTGTGAGGACCCATACCACTTTCGGCTCATTGCGTTGCTGAGAATCTTCTAGATGGGCTTCAGTTCCACACGAATTTTACTTTTCCAGTCCATAAACAGTATCATCGCCCTAATCGGCGAAGCTGCGTGCGTAATGTGGATTGATGCCACTGGTCGTAGACGCCCAATGATTATCGGAAACATTGTCTCTGGTAAGTTTCGAGCGCACTGTCACAGGATGTTTCCGTTGAAGGGTTTGCGCAGGACTGTCGTTTGTTGTTGGCGCAATATTGATGGCGAAATGGCCTGGAACCGTCAACAAGTGAGCTCACGGCCTGCTTCTGCTGTTCAACATACTGACCCAGATCTTAGCAATGCTGTCAGTTCTTCTCCCAGTATACTCTCCACTCATTCGCCGTTCGCTGACCTTCGGCTCGTTCCCATAGGCTCACTACGTGCGTCGCCCCGCGCCTTCCTCACCATTCCATGCTCCTACTCAAACGTTCATCGACCCCTCAGATCTTCATCTGTAAGGTCTTGTTCATTTCTCTTCGAATACAGGCTGACAAGTCTCCTCGACCGCCTCCAGTGACGTAAGTTCACCGGCAACACCTCCCATTCTGCGCTCACTGACCTTCTTCCAAATCAGCACATGGGTCTTCAACTTCTTCTTCAGCGCCTGCATAGGACCTCTGTCGTGGGCTTACCCCGCAGAAATCTAGTGCGCATTTTCCATCCGTTTCCGATGCATACCAGCCTCATGAATATCCTCTCTCAGCTCGACTAGAACCAGAGCCAAAGCAACCGCCATCACGAGTTCCGCATCCTGGCTCTCCAACTTGTAATCGCTTACTGTTTCTGCTGCACTCTCTCGCTGACAGCGTTGCGCCCAGCTTTATCGCCCAGGTGACTTCCCCAGCGTTCCTACATATCGGGTGGAAGTAAGTTGTTCACTGTCTCAAAATCAAAGCCTACGATTTCTGACTTTGTCCTCCAGATATTGTGGGTCATTCGACGCTATTCCTTTGGCCGTTCTGAGAGCTTCCTAATAGACCTCGTATTTGCGATATGTGGGCACACTAAGTACGCATTCCGGCAGTATTATTTCGCAAATAATATTAAACTCCCGCAGCGCTCTGTTCATATGGGCTTTCTATCCCGTAAGACTCTATGGATTGTGTTGTGATTCTGTGCTGACACCACATCAGGAAACAACCGGACGTCGCCTGGAAGGTCTGTCGCGTGTCCCGCTCTGAAAGCTATCGTTGCTGAACGTACCCCGTCCAGAGATGGACGCGCTATTCGAAAACACGCCGCTGTTTGTACCACGGACGCCGTACGCAAAAGTGGGAGACCATCGCGCTGCGGAGAGGGAACTTCGGCAAGGTTCGTCACAGTAGAAGACTTTGTAAACCCAGGATTAAATTGCGGCACACAGGAACAATCCGGCCTGGAGACCTCACCGAGCGAACCGCCGATATACACGATGACGAGGAAAAACACTCGACTGAAAAGGCCGAGTAGATGACTGCAATGATTATATGACTTTTCGTTTTCAAATCCTACGTAGCAGTGTAATTCGCAGTTGTGGCACAAGCATGGTACTGTACTATTTCGATTAATTCGAACGGCCTGTGACCTGTGACCCGAACATTCGAACTTGAGATTTCGAAAATGGGCGTGGGTGGCCGTGACATGTAGAAAATTTCGAAAATCAACGGCAGCTGGGGTGTCGACTCTCCCACATATTACTGAGGGGCTTTGGGGCAACACACAGGTGATGTAGAGCAGAAACAAACTGAGATGGAAAGTTTACAGGAATGATCAAAACATGATCCTATTGACCGTGCCAGCTTGATCCGAGCAAGCGGCAATGTGATGTTGCTGTTGTGCCGTGCGTATCCGTACGCCGGAATCCAGTAAACAGCCGGCAGATGATAGTCAGCGCTCTCAGGTCGTGTTTTGAGCAAAGTTCGCGGCGCCATGCGCCGCGCGCGCGAAAATTTGGATCTTTTAGCCGTTCTTTACGGTTTTGTGACATGTTTGGAACATTCGAAAATTGCTCTGGTGACCCGTGACAGGCTCGAAAATGTTCGAAAATTTTTCGCCTTGTGACGCGTGACATTCGAATTGATCGAAATAGTACAGTAGTGCTGGACAAGGCTGGACAAGTGCATGGATGCGAGTTCTCTAAGCGCGTTCAGTTCGGTTCAGTTCGAGTCCGAACTGAAAGTCCGAACCGAACTTTCCCACAACTACTCTAGTCTAGTTGTTACCGCGGGGGTCGGATCGTGTAAGGATTTGCTTACGAGATCTCATGTAAGCAAATGTCACGTGCACGCTTTGCATTTCTCCTCTGACGCGTTTTGGACGCGTTTCCTCATTCCTCGCTCATCTATAGCCCGTCGTACTCGTACTTTAGCGATTAAATAACCTCTACAATGAGTTCCAGACCACAAAATCAATGCAAAATGCCTAACTGTTCAATCAGAGTGAAAAGGCACGTTCTCTTACTTCAAACTTGTCTATTACTGGGTTTCAATCTGCTTCCAATTACCGACTCTTCTCGCAATCTTCTCGACTCTTACAGACCGGCCCTTGCCCAAGATTGGGGCACAGTCATCCCTCGCGCTTTCTCAGCCTCAAAAAGTTTGAGAAACGATGGTCGCACCTTGACCACACGGAGTGGAAGCGCTTCAATTCGCGATAGGTGTCGTGTATTGCAATGACGGGCAGTTAGTCGAGAGCAACGAGCCGCCCGCGGACTTGGTGCTGCCGTCCTGATATACACACGGACCTCCACGCGTGTGCGACGTCTGTATCAGCGCCAAAATGAATGGAGCGCTGAGCAGAATGCGAGAGGTGCGCTAAAGTCCACGAGGACGCACAGTAAGATAGAGCGACACGTCTCTGTGTGCCAATTGTTTCAGAATTAGTTCACAAAGAGGGGGGAAAGATGTCGCTGCGTACGCACCCGCAATAATCTCCTACAGAGCCGGTGATTGATACATTTTGGCTGCAAATGACACGATGGTCTGCGCGCGGCTCGAGTCCATGATTGTAGGGTATGTATCTGCAATGTTTGTGTTCAGCTGAATAGAAACACGACGTACATCGAGTCATTGAACATCCCTGAGTACCAGTTACGAGGCCGGATCGTGAGCATGGCCAAAGTTGGCTGAAAGATGGGCTTCTGCGTCCAGCAAAAGTCACAAGCTCGTAGCGTTGTCGTAGCGGTGACTTTGAGGGGAGTAATGCGAATTTTTGGACCAGAAACGTATTCGGGAGTCCCAATACGCGTTACGGTGCAGTGTAGGTGAGCCAACGATGAGGGAGGAAAGAGGAAACACGTCGTCTGCGCTGGCGAAAAGAAGCGCAAGAGGTGCACGTGACATTGCTTACATGAGATCACATAAGCAAATCCTCGTTTTTTGAACCAAATGGCATCTGGATGGCACTACGGCAATTTTACGGATTTGTTCATTTCTGCCAGACTCCTCGAAGAACTCGACCAAGTTGCGACCAAGAGTAGTGGTAGTCTCTCGTAGACAGACGCTCTAACATGAATGCTCGTACCTCGCATGTTAGAGTCTGTTTGTGAATATGTAGTCCAGGGTGCTTATACGTCGCTGTTTGGATTTTTCGTCGAAATTGTTCAAGTCGAGTTGACGGTTGTTTGGCCGCAGCCTCGACATCGTCAGTCACGGTCCCGGGTCGTGACACTCTTGTTCTCTGACTCCCACCTCAGCGATGGTCGTCACTCGCCGAGGGGCGCAGGCAGCGGCCACGGAGGCAGCATCGAGGGAGATATTGCGCCTCTGTCCAAACGAGATCGTCACCGAAATAATCCAGCATACTTCACGGCCGGACCAACTCACCCTGTGCCGTGTATCCAAAGCTTTTCACAGGCTTTCTCTACCGATGTTAATCCGCGCCATCCACATCAATGAACAATGCTCCGGCGTCGCTCTGTGCCAGTCCTTCATCGACAACCATGGGCGGGCAGAAGCTGTGCGATCGTTGACGGTCGTGTATATGTATTTCGAGTTCTGGTGAGGAGGCGCTTGCATGGCCGAGTCCCACGTATTGGTTAAACTGATCTCTGTGCAGGCTCGCCCTTCAAGGACTTCCAGATCTCAGCACACTGCTGTCGCAGTCCCTCCCGCTGATGCTCAATCTGCAGCAGCTCTCTCTTCATCCCTACATCTTACAGACGGAGCACATGCTTAGACTTCTCCAAGACGCAGTTTTTCCGAAGCTGCAGAGCTGCGACATAGTACCACGCACCATGGAGAACGCGCTCAACAGTATCGTACCCGCGGAGTACTTACTGACGCTTTCGTCCTTTCTCAACCGTCACCCATCTCTGAAGCGTCTTCGTATCCCTTCCCGCAATCGCATCACGACATCTCCTGAGATCAGGATCTCTCTCCCGAGATTACAATACTATGACGGACCCCACTATATTGCACCACTTCTTGTCACTCGCGGGTTACGGGAGGCTCGACTGTGGTGGGATGAGGCCGACATGCCCAGCATCTATCCCACGATTTCAGCTCTCGGCGAGTTGGCGGACCGCGATATGCCATTTCGCTATGTTCACGAACATCACTCCACTTACGAGGAGATACCCACGGTGGTCGACGCCGTTTCAAGGCACATTCCGCAGACGACGTCGCTACTGACGCGAGGCCAACATCCGAGGGGTGCTATGGATGAAGTACGCCTCAATACGAATCATCTGTTGGTGGGCTCACAAGTATTCCAGGAATCGATTGTCGATCTCATACCCGCCCTCCAACGCTTCAAACGGGGGCTCGTGTACCTTGCACTTGGATGGCGCCGGACACATCCTCAGCATGCCCCGACTGGGTACGAGCAGGACCAGGTTGCATTGGAGAAATTGGCCCGCGCTTGTCCTACCCTGCAGGCATGTTGTCTGAGTACGCACAGTGGCCAATCCCCGCCGATACGCACTGACCAGTGACGATTCTTTAGACGATCACGCGTGGAAGAAGGGGAATGGGACGTGGGAGATAGTTTCTTTGGAGCAGTTTAGCGAGCTTGTGGGGGCTCCGGATTCTGGGGTTGACTATGCTCGATGCCCATTCCCGATCACGCCGATGTAACGTTGAGCATCGACGCTAGCAGAACCCTTACATATCACTTCAGGTTGTTCGCTGCCTTTTGAAGTACATAGACGCTCCGTTTTAGACTCTGCGAAGATCGCCATAGCCACAATTATATCTAGATCTCAGACTTGCCCAGGATTCCCAACATTTTGCAAACGTCTTCACGTCCAACCCAAATATTAGCAACTTCGGCGATTGGCGACGGGCAGCTTTTTCAGTCTGACTTGCAGGTCAAGGGTTAGTAAGCGGCCTGAGATGATGGGGACCATGTCGTCGGTTACAGCGAGAAGGAGAGGAGGAACGGTCAAGTTCCGGGCAAGTCGTTGTTTTCGCTGTGTCCGAAAGAAACGCCTGAGTGGTTGGTGTGCACTGGATTCATTGGGCTGTAACCGTGAGGAGACATGTACAAATTGAAGTCATTCGCCTGCAGCGACCTATCCGAGGTCAGACTCAGAGGAAGTTTGGCCTATAGACTGGGGGTGACAAGCTAGTTGAATAGGATTCATCCTCGCAACTGCTAACACGGCAAGCCCTCGAGTCAGTAAAAACATTACACGACAAAATAAATCGA
Organism: Mycena vitilis; assembly: GCA_029203975.1. Taxonomy (NCBI): domain Eukaryota; kingdom Fungi; phylum Basidiomycota; class Agaricomycetes; order Agaricales; family Mycenaceae; genus Mycena; species Mycena vitilis. The sequence continues at coordinate 91,514 of JARGYF010000006.1, read as the reverse complement.
CAGATACCGGTGCGGATACGTTACCTGCTTGACCAAGCGTTGGTTTGTTTGACGATCCTGAACCAGCCGATTCGATTTTTGGAATCGAATCCTCCAGAGACTTTACGGCATCCAAAAACAAATCCTCTTCCTCTTCCTCTTCCGAGTCCAGGACGACTTTGGGGCGCTTCGCAATGACTTTCGAGTCCTCGCCAAAGCTGTGTACCCTTTTCAGACGAACCCTGATATGACCTGGGTTACAATGCACTAAATCAGATTAAGATTACGACGACGTACGTTGTTACTTTCGCGTCCTCATCAGGACTGTGTCCCCTTTTGAGGCGAACACTGATAAGACGGGAAGTAAAATGTCCTGATACTCAAGTACCAGTAACAATAGCGACGCACTTTGCAGCTCTTGGAGGACCCTTTGCCCCACTCTTCTCTACACGGGAAGCGGCGGAAACGCTGGCCGAGAGGTGAGACTAGACATGCTGGACCGCCTTCTCGGCGCGCGCAAGGTCCTTCACGAGATCCGCCATCCGCTGACTGTGCTCCTCCTCTACCGCACGGACGGCGCTTGCTTTGGCTGATCCCATTAGATGCATACCTAGGTGACTCGATTTCGATTAGGTACCTTTTTTACTGCGGCGCTTTTGTTCCTCGAGCTCCTGCTCAAGTTTCACGTATTTCGCATTGAGAGAGGCGACCTCGGCGCGTAAGGCAGCATTTTCGCGGTCACGCTCTTCTGCCGACTTACGGGCCTCGGTAACAGCCTGCTCAGCTTGTTGGAGAGCCCCAGTGACTGTGGCAAGGGGATCAGGAGCCATCGACTCGTCCGGCGTAACGTATCCGCAGGACTATGGAGAATGTGGTGGGAGAAGGCAAGCTTGTCAAGTCACAGCTGTCACGCGAATCTGATGAAGATGATGCCATCGTATCCATCTCCATCCGAGTCTCATTCGGGGCCGGGGCCGGGTTTCGGGCTGCGGTTCTCTGCGGTTCTCTGAAGGGAAGAAAAGGGAACAAGAGCCAAGCGCGTGTCAAGGGCAGATAGGATCTAACGTCCATCGAGACGGAGTCGTTTCAATGGATTGAAACGAGGCCACTTCCAACCAGCGTATGAATGGCGAATCTATGGCGGATCAAGTCGGCCGGCGATCGGTTGATGCGTGTTCGGCAGGTGGCTGTGTATACTCCTCACCCTACTTTACTTTCATGGCATACACTCGAGTAGTTGATGGCCAGGCACAGGAAGCGGACGAGGTGGATCGTACAATGTTATTATTTCTTTGACTCCAAGAAAGCGAAGCAGACTCTTGTTATTTCGTGGGTGCATTTAATTTCATTCGCAGTCTTCCCACCAACGCCCTGAGATTAAGATGATTCCGAATATCGATTTGGCCCTCCGGCCAGTGATTGAACAGAGATATGGGGAACGCAAATACTTCAAATCAATTTCCTTTCCTATGTGTGGACCCAAAGGCTTATTCACAATGTAGATTGGAGTATCTCGGTCCCTCACAGTCCGCCCTGGTTGGCTGGCCCCATCTCTTGCGCCAAACCTTCCGGCCGCCGACTCGTTCTCTCGAGACACTCATCTCCTCGATTGCTCCTCGATCTCGTTCCGTCGCTACCATGAGCCAGACCGGGAACATATTTCCGTCGAGTACTGGTGCTTCTAGAACCTCGACGTGAAATTCGTTGGAGGCCCGGCGCACCATCGCTCCATGCGCATCCCCGACATCCAGTTTGTCCCCGAGAAAGAGTACCAGAAGAACTAGTACTGGTGCATTGTGCTCGACTGCGGTGTCGGGCAGGCGCCGCATTATTCGCGCGACAAGTTCGCGATGTGGTGCACGCGGTCGGATATTGAGATGGCTGTTGATTTGCAGGCCGCGCAGTATTCCGCACCGAAGACAAAGCCCATCGAGGGTGCACACTACTGGACATATCAGGAGGTGTTGGAAATGGAACGGGCACCTCTGTCATCGGTCATCCTCTATGGGCATTGCTGGGCACAGGCAATCGACAGCGTGATTTTCTCCATCTACATCGACGGACGGACTGAGACGTTTGTGAGTCTCAACTTCCCTTCACCGCTTGTCGTATTTCTGAGGGACGGGACCTCACGCCAGTCCGCGATGGCGACGTCGAGGCAGAGGCGCGCCTTGACAGCGCCCAGCATCGCGTCGCATTCCTGATTGCCCGCGCGGCGAAGCGTCTAGTGGGTGGGTGGCAATTCAAGGAATGTTTTACCAAGGAGCGTCCGTTCGACATGGTCTGGGCCACGTTTTATCAGGAGATACATCGTGGGCAGGCCATTGTGCCGTATGACCGTTATGGCTCGTGGCATCCAAACCCGGATCGTCGTGCCGGGTTTTATGCAAAGTGGCTGTAGAGTTGAATATGCCGTATGCTCTTATGGCTCGAGTCGCGGCTTCCATTCAAATTTCATCGATCCTGAAAATCATAAGCTGAACTGCCATTCGTCAAGAAAAACGTTATGTAAGTGAAGGCCTGCCAAGTCTGAATGTGCTAATGAGTGTCTCGCTTCAAAGTCATATCTCAGAGGGGGCTCCATGTTACACGGGGAATCTGACGTGGTTACTTGAAAACCTTTGCCTCATGCCAGCGACCCACAGAATTGAGCCAACAACGTCCGATATCTAGAATGAAGCCGGGGCGACGTTACGAGATCCTCTCCCTCAGTTGCAGTCCAGTCCGGGTGGATTACTCAGTATCGAGGTAGAGATGCGGTTGACTCAAGCGCCAGTTCTCTGGTATCCATCGTCGTGTCAGGCATAAACCTGATGTCCTCGCCATCTCACATTGCCTCGCCACCTTCGCTAAAGCTCACCTACCCAAACTCCTACATTGGGCTTGAGAAAGCCGTCATCAATGACACCACCCGGGCCCAACCGATCGTGAACTTCCCGTTGGTTCTCGCACAAATCAACTCGTCCAAACCTCTGTCGGAGGAGTTGAAGCGGAACCGATTGTTCTCTGAGTATGGGGAGATTTACCCTAGAGAGAGGGAATTTCTGGTGACGCACGAGGTAAGGCACTCGCTCTGAGTCTCTACACGCCCTGAGCTTCCACTGAAATGGCAAATCACAGGTTTTGACTATTGCCCAGTTCAGAATGATCGATTTCCGGATGGAAAGCTGCTCGGCAACACTGCAGGTCCCGTCGCTGGCGGATGTGGAAGCTCTTCCAGAGAAGAAAGTTCTGCATCACCTGAGCCCTGCACCCTCGAGATCTGGTCACTGGATGTAGACGTCAACTCCAATGCTCGTATCTTTTCGTGGGATGCTAGTCCCCGCAGGATAGACCTGCTGGGCACCATGGTCGTGGGCCCACGTCCAAACCTTCTTAGCACTCCGCTTTTCAACTGTCCACCACACGCTTCACTCGCCCTCCAGATTAGGTCGTCCACACCAGGTTGTCATCTCCATTTCCGACAGGATACGCACTCCCCCCGGCTCGGTGAGCAATTACCAGGCGTGGGCACTCACAGGCTTACCTCGTCTTTAAAGCCTTTTATATTACCCAGCACCCAACTGGTTACTAGACTGTGAAGTGGTGTCCTCATTTCAGTAGCCGTACTTGACCAATTATGTTCCCTCAAATTATCTGGATTTTGTACAGATCTGTGCGTTGACATGAATGAACCTTGTACCCTACGTGCATCTTGTTAGTACTTCACCCGAATATACCCAAGCTCGCTGACCGGACGCGCCGTATCTCTGGCAGCCGCAGCCGGAGCCAGCTGAAGAGACCTTCTCCAAAGACGGCGTTCTCGGCAGCCCATGATAATTACAACCGTGGGAAGTTCAATTTTTAGCCGTGTCCGACGGCAGCGGAGATCAACTCAGTGTTCTGCCATAAGGGCTTATTAAGGGTCGCAATTTTGGTTAAGGCCTTAGGCCTTAATAACGAGTAATTAAGGGGTCGATTTTAAGGGGTATTTAAGGCCTTATAATTACATAAGCCCAAAATTTTCCCACCGCTTTAGCAGAATAAAGAGCCACTCTGCAAACCTAGGGATCCGCACCGTAACGTATGGGTACGGGCATACGTACGTACGTACGGAAAAATTTCCGTACCGTGAGCGCTCATCCCGCCCTCCAGGACTTCCGTACGTATACGGACGAAACCCCGTACGTTCCGTACCGTATGTCACGTATACGGCCGTATACGTGTGCTGCAGCCATCTTCGACGGTTTGCACAGGATTTCAGCCTAAAAGGTCCCGGCGGGGGTATCGCAAGTGATCAGAGACTGCCGGAATCACGCATTCATCACCGCTCCGCCTGCACAGTGGTCGGGAGGTATCAGACAGAGCGGCAAGATCGACGGCATCAGTCGGCAGACAGTTATCATCGGCAACATTTGATCTCCAACCAGATTTGAACCCAAGTTTCAGTGGAGTTTATTGGCCAACTTTCGTCAACTGTCCCTCACACCCATCCAAGGCATCTTGCTCGCCTCCGGGAGGTCCGAAACTGCCCCAAGATTGCGTCAAATATTGAGACATCCTTTCCTCCGTACGTGCACGTATACGTACGTATTTCGTCCGTACCGTACCGTGCGGCCCCTGGCGCCGATTTCCCCTGTCCGTACGTATTGGAAATACTGTCCGTACTCACGTATATTGCCCCGTACCGTATACGTACGTTACGGTGCGATTCCCTATTGCAGCAAACCACCAACAGGCCACGACACCTCCTCATGGTGCGGGCCCACTTGCAACTATTATTGCTCCTTGTCGACAATCACAACAGCATTGGTTGATTTATGTGCTGAACTTGTGGACCTTGCTACACAAATTTTGAACCGCTGCAAACTTCAATTTTCTATCTGGAGAGCCGGTGGTCCCCCACATCGAGCCTGTAGAACAGGTTTTTGCTCGTTGTTGGATGGGTTTTACAGCACCTTCTGGAGGGATCAAAATAAAATGATGCCATCATTAACCCTTAATTAAGGCTTCGGTTGATTTTTGCCCAAGGTTAAGCCTTAACTTGGAGGCCTTAATAAGGGTTATCTGAACATAAGGCTTAGCCCTTATGTCGAACACTGGATCAACTGACAATCACCCACCGTAGCCCACCGTCCGCCGTCACCGGAGATTCGTCCTGCAGCTGGCTCGCGCGCGCAGCTGGAGGCAGACGCTATGTCTCACTGCAAGTACTCTACTGCGCAAGCTGGGTACACGATTATTCAAGCAAGGACTTGGCAAGGACCGGGTGAAGCCTGAAGGGACTCGGAGTGATCATGAGGTGGAACACAAATACATACGTCGAACTAAAAAGGTCTAGAACGCCCTACTTATCTGCAATCACCGCGGCTGGTCGGCTAGTACAATTAGGGCTTTCACACAGTCACGGACGCGAACTTCCTTCCATACCACGATCATCGCCCGACTGTGGGTCCAAAGATTGCAACGCGGGGGATGCTCACAACCGATCCTGTGCAAAGATGCCATCTTTCGTGACTGGGATCCAGAAAGCAACGATAACCTCCCCGCCTTACCCGCACTTTGCGCCTTAGCTAGGATGTCGACAGAACGGGATCCATTGCTGCCTGCGCAGGAGTCCGAAGATGTTGCTTCTCCAGCGCAGAAAGACCCGGAACGCATTCATCCCTCCTACATCCAGGTTGTGTCGTTCCTCGTTCACCTGTGCACCTTCTTTTGTGAGACGACAATGGTGGAAATCCTATTCGACCTCGTCTGCCAGCTTTACTGGCACTTCATCGGCGCCGGCTCGCACACACCGTTCTCTGGCGACTCCGATAAATGCGCGGATCCATCTGTGCGGCGGTATTTCACCATGCTGATGACGCTTTCGGGCGTCATGCAAAGCGGCTCAGGTGCGGTTTTCTGAAGCGCGTATCGTGTAGCCTGCTGAACAAGTGCTACACATTAGGTCTGTTAATGTATGCGCCCATGAGCCGGCTGTCCGGTAAATACGGGCGGCGGAGCATGCTGGCGGGGCTCACCGCAATATTGATCGTGTCCACTCTGTGCATGATTGGGGCGTATCGTCTTCCAGCACCTTTTAAAGCGCCTCTACTGGTCCTCTGGCTTATCACGGTGTCGATAGCTGGCACGTCGAGGTTCTCACTCATGGCTGTCATGTATATCGTCGATACGACCAGCGCACAGCAGCGGTATGTTTTCGAAGCGTTATTCTCCCTGATGCTGACATGTCACACAAACCGTCATAGAACCGCCCAATTGTCAATGCTGACAGGCTGGGGTTATGCTGCAGGCATACCGGGATTTTCGCTGGGAGGCGCGTTGACGGCATACACGGGCAGTAATACCGCCGTATACTGGACCGTTCTCGCCATCGCTATAGGTATGCTGGTATTCATCGTCTTCGTCCTTCCCGAGTCATTCGATGCGGCGAAACGGGCCAAGCTACAGGAAGAGTGGAAAAAGGAAGGGTCCGACCGAGATTCAGCGCTCCGGAATTTCGTACGGACGCTGGCGCTCCTGCGCCCGCACCGCAACCCAAACACCGGCACATGGAATTTGCGCCTCCTGTGGTGTGCAGTCCACGCCTTTACCCATTCTCTCGCATCGGGCTACTTTTGGAGCGCCGTTCTCATATACCTACGGTTGCAACTGGGCTATAAACCCAATGATGTGAGCATGTTCTTGTATATTCTTGCTCAACATTGCTGACTGACTGCGGCAGAACGGTTACATCTTGTCCATCGCGGCCGTCGCAACCGGTGTCTCCCTCATCGTCATCACCCCGCTGGTAATCAAGTTTGGGCGACCGCTCTACGGAGAGAGCACGCCCCTTCCCGCCGCTGACTCGGAATCTGCTACCACACACGCTAGGAAGGGCACAAGCTCGGAAAATAGTAAGATGGACAAACACCTGACAATTCTGGGCGCAATAATCGATCTTGTGGCCACTGCGCTCTTTCCTTTTGCGCGGACTCGGGTACAAGTGATGATCCGTGAGACGAATTCAACGCCATTCAACGGTATCTGTCTTGACCCTTTGTTTAGCTCTCTGCGTCGTCGGCGCCTCCTATTTCCGAATATCCGCTTTTCGAAGCGTCGTTGTCGCCAGCGCAGATCCCATCCGCAGCGGTACGTGACGGGTTTCCCGCACTTCTCTCTCGCCCTAATCGATTTCAGGGGAACTCCTTGCCTCTATCCACACCATTAGCGGCCTCGGCACCATGCTGTCTGGCCTGGTCATGGGCTCCGTTCTCAGCGCCTCCATAAACACCTTCCCAGCGCTGGTTTTCTTTGTCTATTCAGTGCGATGCCCATTCTCTACTTTCTGATTGACTGACGTGCTTTTTAATCCTGATTTCATCAGGCCATTGTGGGGGTTTCGATTCTGGCATTGCTCTTGATCAGGGAGTCGGATAGATTCATCGTCCCAGTTGATTAAGCACCAAGGGATAGATTTAACCTCGATCGTAGGTGTCGCTGAGACATTATGAGTGCGAGATTTCGAAATGAAAGGGCTTACTTATACCAACAAATATCTCTCGATGTCTGCCATGTACATCACATTTATGTGGGCGGCTCACTCAAACGTCACATACTTCCCTAGCCATCTCGCCAAACAGATGGCAGGGGGTAGTGTAACATTAGGGGAAGTCAAAGTTGAATCGGCGAGACTGATTCAAGACCAATCATCCGAATATGCGGTGACAGGAAGATTGGTTTGACGGTTCATCCTGGACGATAAAATACGGGTACGCTCTCGGCGGTCACCCAAACGTAGAATCAACATCTATTCAGACACGGTTACATATAGGTAAATTGGAGCGTGGGACCAATTCTAGGCAGCTGCAAATTGTGGATTAGAGCTACCAAAAGTACACAAATGAAGAAGGTACCTTCAGAAGCCTACGACAACATCTGCGGTGTCAGCTTCGGCGGCTGGAACATCAATGTTCCCAGCCATATCCCCAGGGCGGGAGGGAAGGGCTTCTGCAACACGGAAAGGGCAGTGAGCTCTGGGATTAGGGCGTGGGCAGGAGGGAGGACGCGAACCGTTTGTAAAATCCTGGCCGGGTTCGGTGGCCTGAGCGATAGCAGCGAAGATGAAAAGGGTGAGGGACAAGGTGAACTTCATCGCGGATGGCTAAACTTGACAGGAGCGGTAGAGGCTTATTTAGTAACGACCGGGGGAACCCGTGTTGCTTGTTTGTGCGGCGGGCGCCGACGTGCCTTCTGAATTGAACAAAGATCCAGCGCATACCTACAAATCGGATGGAATCTAATACGCTGCGGAGGTGCTGACCTGAGGCGATCGGAGTATGAGATTGCGGCTTCAAATGCTGATGGCTTGGGCAGGTATGCGGATGTGACCAGAGACTCAATGATTGAATAGTCTGATTGAAAAGCACATATCATCCACCCGTTGATTAACCTGCCAGTCCAGAGCGAGAGGCGGCTGATTGTTAGGTCGTAGATACGTCGAATCTTTCAAGTCGTCGTCCGTTGCAATGGGCGGGGAAAAACAGCTATCGTCGCCTATGGACTGCAGAATTTATTCTTCGTGCCGTGTGGAGGGGATCGTCATCCGAAAGAGGTACCAAGACGAGGTTTCCTGTCCATAGATTCACGTTGCTGACTGTACGCATTGCACCACCTACGTCAGACTCACGACGTGGCATATTTTGAACGGGTAGCCAGTGAGAACTTGAAGAGGGAAGTTTTCTCAGCCCAGACGTCATAAGTGGAGACATACCACGGGCAGATTACTCCCGGGAAGCGGCGAGGAAGGCTGGTAGAAGGGTACGAAGAACTTCGCAAGAAGGGCTGCAAGCACCTGCGGAAATTAGTGATGCTTCGAAGTCGTCCCACTCGGAGCTGCTGATGCCCATATAGCTTCGCGTTTAAAGCAGCGTTTCGTCAATGGCCGCTACGGTGAGTACACACGCGCTGTGGAGAGGATGGGGGTGTAAAGCAAGAGGTGTGGCGATGCAGGCACGCATCATCAAGCACAACCAAGCTTAAGCACGTCCGGTCCGCATGATCCGTGCCCTTCTTGTCTCTTGCGTTCATGTCCAAAAAACTCCACCACTATCCATGGTATTCCTGCGAATTTATCACTCCGGTAGTATCTTATTGAGTTCTCCAACATGTTCGAGCGACCGTAGATGCCCGGAAAGTTGGTGAAAAGCTGAGCCAACCCCGCTCGTTTTGGCATTTTGGGCGTCCTCCGGGTGGCTCGCGCGTACTGTCCGATTGATCGTAGACATGCCTCGCAGGTTTTGTTCCGCAAGTTCCCCTGTACTGCGGCTTGATCGACGGTCTGCTTCGGAATACCTGTCCTATCGTGTCTGCCTTGCCCTGGGTTGTCCATTAGCAAAATGGGGCCCGCGCCGGTGAGTTCTTCTGGATTTTTGTCCGTGCAATCTCTCGCAAAGCATACTGGAGCAGAGCAACCGGATGTACGCCTGGTTCACGCAGAGTCCCCTGTAGCGCGCGGCTGCGATCGTACACTTCAATCGGAGACTTCAATCGGAGACTTTACATCCGCTTACATCCGCCTTCCGCCTCTCCTAGCACTCCCAGACACCCCTCTCCTGCGCCGTATAAATACCCAGCATGCCCATAGGTAGAATCCAACACTTTCCGCCCTTCTCCCACGTACTGCCTGGTGCAGTTTTTCCTCTACACACCCAATCTTCACACTCCACCCTCTTGCCCTTGATTCATCCATTCATCCATCACCCAATCCTTTACCACTTCTTATTGAAACCATGTCCGCATACACCACCCCCTTGACCGTTTCTCCCTGGGCTCCGTCCCTTCCCAATTCCGATGCTTGGACTCTCGTGCGTTCATCCCAACCCTAACCTTGATTTGACTTGACTGACCCTTATTGTGCAGACGTCTATCATGGACGACGCCCGCCTCAAACAGGTCGTCGCCGTGCCCAACGCGCCCCTCGCCACCCAAACAAGTATATCCGTGGCTCCTGCGCCCTACAACGCACCTCCGTCCGCTGCCTCCGTCCCGACCCTGTGCCCCGTCCCCGCCATCCAACCCCGTCGTAGCATAGCCCCCATTGGTCGCGGGCACCCTTCGTCCTCGAAACGTATCACGTCGTCCGTGCAGCTCGCCGCCATCGACGCCGCCGCTGCACCGACCGCCATAGTTCCCGCCGTCGCCGCCGCCCCGCCTACACAAACACCCCAGCCCCGCGCCCGTATAAACTCGTCAACGATAAAACCCCGCACTGAACGTTTCCCCGCGCGCACGCTGTACACCATCGCCGAGGAGCCTTCTGTCCGTTTCGTCACCACCACCACCAGCACTCCCGCCTCTCCCCGCTGTGCGGAAGAGCACTCGACCCCCGCGCCGGCGCCGTGGTCGAAGGAGACGAACCGCGATTCATCTGTGATGACCATCAAGTTCCAGACGGTGGACGGCGTGACCCAGTCGGTTACCTCGTGGGCGGACGAGGTCGAGGAGGAGATATTTGAGCGCCAGACGGGCGCAGAGAAGCTGTACAGCTCGTGGGCGGATGAAGTGGATGCGGAGATGGAGAGGGAAGCCGTGCAAACCGGTGAGAATGAGCTGCTGTGGAAGGAAGGAGTCGAAGGTGTCTTGGTGAAGTTTTCGATGCGGGTTGGGTTCGGGTCTGTTTGCTTGTTCTGATTGCTTTTTCTATCTTGAGGCTCACGGACCTTCTCTCCTCTTTTTCTTTCCTCTCTACGGCTGGGCAATGTACCGCGTACAAAATAGAAAAAACTAGATAATCCTTGTAACCGCACAAAAAATTATATATGCTGCCGAAAACTCTTCTGTCGTGCGATGCTTTTTCCTCTCTACACAGCCTGACAGCTCACGCGGTCTTCAAATTATTATTCCGTGTAGGCTGTGTATACGGACGCGCGACGTTTGAATGGCGTGAACTCAAAATATACGTGTCAGTAGCAAGCAATGAACATGTGAAGCCGAAGGCCATCTCGCAACGTAAAAAGAGGTAAGGTTGAGCGGGTTCTAGGCCTGTTTTTCGTGCAATACGAATATTGTCTAGGAGGGACCATCGATGTGCGGTGGGAAACATCTGAGCGGGCTGCAACGTTATGAATTTGAGGCGTCGATGACTCAAGTGGCGGACCAATGGTTCTCCAGATAGTCTCGCTGCTCCGGGAAATATGCACATCGGTCTATACGATATCAGCCGCTACGCTAAGTGTATGGCGGGGAAGAGGCTTACCGATGGACATGCGATGATACGGCCACCGGCTCTCGCGCGTGCTAACCGTGATATCTAAGCCGTCGCGCATAAGGTCTGCCAATGACGCGAGAGCCGAGTCACTTGGAAACGGCGCATGCCCACCAAATGTGTTCTCGACGAGCTCGAGATGGAAGGATTGCAGGACAACCGGATGTAGAGCGAGGTGTCTCCGATTTTGCAAGAAAAAGAGAAGATTTTCGCAATCACGGTCTCCACCGCTGGTGGTGAGGACAAGGGCTCTGAGTTGCGGAACGATCAGGCTCACAGGAGTGCCACCCATCTCTGCCAGAAGGTGCACAACAGCTTCTATATGAGGTCCGGCATGGATCCGGAGGGAACTGAGGCAGGGAAACATCCGCAAGACAATGTAGAGCTCCACCGTCACCTCTCTCTCTGTACAGATCCCAAGACCTAGATGGCTCAAAGTGCAGCGCGAGCGCACGAGGAACGCCTGCAAGGTGTCGAAGTGCGGCGGATGATGAAGGTCTAGCCTTCGTAATTGTGGAAGCGTGAGGACGGTAAGCAACGGTGCGGTGCGACCGTACGCGTGGGATCCATATATGACGAGAGAGCGAAGATCAAAAACGCGTAAGGTTTCAAGCGGCAGAGAGGCGAGAGACACATTCGTAAGGTCGAGCGTGAGGTGCAGGAGACAAGGGCACTGGGCCAATACTCCTAATACGACCGGGAGAGAGGTGGTTTTGAAGGTCAACACAGTGAGAAAGCTGTATACGCCAAAGGAGGTGGATGTATGCACATGGAAAAGAGTGCGCATTTGGCGTAGAGTGGAGGGGTATCCAAAAATTGAGACCGGGTCGCACGCGGCAGTACCAGGGCCGGAGTAGCAAAGCGCAAGTTCGCGAAGGGCGGGAAAGTCGACGACACACGCCGCTTTCAAATGATCGAAATCGACGGCGGCAACAGAGAGTTCGAGACGTTGCATATGGTGAGCAAACAAAGAGATAAGTGAGAGAAGATCACTGGAGAGTTTTCGATGCTCTGACCGAATCGTCGGCGAGATTGGGGAGCCCTTGGTACGACCAAGCCACGATTTTATCAAAGGCACCGCTCCAGGATTCGGAATGTCGCGGTATCCGCTACCAAGAGGACCTCTCAGGTATCCTGATACAAAACGAATATCCACGGAGGCCCTAAGTGGCCCGGTGCAAAGCGCAATTTCCCTCCACAATCCACATATTCGTGCAAGCAAGAGAGGCGCCTTTCGGATAGAGGGCCGGACCCGACCGTGGGCGGGGAGGCAGTGGACAAGGATGAGAGACACAATCTCGTTAGGGAGAGTAAGGACGGGGTAAACCACACAAGCCAGCTCGGATTCCAATTGTCGCTCCTTCGCCTCCAGAAGTTCGAGCTCGTTCTTGTGCCGCAGAATCTCGGCCCGAATATCCGCCACATACGCCCGGAGGCTGGACGCAGGGAGATTCCGACACAAATGTACATCATCGCGAGTGGATGAAACCAAGGAGGAGGGCAGGTTGAGGCGCCCGCAGTGGGTGCAGATGATGGCCATGAGCAAGCGCGGTGAGTCACGCGTTACCGTGATATGATGTGTTGTTGGCCGGCGGCAATCTCCGGTTGTGCCGGTCACTGCCGGACGACAAGCGAAACCATTCTCCCTCCGAGGATGTTATATGGGACGAACAATTTGTATAGCTCTTTTCTTGCATACTTGAATAGGCATCCAGCAAGTATGCAACCGATCTACAACAAAGATTGGTGACATACCTCTGCAACCAAATCACCATTCAAATTTGGGATTCAACAACGCGCGAGCAGTGGTCGCGCCGTTGAATAAATGGATGTGAACGTCCATTCAGTGACTGCGGTAGAGTGCTTGCTTGTGGATTGGGGGGCAATTATGCGGGTGGGAAGTGGAAATTGGAAACCTGTCGCGAGGATCGTTTCTTTGAACCATGACACAGAACCTTCTAACAAGCGAGGTACGAGCTTCAAATTGCTAGAGCGTCTGTCTACGAGAGACTAACAGAACCTCACGTTTGAGTTCTCCTCCGGAAATGGCGTCCGAGGCGTACGGGGTGAAGCTGGTTACCCTCGAGCCTGCCCGGATTATATTGCGATAGAACACGCTGTCAGTCATGTCCAGGGTAGAGCGCACGGCACGGAAGAACACAATCATCGTCAAGGATTCAGACAACACGGATCGAGAAGGCGCATTCAATGCGTATACATACGTATGTATCCGACTCCCTCCACTTCGGCTTCCTCCACTTGAACAATATTGTTACCTGTTGCCATGCCATAGACGGGTTTACATTACCGAAGTTTGCTTAAAGGCTGGACGAAAGTATGGAGCCTAAATCCAACCTACATCCCCACTTCTGTTTACCTACACCCCCCACTTACCCAACGTCACCAACTTTTATCATGTTCTTCTCTCGCCGTATCATCTACACCATCTCCGCTGCGCTGGCGCTGGTCGCCGTCGCTGAGGCTCGCTGCGGGGTGAATTCAGTCAACCTCATCCCTCCTTCACGCAGTACTGACGTATCAAAAGGATCGCGGACTTCCCGACGACTGCCCGGACGTGAGTGCTCTCTCACCTTTTTTTTACGGGCGCTGACGTTGCTGGAATCATTAGAACTCTTGCGGAGAGTTGGCGTTTGGATGTTTTGCCTGTGACTCGAGCAACTGTTGACTCAAATTTGGAAGTCCGTGAGTACTCGCAGATTGCTTCAGAGCCCTGGACTGACCTCGATAACCTCAGAATGATAAGACGCGCTCGTGTAGCATAGTTAAAACCGCCTTTGTGTTTAGTTATGCACATTCGGAGGAGACTGCCTACACTTAACCCCTGATATATCGCACGCGGTCCATCTGTGCGTGGCTCCTTTGTCAATTTTGAGAGAAGAGAGCCGGTGTGGTCGGATACAACCGGTGATAGTTGACGATGTCGATGTTCGGATTTTTTGAAACGCCGCCGCCGACGGCCGAGTGTGTCAAACTCGCGCAAACTTTGTAGACGCCGAGAGCTTGCGTTACAGACAAACCAGTGGGATCGCAGCAAGCAGAAAGTTCTTGGGTTTTTAGTTTAAAATCTAGTGAGCAGGGGTTCGGATACACTGAAATTAAAAATACATTTTCTTTGGTAACGCTGGCATCCTCTCGCACCTTCATCTGCGCCCGAGCTTCCAATTTCCCGCCAGTGGTTCGGGGCCGACGTACATGGCGCCCCTCACGAGGGCTACGCTGCACCAGCAGCAGATAAGGTCCCTGATGTTTCCGCATCTGGGCAGTAAACGCGACTGAGTAGCGAAAAAACAAGGCGCTATCGCAAGGACCGACACAATCTTTCCTTCGAAAGAATCGGGTTGGAATCCGAGACGCCCTGCGAGGTAACCAGAAGGTGGGAAGAGCGCAAACATGCCCCCAATACAAAATCCGAACCCAGGCGCACTTGTTCGAAGAATTGTTGTGGCAGTGGGGAGGCGGAGGTCGAGCAATCGGAAACTATGAGTGCAGCCTGGGCAGGAGACAAAATCTCTATGTCGCTGGGCGCTCCAGAACGCTTGATTCACCGTCGGTTTCCAAGGTAAATACGTGTCTGCCCGTGAAGTCAATGGAGCCGTTCAACCTGTTCGAATTTAATTATTTTCTTTTCCCACCCTCGGAGCTCGGATCAATCCGAATGCTTGTTGATGCGTGGCAACTTTACTAACCAAATAAGCACCTTTTTTCTTCTTACCGCCACCACCACCACCGTCCGACTGCTCGATCTTCGCGCTTTGGTTTTGCCGTCAGGTTTTTCCAAATTATGCCAAGGGTGTATGCGATGTCATTGCGACCTCCTAGTGGACTTTTTATCCATGCTGGGAGCCGCGGTGGAATAGCCGTTCGCCGACAGAAGGCGGGACCTGGCGCAGAGGTTGGATATGAATGGATGAGTGGGCACTGCCAATGCTGAAATCTAGCTCGAATTGTGGTTTAATTCACGCCAACGCACGCTGATAGTTCTCGTCACGAAACAAGACCGGTAGCGATGCATATGGCTCGCACCCGCTCCTTGTGCAAAATCAAGACTCGTCTAGCGGGTTCGCCGTGATTCGGGCACTGGCACCGGTCGTATATTCTGTGTGTCATGATTTTGTTCGGTTTGTCAAACTTTTCGTTTCTCTTGGCAGCGGAACGGGGGTGTCGGACTCTCTCTCTTTCCTACGCAGCATGTGTCGAAGCGGCTGGGTGATTCATTTTTCATCTCTTACTTCTCCTCATTGACATCTTCTCTTCCCTTTCTTCGGCTATCCTGCAGCGTCTGTCTCTTGCGCCGATTCTGATTTACGCTTCTCCAAAGTTCTCCATCACATATTTCCCACTCGTATGTCCTTCGCGAGCTACGCAGATCAGCGACATCCTTCACAAGACTGAAAGACCCATAGTATATATCATGCACTCGGAAAACCGGGCATCTCAGGCAATCCATTCTGCGCCGGCTTTTTTTTACACTGGAAATTTCTCATTCTCTAGTGTCCACCCTCTTGATGACTTTTCGAACTCCATATGCTCATCGGTCCACTAACAGCGGCCTTCTTTACTGTCTTTTCTCCCAGGTCACAGGTGAAAGTAAATGGGTCTCCTTGCTCACCATGTCCTAGCCTCCACTTGAGTGAAGTGAACAGTTCGAAACTACGTATACGTAAAGACAGACATTGAATCCGCTACTACACCCCACATCGATCAGCTGCCAAATCCAAATTATCCAACCATGCCGAATAAAGTATGTCATGTGAGCACGAGTTGGTTCCGGACTGTGTCTACGCTCAAAACAGGGATAGATAGAATACGGATATCTCTGCTGGCTGTTCAAACTGCCCCGAGTCTGCAAAAAATCGCGCAGGTTGAGAATGTGATCACGCCGCTTCTCTCGCGCCACCGTGACCACCAGTCTGCGCCATACTTGCGCCATACACGCACCGTGAGCCAAGAAGCCCTTTCTTCTGTGAACCCGTAACCCTACGCCTGGGATCGTCTGATTTGCTCCGACTAGCCACCCTGCGGAAGCGACACTGGCAGTCTATTCTTCGTTTTTCTTCCCCCGTCAACGCGCGACATGGCTCAAAGCTCACGGCGCTCGTTCCCCATCAACATCACTGACTCTCAAGGACAACATCGTCCTGTGGCGAGCGTCGGGTACGCAATCACATCCATATCATTATTTCCTGCGGAATTTATGCTGAATTTACAGGTTGTCCATGCTTTCTCTCGGGACTTGGGGTGGCGCGTTTGCAGCTGTGGTTGGGCCTATACCGTATGCAGTCGATGGGGCTTTAAAAGCTCGCCCGGTGAGTTATGACTCAAATTGACAGCTCAAGATGCTCACTTGTGGAGGGACTCCGCCTCCCCACTGCCACAACAATTCTTCGAACAAGTGCGCCTGGGTTCGGATTTTGTATTGGGGGCATGTTTGCGCTCTTCCCACCTTCTGGTTACCTCGCAGGGCGTCTCGGATTCCAACCCGATTCTTTCGAAGGAAAGATTGTGTCGGTCCTTGGCGATACTAGTAGCGCCTTGTTTTTTCGCTACTCAGTCGCGTTTACTGCCCAGATGCGGAAACATCAGGGACCTTATCTGCTGCTGGTGCAGCGTAGCCCTGATGAGGGGCGCCATGTACGTTGGCCCCGAACCACCGGCGGGAAATTGGAAGCTCGGGCGCAGATGAAGGTGCGAGTGCGAGAGGATGCCAGCGTTACCAAAGAAAATGTATTTTTAATTTCAGTGTATCCGAACCCCTGCTCATTAGATTTTAAACTAAAAACCCAAGAACTTTCTGCTTGCTGCGATCCCACTGGTTTGTCTGTAACGCAAGCTCTCGGCGTCTACAAAGTTTGCGCGAGTTTGACACACTCGGCCGTCGGCGGCGGCGTTTCAAAAAATCCGAACATCGACATCGTTAACTATCACCGGTTGTATGCGACCACACCGGCTCTCTTCTCTCAAAATTGACAAAGGAGCCACGCACAGATGGACCGCGTGCGATATATCAGGGGTTAAGTGTAGGCAGTCTCCTCCGAATGTGTATAACTAAACACAAAGGCGGTTTTAACTATGCTACACGAGCGCGTCTTATCATTCTGAGGTTATCGAGGTCAGTCCAGGGCTCTGAAGCAATCTGCGAGTACTCACGGATTTTCAAATTTGAATCAACAGTTGCTCGAGTCACAGGCAAAGCACCCAAACGCCAACTCTCCGCAGGAGTTCTAATAATTTCAGCAACGTCAGCGGCCTTGAAGAAAGAAAAAGAACACCACAGTTGCTGAGATACCACTCACGTCCGGGCAGTCGTCGGGAAGTCCGCGATCCTGTTGATACGTCAGTACTGCGTGAAGGAGGGATGAGGTAAGTGAATTAATTAATTCACCCCGCAGCGAGCCTCAGCGACGGCGACCAGCGCCAGCGCAGCGGCGATGGTGTAGATGATACGGCGAGAGAAGAACATGATAAAAGTTGGCAAGGGTGGTAAGCGGGGGTGTGTGAAGGTGAATGAAAGTAGGGATGTAGGACTCCATGCTTTCGCCCAGCCTTTAAGCAAACTTCAGTAATATAAACCTGCGTGAGGCATAGCAACAGATATCAATCTTGCTGAACTAGAGTCTATATACATATATATATATATGCATTAATGCCCCTTCGCGATCCTGGTTGACCTTGGCGATGAGCCGTATACAGTTTGTGTTCTTGAATCAGAAACTTCCATGCCGTCCGCTCAACCCTGGATATGACTGACAGCTTGTTCCATCGGAATACAGCCCAGGCAAGCGCGAGAATGATCAATTCCCCCCGTGCGGCTCGAAGGTTTTGTGGTTCAAAAATACGATCCTCGCGACAGATTCCCAGACAGTGAATCCCAGTTTCCTGCTTCCCACCCGTAATCCGCAGGCAACCTCTCTACCGCAGTCACTGAATGGACCTTCACATCCATTCATTCAACGGCGCGACGACTGCTCGCGCGTTGTTGAATCCCACATTTGAATGGCGAATTGGTTGCAACAGAGGTGACAATCTTTGTTGTAGATTGGTTGCATGCTTGCTGGATGCCTATTCACACTCCGGAAAAAAGCAAAATTCCGGGTCCCTGAAGAGGTAACTTAATCGTTTAGTATTAGTAGCAGTAATAGGAGCTCGAAAACTGTACCTTAAATGCAGAATTTTTGGCCTCCTGAAGAGGTTTCTTAAATCATTAGGTTGAGAAACAGGATGAGATGATCCAAAACTTGCCGTTTCGGGCGGCATTTCTGTCCTCCAGAGACTGCTCCTGAAACTCAAAGATTCAGGAGCAGTTTTTGGCAGCCCGATACGTATAGTTTCAGGCGCACCCAAACCGTTCCCGATTCTTTTGTTATCCGGGACCGTTTTGGGACGCCCAAAACAATAAGTTTCGGCTACCGTTCCGGGTGCCCCGAAACAGTGACTGATACTTTGAGTTTTGGGACCCCAAAAATTTAGCTGCCGATGAGCGGCAGCTCAGAGGCAGCTCAGAGGCATCTTAGTCCGTAGTTTAGCGACAGTAAGAAATACATTCACTAAATGTACACTACATCTGCAGGAGATATACATGCGCAGGAAAAGTCGTCCAGCTATCAAAAGATTATCACGTACACAAGAGATTCGTCCGTCCAGCTAGCTAACTATACAGCGGCAATCACAACATCGTCAAGGGCGCAGTACGGAGAGGATCTGAGTCGCACATCGTTCGGTCGCCTGAACGTAGTCGGGGCATCTGCGCTCCAATTTCAGATTGTGCTTCCATTTTGCATGCGTAACGAGATCTCCGCCAGGCGGGTCTTGTTCGAGTAGCGCCAAGCGTTTCTGGAACCAGGCCTCCCACATCGGGGTCCACCATCCAACGGACATTCCTGAGCTGGCCGTCGACGCAGGTCTGGGCCACCAAGATCTGGTGGTTGTCTGTTCGCCGGACGAAGAGCCTGGGTCGACTTGACCTATATTCCTGTCAGTTTGTGAGTCAAGGGAGAAAAATAAGCAAGCACCTGTTGAAATGTGGTAGACACCACAAATGAGATCGATCTCCTGCTCCGTCAGGCAATCGTCCCAGTACGCGAACTGGGAATGCCCGTCCCAGAAACATACCCCAGCGATAGATGCATCATCGGTGGGACCCCGCAACACATCGTCTACTGATACTATCGCTCTGGCCAAACGCCCGATGATTCCTCCATATTGCAAGGCCGCACGACCTCGAGGAGTTATCAGAAACTGGTTGCGGATTGCTACATACGACCTGTAGTCATGTGCGTCAGGATGATACGCTAGCGGTCGGTGGCCAAGACCGGAATACAGGTTGCGCGCCCTGGGCCGTCCGACGCGAGCCTCATCGGACCGAAAGCATACGTTGAACTCATGGCCGCGGGACAGCAGCTTTTCCATGATAACCCTCAAGCTGGGCCCCCACTGCTGTCTCACGATCTCGAGGGCGGTCGTCGCACTCGAGAGGAGAAGGTATAGCAGCACTTTGGACCCATCGTCGTGGAGGACATAATACAACTTGTCGTTGAGGATTTCTCTCCGAAGTTGTATCGTCCATTGCATGAAGATATCCGCGTCAAGGTCATGATAATCGAGCAGATTCCTAGGGATGCTATCCAGGTCGCGGGCTTTTTTGCAGTACGCAAGGAATAGTCGGAAGTTATCAAATTGTTTTTCATTGACGGCTGGGAGCGTCCCGCCACCAAGGAACTTTCTGGTTATTTCGGGGGAAGGGAGCATTAGATCCGCAGGAACGTCCAGCTTCTCCGTGGGCGCTGTGCATCCAAATCGTAGATATATTATATCGTCAAAAGATGCTGCAATGGACGCGTAGTCCTCGATGGAACGGGAGTCAAAGACGGCTTGATGGGATGGTACCGTAGGAGGCAGTTGACCTTCTTCCAGGTCATCTTCCGGGAGAAGGTGAGAAGGAGCATCGTCGTCGTCGCCTTCATCGCCGGCGCCGGCGAAGCCCGGCTCGATATCCAGATCATCGAAGTCATCGTCATCCTCGTCGCCACCTCCTTCTGGGCCGAAGGCCTCACAGACGTCCCATTCATTGTGAAACCCGTCGAATCGCCGCTGAAGGGGGCCGTACTCATCCCAGACGTCCTCGTAGTTATCTCGCCCTGCCGCCCTTCGGATATACTGACCATTAGATTTTTCCCAGACGTAAACTCTGGCGCCTTTGCGGCCCGGGACCCCACCCTTGGCAGCATGTTCTTCCTGCTGCTGGCGCCGTTTAGCATCGTCGGGTGATTCGTGCGCAGCCCGGTTAGCGTTGCTTTTTGCTCGCCGTGCAAAGAATTGGGCCATGGTTTCGCCCGGTCGTTGTTGGCTGTTAGCCTCGACGGGGGGGAATGGACTCGACGGGCTCGACGGGCTCGACGGAGTCACAGACGTCGACGCCATGGACGGGCCGCTGTCGCGAAGACTGGAGAAGACAGTGTTTTCTGCACATTCTGTTCGGATCCAGCGACTAAAAGCGACCTTCCCAGGCAACTCGTTAAGGTAGTTGATCTCGACAATGTCCGGTACAAATCGGAGGTCGCGCAGTGAGTGTGGTACAAAGATCTCAGGGCTCAGCGTGATAGCACCCCAGGAGATGTACAGAGGTAAAGGAAGCCGCTTCGCGATGATTCTGCCGAGGAGAAAATCAAGGCTACGAGAATCTTTGAAAAGCTCCGGGTATTTACGGTGTGTGAAATCTATCAGGCCACCGAGTCGGGGTACGTCGAGGTCCCCGACGACGGAGCGTTCCAGATCTGCGAGCCACTGAGGGTGGACGTTGGCCTGTTCGCAGAGTATCTTCCGCCAATCCCAGTCCGGCACGTCCTTCGACTCCATTTGGATGAACCAGAACAGCATAGCGAGGCTGCCGATGAGGGGAAGAAACGCGTGGAGACTGCGACAGACGACAGTACGAGCCGCGTTCTCGGTACGGTACGGTCGCAGGTAGCCAAACCGGTACGGTAGCGCGAACTGCACCATCTCCTCCGGATACGGTGTTGTCATGAGTTTCATCATGCGTATCGCGACACGGCGCAGTGACCCTTCCAAATTCGACCACTCCTCAGTCACTGGAACTTCCAGCCGCCAGCGACCGTCCTCCTGCTTCACAAGGGGGAGCTTGTCGCGTCGATAGTTGAGTTTGCAGAAAATCGGCCCGTACCAAGGAAAGCAGGCGGGGATGAACATAATGTAGGGATAGCGGGGAGATATGTAAGTGGGGGACCAGAAATTATTCCCTTTGACTCGGGTGTACTCCGGCGCTGGGGCCTCGTTTGGGGAGGGCATCTTCAGCAACAGCTGCGGGTTGCCCTGGTACACGCCCCAGATGGAATCGGAGATACGGGCGTGTCCCAGAAGGCCAAAGTCCGTCTGAGGGTTCGTTAAGCGCGCGGGATAGCAACAGGCCACTGGTCTGACTTACGGGGACGGTGGGGTGATCGGAGGCCATGAGAACAAGGTTTGTCTACGGCGGTCTGGCGGTTTGAAGAATCACTGGGCGGCGGTAGGCACCGACCAATGACGCGAAAATGGGTCCAAAGAAAGAACACTGGACAGCGGTATACACCGAACAGCGACTTTTACGGTTGCGGAGAATTGGTGCTACGAAGAACAACGGGCGAGGAAACACTGCCAGGCGATAAGCGCCGGACAGCGAGGGTGCACGGATGACACTAGTGGGCGTACGGGTGGGAGGGAGAGAGAGAGACAGTTGTGGTGAGACGATGAAGAAAATAGCGCACGTGCGTGATCCGCAGCCGATTAATTGATTAATCGGCAATTTCAAGTGGCGGTGCGTGTAGTAACTTTGGCTGCCCGGGGACGCAGAATTCATATCTAAGCTCAACGTTTGACTTTCAGCTTATGACCGACGCAGAGCACTGAGCCGTCCAGGTTTGAAACAGAATTCAAAAAGATAAATATTCAGGGCGGAATCGCACGAGCAAGAAATGATTAATCATATACATAAGATCATGTTCACAGACAATTCAAAACTTCAAGGAGAACGGCCGCGGACGCGCTGGGAGGTAAATATGTGGAGGCTTCGCCGCTATCCTGGGAGGTAATTAGTGAGGCCAGCGAAGTTGATATCAAAGACGCACTTCTGCCGCCGAGCAACCTTCACTAGAGTTCGGTGATACGCAGTCGCCGTTGATGTAGAGAAACAATGCATTGCAGGGAACCGTCAACGAAGCAATGCATCGGGTCAGTGACGAGCATGGAACTCGGATCCCAATACGGCAAACGGCCCAGCTCAGACCAGCGCACACCAGAATTTGCGGACATGCCATCGCCCTCGGGTGTGCTTGAAAGGAGAGGGGGTATTATAAAGAGCGCAGGGACGCAGCTCGCGGCGTCTGCGACGGTTATGGAGCCGGGGTTGAATCCGGTGGGGTTCTGGGCAGAGCGGTCGTCCTGAAACTCGGCCCGTGACGTGAAGAGCTTCGACGGTTGGCTGGCAGGCGTCGGCCCATCGTCAGTCAATGTCAATGCCGCGATGAAGGTGTTGATATCGTCGAGGGAGTCTGGCTCTGACCTCGTTTCCGACGAATTACAAGCAGGCTAGGAAGAATGAACTTTAGAAAGGTACGGGCGGGGGGAGTTGTGCAGCGGTACCTCGCTCTCGGATGCGCCATTCTCGCTGATACCGCCCTGAAGTTTCCACTGAGCCAGTTCCTCCTCGTGCTGCATACGGTCGTTGATGGGGATGCGATGTCTGAAGGGCTCGAGTTCGCACGAGCAAACGTAGAGTGGAACTCTGCTCATTTTATCCAGCGTATGCACCGGGTAAAAGATGCGGGAAGATGGACTTTTTGTCAAAGAATGGGAGAGGGACGCAAAGGTTCCACGTCGTTAGCGGAGTATTTCAGCAGCGGGGCGTTATGAGGTTGACGAGAGTGGATGAGGCGGTGGTAAGAGTAGTTATTCGGCGGAACACACCGAAAAACTTGGGGAATGTGGGCGTTCTGAAATTATGGCCGTCCACCGCAGGGCTTTATATCTGCGTTCGTCCGAGAAGCCTTTCTTCCCGTTCAAGAACAACGAATGGTCCTCGAGGCGATATCAAGACCCTCGAGGTGACTTTACGTGTAAGACTTATTGTTCGCTCCAGCTTTCGGCAACGGAATACAAAGTCGACGTTAAAGTTGCGGAACAATAATAGTACAATGGTACAACGACGTCCACGCCGTCCAAGAAAGCGATTGCCGGTTTCAGATGTAGCAGAGGGCGATGCCGATGAGGTACGGTACAACCAGGTGACGCCAGTCGCCTGCGATCCAGGCTTCCACGATGAAGATGGTGACGGGGAGGGCAAGAGAAACCGTCTGGAATGCGAGAGGACGCGCTGAAAAGAGCGGAGATTAATAAGTGCTGGCGAAAGTTGGAAGTGAAACGACGTACCAGTGTGCGGTGCTGCTTGCGCGGTGGTGGGAGCTGCGACCGGAGGAGGCTGGGGTTGCTGAGTCTCGGCGACGGGCGGAGATCCGCAGACAGGGCACGGGTCACAATTTTCGCAATAGTACATCAAGTCGTCCTCGTCGTCCGTATAATCTTCGATTTTGATGGGTGTGAGAGGCTGCTCGAGGGAGAAGTGAGTGCGCATACCAGGAGGAGCAGACGGGCAGCGAACCATGATAATGAATAGCGAACGAGACGACGGGGAGTATGGCGAAATCCTCCAGCAAACAGCCCTTTTTATGTAGCCAGAGAAACAAAAAGACTGGTGCACGATTCCAAGGACGGTTCCTCGCAGAGCAATAGAAATTCCACGCGGTGCGAAAACAATAGAGGCGGGATCCGCAGACAAAAGCAGTGGCGTTGGAATAAATCCAATTAGGAAATCTGAAAGTCGAGTCCGCGGAAGCGTGGGTGGGCGGGAGCGAGGCGTTGGGTCCGGTAGGATCGGCGGGCGGGGCTGCAGCACAGCAGCTGTACGGCGTACGCACCGCGCAGCGCTGTGGAGTACGCATGGGCGGCGGTTTGTGAGACTGCACGACGTGGGCATCACACGGCCTCAGACCATGGTGAAAGACAGGATCTGCAGGACGCATGCGCCCTACAGATGGATGTGGGTTGGGTTGGGTCTACGCGCCGTATGCAGCGCGCAGACTAGATGCTGGGGGCGGCTTGGACGCCATGGCGGCAGGGAGGACGGTGGTGGAGGGACTTGGAAAGGCGACGAGTTCGTGACTGCACGTGCGTCGGTGGCGGTGCCGCCCATCTAATCAGCCGATTATCGGCTGCGGATTAATGGCACGGATTAATCCGCACCGGATATTCGAGTGGCGGTGCCACCGCTGCTCGTTGCATACGACGAGCAGTATCCTCGTGTAACGTCCTCCGCCGTCCTCCCAGCCCTTCAAATTGCGCCATGTACTCCGCGGCCCATACCTCGTGCACCATCCCCTCTTCAACCATCCTCTGCGCCGCCCAAATCGCCTGCAAGCTGTCCAGCGCATACGTGGGCCAGCTTGCCTCAAGCACTCGCGATTTATTTCCCTGGACCGCTGTGCCGCGCATACGTGGTGCAGCGCGTCTAGCCCTGGCTCAGGCTCGTGCGGGCGAGGCTCATGAGTCGCTGTGCAGCGCATACGTCGTGCAGCGCGTCCGAGTCTCGCTCCATAACAAGAAATCGCAGACCACCAATACATTCAAGAAAGCGCGCGCAATATACATATAGTTTACATTACACCCAAGTGCGTCTGACGGGGCGGAAGCCATCACCAATATACACTGCGCCTGCGACGACAAGCATAAGATTCACCACGACGATGGAACCTATCCACAGACGGTGTCCGCTCTGCGGCGTTTTCTTCTTCTTCCACACTGTGATTCCGTTCGCGCCGCCCCAGTCCCGCGATCGCGCAGCGATGATGGTGGATATTCCATCCACTTGGGCGGCCTTCCATAACGGTCAGTTTTGTAGACCCATGAGAAAGACTTCGAAATCTTACCGTGACGGTTTGCACCCAGTCATTCGGGTGAACACGCAAAGCGTCGGTGACCTCCCCGCTACGTCGGTCGTGAACGTATACCACACCGTGGTCGCTGCCGCTAACCACTGAGCTGCAATTATCCCCGAAGCATACTTGACGCGGCCTGGCGGACGGTTTGGTGAGTTTGTTCTCAAAGACTCGCACTCGAGCCTCGTCGTTGATGCGATATAGGACAGTCCCTTCGAAGGGGTCATCGAGACAAAAGACACCGCGGCGGCTGTTGTAGTCGACCGAGCCACTGTGCATCTATGTCAGAATCCGGATTCCAAATTCATACGAAACTTACACCATGCACCCAATCTGACGGGATCGTAGCACCGCCCCTGTGTCCGCGCTGAGGGTCATCCTTTCACGAGCTCAGGAAATTTCTGAAACGGATGAGGAATTCCTCACATGGTTCCATCGTGGAAATTGAAAACTACCAGCTCCCTTTGCCTCTCTCCGGCGAAAGCCAGTGCCCGCGGGAGAAGATTGTTCACACATACAGAAAACACAGGCGAAGGGTTGAGCTTGTCGTCCATGTCGTGGACCTGGACGATCGACATGCGGTGGCAAACCGCGAGACGATTAGACGAAGAGTCGAACACCAGGCCGGTGATCTCCGCAGGCTCCGCCATCTTGAATACCGACGTTTCCTCGAATGTGTGCTGCTCCCCGGTGATCAGCGTTTCAAAAACAACGAGATCCAAACCTACCTTAGAATCTGCAGCCTGCCGCCAACACACCACAAGCCCCGTCTGCGTCCCAAAGACAAGGATCTCCCCCGGCTTGTCTTCCCGCCGCAACCAGATGAGGCTGGACGTTGCGCCTCTGCTTCCGGCACCGCTGGGTCGTTCGAGCCTGTGCATTTGTTTAAGGTCCCAAAGTATTACACCGTCCGTGCCTAGCATTTGTCAGGCCAAGTTAGACAGTGTTGCGCAAAACGTGCCTCCGCTAGCCAAAAGTATGCCATCTTCGGTAACTTTCAGGCAATTCACGGAGCCTTTGTGGCCGCTGAGGACCCCATGAAGCGCGTAGGCGCCGGTACCAGTCCGGCCAAGGGCCTCGTCGTAGGATTTGGCTGAAAAGAACGACATTTATTGGAGAGATACTGGGCAGCGTATGCGCTGACAAGCGGGAATGGATGTGAATGTCGTTGTCTTGCGATGTGACTCGTCTTTAACTCCCCAAGAACAATAAACTGGCTCCTTCTCGATGCGGCCTTTTTTGTTTCTTTTGTTTTACGTCAGCGAGCTTTTACGTGTAATGTTGCCTTTATCCCTCAATCGGCAGCGGCAACTTCTTTCTAGACCTGCCTCATCCTTCGCCCTCTTTCACCCCTGCGTCCATCCACTCCACTCTTGTGTTTATGGCCTCCCTCCCGTCAACGTTCGTTTCTGCCCCCACCGCCGGCGTCTTCAGCTCCGTCTCTACGCCTCCAGCTCCCGTTACGGTCCTGCTGGCAGACAGTGACATCTCCAGCGCCGGCCTTGTCCCCATCCTTGCGCATACCGACATTCGGCGCCTCCGGGCAAGTACTCCTTTCCCCGCTGCGCACAACGTCCAAAGAAGAGCCAGAACCCCGCTCTCGGTTCAGGCCCACGCCCAACGCTCTCCCTCCCCACTCACAGAGGACTCGGACTCTGACGACGGCGGTGTCACTTACCCGCCGCTTCCCGTCGCCACAAAAATTCTGGTTCCCCGTCCCACCGGCGCTCAACGGGAGGAGCCCCAGGTCACTCTGAGCAGCTCTACAGTCGCAGTTATCAAGGTGCGTGTATTCTCGTCTCCTCCACCCCAGTACTCAGACGTCGCCAGGCAACCGTCGCCGCCACCGCGACAGAACTCCTCAACCTCGATAAGTCATTTACCCGCCAAACGAAGGAGGCTTTGGCGGCGTACACTCGTCGGGTGCGTCTTCTTGTTTTCGGCTATTCTGTGCTGACTGTTGATGCAGATGCATGCGTCGCACCCGGTCTTGACGAATTACGCCGGAGATTGGCTCCTGCAACGGTATACGACCGTCTATCTCAAGAACGAGATGACGAAGCGCAAGACACAAAAAGCCGCCAGCATCCTCCGTGGTGTCAACGCGGCGGTTGGGAGGTCTTGAGTGCGTTTTCGTTCCTCTTGTTTCTGATCCCCTCTCAACTTTGTTCCCAGTGCGATCCTTATCGCTTCATCCCTGTCCTCTATCAGCATATCTGTCTCGTTGTAGAATATCGAAATTTTCTTGCAATATACCATTCTCGATTGTTTTTCGACCGACATAATCCCTCTGGTAATTCGTGCGAACTATTCGTGCGAACTTTGAAGGATCAGATCATCAATGGCAGTGCTCACCTCTCTTCTTTGACTTTTCACTCCGCCGACCTGCAGCAAGCACGGCGCCGACGTCCTGCATGCAGAGAATGGGGGCTTCTGCCCTGTATGGCGCATACGTCGTGCAGGGTATCCCACTCGCTTTCCATCACCCTCGGCTCCGAGCGGTTACCGTGCGCCGGGCCAGCGACGAAGAATCCGAATGAAAGACACGCTGTGGGTGAGTCGTTTCGAGCCCACAATAATAACTTGACCTGATGCGCAATCGCGACAGCTTCTAGCACGGCAAATTCTCCGTCCGACAATAACATCGAGTCGAGTTTGAATGAGCGACCGCGCATGGGTGCGCTGCCGAATAAGCAAACAATAACCGAATCGCGCTCCAAAATAGCGAGCGTACACGATGCGCCATCCTATGGGAGTAATACTGTGTCATAATTAGTGTCCAAAATGCACCGCCCTGCTACGCAAAAACACACACCTTGAATGTCCGGTCCACGGGAAAAAACACACCCCTCAAAGTACTCAAATAAATGTGCACCCTTATATGATACCTGGCAAAGAGATATACACAAGGCACCGGCTCGTGAAATGTGCACACCTCTCGGGGCACCACTAAGGATGAAATACACTGGTAGGTTTTGATGGTCACGACCAAACTTTTTATCAACTCTTTTGTACTGCAATGAACAGATCTAGAGATCTGTACAAGAGCTGTCGAGGTCAAGAATGAAAGATGGCCTAGTAAGGCCTACACAATAATTGAGGATGACTTGGCCCGCGACTAGCAGCACGTTTATATGTAGGGCCCTATAATATGTCTTCAAATACCAATACAGATCTGTAGCCCCACACTACTTACTTGCAAATTCAGTTTGATCTCAAAGGACCTACAATGCAACCGGAATGAACTGTTGATAGACCGGAACTGACTTGGAGTAAAACTGCATGCACTATCGATACATGTGAATCGGTGTAGACAAGCAGTGTACAAAACGGTGTTCCGTATGGCTGGTGTATTTCTTTCATAACTTGGACTGCGAGCGCATCTTTGAACATACGGGGTGGTGTATTTTTTTCTCAGCCAAATGGTGGTGCAATTTGAATCCCTGCACAGGTGGTGAATATCTTGCCAGGGCAACAGGGTGGTGTCTTTTGTTCCGGAAACACAATGAAGTGGTGAAATTTTTGTGGAAATACTCACAGGTGTGCACCAAATAATTATGATACAGTATTACAGCCATACCATCACATACGACCAACAATAACCGCGACGCGCCACGCGCCCAGAGAAGGTAGCAGTTTGCCCTGGGTCTCCGTTACCGTCGACGCCGCATACACGTAAAATCGCGCCTTCACAATAAAGGATTGGATTCTCCGCGATTCGAGACCAAAGTGCTGCTTCCATCCCACTCTTATTGTCTTGCTGTCCCCATCGAGCCGTTCTTTAAGGCGCGTCGGACGCGATAGCGATTTAACTTCTCGACACAACCCGACTTACTGCTTACTGAACAAATCACTTCGTCCATGCCCAATTCCCGTACTTTCGTGAAGCCGACGCCTGCGGTGAGCGACATCCCTTTTTCGACGTGTGCCGGTTCTGAAGAGTTCTCAGACACCTGACGTCTTCCTCCGCGCCCGACTCTATGCTGCGTCGGCCACGGTACCTCGGACTATCTCCATCCACACCCGTTGTCGCACCACCGACCCCCAGGATGTCCGCTACCCGGTTGTGGAGGGTGTACTCGATGGTGCTTGCATCCAACCCTACGTCCACGACATTCCGGTCGAATTAAAGCATGGCCGACGTACGACGCACTTCCGTGTATTCTTCAAACGACACCGCTACCTCGCCGACAACGCGCTCTTGCATCTCAAAGGGGACTTGATTGTTATGCGTGTTTCGGCCACCAACCCGGACTCGGTTGTGAACCTGCGCTCCGGCGATTTCCGGCTGACCGACTACGTTGCGAAGAGGTGAGTTTTTTATACTCGTTCCGCCCGCCTTATCAAACCGTTTTCAGGACAGCGGCGATGCTACTCCCCTTTCAATCGCCTCAGCGGGTCCGCCTGCCGTCTCGCCTGACGCTTGTGCGCAGCTGGTAGAGCATCGTCTGTATTTGTAAAGAAAATAATTTAATGTATATGTATTTCTTGCTTTTGCTGGGCCATCGGGCCTTATTGAATTGGTTTCTTACCGACGACTCTCACCTAAGCGCCCCGATTGTCTGTGGAATTGGTCAAGTCGTCAGCTTGAACACGCGCAACTTAAGCATACGTAAGAAAAATCTTAAAAGTCGAAAAGGGAAGAAGATCAGTCGGAAACAACAAGCCACGAGCGACCCAAAGAACAACGATCAGTCGGAACACAAGGAAAAGAACAATAAGACCGGTATGATATTAAAAGCGAGGCTACGGTACAAGCTCGTTCGTCGGTTCTCCAGCGTTTGACGCCCGAGTACATCTATTTTGTATTCATCTCCATGTCGCGCAAGCACAGCGAGATCGAGGACTCCCCTATGGCGGAGGACAATGTCAACCCCATCTCGCCCCTGGCCAACAACCCGTGGGAGAACCATGAGCCCACTCGACACACCTACCCACCTAATCCCAACGCCCATTCATGCACGAACTTCTCATACCCACCCCCCCAAGCTTCGCTTCCGAACAGCAGTCAGCGGCAGGTCGTAACGCGATCCCATCCCCTGGTGCGCCTCATTCCGTTATGAAGAAGATTTGCAGCTAACATATTTTTCAGCAGCCGCCACTTCCACAGGCGCAGAGCAGTCAGCGCAGGCGCCAAGAAGACGGCGAGGACGGCGAAGACGGCGAAGAAGGCCATGCTCGTCTGAAAGTGTACTACGTACCGGCACCGGAACGAAAAGAATTCGACGAGGTACAGATTTTTCTCTGGAAAGGCGAAGGGTTGCTCACGCCGGAACAGGTGAAGGTGTCGTACCAAGAGGAGAAGGCGGCGCGCATGGGGCTCGAGAAACAGCTCCAAGCGGTCCAAATGCAGCTCGACACCATGCGGAACCAGTCAGAAGCTCGAGTGGAGGACATGCGCCGCGAATCGGAGGCTCATATGGAGCGGATGCGCCGAGACGCGGACTGCGTCATACAGGACATGCGAACGAGGTATGACGAGGAGTTGCACACGACGCGACGCGAAGCGCACGAGACCGTGGTGGCTTGGCAGGACTGGGCTCAGAGGAGGGGTCCGGCAGTCGAAGAAGATGACAACATGGAAGGCGCAGACGCACCAAGCGCGGCGGTGCAAGTAAACGAGGCTGACAAGCGCGTAAGGTTTACCCTCGGGTCCACCCATAAGTACTGAATGGTTGTATTATTCCAGGCAGCAGAGGCGGAAAAAACCATCGTGAGTTTGAAACCCGTTCATTGTATGCTGGCTTGCCCTAAAAACATCGCAGCACGAACAAAGCCTGCATATTGCTGCGCTCATGTCGAAGCTCCAGACTCGCTCGGGTCATGATCGACCAGAACCGTGCTTCCCCCGCGACCAGCCACAGATGATCCCGCAATTCGTCACCCGGGGACAGCGTGAACAACGCCGACTCGAAGTTATCAAGCACGCTCC
This sequence comes from Mycena vitilis, assembly GCA_029203975.1. Classification (NCBI taxonomy): domain Eukaryota; kingdom Fungi; phylum Basidiomycota; class Agaricomycetes; order Agaricales; family Mycenaceae; genus Mycena; species Mycena vitilis. The sequence continues at coordinate 60,376 of JARGYF010000006.1, read as the reverse complement.
CCGACCGCTCCCCACCACGTCTTTGAGGCCCATCCTCGAAGCCCAGACCAGCGGCGAATCAGACGAAGAAAACTCGTCGACCAGAGACGGCGAGAACGCAAGATTGACAGTGCTAGTCACTCAGATTGTGGAAGATGTGATGGACCGGATGGGCTACAAAGCTAAGCCGGATAAGTCCACTGGAGCAAGGCAAAGGCGGGCTCCGACTCCGCGAGCGGTTGCGATAAAGTTGCAACAAGGGAAAATGAGCGCCGACGATGACAAGTTGTTCAAGGTATGGCTTTTTATGCCAAGGAAAAAATTCCAGGTCTGACTTGAAGGATCGTAGCGCGCCATACGCGCGGTATGGCACAAAAAGTATGACGTCAACAGGGCGAAGGACTTCGCCAAGTATCGACCGGCGTCCAAAGGACTCGTCGAGCGTTGCGATGAAGGTATCGAGGAGCCAGATGACGATAATTTCACGCTCGACTTCGGCACAAAATACGCATCGTGCCTTTGGAATGAGATCATTATCCAGAAGCTCGCGACCTTCGTGAAGGCTGCACAAAACGCGAGCCCGGACGGCTGGGGTCTGCCAGCAGTGTCCGATGATTACATCGAGGGGGAATTCCACAACCAGCTGAAGCAAGCGCAAGAGGCTTGGAAGCTGTGGAAACCCCGGCTCGTTGCGGGGACACTGTCGAATGAGAGCCCCGCCCAAGTTGCGGCCAGAGTCACGAGCATGGAGTTGAAACGTCGGAAAAAAGGGAACAAGAACTCGAATAAGCAGCGTGTGAGTCGGGGCGTGTTGAAGATCAAGGCTTTGGCTGATATTAACCTCAACAGAAATTCGATCGCCACCTCAAGTGCGTCAGGATCTTAATAGAGCTGTACGGCGAGGATCACCCAGAGTATGCGACGTGGAGATACTTGGAGTCCTTGTTGGAGTTGTTGCAAAAGGACGGGATGTCGTCCGAAGAAGAGGACACATACGACGTTGGCCCGACCGTCGTCGAAGTGTTCAAAGTCAAAACCTGCAGTTGGAGAGCCGCGCGCATCGCGGACTACATGGACATCATAGACAGGGGGCACGACGACATCAAAACCGGGCGAGGAACTAGATTGACCCCGAGGATTCGCTCAGGGGAGGAGGGGTCGTCCGAGGCTCGAGTCGGCTTGCCGAAGCAGATGTACGACGCAACCTGGCTCGCAGCGCAAGAGCGGACACGGCCGTCATACGTGAAGAGGCAACTGAAAGTCTCCGACAAAGCATTTCGTTTTTTGGCCACCGACAAGGGGAAAGGGAAGGCGAGGGATGAAGACGACGATGTGTAGATGGATGATAATTTGTTGAATTCCGTACTGCCCCGTCAGACGCACTTGGGTGTAATGTAAACTATATGTATATTGCGCGCGCTTTCTTGAATGTATTGGTGGTCTGCGATTTCTTGTTATGGAGCGAGACTCGGACGCGCTGCACGACGTATGCGCTGCACAGCGACTCATGAGCCTCGCCCGCACGAGCCTGAGCCAGGGCTAGACGCGCTGCACCACGTATGCGCGGCACAGCGGTCCAGGGAAATAAATCGCGAGTGCTTGAGGCAAGCTGGCCCACGTATGCGCTGGACAGCTTGCAGGCGATTTGGGCGGCGCAGAGGATGGTTGAAGAGGGGATGGTGCACGAGGTATGGGCCGCGGAGTACATGGCGCAATTTGAAGGGCTGGGAGGACGGCGGAGGACGTTACACGAGGATACTGCTCGTCGTATGCAACGAGCAGCGGTGGCACCGCCACTCGAATATCCGGTGCGGATTAATCCGTGCCATTAATCCGCAGCCGATAATCGGCTGATTAGATGGGCGGCACCGCCACCGACGCACGTGCAGTCACGAACTCGTCGCCTTTCCAAGTCCCTCCACCACCGTCCTCCCTGCCGCCATGGCGTCCAAGCCGCCCCCAGCATCTAGTCTGCGCGCTGCATACGGCGCGTAGACCCAACCCAACCCACATCCATCTGTAGGGCGCATGCGTCCTGCAGATCCTGTCTTTCACCATGGTCTGAGGCCGTGCGATGCCCACGTCGTGCAGTCTCACAAACCGCCGCCCATGCGTACTCCACAGCGCTGCGCGGTGCGTACGCCGTACAGCTGCTGTGCTGCAGCCCCGCCCGCCGATCCTACCGGACCCAACGCCTCGCTCCCGCCCACCCACGCTTCCGCGGACTCGACTTTCAGATTTCCTAATTGGATTTATTCCAACGCCACTGCTTTTGTCTGCGGATCCCGCCTCTATTGTTTTCGCACCGCGTGGAATTTCTATTGCTCTGCGAGGAACCGTCCTTGGAATCGTGCACCAGTCTTTTTGTTTCTCTGGCTACATAAAAAGGGCTGTTTGCTGGAGGATTTCGCCATACTCCCCGTCGTCTCGTTCGCTATTCATTATCATGGTTCGCTGCCCGTCTGCTCCTCCTGGTATGCGCACTCACTTCTCCCTCGAGCAGCCTCTCACACCCATCAAAATCGAAGATTATACGGACGACGAGGACGACTTGATGTACTATTGCGAAAATTGTGACCCGTGCCCTGTCTGCGGATCTCCGCCCGTCGCCGAGACTCAGCAACCCCAGCCTCCTCCGGTCGCAGCTCCCACCACCGCGCAAGCAGCACCGCACACTGGTACGTCGTTTCACTTCCAACTTTCGCCAGCACTTATTAATCTCCGCTCTTTTCAGCGCGTCCTCTCGCATTCCAGACGGTTTCTCTTGCCCTCCCCGTCACCATCTTCATCGTGGAAGCCTGGATCGCAGGCGACTGGCGTCACCTGGTTGTACCGTACCTCATCGGCATCGCCCTCTGCTACATCTGAAACCGGCAATCGCTTTCTTGGACGGCGTGGACGTCGTTGTACCATTGTACTATTATTGTTCCGCAACTTTAACGTCGACTTTGTATTCCGTTGCCGAAAGCTGGAGCGAACAATAAGTCTTACACGTAAAGTCACCTCGAGGGTCTTGATATCGCCTCGAGGACCATTCGTTGTTCTTGAACGGGAAGAAAGGCTTCTCGGACGAACGCAGATATAAAGCCCTGCGGTGGACGGCCATAATTTCAGAACGCCCACATTCCCCAAGTTTTTCGGTGTGTTCCGCCGAATAACTACTCTTACCACCGCCTCATCCACTCTCGTCAACCTCATAACGCCCCGCTGCTGAAATACTCCGCTAACGACGTGGAACCTTTGCGTCCCTCTCCCATTCTTTGACAAAAAGTCCATCTTCCCGCATCTTTTACCCGGTGCATACGCTGGATAAAATGAGCAGAGCTCGACTCTATGTTTGCTCGTGCGAACTCAAGCCCTCCAGACATCGCATCCCGATCAACGACCGTATGCAGCACGAGGAAGAACTGGCCCAATGGAAACTCCAGGGCGGTATCGGCGAGAACGGCGCATCCGAGAGCGAGGTAACGCTGCACAACTCCGGCCGCCCGAACCTTTCTAACCGTTTTTTCTTCCTAGCCTGCTTCTAATTCGTCGGAAACCAGGTCCGAGCCAGACTCCCTCGACGATATCAGCACCTTCATCGCGGCGTTGACATTGACTGACGATGGGCCGACGCCTGCCAGCCAGCCGTCCAAGCTCTTCACGTCACGGGCCGAGTTTCAGGACGACCGCTGCGCCCAGAACCCCACTGCATTCAACCCCGGCTCCATAACCGTCGCAGACGCCGCCAGCTGCGTCTCCGCCCTCCTAACCACCCCCTCTCCTGCCGCGGGCACCCATGAGGAAAAGGCTCGAAATCTTGCGACCCGCGTCCGCCAAAAAATCTCCGCCGCAGAAGACAGTCTGGTTATCTTGCTCGAGTTCCAACCCGATGATCCAGTGGCTGTTGCGGAAATGCACGAGAAACTGGACGCCGCCACCAAAGTCTACAAAGGATGCCAGTCGACCTTGGAGACAATCAAGAAAGACATACCCGAGAAGACGGAGGCGCTCGCCGCCCTGAGAAGTCTTGATATGAGGATCAACTTCATTGGCGGTGGACTCCCAGCCCGCCCAGAGGATACCAGTCCTTTTTTCTATGATGCTTGTGAGTCTCTAAATGTGTATCGTCTACGGCTCCGCTCAATATGCATAGCTCATATCAGTGAAAGTCCCTTGAAAAAAATGGACGTTATCCCTCAAATGTTGATCCTTCTCGGGGTCATTTGTCATGTCATCATCGGTGTGGCCGAAAATCCTTGCAACGTTATCATCGAAGCGGTTATCATGATAATAAAATGCACGATGGCTTTGCAGCTACGCAACGGGGACAAATATGATGCGAAGCAGGAGGATATCCTTAAACAGCTCCCATCCAGCTTGTATGTCGCTCTCAACCGGTTTAATATCGATGGGAAGACCATGATGTATGCGGTCTGCCCGTCCTGCCACCACACCCATAAGCCGCTGGACCCCGATGCTGCAATTTTGGTGTATCCCGAACGTTGCGTGAATCGCATAGTGGGACGAGAGGGCATCAGCGATTGCTCAACCGAGTTGCTGGTGATGCGCAACGGGAAGCGGCGCCCGATAAGAACCTTCCTTTGCCCTTCCTTCATCGACCATCTGGCTATGGTTCTGGCCGACCCGGAGATCGAGCAGCTGCTGGATAAAGCCTGCGATGACGCGTTCGCTGCCCATGGGAATCCACCTCCTGCCTTCACGACCAACGTGTTTCAGGCGGAGTTTCTGCAGAATTTTGAGGGACCCGTCCCTGGGCAACTTTTCATCGACAGGGGCGCGGAAAAGCGAATGCGAATCCCCTTCGCGATCCATCTGGATTTCTTCCAGCCTCACGGCATGCGCATTCGCGGCAATTCGGACAAACTGGGCATCCTGTCGGCTGCGATTCTCGGTTTGAAGGAGGACAAGCGATACAAGGCGGAATACATTTACACCAGTATCATTTCCGGACCCGATGGTCCCAAGCTGGAACAGACCAACGCGTATCTGAAGCCCATTATCGATGATGCGGTCACGGCGTGGAACAGAGGAATCCATATCTCCTCGACCGGGACTTCGCCAATCACCGGCCGCGATGCCGATCTCGCCTTCGTACTGTCCGTCAATGACTTGCCCGCTGCTCGTCAGGCCTCGGGATGCCCGCATCACTCATCGCACTTCTTCTGCTCCGTCTGCCATTGTTACGGAATCCCCACAATGTACAGAAGTGATTTTGACCACCCGGATTGGAAACCGCGTGACGCCAATCTTCTGCGCGAGAAGGCTGAAGCATGGAGGGATGCCACGACGCTCAAGGAACGGGATGCCATTTTCGAAGAGTATGGTGTGCGCTGGTCTGAGCTCTGGCGTTTGCCGTACTGGAATCCGAGCCGCATGCTCGTCATCGACTCGATGCACTGTATTCTTGAAGGCCTGGTCCACTACCATTGCAGGCAGGTCCTGGAAATAGACGCCGAAGTCGCAAAATCCAAAGAAAAACCTGCCGAGGCTTTTTCCCATGATTGGGTAAAATACGAGGAAGCCCACCTCGATAAAAAATACCACGTCCCCGAGAAGCAGCAGAAGCAGATCCGAGCTCTTCAGAAAGTCTTGGAAACTTCCCTTGGTGCCGGCGGCATCACCGAGGAGCTTATGGAGAAGCGACTGCTCAGCCGGCATTTGGCTCCGCTGAAATTCGTCGCCTGGTCGCTGGGCATCATTCTACAAGACACTTCTCCCAAGGCAACCAAACGAGACTTCGCTTTTCACTTGATGATCTGGGTTCGTGCAGTCAGTCTATTCTGTCTGCGCTCGCTGACAGTCGCGATTTTAGAGACGAACTAAGCCGCTCGAACCTCCTGATTACGAATAGCGACCAAGGACTGTCTCGACTTCGGACATCACATTTATACAACATGTGATCAAGAACACAGCTGTACCGTCTTGGATCAGTTCGGTGCCCAGAAACTATGGGGAGAGCAGTGCTGGGTCGATGAAGGCGGACGAGTGGCGGCTTCTAGCCACGGTCTATCTCCCGATTGCGTTGATCTTGTTATGGGGGCAAGACAACTTGGGAGAGAACAGCGCGGGGTTCGTGCAGTCAGTCTATTCTGTCTGCGCTCGCTGACAGTCGCGATTTTAGAGACGAACTAAGCCGCTCGAACCTCCTGATTACGAATAGCGACCAAGGACTGTCTCGACTTCGGACATCACATTTATACAACATGTGATCAAGAACACAGCTGTACCGTCTTGGCTCAGTTCGGTGCCCAGAAACTATGGGGAGAGCAGTGCTGGGTCGATGAAGGCGGACGAGTGGCGGCTTCTAGCCACGGTCTATCTCCCGATTGCGTTGATCTTGTTATGGGGGCAAGACAACTTGGGAGAGAACAGCGCGCATTTTTTTGCGATCCTTCAACATACTATGGCCATCTTTCAAGCCACTACCATTGTTTGTCGATATGGAATGAACCTTGCCCGCGCCACCGCTTTTCGTACTTTAATGAAGGAATGGCTGGACGGATTACCCAAGACTCACCCCCACACAGAGTCGCATAACTTCAGACCTAACGCGCACGCGGCCTTCCACCTCTATGACTTCCTGCTACTGTTTGGTCCCATCATCTCTTGGTGGTGTTTCCCTTTTGAGCGTCTCATCGGCATCATACAAAAAATCAAAACAAACGATCAAATTGGTGGTAAGCTTGCTTCCTTTTCTCGACGTGTCGTCGTTGATCAAAATAACAGGTGAGATGGAGGCTACCATCATGAGATCTTTCATGCGGGGTGCCAACCTCCGTCGCTGGCTGGCCAGGAAAGACTGCCCCGAAGTTATCCGCCAATTCAAGCGTGTTTTCGATCTTGCGTTTACCTCCCAACCTAGCGGAGAGCAAGATGAGATGGTTCCCGGGAAGGATCGGGAGAAGGCTCATCACCGCGTGAACGGCGTAAATTTCTCTCGCGCGTCGACGCATCTCGGAAATAGTCTCGTCATCTACTGCCCTCCTGGAGAGACTACTGCCGTCGCTGGAAGCATCGAAAAAATTGAGATCATCAACAACCAAGCGACGTTTATCATCCGCCGTCAGAAGCCCCTCTCGCAGGACGAGTTCGACCCCTTCAAGGCTTGCCCATATTTTCCCGCCACCAGCTACTCCTCCCAAATGTCGGCGGCGCAGGCTGACCGAGTTAATCCGGCTTGCGTTATATCCCATTGCGCCCGGTTTCAATACTCCAAGGACCGTGTCGTCATCTTGAACTTATCTAGGGTGCGATTATTTCGTTATACTGTTCTAACTTTGACTGAGATCCTTTCATTCCAGGACTAGTATGCATGTAAATATGGCATTGAAGCCAATATACCAATTTTGATTCTCGATCTGACGGGAAAAGTTTGAGAACATGATCTGATCTCAGGTAGGGTACGGACGGAACTGATGCGTAAACGATTTTTTATGCGCGTGCCCCTGGACTTTGAGACAGACGAGGTCCGAGATTACAGTGAGCGTCATATATACATCCGTTAATCCATACTGAGCCACTTTAGGCCGCTGATACTGTACATTACTCGTTTCGATCCTACCGACTGATTATATACAAACTACTTTTTTACATTCCTAGCCCGAAGAGAAACCCTGAAACGGAGGTACGTCAGAGTCAGATTACATTCCGCATTGAAGTACTTACCAAACCCGTTTAGCTTGCCCAAGCGCTTTCATCCAAAATATTGCCAAGTTCTTGACTCCCCGAACGCCGCGCGCCTTTTTCAAGTCGTAAAATTCGCGGTGACACGTTGAGCAGGAACATTTCACCGGGGCGACGGTAGCCCCACGCTCACGAAGGCTCTCGTGGATCAACGCCTCTGAAAATCAGCTCAATTGAGCGACAAAAAAAGAAAGCAAAGGTACGTACCGAGCAGCTTGCGATTTGGTGTCCAGACTTTCACCTCCCATATCAGCACCCAATCTATCTCGCACTTGCGGTACCCGCGCTGGCGGGCGTCGAAGTTTTTCGAATGCCCAGCTTTCACTTGCGTCGCGGCGCGATACTGTCCTCGTGTAATCTTCTTCGCGTCGTAAGCTTCCTGTACGGCGCGGGGCACGCGCCGAAGGATATAGCAATCGCCCGCCGCGTCGTCATACGGATTGCATCTGTAGAATGTGAAAGAGCCGTCCAAACGAAGGGATGAGACGCACAAGGCGGCGAGCGCGGCGAACGGAAGGCGTCCAACGATTTGTTCACGAGCAGCGATGTACGGGTCGACGCGTCGGCGCCGACGGTGCGCCATCTTCAAAAGTCAGAACAATATCTATCGAATGCAAAGAAATATACTTACCTAGGCACGCCAGGTTTTAGAGAACGAAAGAAGGCAAGAAGCGTGCGAAGAGGATGTGTGTGAAGAGGGTGTGTGCGACGAGGAAGGGTAGAGCTGGCTGAGGACACAGCAAGCGTCGATGCGGATGGCTGAGGCCCAAGAGTGCAGATTCGTCGATAATAATAATATTTTATCATTGCGGGAGCGCGCCTAATTCTACAGTACAACCTTGTGTAGCTCATAGCGCGTCAAAATCCAATTAAATCTAGTCGCCGCCCTCTGCTTGCCGACCTACGCGACGCGACGCACTTTGCAGCGAAGCGGTGTGACGTAAGCCAAATCCTTTTGTTCTTTGCTTCCATGCTGCACATCGCATACGTTGTGCAGTAGTCGCCAAATGCCCTCCTACTCTCATCAGCCAACACACTCCCCGTCCCTCCAACCGCAGACACACACCAACCGAGCTGCAGCAGCTCGTCGAGCCCGGATGACCCGGATGACGACGCACCAACCGACGAGCAGTTCCCTCGCGCCACGCAGCAAGAGGGCCTGCAGGCACGTACCACCGCCCGCCCGCCTTCGCCCAACGGCTTTCCCGACCAGCGGCACCAGTCCTCCCCTACTTCCCGCCGCAGCGCCCCGTCCGGCTGCCGCGCACTGGTCCACGCAGCGTCGCCGTCGCCCAAGCACGCGAGCATAGGGCTGGCCGGGATCTGCGGAGAAGTCGGCACGGCTGCCTTTATGACTGTGCAACGCATACGTTGTGCAGTATCTCTTGCGCCGATGCGGACATCACCATCTACGCAAGTTGTCAATCGCACCGCCTAGCGCACAAGCACCGAGGAGGTCAAGCAAACCACATCCGCCCGGAAGTTGAGGGACCCGGAGGCAATTCTGCTGTGCTTCAGGTTGCAGGAATTCAAAAGCGTGCTCGCCAACTACCGCGATTTCTTGCGGTAAGTGCGTACCGGCCACTCCTTCTCCTGGAGCCTTACTGACTTTGCCTAGCACGTCGACCGAGTGCTGCTCCACCTCTGTCCGCTCCTCCTCCGATCGGCCGATCTCCTTCCCCCTTAAGTAAATCGCGCGAGCAGGCGGAGATATGCCCCACGTGCTCCTCCTCATGATCGACATGTACCTACGCTCCCCGTTACGCCGGGTGCGCGGCCGGGTGGGCAATCCCTCTCTTCTTCCACTTCATCCTTGCCCCTGCGTTCCTCCTCCGCATAGCCGACGCCGTGCAGTACCCCGGAAGATGACGCTCGCAAGCGGCAAGCCGCTCATCCGTGCCCTCTCAGCTCCCCGCGCACGATCCGCCCGCGGACGAGGACTATGCCTCCGTGCAGCAACGGATGACGCAGAACGCCGATGTCGAGAACGCGCTGTACAAGCGCGCCCTCATAATACTGCGCTGCACGGCGCCGGCGTGCCCTCTGCGCTGCTGACGCTCTACACTGAGTTCAGCTCCCTCGCGATGCGCCCTCAGGTGTCGCCCATCCGCACTCCACTTCAAACTCCCCGTCCCTCCGCTGGCTGAGTCGTGCAGCTGGTCGGCCTCGGATGACGACGCACGCAACCGACGAGGCGTTCATCCGTCTTCCCGCGCGTCCATACCTCCCCAGCACCTGGGCTCGAAGACGGATTGCCAACCCGATGCACGTTTTGACGAATACTATCGCCAGCGCGCTCGCCTTCGCCTTCACGCTCTCCAGCGGCACCAGTCGGGGTCACCACCTCCCGCCGCAGCGCCTCGCCGGACTGCTGCAAACTGAGCACTCCACGTTGCCGTCGCCCACGCACGCACACGGTCCGGGGGATCTACATCGGCCCGCGGGGCTGCCGGAGGACTGCTCGCGACTCTGCGCAAACGGAAGTCGGCGCCTCCATAGCTGCACAACGCATACGTTGTGCAGTTCCCCTTGCGCCGATGCGGGCATCGCTTGGCTGTCCGCGACGTCTTCTCTGTCTTGGAGGACTTTGCGAACTCGGCGAAGCCCAACTTCCTCAAGCTTGACTTTCTCCACAAGGCCTTCGCGCTGCAGCTCGTGCTCACCAACTACCGCGGCTTCTTCCGACAAGTACGTGGCAGCCACTCGTCGTCCAGGAGTCTTGCTGACCTTTTCCCAGCACATCGAGCTTGTGCTGCTCCCGCAGCCCGTTCCTCCTCAAGGCGTTGTCCGACTGGCTGCTCCGGCGCACCCGTATTGCCGTCCTTCTTCATGGTGCTGCAGATCATGCCGTGCGTCGCGCGCGCGCACCTCACGATCGAATTTCGCCCCAGGCCCAGGAGAAGGCGCTCGTGCTTTGAGGGCGAGGCACAGTCGGCCCCGCTGAGCGCGCGCGTGCGCTCTCAGTCGATTCCCTCGCTGCTTCTGCGACCACCACCCGTAGACTCATCCACGCCATCACAAACACCGCCGCGCCGCGACATCTCCATCTCCTCCCCTACCTGCTGCCGCACCGTACGGCGGCTTCCCCTTCCCCGCGTCCTCGCCGCTGCCGACGCAGATCGAGGGAGATCTGTATCCCTCCCATCGCAGGCGATCTGAAACCCTTCCGCTGGTCTAGGTCGTGCAGCAGCTGTTGGGCCCCGGATGACCACGCACCGAAGGAACCGCTCTATGCAGAATCCAGTTCTCTCGCGCCGGCACAGAGGAGGCTGAGCGGTCGTGGGTTACACCGCTGCCACCGTTCTCCAAGAAGGCGTCACCATCGCAGATTGCGGTGCTCGCCACGCTGCTGACGCCTCGGGCTCGTCTTCGACCGTGCTTTTGCCCTCGCGGGACCGCATGGGGCGCACACATAGACGCAGCAGCTCGCATGTCTCCAGCGCGAGCAAGTTGCACGGGCGTGATGCGCGCTCACGGGGAATATCACTGGACCGGTGGCGTTGGTGCGTAGCTAGCTTGCGCCGACTCTCGAGCGGCCGGGGTATCATCTGTCGAGGTCGGTGCCCTGCATTTCGATTCGATTCTTCTGTACCGCTTGCTTTACCGCACAAGGGCGCCTCTCCTCCATTTTTGATATCTTCCTCTTCACCATCCTTAGTCCCCTCCCTATTTTCCTTGCTTCTGCCTCTTCCTTCCATACCGCGCTTGTACTTTTAATCTCCTTTGTCGTCCCTCGCATCTTTCTCTCCGTCTTCTCCGTGACCCTCGTGTATCTTGACTTACGCATCGTCACAGTTACTCTGTCGACGAGGGCGACGTCCCGCAAGTCACCCCCGGCCCCGCACCCGCCCCGCACCCGCCCACACTCCGGTCCCTCCGCAGCTTCTGCTTCATCCCCTCCATCGCCGACACCACACCCATACCCTCGCTCGCGAGCATGCACGGGGAGGCTGTGCGGCATGCAGCACGCGGTGGCGTTCGAGGCGCCCAGCGGGCGCGATGACGCAGAGGCCGTCGTCGGGGACAGTTGCGCTCGCAGGGAGGAGGAGGAAGGCCGTCGGTTTCGGATAACGACCATGGGCTGCATTCCCGCATACGGAGCAAACCGTGTCGGAGGGCTTGAGCACGCGGACCGCGCTAATGTGCAAGACGCAAGAGTGCTTTGCGCTCCTGCTGCCGATTCCGCTGCCGACTTCGACGAAAGCACTGTTTTTCGCCACTCTTCGTCGTCGCATCCGGTACCGTCGTCTCCCTCCTTCGGCCTCCGTGCACCGACGTCCCTCTCCCCGCCTCGGCTCTCTCCCGCGCCCGACTTGCTTTTCGGTCTCGTCGCCCGCTGCGCTTCGTGTATGTACCGAAGCACAAGCGCCTGTTCGACCGGTGCGCCTGCTCGAGCGACCCTCCGCCTCGTCCCTTGTGCGGTGCCCTGCACATGCAAGTTTCCAAGCTCCCGCGTCGTCCGTGCTGTCTCCGCGCCACGACGGGATGCCCGCCGGCGCTGCGCTCAGCCTCAGGCGCACCACATTCTGCGGCCGCCCGTCGCACGTTGCGCGCGGCGTTGCTTTCGTATTCTGTTCGATTGGGCTGTAGATATGTATGCACCATGTATCTTTGTGAATGTATTTGTATTACTGCTGCCGTGCTGCCGACCGAAATGCCTCTGAGCTGCCGATGAGCGGCAGCTCATCGGCAGCTAAATTTTTGGGGTCCCGAAACTTAAAGTATCGGTTACTGTTTCGGGACACCCGGAACCGTAGCCGAAACTTATTGTTTTGGGTGTCCCGAAAGCGTTCCGGATAACAAAAGAATCGGGAACGCTTTCGGTGCGCCTGGAACTTTACGTTTCATGCCGCCAGAAACTGCTCCTGAAACTCAAAGATTCAGGAGCAGTTTCTGGAGGACGGAAACGACGCCCGAAACGGCAAGTTTCGGATCACCTGATTTTGTTCCCCGAACTAATCGTTTCAGAAACCTCTTCAGGCGGCCAAAAATTCTGCATTTAAGGTACAGTTTTCGGGCTCCTATTACTGCTACTAATACTAAACGATTAAGTTACCTCTTCAGGGCCCCGAAATTTTGCTTTTTTTCGGAGTGAAAGATGGAAGAATTCCAGCAGTTTGTCGTTCGGGATGGCCAAGCAATCTTTGTACGAGAAGTCGTCGCAACCAACCGCTGTGTCGAAGCCGTGTTCCTTGATGTGCCGTTTCACGTCTTCAATATCCTCGATGGTGATCTCCCGCGTATATGACTGCCGCGGTGAGGTGTCAGCGGGTGGCTGCCGTAGGTCATCAGCAATACGTTTGTTGAACGCCAACTGATCAGCATTGAATGTTGTCGGGATGACGGCCGGATAATTCAAACGGGCCTCGAAATCGTCCGAAAGCCTTTGAAGAGGCACCTTGGACTTTTGGGGCCGCGGGTCTGTACGTTTTCGAACGAAGTTCCAGAACTCTTTGTGGTCCTTGCAATCCAACAACTCTTTGCGAAGCTTCGCCTGCAGTGAATGGACCTTCGCGCGCCCGCGATGGTTGGAATCTTTATCCGCCTCGTCATCGGTAAGGTCATCTCCCGTTTTCCACTTTTTGGGTCGCGGTGTAACGGCGCACTGGAAAGGAGCCGTGTAATCAAAGACTCAAGATTTCAAGAAGCGAAGCGATGAAATCACAACACAACCCAAAAACCCTAAGATCTAATTTATATTTATCACAACTCTAGCTTCAAGTGTTTGCTTCAAGCGCGCGTATGTGAGTTCGAGGGGGTAAGACCAGTATAGTCTGTCCGGGACAATGTGCGTTCAATTTCAATGTGGGCGGGCTAATTGCTTCGGAAAAGCTAGCGGGCTAATTCTAGTTTGCTACTTCGGCCGGGGAAACCGTAGGAGACTCTTTATCCGCGGGATAGCGGGGCGAAGCTGAACTTCAGAAATGAGGGAGAACGGCACCAGCGGCTAATCTAGGCCGTGCCAGGGATACTAGCAGCGGCTGGACGATTGACGAGGCGTCTTCAACTCAGACCCGACGGGAGCGGCTAACGCGACGGTATAGCCGGGGCGGCTCGGATTCGAAGGCTAGGCTGGCAGATGGTCTAGTCTGGCGGACTTCCTCTTACTCTGACAACGGACACTACTCCGCGTTGGCTGCTTCTCACTTCAACACTTCCGTCTATCAAATCGTCTGATTCAAACTTCTAGTCTACTATATTGCCCGAGAGTGGGGGGGATAGTCTACTGGCTAGCTACCGGGAAAACCGAGTCTCTTTATACAAACCGCCGGGCAACAAAAGGAGATATAAGGAAAGTGTCCGGAGAACAATGTGGGTAATGATCGTGGGGCAGCCAATGGCTGCCGGGGTATTCTGAACCGTGGGTATATTGTCTCAGTCAGCGGGCAACACCATGTGCCCGGGCTGTGTGCCAAGAGGGTTGTCAAGTCACCCGGGGAATTATCTTCCCGGGGACAACCTTCCCGCTCGTCTTTCTGTCTTGTTCTCCGGGCAGTGCTTGTCTCCTCTCGAAGTTGAGCGGCCGGGTAAAGTTACTCCAGTCTCCCGCCGGGGAACTGTTATCCCGTTGATCGTCGATCCCCGCGTGTGGGCGTCTGATGGAGCGCCCGAGTTCCCCGCTGGCTTATTAGGCCTTCCTGGGACTAAGATCCGCCGGGTAATTCTATTCCCCGGGGGAATCTTATCTTCTGAGATCGTCCGGTAATCTTCACCAACATGTCGTCCGGGGAGGACGACTCGCTCTAAGATAGTAGTTCCTCTTGTTAGCCTCGAGTACTCAAACGTTCGGTGGTTAGCCGCCCATCTGAGCCGGCCGGTTAGGTGCTTCAAAAGCCCCGCTGGGCTAGAGGCCCAGCGGTGAATTCTTATCACTCGTGTTTGCCCGGACGCTTTCGACCGTCAGCGGCGAAATATACCGTCCCGAGGAGGACTTATATTCTATTGCTTCGCCCTACATTGCCCGCCGATAGGTGTCTTAAGAATGCGAAAACCAACGGTTTTCACCGGTGGCTCGTCATCCACCATATCATCTCCCCCTTTCTTAGATCTAAACTGCCCGCAGTTTTATTATTACTGTTGCCCGGGCAAATCTGAATGCCAAGTTAGGCGGGCGGCGTCTTCTGTTCGACAGCTGTTGTCAATCAACGGCGTCTCAGCGGCGTCGATCAGTAAGGCCCGACCGATCCGGTTTAATCTTAGGCGCCGCTAGTTTTCAACCGTGGGTATTACTTCATTTAACAGCCCACAGCCACTTCTAGGACATTCTCTCCCATTCAATTGCCCTGACTCGCCCTGACTGCGGAGGCGCTTCTGCTGCGGCCCCGCAGTACCAATCGGTGAAAGGTGCACCAATCCGTGCCAGAACTGCCATAACAGGTAATTAACGCTCCAATCCCGCGGAAAACAATCCACGTTCCCTTCTATCAATAGTACACTGAGTTCCGAGAAGTGCCATTTGTGTCGCCGGATAGGCTCCGACATCACCCGGCGGACAGTTTTTATTTTCTGAACTGTGGAAATGATTTATTCGAACTCCGCCGCTGTGGCGTATATAAGGAGGTTCGTTTTCCAGAGTTCGCCATCAATCCTTCGTCTCCCTTCTCGTCCTCTGTAGTACAGTCCCTTCTAAATCTCGTCCTTCTGAGTGCTTCGTTTGAACCCCACCTGAGTCCTTGCCCGTTCGTTTTGAGTTTGAACATGAGCCGCTCGTAAGGCATTTTTCTCTATGCCCCGGGTAGGTTCACTTCCGCTAACCGTGCGTTCGTTTGTCGTAGCACGATGCCTCCGTCTTCTCGTTCGTCGTCGACTTCGCGTCGTCCGCCATCCCGCTCGTCGTCGACTTCGCGTCGTGCGCCCGATGCTCCGCCCGACTTGTGGGGTCCCCTCCGCCAAATCCCTGAGCAAGACTGGGCTCGGATCCGCGACCTCGCTTGCCCGCGTAACCTCGACAATGTCGACGACACGGTCATCGCCGAGTACCTGGCCGGACACTCGGCGAAACTGGTGCGTATTTCTTTCGCCGTGCCCGCCCACCGTTTCACGGGGGGCGGCACTTTCTTTCTCAACTTCTGATTCTTGCCGCGCAGCGCGCCAGCGTCCACGGCTGTCTCCCGTACATTGGCGACGACGCGATGCCCATCGAGCTCCTGGCTTTCCACCAGGGACTCAAGGAAGCCGTGCAGCGTTTGCCGGAGGACTTCATCCAGGACCACGAGTTGGACGGCATTATCTGGCCGCCGGACGCGTTCGAGTCTACCGACGTGCGTAGTTCCCCGCTAGTTTTCTTCGTTACTAACGATGTTCCCGCCAGCCGCCTTGCTTGTCCCGGGTAGAGGCCAAAAACCTCCAGCGTCCCATGCCCGTCCCTTACGCGGTTCCCCGCGCAGAGGCTACGCCGGCGCCCACGCCTGTGGTTTCAAGGCGCCCTCCGCCGGTGGCAAGTTCCCCCGTGAGCGACTACCCATTCGTGAGTGCGGCCCTAGCCGGTCGGGACTTCGCCTGCTTATACTGACAGGATTTCGCCGCCCGTCTCCAGGGATCGTTCTTTCCGCCGGGCCTCAGCCGCGAGCCAACGAGTTTCGTCGAGGAAGACGTGAACATGGAGGGCCCGGAGGCTAGACAAGGTGGTCCTGTAGCTAGTGTGCCCGTAGACAAAGCGCCGGTGCGTCCTTCTTTCTCCGGGAGTCTGGCAGGCGTTTACGCCCACCAGCTTCCATCTCGGCGTCCCAGACCCATTCCCCGTTTCCCGGGTAGTGGGAGCGGTTCGCGCCAACGCGCGGGGGAGACTGGCGATCAGTCGGCCATGCCGCCTCCCGCCTCAGCGTCGGTCTCTTCATCGTCTCGTCAGCCGTCCTACCTCGAGTGAGACTTCGAGGGTGAGTCCGACTTGTTCATTCTATTTTCAATTCTTTTTGTCCGCGGCTGACTTCGTCGTACCCCTTTGGTCCAGGATACCACAGTTGCCCCGCGCGCGACCAAAGTCAAGCACGAGCCCGTCTCGGTGAACCTCAGCGGCAAGGGCAAGAAGGATAAAAACCCGAAGGGATCGCAAGACGCCCCGGTGGTACGTTTTTACCCGCCAATAACCACCCTCTGCCGGTTACTAATCTTTGGTTCGTTTTCAGGAGGTTTCCGACTCAGAGCAGCCCCCGGCGAACGGTATGTCCACTCAGTTCCCGCCTGTTTCTCCCCTTGCTGACTTCTTTTCTTCTGTTGTAGCGAAAGTAACCCGCTCGAAAGCCCCGGGTGCTCGTCCTTTCGTCCCGCCGCCCGATATTCTGAATCTCCCGGCGGCGGCTACGGAGGAGCACTTGGGCGGCCCCGGATCCCTTGCCCATCTCAAGGCATCGGCCAAGATCCAGGACAAGGAGGAGGAGGAGCCCGAGGTCGAGATCGTCGGCGAATCGATGGCCGAGGCAGGAGGCGAGGAGGTGGAAGACGGGGAAACCGGTCCCAGGTCCCGCCAGCGCCAGAAACTACTCACTAGCCACCAGATTTTGCGTAACACGGGTATCGATTTTATTCGCCGCGAGATAAGTCCTTTCATTACTTTTTCCCGCGCGACTTTCGACTGACTTCCCGTGTACTCGACAAAACAGTTCAACACCCCGCGCATCCGCGCTAAGAACGAGAAACGGCCAACTCAGGCCTTGTTTTCCGAACTCCTCGCCCTTCTGCCGGCCAAGGAACGTCAAGATCTTCCCCGCTCCGACGACGGGAAATATTACAAGATCTCCTACGACCTCATCCGGGAAGTTATGCGAGTTACCGATCCGATGGTGCGTCTCTTCTAGTTCTCTTCTAGTTCTGCCCGGCGACTAACCCTTTTTCATGAGTTTGGCCCCCGGTGCAACGTCTGCCAGATGAGCGGGAACGTCTGTCGCGTTCGTGGGTACCCGGCGATGTGCGACACCTGCCTCCGCGGGCATGGCTCCAAGATTTGCAACCTCGCGCAGCCGGACGAAATCAACAACGACGTGTGGGGCTCGCTAATGGCGTATACGGACTTATCTTGCGAGAGTAAGTCCCACTCCCACTTTTCCCCGCTCACTTCGTGCTAACTTCTACCCGGAGGCTGGAAGCAGACCCGGGAAACGCTCGGCCAGTCGTTCAAGGCGCTCGAGTCCCTGGAGTCCACTCGCAACAACCTCATCGGCGAATACCAGTTTAACTTGCTCAAGTACCTGGTTTCCATCCTGCGGGCGCGCCGGGAGCTTACGACCGGCGAGTTCTGGGAGCGCTTTGACAACGAGACCTCCGGCGAAACTCTCCTCCGGCTGGCCATGGCACAACAGCTCACCGCCGAAACCGAAGTCACCCGCGCCTACGTTTGGCAGTACTGCGAGTTCGAGTACCTCCACCTCGACCTCCCGCTCTTCAAGTCGGCGTACGACTTCTACCGCACCGTCGACGAAGCCCGCGGCGAGCTCGACCCGCCCGGCTACTACTTGGTGCCGGCGTCTGACCGGGACGGGCTGGAACCTCGCTGGGTTGGCGTTTCGGTGCGTTTGCCCGCCCCTTCTTCTTCATACTTCTGACTTCTTGTTTTTCCAGGCGAGCGAGTTCGACACCGTCGCGAAGGACGAGGGAAAAGTCCCCGCTGGCATTCGCTCCGGCGACATTCGCCGCCGTCTCCGCTTCGAGAAAGCCTTCGAGGATGGGCAAGGCAAGGCTCGCTCCGTCCCCCGCGACACGCATGGCACGGCTTTCCCGCACGGCACTGGCCTTCGTCCGACGGGCTTCTTGGAGAAGCTGTGGACCGCGTACGGCCCGCCTTGTTCGACATCGAGGCCGAGGAATCCTCCGGCGAGTCGTCGAGCGAGGAGGACTCCGACTTGAGCGACAACGCCCGGGCAGAGATGGAGTTCTTAGCCGACGGCCGCGCCACTCGCAAGCAAGCTCGCCGCGACCGTCAGCCCGACCACCCTCGCCGTCCCAGGCCCGACACCGCCGTCTCGTCGCCGGCCACTCCACGCGCTAGTGGCTCCAACGTCGTCCTCCCCGGGGAGATCAAGCGTCCTGTCGTCCGCCGCTCGCCCGGGAAGCCTAGGGTTGCGCCGAAGAGCGACGCGATGGTCGTCGATTCCGACGCCGGGGGGTCGTAGTGGGGCTTCGCCAGTTCTTCAGTTCTTTCGTACACGCATCGTTCCCGCCCGCGCACTTGGCGCGTTTTCGCATACTTGTATTTCCGCCGCCCGTAGTAGTCTGACTTGTCTCCTTTTCTGTTTCTTTTTCTTGACCGCTCGGACCTCAGAGTACTTCGTTTACACTACTTCTTCTTAGTAGTTTTACGCTTGTACTCGCCCAATCTAAATATCGAGCCCTTTGTACATGCCAATGTGTGAAGTTCGTCTTAAGCCAAGGTGTGGAAATTGTTCTAAGTCAAACTTCCCCGGGCGCCACATAAGTGCAAAAGCTGGCGGGGAAAGTGCTTTAGTTGCGTTAGCCGCCGACTTAGTTGTTCAACTTTAGCCGCCGGCTAGTCCCGTTCGGCTCGTTCGCCGCTCAAGATTCCGCGATCAAACTTCTCCATCAGTGACTGCTAAGTCACGTCCTTCTTTAGGGGGTTGAACCGCCGGCCAAGTCTTTGCCCGCTCATTCCTTGCCACATGCAGTCACCCGGCGACTTGCGTATCGACGAGACAGTCTTCCCGCCCGCTAGCCAGGCCTTGGTGCGCCATTTGCATACGGTAGTGAGTGGCATTTCTGGCTTTTTGCCCGGCCGCTCGTTCATCTCTTCTTGCGACTCTCAGCCCGACTTAGTCTGCCATCGGTGTGCGGATGCCAAGCAGTCCTGCACTTTTATCCGCTGGGGAGCCCGGTGCGCCGATTGCAGACAAGAGGGACACAAGAATTGCTTGTTCCTCAGCCGCCAGTGGTGGTACCAGGAATTCCCGCCAGGCGGCACTGAGGTCTTCTCTTACAACGAGCGTGCGTCGTCCGGGCAAAACCCCGTCCGGGTAAACCCAAACTCCCACTCACTCGTCGCGACTTCTTTTTAGCCGCTGCCTTTGCTGAGCTTTGGCACTACCTCTCTTTCCGGGAACTTCAGCCCTGGTATTTCGAGGGGTGCCTCGAGGATGGTTACCCCGTCAGCCTCATCTTCAGCAACAAGGACTACATCGATTCCATCACAAGCGCGGAGTTCCTCCGCCAGCTGATTTCTGTGTACCAGGCGGAGGACCGCCAGCTCTTGGTTGCTTTTGCTTCTCGTCGACTTCGAAGGATGCCCGACTTCGTCCCTACCCCGCTGGAGTAAAAAATCCGCCTGCGGCGCCACGGTGAGTCCCCATCTCTCCCATTGCTTTTGACGCGTTGAATCTCACCTTTTCACAGACAAAGTCCCCATTTTCGCGTAGTGTTGTGCTGGCTTGGCTTGGCCCGAAAACCATGGCTTGGGCTTGGTTTTGTCTGGCTCAGGCTTGGTGAAACCGAAGCCAGGGCCAAAGCCAGGAACAAGCCAAGCCAGGCCAGAACCACTGGCTTGAGCCACGGCTTAGATGCAAAATAAATTCGGATCATTACCAGAAATTCTTAGGCATTGTGAGTGCTTTTTGAGTCAATATGTACCTCTTCCCTTGTGAAAGAGCTCACATAATTTGATTTCAGACCAAATCCGCACAATTTCAACATCCCCGTCCGAAAGCGGACATCCCGATTCGGAAGATTGGTTGAGAAACCCATCCGATCCACCTACATTTCTCAAGAATTGTCAATAATTTGATGAGCAAGATGCCATAGGACCATTCCTGACCATGGAAACATAATTTATACATGTGATATTTGCTGGCCAGCGGAGCAGCAGGGGTTAAGCGAAGCCATGGCTTGCCTGGCCTGGCTTGGTTTCAAAAATCTCAAGCCAGAAGCCAGAGCCAGATCAAGCCCGCGGGATGGCTTGGCCTGGCTCGACGAAACCAGGGCTTGGTATGTCTGGCTTCTGGCTTGAAGCCAGAGCCAGCACAACACTATTTTCGCGGCCGCAGGCGCGCATCTACTTCGCGAGGTTCAACATAGTTGAAGCGGAGATTTACCGGAGATGCTGAGATTTTTTCGGGCCGCGGGTGCTGGGTATACGGGAATGAGGTGAGTTCAAACCCTGCACTTCAGCGATGTATTTCAGGCGCTTACCTGGATTTTTTTTGTGGCCTGCGGCGCGTTCTGGTGCAATCCTGGGCCAACGGACGCTCGCCGCCGCGGTGCTCGATAAGGTGAGTTCAAGTTCAACCTACCGTTTCTGACGACTCTTGCAGCCTAATTTGAATTTTGCTCCGCCCGCGGCGCGTTCAGTGGACTCGAAACGATACGGAATGTCTTGCAAAGTTTTTTAAAGTGTTCAAAACTTTCTTGCAACTCAGTCCCAGCGCAGCTGGATGTAACCCTAGGTGAAAGGTGAGTTTCTTACTCTTGTAGCCCAACGTGTTCAAAAAAAGAACGGCTTCTAGCGCTAATAAAGCTTCAAAAGAGTAGTCAGTAGTCATTAAATTACTTACCCACCTTAGCTCTGTGAGACTGCGTGAGATGGCGCCAAACCGGCACCCCGAGCTCCTCAAATCCTCAAAATTTCCCGTGACTTAGATCAGCAACCAAATATCTTTGAGGTCCGTGCACGCGCTGAAAAGCATAAGAGAAGACGAAAAGGGCGACGGGAGGAGACTTGGCGAGAGGGTGGCAGAGGAGGTGTTTGGTAGCACGTGAATGTATTCAAGTGCAAAAAGTACAAAGTAAAGACGGGAGTGAACACGCACCAAGGAGGGACACCCACCAATATCTTACAGCTAAACGACAAAATCCGATTCAGCTGCAGCATGCAGTTGAAGTAGGCCAGCGTCGACGGCACGCCCGGCGGCTGTTTGAACAGCGTCGGGGTCGGCGAGGTTGGGGATGGATCCCAGTACGCATCGTTGACGATGAGCGGCATCTCGATGTCGAAGCTGCGAAAGTACGTATCAGCTTGAGATGTTTTCACAAGGGGGGAGGAGAACAGCGGGGCGAGTGCGGCGGGGACAATGTTGACGGGAAGGAAGGGAGTTGGAAAGAGGAAACGGAGGAAACGGAGGAAAGAATGAAAACGGAGGACGGAGGATGAAAGGAAGATCAAGAAAAGAAAGAAAGAAAGAAACGCACTCATGCGACTGCAACGCGATACACCGTCCCAGCGCCGTGCTGATTTGTGCGTCGAATAGGAATAGCACCCTGTAGATGTCCATACCGCACGTTAGTATACAGTGTACACGTCAACTCCCGTCTCTCCTCTCGCCGACGAAGAATAAGGAGAATAGGGTAGGAAGGAATGCAAGGAAGCGGAAAACGCACCACGCCGCCCTTTTCTCCAGCTCTTGCTCGAACATCGCCGCTTTCTCTTTCTCCTTCTCCTTCTCCTTCTCCTTCTCCTTCTCCCTCTCACTTTCCCTCTCCTCCCCACCTCCACCCCGCATTTTCGAATAGAGCGCCAGCCGCCGCCGATACCTTGCCCCCACCTCCCCCTTGAACCGATGCGCACCCACGTCCTGGCTGAGGCGCATGCCGAACCCGACGAGCGTCCAGCAGGTGCGCGGGGAGGAGGTGCAGTCGAGGAACATCGCTGCGAGCTGTGAAACGTGGGCGAGTGCGAGCGCGTCAGTTGATGAATTTAGTAGAAAAGCCAAATTTCAACATCGTCTCGCAATCATCCTGCACCGCGGCCAATCCTTTCCGAAAGGAGACACAACCATTCTGCAAGCCCACACCCCCACCAACATCCCTGTCGAGCATGGCTGCTCACTCCTTACCTGTTCGTCGTGGTCAAGTATGATTTAAAGCTTTCGGGAGGGCCGGTGGTTCGAATCCACCCAGGGACGTGTATATGCGATGCGCTGAACTTTTTTACCGGGCGCCTTTGATTCACCGGAAGCTGCGTTGTGGGTCTCTGTTGTAGTGGGATTACCTCCCGGTGTACATAGGACCATGGGGAAGGATGTCCATGAAGGTCCTTTGATCTGAAATCTGATAGCCTCTCAGGCTATCGGTCCACGCATTCGAATTTCAACGTCCTCCTGCGCCGATAGTAATCTAATCAGAAACAGAACTATCCTAGTTCACAAATACTGCGACGTCCCTGTCGAGCACGGCTGCTCACTCCAGACTTGTCCGCTTGAACCCTTTTGGGACGGTCGGCGGTTCGAATCCACCCAGGGACGTGCTTCGCAACTAAAACCTTTCGAATTCGTCACATGTTTTGAGCCAAAAGGAAAGCACCACCGCTCAGAGGCTCCTCAAGCTGAGCAAGTCGCGAGACAAGATATGCCTGGGTGGTGCTGGCTCCGTAGTGGATGCGAAGATGGTCTCTTTTCTTTTTTTGGACTGGAGTTGTTGGGAAGCCCGTTGGAACGTACAACTCCCCCACGGAGGAGGGAAAGAGGGATTAAAAACCTGACTGACTGCTTCTCCGACGTCCGCTGACGAGGGCTGCATTCATAGATTTCCACCCATATGCATTCGGGCTTCGCCGGGGTCGGGATTAGTTCAATAAGACTTGGTAGCCATGTGTTGATTGGGAAACTATAACCGTTATCACAGGCACTGCCCGTTCGAGCCCCAGTCATGAGATGTTTGCGACGCCATTTTTGATTGATTGCGCGACGAACCGTAGATTCGCGACCCTCGATATTTCATTGAACTGCGGCGGTGAAGGGAGGGCGGAAGGCTTGGGGGTGTGCACCTTTGCTTGTATGCATAGGTCTCCGTGAAGGTGGAGCAGAGATCACCTGTTCGACTCGGGCCCGCCATATGGTCAAAGTGGCTCGAAAGTTCTTTTTTAACTTTCACCTCAGCCCTAGCTAGGAGACGAGGTCCAACGTCACTATATCTGCATTTTGATCCGGCCTGAAAGCATGGCACAGAATTGATCCCCTCGCATTCATGCTTGGTGTGGTTGTTGCCGTCTTCTCCGCGAGCCAGCTTGTGGGGCGCTTCGGATAATACCTAGTGCGATTGTGAAGGAGACCCGATGGCGGTATACACGGCGTTGCCAACGGAAATTATTACGGGTGTGGTTGAGGCGTGCGCGCGGGCGTTGAGGATTAGAACATTAGCTGTGGGCGTGCCGGTCGATCAAGAACTTGGGGATTGAGAGAGCGCATTTGCCACTGAATGGAGACGCAGCGAGGAATAGTGCAGAGGAAAGAGGGATGGAGGCGTAGAGGCCGGCGCAGCGATGGAAATTTGGTATCACCCTTGTTATTCGTTCGATGACACCCACTGCAGCACACGAACCCCCACACGGTAGGCTGCGCGGAATTGCGAACGGTCATAGCGTGTTCTGTGCACAACCTAGGATCTTTTTCTCCGCTACTCTTCGACGAGGTAAGGAGGAAGCTTCAAGAATCAGATTTTGAGTGTGGTTGAAAAAGCGATGGAAGCCTGATATTCGATCAAATATTGTAGTCCCTCTCACTTTTATGTTTCGCCAGAAGTCACACAAAGCTCAGTCCGGGAGAATCGTATAGCAGATATTAAATTTGAGCGTTCACTAGCAGAATTCGATCAAGACACCCAGCTGCATATCCGTTCGGTGAATTTTCATCTTCGAACGACGGATCAGCCAGAAAAGCACGTACGTTAGTGGCACTGCATGAGTTGGGTTCGGCGAAACATTCGAATTGGGATGAATAGCCTGAAAAGTGATCATGTCGTAACCTCCCTCCTCTTCGAAAAGGTTTAAACTTGAACCCACAAGCGTGCGTCGTGTTCCCGCATCCGCCAATCCATCTGTCCGTCGCGTTACAGAGTGAAGAGTAATAATACAATGCATATGCGGACATACGTCGCGGCGAATTTGAAGACGCACTGGCCGGACGATTCCTCCATCCGAGTGTACTGTAGTATTTCAATCAGTTCGGCAGTCACGCGTCACGGAGAACTCTGACGGCGACGAATTATGGTCGTCGTCACAGGTCACCGGCGGCCTTGACGAAATGACTTTTTGTCACCGTAGGTTCAAATTTTGGTCCCAGAGGCCAAAAACCGAAATTTTTCTTCGCCGCAGGCGATTTGGTGTTATATTACAGTCCATTTGGTCGCCAATCACTCAAATTTTGCATCCCACAGGCTCGCAGACGTGAAACGCCGGGAATTCAACCCACATTCCGAGGTATTTCAACCTTGTATAAAACTCGCTGTTTCCTCTGTTAGACTGTTGTTTCAATCACACTGTGGACATAGCTTGACACTAGGTACACATTTTGAAGGCTGTCGAAATTTTCAGGTGTGTCACGGCCTGCCTGGGCGGTTGACGAACTGACGAATCGGTTGAACGTGTCACGCGTCACACCCCCTGCCGAATTGATTGAAATACTACAGTATCCCGCGTTTGCATTCAGAAAGTAGCTGATGGAGCCGCACCAATCATCTCCTATTTCGTCAAAGAAAAATGAGCAGTACCAAGGTCTGGTTGAGCACTTGAAGCACCAATGGAGGTGACGGGCGCACCAATGTAGTAGATCCTGAAGGATAAATGGATGTAACGAAAAAAGGAAGACTAGCTTGGAGCCACTCACACCTGGTCTTGCGCTGAACCTTCAAAGTTCTTCGTCGAGTTGCTTCTCGGAGGTACTGACTCGGAATTCGCACTGTAGGTCTACCGGACGGTCAGATAAAAGTTCCACGGCCGCAGGCCCGCAATATGGTATGCATTGCGTACCTCCCCCATCGCGCAGTTGTTCACGATTGTGACTTGATGCGTCTCTGCGTTGGACAGTACCACGTTCAAAAGAGCCAGTACCGTCAGCTGGATGAATCTCATGATGAGGGGAGGGGTAACGGGCATCGACAGCGAGTGCCAGCGTTTATATCCCACAGACGGGGGCATTCCAGCTCCGTTGTACTTCCTTCTCCTCTAAGACCGCGGGATGCTAAAAGGGACCAGAACTTGATGTATTGATGGAGGCGAGAAATCAGGCCCGATCCGCTGGGCTTTGGGTGCGTTCTTTGATAATTACAGCACGGCCGGTTTCAACTTTCGGGCATCTCGGGGTTCAAATGCGTAAGAGGGATTGGAGTTTACACTTCCGGAGCGCCGCCCACCGGAGGAAATTTAGCACAACCGCAGATACCTGAACCAAACCTGAGCCATACTGAGTTGAAGTTGACATGAAGGCCATTGTTTGGTGCTGTAGGATCTGAACGTTTGTGCCCAACATGTCCACCCAGCGACACGTGCTTCCCCTTGCCAAAAGCGGCCACCACGCAACTCAGTAAAATTGGACCGATCCAATCCTCTGGTGGCTTATTCGCGTCTCGCTTCCAAGACATCCTTGGCTTTCTAGTGGTAAGTAGAAGCATCGTAGGCACTTACGTGGCGCTCTGACGGCCCGGGGAGAAATCCGATTCTGACTCACCACTAACCTTCGCGTCGACTCTGTTTTCCTTCGGAGGCGATACATACGATGTCTGCCCCTGAACAGTGGTCTCCATCGTCCTGGAAATCCAAGTCCATCGCTCAAGTACACATCATACTATTTCTCGAAACTTCGCCAATGCGCTAAGCTTATTGCTCAGGATGTGGAGTATCCAGATCCCAAGCATCTTTCGAAGTATGCACTGGTTCTCGTCCAGCCGTAATCCAACTCATTTTAATACCACCAGAGTTCTCTCCAAGCTTGAAACGCTGCCACCGTTGGTAACCCCATCAGAGGTGCGTTTGTGGGCGCAGCGCGGCAAGATGGAATTAAATCGCCCACCCCGCAGATCGAGCGGCTTCGGCACCAGCTTGGCCTCGTACAGCGTAATGAGGCGTTTCTGCTACATGCCGGTGACTGTGAGTCTGTTTCCGGTGCCTCCCAGAAGTAACCCCGCTTGCTGACTGGTGTGTGCAGGCGCGGAGAGTTTCGATGCGTGCACGCAAGTACGTGGAAGCGCACCCCCATCGCTCTCCACGCACCAACTTTCTATATTGGCAGGAAAACATCTCGGCCAAGATCGGGCTCATCTTGTCCTTTTCGCTCATCCTCATCTGGGGCGCACGACTCCCGGTGGTAGATACGCAACGCATTACGGTCATGCTAGATACTGATCTCAGCCCAGGTGCGCATCGGACGGATCGCAGGACAATACGCAAAACCCCGCAGCAGCAAGACGGAGAAGATTGGGGACCGCGAGGTACTCAGCTTTAGGTGAGTTACCGTCTCGCCTGCTCCTAAAATATCGAGATCTTTTTTGGGGGCTGGGCTGGGCTAGGCCTCGCTTTATTTCGCGCTTACTCATCTTCCTTTTTCGCAGAGGTGACAACGTCAATGGGCAAGTCATCACCTCGTTTGGTCCATGCATACTCTCTAACTTTAGCAGGCTCGATCCAAACGACCGTACACCTGATCCGGAGCGCCTTCTAAGGTGATACCAGCCGGGCTTTACAGGTATTGTATGCTAACTGCGCCCGAAATAGTGCGTACTTCCACTCGACGACGACCCTCAACCACGTCCGCGCGCTGCTCACCTCGGGCTTTGCCTCCCTACACCAGCCGCGCGCGTGGTCCCTCACCCACGTCCGCTCCCCGGCTCTCCGGTACGGCTCTCCCGATCATGCACTCGGCTCCTTGACTGTTTCTTTCGTCTTTGCAGCAAAGAATTCGAGCACATCGTCGACGGCCTTTCGGACGCGCTTGACTTCAGCCGCACTATCGGCGTTGAGTCGGGCCCTTCTTTCGAGCAGGGCGGCGCGCGCGGGACCGTTGGGGAGGTTGACTTTTACACCAGGTGAACCTCCTCCCTCCTCTACTATAACCCAACAGTCGCGCTGATGCTAAATCGGCGCCAGCCACGAGGGGCTGATGCTCGAGTACGAACAGGCGCTGACGCGCGCGTTCGCGGTGCCGGGTGCTTCCTCTTCGAACAAAGCAAAGGAAGAGGGGAATAAGGCGGGGAAGGCGTTCTACAACACCTCCGCGCACTTTATCTGGATCGGAGACCGCACGCGCCAGCTCACTGGCGCGCATGTGGAGTACTTCCGCGGGATTCGCAACCCGATTGGGGTCAAGGTCGGACCGAGTATGCCTGCTGAGGAACTCGTGCGGTTGTTGGATAGTGCGTCCATTTCCTATTGCTTTGGTGTTCGGTTTCTTCTTCCTTCTGATACTGACCCAATTGCAGTTATCAACCCTCGAAAGGAAGCGGGAAGAGTAACCTTGATCACGCGATACGGTGCTGGCAAGGTGAGTCTCACGCTGTTCGTGGACGCGCTGACAACGCTACTGCATGCATATGTCCGAGTCCGAGCAATTACTAATGTTTTTCCCCAGATCGACGAGCACCTCGCAGGGCACATCGCGGCAGTCCAGGCGTCCGGCCACGGCGTCGTGTGGATCTGCGATCCCATGCATGGGAAGTATGTCTCTTCATACCCTGCGTATGAAATAGTGCGCGGTCACTGACTCAAATTGTGTGTCTTGTTGTAGCACGCAGACGAGCGCCTCCGGGCTCAAAACACGGCACTTTGGTACAATCATTGCCGAGCTGACATCCTGTCTGCGCATCCATGCCGCCTGCGGGTCGCGCCTCGGAGGTGTGAGCCTCGAGTTCACCGGCGAGATCAACGAGGAGGGATTCAGCGTTACCGAGTGTGTTGGGGGCAGTATGGAGCTGAGTGAGGAGGAGCTGGGGTTGAGGTACCAGGTACAATTCTTTTGGCTTGTCAGTTTTCAAAGGAGGGGCTGGGCGCTGACCCTTGGTTATGCAGTCCTTCTGCGACCCGCGGCTCAATTTCGAGCAGAGTCTCGGTGAGTCACGTTTCGCTTCTCGTCGTCTGTTCTGCATCACTCATTCACCATGACCAGATCTCGCGTTCCTCGTTTCGAACTACTTCAAAAAGGCGCGCCGGGGTGGAAAGGAGGACGACGTGTTATATGCCGAGTTGAGTCGGCAGGCCTCTGTTTGAATATCTAGTGAAAGACGTGTGGCGTGGGGCTTAAATGCCAGCGAAACGAACAAATTTAAAACATGCGGTTGAGTTCTGTAATTATATCTATGGCTTGTTTTCCTGAGAAGGTTCTTCGACATCCATTATATGTGGCGGTTTATGATTGACCATTCCGCAGTTTTCATTTGCGGACTTGTGAGAAATATCAAGCACAGGCAATCCCCTCCTTCTCCAGTAAGAATGACCGCCCTGACGCTGCGTATTTTCATGGATATTACTTGTTGATCATGAGACAACAGGCGTGTTATTCAGTGAGATCGACAAAGAACAGTATGTGGGAGTTCGAAAAGTGGGTACTCCTCTAACTTTCTAGATAGCCTCGACTCGTTCCGCGGGCCAGTCCAGAGTGCCTTCTCCAGGAAATCAGTTCATGTAAACTCTCAGCATGGCGAACGAACGTCGAATTTTCCCGCCAAAAAAAAGCTGTATTTTCCAATGTGGTTTGGTTCCTTTATAGCGAGAGAGGGATACAACGCAACTCGAGCCAGTAAACTGGATTTTTTTTAGAGCTAGCCGCCGAAGGTTCGTGTCAACTAATCGAAACGCCGGGCCTGCACCCCGCCGGCCGCTGTCCTACCTGTTCAATCTAGGATTTTGCTCCTTCCTCGTAAGTTGGCATTGCTTACGCGGAAAAACTGTGGATCATGGATCCGTTCAGCCGGGCACATTTCATATACTCTGAGCTCTTCGCTTCTCAATCTCATGCATTTCATCCCATCATGGCATCAGTCGACTCCTCGGCAATTTCTGGCCCGAATGCACTCGACAATCTTGTGTAACTCGCGTGTCAGCAAGATACTAATTTAACCCATCGATTACGCGTCGACGCCGGACACTGCCCTACATATCCATGAACCATCCTCAGCCGAGGGACGCGTTTTGGGGCGAGATATATAACGCTCTCAGTAAGCACACGTCCATGACGCGTCCAGTCCTCCCATTCTCATTCCGGTCGTGTTAGGACACGTAATCCTTACTGATCGTTTCAACTTGATTCTCGTGGATCTGGAGTCTCGAATGACAGCCGCTCCGCCCTAGCCCGCGCTGTATGCTGTGTCAGCCTGGCGCCGTCTTGCATGAAGATGGTTAACCCTCTGTTGATGAAACGAATGGATTTACGTGTCGACACGTACGCAAAAATGCCGTTCTCAGTCCTATTGGTCCCCACGCTCTTCGCCGAGGCCAATATTTTCCCACCGTTGGAGAGGCTTTAGCGAGTTGCTTGCGATCGATTTTCAATCGCCAGTTTACATAACCAACACCTCCTTGGTTGCGCATTGCCGAGTTCAGCCGCTCGCAACTCAGACGTAGATGAAAATGGGTAAAGCCAAGATTTCAACCAGAAGAATTATTAGCCAAGCCTGAGTTCAAATCCATCTAATCCAAATCTATGATTCGCTGTCCATCCGTCCATGTATCAGCGCGTTCCTCTCCTTCAATTCCCCAGCTTCGGCAAGTGGATGCAGCGCTATACGAATGTCAAGCTGTGGCCCCAAACCAGAGTCATAGATCCACGTACATTGTACTCGAACGCAAGTGTGCACCCATCACCGAGGAACTCCTTGCAGTTGTCCTCGTTTGAGATGGAGCAGCAGTGTCCGTGGGGGCGGTTGGGCTGGTACTTGACAGTGAAGCATGCAGCCCACTTGGTGAGGTCGCAAGTAATGCCCTTGAAGGAGCAGATGTCCAGGCCCTTCGCGGTGAGCGAGCTGCTGACGGGACTCGCTGAGACGGTGCCAACCGCTGCAAGGAGGGCGAAGAAAGAAGAGGACAAGGTGATTTTCATGGCAGGGTGTTGTAGGTGGTAGTCCGAGGGCTGGGTTGAACTGTAGTATGACCTCGAGATTGCGCTCCTTTTATACGTTCTGGAGCTGCCAAGACTGACGACATAATTCGGAAGAGGGGCATGGCCTGTAGACGTGGGTGCGTGCAGTCGTACAATGAAGGAGGGCTTGCATGGAGCACGGGAAGGTCAGAATATTTGTGAGACTATTTATGCTATTGCGTGTGAGACTGTGAATGAGCGGAAGGCATAGTCCATGGACTGCCAAAGCTGAACCCCCCCCCAAAAAGGGTTCATGAAAGGGAACGGCATAAAACACCTCCTACCGGGATCTCCGGGTAGTCACAGGCAGAGTCCAGCGCTCCATGAACGCCCCCATCTACCGCCGCACGACTCGGATGGACCAAGCAGTCAATGGGACAAGTTGGCTAACCGACAGCATGCATTCAGCATACTCTGCGGCGCTAAACTGGCTTCTGTAAACACAGGCTTGTCTCCGATGACAGCCGTACCTATACAGAGCTTGCGGAAGCCGAGAGTGTGTGGACTCAGCCGTCGGCGCCTTTGATTTTTTATGGGCTCTACTCTTCATGCAGTTGGGCTGGAGGCGACATCATACAAGAGCGTTTAGAAACATAGCTTAATCCCGTTCGAAAGTTTCAAACTGGGCGCGGCGCCATCGAAGAATGAAGGATCCGGGACTCACAGTGGCAGAGAAGTCCAAGTACGTCCCATTGCTTATGTATCTTCGGCTTACTGCGAGCACCATAAGAGACCTCACAGCAACCTCTACAGCAAAAAAGCAGAGATGCACTTCCGTCTCTATGACATGCCAAGGAAAACTCTCCCCCCGAAACATCAACCAAAGGTTCGAGCCAGAGTTGAACTTGAGTTGAATCTTTGCGACGCCAGTCGTTGTTTCGTCTGCCTCTGATACGTCGGGTGAGGTGAGAGAAAAACATCTCCTGAATACCTTCGACGTTCCCGGGTGGATTCGAACCACCGACTCCAGCAAACTCTGAACACGCAATTCGACCGAACAGAGACTGGAGTGCCAGTGAGCAGCCATGCTAACCTATTATTGGCCGAATACTGTTTGAGGATTGAGGGGTCGACTCGAGTTCACGATGCGATTCGTTTACTCGTTAATTCCATTTTTTGTCCTGCTATCTGCACACGCAAAGCATCCAATGGCGGTAATTAGTACGCGTTCATTTGACTGACCGCTTCCTCTGCCTCCTCTCGGGACACAGACTGGATGGGCATGGGTAGAGCAGCCGGGCTCAACGGGGATTTCTTGGCCTTAGGTGTCGTCGACCTTGACTTGGGGATGTAAATAATAATCATTGAGCATCATGTCAACAGAGGGATCACAATGCGAAATTGAACTCTCTGAAACCTTTGACTGGTGAACCTTCGAAACCAAACAAACCGCGTCGGTGTGTCCAGGCGGGGTACACGTCGATAACCGGCCGTTTTCTTGAGGCCGTTCCCACCAAGTGAACGAACTAGTAGTAGTATTTGCTAACGGGAATCTACAGGCAAGTACGCGAGGACAACTGGTAGCTTGATCGGATTGGCCGGTGGGCTAGAAAGGACAAA
The DNA here is from genome assembly GCA_029203975.1 of Mycena vitilis. Taxonomy (NCBI): domain Eukaryota; kingdom Fungi; phylum Basidiomycota; class Agaricomycetes; order Agaricales; family Mycenaceae; genus Mycena; species Mycena vitilis. The sequence continues at coordinate 28,376 of JARGYF010000006.1, read as the reverse complement.
ACTGTCCGCAATTTCACTTGGTATGTCCCCGGGTGGATTCGAACCACTGACACCCGCGGATTCATGCGATACATCGAGCTGGAAGCGCAGTCACTCGACGAGGACTGTATCCGGGCTGTTCGTGCACTGCAGTCTGGTGGCAGTGTGGTGGAACTATACTTTTGCACGCATTGCCATCATTCCAACGGAAGGGACACCAGGCAATTGAACGATTGGAATGTATCGGAAGAGCTGCGAAATCGTCGAGAAAGCGAATAGGCGGTGTCCGATTTTCTGTATGCAGAACTGGTTAGACTTGGGTTGTTTGACCGCGAAGGCAAAACATTATATTGACCGGAAGTGACCTCTCGAGGTCTTTGCCACAAAGTGACCATTTTAACGGAGACCCACAGGTAAGAATGTACACGAGCCGTGGTAGCGTCAGACTGCTCAAGCCGGCAGATGGGCTAAAAGGCAAAAAAGCTCTACAACTTCAATGCATGTCTCCGGGTGGAGTCAAACCACCGACCCGCAAGTGTTTTGGTCAAGTCCGTACGAGACAAGGTTGAGCGCTAGTGAGCCGCGGTGCTCAACGAGGACTTTCATGTAGAAATCGACGCGAATTCTGACCAGTGTCGGGTTCAAGTCGGATTGATTCCCCCGTGCCAGGGTTTGCAATTACAATTTGGAAAGCCAGAGTGTGGGGCAAGTTGGTGAGTGCAGCTGCATTAACCGCTAGCCGATAGGTCATTGTCAGCATGCGAGAAACTAGCGAACGCACTTCAAAAGGCCACTTGTTTGGTCGCGCGTGACCGTGTTCCACGGCCCGTTTGATCCGTTTCTCCTCTTCGCGTTTACCACCGCTTCCAAGCAAGTTGCTCTACGCGGCGTCCACAGTCCGTTCTCTCTTTGTGGACTACGAAAGTCTCTGTGACACCATCTTCAACGCCCAGTCCCTCGGATGACTTTGCAGGCTGAACGCTCTGGGTACATGGATAATGAAAAAACTCGGCGACTCGAGGTACGCACCATTTTCTTTCGTGACTTTCGTGGATTCCTACAGCTAATCCTGTGATTTGCGTCCTTTAGTGACTGCAGATTCGACGTCGTGGACATCGTCGCGGCTGCCAACTTGGACAAGGCAAACCTCTCCCGATGCACGCTACTCACACCATTGCGCATCCGCCTGCCGCTCTCCACGACGCCCGACGGCTCCAACTGCTCCACTTCACCCCCGAGGTTCAGCTAGCGGTACACGGCACGCACCCCCTGCTCGTCGCCGTGCTCTGTAACTCAAATCTAGCGCGGTCGCACCTCTTTTGGTGTTTTAATTCGACCCCGACGACGGATATCGAATGCCGCAGAACTTTCGCCGACGTCCTCTCCCCCGCCCGCCGCCCAGCTAGTGCTCTACCTCGGCGCCGCTACCGCTTCCGACTGTGGCCGATCTCTTCTATTCGTCTAGGAAGCAGCCGTCTGGCCCTCCTCACCGCCGCACCGACGCCGCGAGGGATTGGGACTGTCTTTCCGCCCCACCGCGTGCTGCGATGGTCCCGCATCGCTGACAATGTGTCCCGCGCCGCCGAGGGCGCTACGCCGCCGTTGCGACCTTTCACTCGACGCCGCTCCTTCCTCCGGCGCTGTGTGCGCGCGCGTTGGGCGGCGGAGGCGTCCACTCGATACGCTCGTCGCGCGCGTACCTCTCACGTCGTCCTCGGCACGACATGCGCACCTCCTGCATTACTTGTCGATCCGGGAAGGCGCCGCGAGCGTATCGCTCCCGCCCGCCGTTTGTCGCGCGCAGCTGTGACGTTGGTGTCCGCGTCACCTGCGCCCGCGGTCGATACATATCGACCAGGGGAAGACTGCGGCAGCGCGCATTGCTGATCCGTCCTTCTACGCGCGCGCGCGCGCCTACCGACGCCGCATGCGCCCGCGGTCCTTATGTTTCGAGCCGGCACCCTGCGTTATCCCTCCCTCCCATCCTTCCACGCATCCAACGCCCACGCACGGTTCTTCACCCCCGCGATCGATACGACCGACTCGCTCCGCACATCCGCGCGCAGGAATTGTCTTCCAGCGCCGTGGTGGATAATCGGGGATGCGGCAGCGCGGGATGTTACCTCCTCCCGCACATCCGCCTGCGCAGAAACTGCTTTTCACCGCCGCGGTGGATACGCGTCGAGCGGGAGAGTTGCGGCAGCGCGGGATGACCCTCCTTCATGCACATCTGCGTGCGCGGAAATTGTCTTCCACCGCCGCGGTGGTACGTGTCGTGCGCGAGGGGGCCGCAGCGCCCGATGTCCTGCCCTGCCGCACCCCCGCGCGCGCTGTAATGGTCTTCCACCGCCGCGGTGGTACGTGTCGGGCGCGAGGGGGCCGCAGCGCCCGATTTCCCGCCCTGCCGCACCCCCGCGCGCGCTGTAATGGCGTTCCTCCGCCATGGCCGATGCGCGTACCGCGGGGAGCTGCAGGATGGCGCGATACTAACACGCGTCGGTCGAGGTGCGCGATGTGTGTGCCGGTGGTGTGGTGGTGGGGAGTGGGAAATGAGGCAGGGAAGGGAGGGACGAGAGGGAAAGGATGGACGGGTCGAGCAGAGGAGCCTGCGGCTGCGCACCCTGCTCGTGCCGCACCGTCACGTCCCTCCTCAACGATCCGTACGCCGGGCGCGCGGCGGTGGGGAGCGGGAAGCAAAGGAGGACGGCTCGAGGAGAGGAGCGGTAGCGCAGTCCCTCGCTCGACGCGGACGATGCGTATGCCGCTCGGGCGGTGGTACGAAGTGGAAGATGAGGGAGGGGCGGGTCGAGCAGAGGAGATTCCGACCGCGCATCGTGCTGGTACCGCCATCATCCGCCATCCGTCGGTTGGCGCTCGGTGCGCGCACTCCCGCCCAGCGAGCTGCGTCCAGCGGGTGCGGCGTCGCGCTCGTGCCGACACATCGGCGCGTCTCTCCCTCGACGTGCGGCGTCTTTTTCTCGACGCGCGCGCGCCGGCGCTCGGGTCTCTGCCTCGCCAAGAAGCTTTCTCGCAGCGCACGCTGCGCAGCGAGCCAAATGCCTTGGACAAGAACCCCCCCGAAAAGAAACAGAATCGTATTCAGGAAATCACACGCCCTAGAGTGGAATCTTGCCGCCGCCGGTGGGTTTAGAAGATTACCCCGTCACGGAGCTGGGAATGAATCGGTAGCATGTGCCAAAAGTCTAGTAGGAGCACTGCGCGCCGACTCTACTGGAGCGTCCGGGACAAAAACCGTCACGACGTCCTTGAGCATGTCCCCGGGTAGATTCGAACCACCAACCCTCCCGCAAGCACTTTTCCCTTCCTGATACGGAGCTGGGAGTGAGCAGCCCTGCTCAGCGGGGACTTTTTTTCAGTCTGTTGGATCTTGGCTTGCGATGCAACCGACGAGAAGAATGCGAGAAGGGCGAATTGTTCCAGTTGTGGCTGGCACTGGCTGCATGGTGTTTTGTTCGCGGCTGTTTATTCGTCGAGTTGAGTGGCGTACCATTTGAATAATGGCGGGATACAGAGGAGCAAGTGTAGTAGCAGCTAAGCAACAGTAGCATGTTCGAGTTGGCGTTGAGTTGACGGATCCGCAGTGTCTTGTGTGGGCATGCTTGGCAACGCGTGACCGTGGACTGCGGCCCGGATCCGTTCTTTCTCCAAACCGCGATGAGCAAACCACGACCTCACTCTGCGGCGCGCAGTTCTTCTACGGACTGCGAAAATATCAATCTGCTGAACGACCCACACATGCATATGCATGCATGCGTACCTGAATGGGTGATGGAAAAACTTGGTACGCTGCGTTTTTCTCTGCGAGTGTCGTGGATTGCAGCCAATGCGACGCTTTGCGTCCTTCCGTGCCTGCAAACTCGCGAACGTCGTCGCAGCTGCAAGCATCTTGCAGCAGCAAAGTCTCCTCCCGATGTCCGATACCAGACATCATTGTGCTTGCTCTCGGGCATACCAGCGCCTGCCGCTCTCCTTCGAGGCCCACCCGCTCCACTTCGCACCGGAATTCTAGCTAGCGGTCTAACCTAACCGCCCTGTGCTCCTCACCGTGCTTTGTGACTTAAACTCAGCCTGGTCACCCCGCTTTTGCACGGCTTGAATCGACCCGACACATTCTGGATGCCACTTTGCGCCGCAAACTCCCCAACCATCGTTGCGCTCTTTTTCCATGGCCGCCGACCAGCTGGCGCTTTCTACTCGCACCCACCATTGCGACGTTTGTTCTCGCTTCGCAGCTCCACATATCTTTTTCCGCCTGTCAGTCCTGCGTCCCCCGGCGCGCTGCGACCCTCGAACTCTCAAGCTCTCCTCCCCGGGCTTCCGCTACCGACGCTCACTGGCATTAGTCACGTTGCGCGGCGCATGCAGCGTCCCGCCAATGTGCAGCAACCTCACCTCAATACATTGGCGCCACGGCTGCATTTATCGATAGCTTCGCACCTGCGTGGGTCTCGCCCACTGCTCCAAATGCCGCGCAGTCGGCGTTGCACGCGCACGCCTATCTTTCTCATCACGAGCCTGGACTCTAGCCCCAGCTTCCTTTTACTCGGCGTGCTCGATCCCTCACCCAATCATGCCCCGACGCCGACCACCCATTCAATCCGCAGCTGCGCGTGTAGCGCGCCTCGATGATGCAGCGGCCTCTCTAGATAAAGCTGTACGACAAAAATCACTCACTGCCGCGTTTTGAAACTCCGCCCATGTTGCCAGTGCATATGCATCTACCGCCCGCGTCGACTGCCGTATTCTCACCGCTCGTCGATGCTGCCGTGGGTGCTACTCCGCGCACGCCTGCCGAACTCGTCCTCCTCGAACTCGTCCTCCTCGTCTCGCGATGCCTCGACTGCTTAATGCGCCTGCACACCTCCAATCTCCCGTGCCGCGCTCGACACAGAGCCGTCTCTCGATAGGATATCGATCCGGCAGAAAAGGAGCAGCTGGCGTCGAATGTGCGTATCCTAATCTCCTTCATCTTTCGCCGAGCCCTTCCTTACCGTTCCTCGTCCTTCCCCAATATCCTCGCTACCCGCGCTTACTTCCCCTCGCCCCCTCCCCTGCTTGTGTGCCTTCACCTGCTTTGATTTTCTTCCCCATACCCTGCCGCGCATCTCCTGGCAGCGCTCGTCCTCCCCCTCTGTCGTTTCAATCATATTTTCGTAGTTTCCTCTGTCCACTCCCCCGACCCTTTACAGGCGCGAGATCCTTTGCAGGCATTCTCGTATTTCGCGTCCGGTCAAGAATAAGAACGAGCCTGCTGCTGCCTACGTCTACCATCTCCGGGCGTGTCCGCTACCACGGGTGCTTAACGTGGATGCGCAGTGCAACCAAGCTGCCGGGGCTTCAAGGGCAGGGAATGTGTTGCCTGTAACTCCCCCGTCAACTGCACCTCACCCTTTACCTTTCGCTCCCGCCCTACACGGCGCCCGCTACACTTCCCTCTTCGTACAGTTCACGTTCACCTCCGCCTCCAGCGCCCGAGTTCCTGACCTTTACGGGACCTTGCCGTTCTGCTGCACCTACGTACACGCTATCTCCCTCCTTCCGCCTTTTCATTCTGGATCCGCGCGCTTCGTAGGCTATAAACGTGCAACTCTATTGCGTCGTACTTGCCGCTGTCTACCTTCGGCCTACCTCTTCGGTTTAACGATGCTCCTACCTGCGCGGCTTCACCTGTTTTTTTTTTTTTTTTTTTCTTGCATGGTTCCACGATACAATGTTTCCCTCGCAATCTGCCTCCTCGTTATTTATACCAGTAACACTTCGGGGCTCTTCGTGATCCATTCAAATATTTCCCGACTTCTTCCCTCAACTTTTGAAGGCCTTTACCTTCTTGCCGCAACATCTTGGCTGCAACTGTCATCGTAAAACATCTCGCCGATTCTGGTTCTGGCTCCTCCAATCTAGCCTCTGATTTGGACCCGGCAGCTAAATTGAAGCAAAGTACAAACAGTCGAAGCTTCACTCTGCTGTTTATGTCTCCAGGTGCAAATAGACCTCCTCCACCTCTGCCGATGCTCCTCCCTCACGCTCTACATACAACCTAGAGCGGGGACTTTTTTTGGGTTGCTGTGTTAACGGGGTGCTGTTCAAGAAATTCCGCACTAACGAGGCCTCTACCAGGTTCCATTGACCCTGCTTCATCCCGCCATCCATGCGCAAGTTCGTATACAAAACTGACACCCTGATTCATCGCGACATGTGCGCCGCAGATACATCAACCTAAAAATGTGTTTCAACGATCTTAAGTCCCCGGGTGGAGTCGAACCACCGATTCTCAGCCCGCTGGCTTGGATTACACAACATGGTTCTGGGAAAGAGCGGCCATGCTCGACGGGAACTTCTGTTCTTGGGCTGCTCTTGGCGGTGTCCTGCTTGCGAAACTTTACGTTCAACAATGGTTGTGGGGGTGAACACCCATTCTCGACGAGGTCTTTCTAGGTTTGCTGTTGGCGGTGTCTTGCTTGGGGAATTTGGACTCTGAACACTCACCGAGCTCAAACCGTGATTTATGGCATTCATGCTATTGCTCGTCGTTCGATTTGGGTTGACAAGGCGTTATTTGGTACTCTCCTCCGCTTCCTATATCTCGTTCCGCAGCTTGATCGCAAGGCACCGAGCCAAATGCATTGGACAGAGGCCAAATCTACGAAACCACTTTCTCAACGTCCCCGATGGATTCGAGCCGCAAGCTTCCAAGATTGATTTTGACAGGGTATGGTTGAAGCAAACATGCTCAACGGGACGTTCTTGGCTTGTTGTCGACCTTGACTGGGCTGCGGCAAGTCTCTTGTCAACAGAAGGACGTGGGGAAATTGAACATTCAGCAAACCTTGACCGGATAACCGAATTTTATTCTGGAAACCAGGCACACGGTCGGCTTGTGTCCGCTTCCCTGCGCGTTGGGTGCCACTATTAGTAAATTGGAGATTCAGCCACGATATCGTTAAACCAGGTTCGTTCGAAGCGAGAGCAGGCCTTCATAATAACCAGAAGTGGTTTTTTGAAGCCAAAATCGAACGCCTGAACGCAGTCCTCAAGATAGTTCCGCAACAGGTAGTGGGTTGCTCAAGTCGGCGGATATGCGAAAGGCCAAAAAACACTTCTGATAGACAATGTCCCCGGGTGGAGTCGAACCACCGATCCTCCCCCAAGCGCTTTTCCCTGACACGGAGCTGAAAGTGAGTAGCCTTGCTCAATGAGGAATTTGTCAAGCTCGTTGGATCTTTTGCAATGAAAGCGACGCGAATTCAGCACCGGATTCAATTTAATTTCGTATTGAATTGGATTTCCGTTGGATTTCCGCCCAGCCCGCGATTTGAGAAGCTATAATGATCCTGGTTACAGGAAGTTTTGGTCGAATCGAGCGTCTGTCTACACATACTGGCAAGCAGGGTTCAATATCGAAGTTGACACCAATTCTGCACTGCCTGTGTGTGCGTGCGTTGCAACGCGTGACCGCGTTGTGCGGGCCGTCTGATCCGTTCCTCTCTTCTCAAGCGCACGCCACTACTTTCCAGCAAGTCGTTCTGTGCCGCGCGTCTAGTTTCTCTCTCTCTGCGGACCTCGATAGCCTCTGGAGCTACCCCTCGACGTCTAATCGATCTAATCTCCCGACGGACCCGCGGATGCACGCTGCAAGGCCGATACATAAATGGATCGTGAAAAAAAACAGCGACCCGAGGTACGCAGGGGACTCTTCATTCTAATCCGACTTCAGTAACTGCAGAGGCCGTCACAACCGCATACGATTCGGAAGAATCCTCACACCGTGAATTGCGCTTCGTGTAATTCAAGACATCACCACCTGCTGCTCTCCTACAACGCCCAGACGCTCCACTTTGCAATTGAGTATCAGTACGGGCGATATACGGCGCCCGCCCCGTCCTCCTCCCCGTGCTCTGTGACTTGTATCCGGCGCGGTCGCGCCACTTTTGGGCCGACGTATTTTGCGAAGCTTCGGACACCGGATAAGCCGCTGCGCCCTTCCCCCTCGCCCGCCGGCCAGCTGGCGCTCTACATCGGTGCCGCTACCGCGTCTGACTCCGGCCGTTCTTTCCTCTTCGTCCGCCAAGCAGGCATATGCATCTGGCCGCACCCGACACTGCCAGGGATGGGGACTGTCCCACCGCGTGCTGAGATGCTTGCGCCGCGATAGGCAGGCTGCAGCGAGCTCTCTTCTCAAGCCCTCTCGCGTCGCCCCTGTACCCACTGCCCTTCGATGTATTCGCATCTCGCATCGCCGTCCCGCGCTGCGATCCACGACACGCCGCCATTCGCCAGTGCCCGGCGATCGATTGCCCGCACTTTTTGCTTCTTCGATACACCGCCGCGCCCTCCTTCTGCGCTGTGTGTGCGCGCCTTCGACGGCGTAGGGCGACAAAAGGCTGCAGTAGCGCGATCTCCCTCCCTGCTGTCCTTCAGCGCAGCACCCACCCACCTGGTCGACGCCGCGGAATCCGGCCGGCGATGCTGCCCGCTGCGATATTCGTCGAGCAGGCGGCCCTGCGCGCGTATGGCTGTCTTTCGCCGTCCCGCGCGCGCAGCGTCCATTTGACCTCGGGGCACCTACGCGCGCGTCCAGGAGCGAGTCGCAGCACCGCGCGATGATCGCATTGTCCCACCGTGCCGCGCGCACAGCGCCCACCGAGCACACGGCTTTCCACCGCCCCGGTGGATACGCGTCGAGCGAGGAAGTTTCGGCAGCCTGCGTTATCGCCCCCTCCCGACGTTCCGTGTGCGCAGCTCCCGCGCCCGTTGCACGAAGCACGGTCTTCCGCCCCCTGCGATCGATACGGCCGAAGAACGGGCGCGCGATGTCCCTCTCCCGCAATCGCCTTCCACCGCCGCGATGGTACGCTTCGAGCTGGGGAAGTGCGGCGGCGCGCGTTATCCCTACCTCTCGCAAATTTACGCGGGCTGAAATCGCCTTCCGTCGCCGCGGTGGATACGCGTCGAGCGGGGAGGCGCCGCAGCGCGCGATCCTCCTTCCTCCCGCACATCCGTGCGCAGGAATTGTCTTCCAGCGCCGCGGTGGACCCGCGTCGGGCGTGGGGCTGCCGCAGCGCCCGATGTCCTTCGTTCCCGCGCATGCGTGCGCGCAGAAATTGTCTTTCGCCGCCGCGCTGGAAACGAGTCGAGCGGCCAGGTGCCGCAGCGCGCGATACTGACACCTCGATCGACGCGCGCGATCCTTATTCGGGTGGTAGTCGGGAGTGGGAAATGACGGCGGGAAGGGAGGGAGGGACGAGAGGGAAGGGTGGGACGAGAGGGAAGGGAGCTTGCGGCTGCGCACCATGCTCGTGCCGCACCGTCACGTCCCTCCTCGACGATCCGTACGCCGGGCGCGCGGCGGTGGGGAGCGGGAAGCAAAGGAGGACGGGTCGAGCGGAGGAGCGGCACCGCGCAGTCCCTTGCTCGACGTGGGCGATGCGTATGCAGGTCGGGCGGCGGTGGGACGTGAGGGAGCGCGGGAGGCGAGCAACAGAGATTCGAGTTGCGGCAGCGCGCTGCTGGTACCGTCGCCCGGCGCTCGGCGCTCGATGTGCGCGCGACTCTCATGCACCGGGCTTCGAGCGCCGCGGCACGCAGCTCGCGATGAGTGTGCGTCGAGCGGGTGCCGCTTCGCGCTCGTGCCTGTCCCTCGCTCGACGTGCGTGCGCCGTGTGTGTGCATCCGTGCTTTGCATTCGACGGCAAGGGAGGCGGCGTCCCGGTCCTGTTTCCGACGCACCGCGACGTTCTATAATGATGTGTACGCGCCGTTGCCGCTTTTGCTGCTAGGGCGCGTATGCGCGCCGCGCCCGCATTTGGGAATGCGGCAGCGCAGCGTGCTGGTGCCGACGCAGTGCGACGTCCTTCGCGCAACGCTTGCACCGTTCCCACTCGCCCGGCTTTGACTGCGGGGGCACGCAATTTGCACTCGACGCCGTCCGCCTTGTTTGTCTGTCGCGCGTATGCGAGTCGTCGCTCGTCTTTCCCGGAGGATGGTAGCGGTTCTGCGTATGCGGGCGTTAGTAGCCTGTTCGCGGTCGCCGGTACGAAGGTGGGAGAGAACGAGGGACCGAGGGACCGGAGGACCGGGGGACCAGTGGGGGAGAGTTCCGGATCATTGTCACTGGATTGCTGCTAGTGCGTACTTTCTGTATTCTCCATCCCTTCTACCACCACTTTCATCTCCCTCTCCTTGTCGTCCCTCTGCATCTCCACGTCGCCGCGCTCTCTCCGATCGTTCACTCTCCTCCCTTTGCCTCCCCTTTGCCGTCCCTTGTCAATATCCCGACGTTCCTTTGTCTGACCTTGCTTTTTCCCTCTAGGATTTCACCATGGGGCGGAGAATGCGCGTCACCACGCCGTCGTCGTCGCCCCCGCACCGAGTCGAGTCTCGCTTGCGAGGACAAGTCGACAAGGAAGTCGATGGGGAGGAGAGGGAGAAGGGGGTGAGGAGGAAGGATCGCGCGGAGAATAGATGGCGCGTACATTTATCTTACTTATGCAATCTTCCCCTCTCCCGCACGCTTTCCCCCGTTTGGCATGCTGCTTGCGGCTCGCCGCCTTACCGCGCCCTTCCCTTCCCTCTATCTTTCCCTCCATATCCTTTTCCTCGCCACCCCCCGTTGTTCGTCGGCCTGCTGTTTACTCACCTGGTCTCCCCGCGCTGATCACTCGCTTCCCACCTACGTCTTACCTTCCTCTCTCCTTTCCCTCTTTTCGCCCATCTTGCCTCCTTCGCCCTTGTCCTATCTCGTGCATCTTCCTCTCTTTCCCCTTCCCCTCCCCCTTTCCACTCTTCCTCCATCTGCCCACAAATACTGACTCACAATATCTACAGACTTCGCCATCAGAATCGTCCCGTCCGGTCGAAAGCAGACTCACTGCTGCCTGCCCCCTTCCTGTCTTTCGAGTCGGCGTCCAGGTCTGCATCGCCGCAGCCCTGAATCGGTTGCCCGCGCCCTGCGGTCGACCGGGGACGGAGAAGGGGAGGGGATGGATGGAAGGTGGTCCATTGCGGGAGTGGTGCGAAGGCGGGTTGAAGGGAGGAGGTCACGCACTCCTACGTTGTGCGCGTGGCGCAGAGAGCGGAGGGGGAGTACTTTGCGTTGCGGGGATGGAGTACGCAGGGACGGAGATATGCCGCTCCCTGCCTGTCGTTCTTGCTGCATGCGAAGCCTGCTCGTCCGTGCGCTTCCCCCCTCTGCGGAATCTGGGTGCGCGATGTCGTTTCCGATCAGGATTCCGCGCGCGCGGAAGGAGAAGCTTCGCAGGGGGGCAACGTGTTCTGCGGAGCCTGGCGCAAGTGGTGCGGGCGGGAGTGCGCCAGGACGTGGAATATCCGCGCTGGCTCGTCCTCGGCCTCCTCCTACACCGCGGTGCACCCTCATCTCCACTGTAAACGGAGCACAGTCTCACTTTGGTCGCCCTACTTTAAACACCGACGCCCGCTCGCGCAACTCCGCTGGTTCAATGCCCGATACTTTCTCCTTGCGGACTTCATTTCTGTTTCCCGTTCCACTTGACATCCGCGCTGCCCATTTTGTACGCACTACATTATTTACTTTGCTCTTGCCTCGCTACATCCACCATATCTCCGCTGCGTCTTGTACACTTCGCTTCCGAATCCTCACTGCCTACAACCTCTTTCACACATTTCTTTTGTCGGATGTTACACGCGTACTTCGAAATTCGGGCATTCCCCGCCGTACTCGCCTTATTCACCAGCATCTGCGGTATGGCCCTCAAGTGAAAGAAATGAACTGCAGTTTTCTGGGTGCGATCATTCCACCATCTGCCTGACTCTGGCGAGCTCCTTTCTTGCTGCGATATGTCTCTGGCTGCAACAACATGCTGTTTTCTGGTCTCCTTGCGCCTTAGTCGATACACTCTCGCTGCTTCAAGTTTCAAAACATCACGTTCATCCGTCGAACACCACTTCCAAATCCCGCTTGAGTCTTTCTGAAGTGTTTCTGAGATAGCACATCCCCACTGCTTCTTTCCATGCAATCATCCGGCTATTCTTGTTTGCATCCACGGCGTACAGTCTTGAATCTGTGCTGCGGAGTTTGTCTTGCACTATCCTAAAAATGATCCGGGCAGCACAAGTGTAAAGGTTTAATTATGTGCTTCAAGTTGGCGTCGAATTTCCGATTACAACTTTTCCGCTTCGTTGTGAATTTTTGCTGTGCAGTGCTGTCTGAATAGCTGTGAATGCAGTACAGTGGACCTGTAGCTTATTTGCCTCGTGGGTCCAGAAGCAGAACTTGAAGCGCCAACAAGTTTCTTTTGGACCCGTGATCAATGGAAGCTGTTAACGGGCGCTCAGATGCGGCATGTCTTCCGTCCGCACCATTGTTTTTCTTTGGACAGTTGTCACAGTCCACGGATCGCTCAAGTGTCCCTCGGCAGATTGTACGCAACCTATCAGGACCTGAAATCCATTCATTGTTCGCCAAGTTAATAAAGAATAAACAAATTAATAAGGCTTGTCGCCAGTGATTGCCATCGGGGGCGTGAGAGCTGTATGATAGTGATCTTCAGCGCTTGCTGGGCTACATATAAAGCCACTGGCATCTATAGCATCTTCGCCTTTTCCCATCTCACTTCCATAGCGACAAACAACGGACATGAAAGCAGTGGATTTCTTCTGCCCTTCTTGCAACCAACTTGACCTCAATTAGCAAGAGCAAAGTACAACTAAATCCGGCGCTCAAATTGAGGAGGATAGTGGTAAGACAGTTGAACTGGGAATTTACAAGACTGACTTATTGTGTAGTTGCTGACATGATGTCGAGTCCGGTCCTAGAACAAACAGACCTTGCTATCTCTCCAGACAGCCAACTTGATGACATAGAAGACTGGGAAGATATCATAACACAACAGCAAGCAAGTATATTACAGGACCTGGCATTATCCTTCACGAACCGATATGAACAGCTTGGTGATTTGGAGGACATGGAGGCTGCATTACAGGCAGATCAGGCGGCTGTTGCTCTGACCCCCTCCGACCATCCCAATCGTGCAGATAGAGTGGGGAATTTGGCTATCTCATTGAACGACCGATATCGAAGGCTGGGCAAATTGGGGGATCTCGAAACTGCATTGCAGCGGAAGCAGGAGGCTGCTGCACTCACTCCAGATGACCACCCAGATAGGGCATACAGACTGCAAGGGCTTGCTGTGTCGTTCAGAGACCGATATCAGCGTTTCGGGGAGCTGAAGGACCTAGAAGCTGCATTGGATGCAGAGCAGCAGGCTGTTGGTCTCACCCCACACGACCATCCAAATCGAGCACACAGACTGCAAGGGCTTGCTGCGTCGTTCAGAGACCGATATCAACGCCTCGGGGAGCTGAAGGACCTTGAGGCTGCATTACAGCGAAATCAGGAGGCTGTTGCTCTCACCCCCAGTGACCACCCAGATAGGGCATCCAGACTGCAAGGGCTTGCTGTGTCGTTCAGAGACCGATATCAGCGTTTCGGGGAGCTGAAGGACCTGGAGGCTGCATTACAGCAAAATCAGGAGGCTGTTGGTCTCACCCCACAAAACCACCCAGATCGGGCAGGCAGACTGCAAGGGCTTGCTGCGTTGTTCAGAGACCGATATCAACGCCTCGGGGAGCTGAAGGACCTTGAGGCTGCATTACAGCAAAAGCAGGAGGCTGTTGCTCTCACCCCCAATGACCACCCAGATCGAGCATACAGACTGCAAGGGCTTGCTGTGTCAGTCAGAGACCGATATCAACGTCTCGGGGAGCTGAAGGACCTGGAGGCTGCACTACAGCAAAATCAGGAGGCTGTTGGTCTCACCCCACAAAACCACCCAGATCGGGCAGGCAGACTGCAAGGGCTTGCTTGGTCATTCAGAGACCGATATCAACGTCTCGGGGAGCTGAAGGACCTGGAGGCTGCATTACAGCAAAATCAGGAGGCTGCTGCACTCACCCCACATGACCACCCAGATTGGGCAGCCAGACTACAAGGGCTTGGTGTGATGTTCACAGACCGATATCAACGTCTCGGGGAGCTGAAGGACCTGGAAGCTGCATTGGATGCAGAGCAGCAGGCTGTTGGTCTCACCCCACACGACCATCCAAATCGAGCACACAGACTGCAAGGGCTTGCTGCGTCGTTCAGAGACCGATATCAACGCCTCGGGGAGCTGAAGGACCTTGAGGCTGCATTACAGCAAAAGCAGGAGGCTGTTGCTCTCACCCCCAGTGACCACCCTAGTCGTGCACAGAGGCTGCAAGGGCTTGCTGTGTCATTCACAGACCGATACCAACTGCTTGGGGATCTGAAAGACCTAGAAGCTGCATTGTATGCACATCAGCAGGCTGCTGCACTCACTCCAGATGGCCACCCAGATAGGGCATCCAGACTGCAAGGGCTTGCGGTGTCATTCAAAAACCGGTATAAATGTCTCGGCGAGCTGAAAGACCTGGAGGCTGCATTGGACACAATTCAGGGGGCTGTTGGTCTCACCCCACACAACCACCCACATCGAGCACACAGACTACAAACTCTGGCCACATTCTGTATATTGAGGTTTCGGAACTTTGGAAATTTGTTGGACCTCCAAGCTGTTCATTGTCACTATTTGGCCTCATTTGAGTCACCCTCCTCAACACCTATGATTTCTTGGGCCCATGCCCTCAGCTGGGCTTCCTTTTCACAGGAATTTGATCAGGACTATTGCATACCTGCATATCTGAAGGCCTTTGCACTGCTTCCAGAAATTTCTTGGATTGGTCATGACATTCATGTTCGCCAGGGTGTTATACATAGACTGGATATAGCGGATACCACCTCAAAGGCCGTACACGCTTGCATTCAGCAATCCCAATTGTTGATGGCAGTGGAGCTCCTTGAACAAGGACTAGCTACCATATTTCAGCAAATGCTGCAGCTGCGCCCGGAGCTCAAGGACATCCCACCTGAATATGGGCCAGAATTCCAGGCCCTTTCCTTGGAACTGTATGTTGGCAATCCGACCAACTCAATCACAGTTGTAGAGAAGAGAAATGAATTGCTCCAAAAGATTCGAGGAACACCAGGCTCCGAACATTTTCTCCTTCCAAGACCCGGCAATGTTCTTTGTTGTGCATCCCAAGGAGGTCCTGTGATCATTCTGACAAGCCATCCAGATCAATGTGGTGCAATCATTGTTCGGGATCCAGTAACAGAACCTATCTATCTCCCACTTTCAAGTGTATCTTCGGAGCTGCTCGAGTCACAACAAAAGAGTCTCAAGCAGCTACTTGGTCGCTGCAATGCCCGAGATCGAGGGCAATCATTTGCATCTAGGCTTTTTGGCAGGCCAGAGGGATTTTCCTTGAAGCCTGTTGAGGAGTGTTTCAAGGACTTGTTGACCTGGCTTTGGTCTAACATTGTACATCCTGTCTATCAGGTTTTGAAATCTGTAAGTGGAACATCTGTTTGAGAACAAACTAACAATTGTTTTATAGCATGGAGTTTTAACAGGCAGGATCTGGTGGCTACTAACTGGTGCCTTCACCAACTTGCCTGTGCATGCATGTTCACCAACAGATGATTTTATCCATTCATACACCACAACCCTCGGATCACTTCTTGATGCATATGCCAAAACGTCCAATATTCCACCAGAGCTAGCTGTTGTTGGGGTCACCCATACCGACTGCATGAGGGGAAACTTCTTAGGAGGAGTGCAGGAGGAAGCAAAACAGATCATCAGCATTGTCAAGAGTGCACCTGTTTACCCCCTCATAGGCAGTGCTGCAACTGTAGATGCTGTCAAAGCTCAATTGCAGCGGTGCTCTTGGGTTCATTTAGGCTGTCATGGAATCCAAAGCCCTGGTGATCCAACAGTCCAAAGTCATCTCAAGTTGTATGAGGGTGATCTGGATTTGGAAACCATTCTTCGACTCCCCCTCCCCAATGCACAGTTCATGTTCTTGGCTGCGTGCCAGACTGCCATGGGAGATGCAAAAATGATCAATGAGTCATTTCACCTTGGTGGCGGATTCATGACCGCTGGTTTCCGTAGCGTAATCGGAACGATGTGGTCCATGAATGATTCCGATGGACCAGTTGTCGCAAAGATTGTCTATTCTCATCTCTTCAGAGACGGACAAGAGCCGCTAGCCTCAGATGCAGCCAAAGCCCTGCATCTCGCAGTCAGAGAGTTGAAGAGGAGAGGTATTCCGTATGAGCGATGGGTGCCGTTCATTCACATGGGGATTTGAGAAGTACAGATTTATCCACTGATGATTGAAATTGGCTGACTATGCACTCTGTAGGAGGTTTTTTTTACTCTCCCCAACGTCCATTTAACCGGACAAATCTCAAAGACACCTAACCTCCGCTCAACCAGAGGTCTATGAACTTTGCTCAACCAGAGGTCCCTCGGTTTCCGCTCAACCGGAAGATCCTTAGCTTCCGTTCAACTGGAGGCATTCTTGTATGGGTTTCAGGCTAGGTTTGTATGTAGTTCCTGAATATCTGCTTCATCTGTCCTCTCGTTGTACATTAGTCCTTTATGTATTGCTCCACATATCTGTACACAATTGTGAAAGCGAATTCTTTCCCGGTTTAGTTTTCTCCCAGCAACTCACAATAGTTTTCTCTACGTACTGCTCAACCGTGATTTGCAGGTTGGAGTCTCATTAAGCACACCCAAGTCTATTGATGTTTCCCTGCCCATCAGTGAACTCATATATCCTTCACACCTCAATTCCTCTGCAATTCCTGTTGATTTTCTGTCTAGCAGCCCTAACTTTGACCCTATAAAAACACGAATAACAACACAATGCACTGGCGTGGATTTTAGTCCACCAAGCCGTAGCTTGAACCAGGATGCCTATGTGACATCCAACTTGTCGAGATCATCTCCGCTTCTCCAGGTACGATACACTCCGAGTCTGACCCAATGAAGCCATGCCTTGAAAATGGTTACCACCGGCCGGCCCACGTGCTTTCGGGGGATCGACTCTCCCGCTTGTTCCCCGCACACAGAATTCATGAGCCTTGAGTGAAGCTATACCTTGCTGATCTCTCAACTGAATTCGAACACGGAAACTACGGATAAAATCGAAAAAAAATATGAAGCACATTGGTGAGGATGCGGTTGGGAAAGGGTCAGACTGGAAGAACTAAGTCAGAAACAAAATCCATAAGGAGGGACACACACTAGTAACCAACAAGACCTGATCCATCCATCTGAAATTTGGCGCTGCAGCGGTAGAAGTGACGCTAGTGGTGAAACAGGTCGGCGAGCTGAAAGCCAAGATAAAACATATAACACTTGCCTCGAAGTACGGAGAGCATCCGAACATCCATGCCCGCTGAGCCGTTCATGCAGGGAATGAGTGCACGGGTAAGTGAGAAAAACCAATCTCACCTGGATCACACTCCGTGCATTGCGGAACAGTGGCGGGATTCAGGCCACCTGCAGAGCCCCGACGCAGGTTCCCAGATGCAGAGAGCAATTACGAGTACTTATGTAATCGTTCATTTAATCATCTCGATTGAGGATTGATTTTGAGTGCGACTGAAAAGACTTGTCCGGCCAAAACATCAGAAGCCTTCATAGTGGCTGTGTTTGAAGTCTTTTTTACAATATACACTACAAATGTTGTGATAAATTAGTGGCTGTCCATCTCAATTGAATACGTCCGCGTGTTGGTTCGATCCCCGTTCTCATCGTCTCTTTTCTGTCCACCGACTAATGACCAAATATCCTATGCTTGACACCAACTAGACACTGAGGCAAGATATGTCAGGGGAACCCCCCTTTCGCACGCCCCCGCCGGTTGTTGGCCCCGCCCTGCCGGTCTCTCCGGTCGTCCCGGTCAACCGGAACGTGCCGATGCCGGCTGGCATTCGGCATGCGATCATGCGCGTGACCTCGGCATCCGTTCCCGATCACTCCGGTCCCGTGCACCTGTCCAGTAGACTATTATACTCACGGCCTAGCATGGGAATCCTCAGAGTTTCTTCTCTTCGGATTCCCCTCGCTAGGTGCGTTACTCAATCTGTAGCTACTGTTTATTCATCTTTGGATTCCCCTCGCTAGGACTCTTGAGTACTCTCGGGCCTTGAGGTTGCCCTTACAAGATAGCTATATACACATTAATAATTGTTACGGGATATTTATAAAGTTGAAACATAGTGCACGGTGCAGTGTATAGCCATGTTCACTTCAATATCGGTTTATCATGCACCGCCTTGAGAAGCTTGCTAGCCTCGCGGCCCCTGGGTGGCGTATTTGTACTTGTGGTGACAAAAATCTTTCCTCCGCTCCCTCATGATCAAGAGTGATCCCTTGAACCTTCACAGTGCGTCGGCTTGCTAGTAAGCCTCTTGCTCCACCACTACGCCCGTTGCCCCTCTTGGATCGAACAAAGCTGCTTTCACGAATATCGCAGCCTCTGAGTCTCGACGGGTCGATATGCATGCAAATTCTTCTCTGGAGCTCCGCAGTCTGGATCATAGGTACCATAGCTCGTCGCGTCAGACTACTACGGAAATCCTTCTTTTGCAAGCCTACGGGAGTCGTTTCCACCGCGCTCAGAAGAAAAAAAACGATGCAGTAGTACCTCCACGTCCCCGGATGGAATCGAACCACCGACCATCCCACAATCGATATGCTATAGAGCGCAGTACGCAGCTGGGAGCGAGCAGCCGTGCTCGACGGGGACTTTGTTTGGTTTTCTATTGGCAGAGTTCTGGTCGAAGAATTCAACGCGATTGAACGTCTGTACAAGATGCGAGGGCAAGCTATGGCTCTTCGTTCATTCAAGCATTCCGTAGTTCGTCCGGCAATTTGCACTCCCAAAGTGTCCATTGGCACCACTTGCGTTTGTCTCCCCTTTGCATACTCCGGGTCGCAGCGCACCCAGGTTGCAGACATCAACGGTCCTGGGTGGATTCGAACCACCGACGATCCCAACCACTTCTCAAGTTCGACTTCGGCATGGGGGTATGCTCAACTAGGACGTTCTTGGCTGATTAGTGAACTTTACAAATTGGATTTGCGCGTGTCAAGATAAGTGAGCCTTGGTCAATGGTCAGCAATAAATAGACTGACCTTTCTGGAGGATCGCGCTGAGTCAACAGGATCGTCAAACGCAGCATCGAGTTGACTTTACTGTGAAACGGCACTTGCAAGCGATGTACAATTATGCAAGCATTGAAAACAAAAACAAAAAAAGTGATATGTATCTTTCGAGTCATGTCCCCGGGTGGATTCGAACCACCTACGCTCCCGCTTGGCTCCCGCAAGCTGCACCCAAACAATAATTGATTGACAGCTGAGAGGGAGCGAATATGCTCAACGAGGATGTTTTGGGTCGCTGCTCAGTGCGCAATACAGAAGGGCTGCGTGTTCCGGCAGCATCGTTCATGAATTGTGTTCCAGCTGTGAAGAAAGAAAAAGATCCCTAACTGACTGGAATATAACTCCGGACGGGGAAGGCAAAACTATCTCTCTCTGCTTCATCTTATTTTGTTGCCGTAGGTTATTCCGTCTGGCCGCCAATCCTTGTGGTTTGTTTTCCTGAAGTGAGCGGATGAACGGAGGGAGGCCTGTTCAAAGTTGTCGGAGCGGTTAAAGACAACTTGCATCCTCGACAAAAAAGCTTCCATAACTTCGAGGCGATGTCCCCGGGTGGATTCGAACCACCGAGTCTCCCGCAAGTATTATCGTCAAACCTCGCACGGAGTTGGGAGTGAGCGGCCTTGCTCAACGAGGATTTTCAAGGAGCTTGTTGGATCACGCACCTGGCTTGTAGAAATCGACGCGAATTCACCATCGAATTCATGGATTTAACCTCCGCCAAGCCGCGATTCTGAGATCTGAAGGCGAGAGCCACTGATTGTGTGCCAGGTGCAACATTTCCATTACCTTGTGGATATCCTCCCCATATGATGTCGGGTCAGCACGGGAAAAGGGGCGGACGTTTGAAAGTTGAAACCACACCGGTACCGCTGAACGGGTTGCTCAGGGATTGTGACTTGAACTTCTAAGATACCAAAACTCGACGGCTTGAATGCAGGAATCACAAAAGATACAACAAAGTTGGATCTTTCACAACAACCACAACAAACAACCTAATCTCAATATATATAAATCAATGTATTATAGTAGCTTCAGGCCATTTATGGCCTATGTTGCTACTTTGCCGGATATCTATCGCTACTAGGGTAGATCTACAGTCTCCGCCCATTTAAGGGAGGCCGCGGAGGGAAACCCTGTGGGTGGCGCGCGTCGGTTACCCCTTCGCGCGTCATCACCCCCCCGAAACCGAGACATCCCGAGCGCGGCCGGCGTGGCAGGCGCTCGTGGAGGGTGGTGTCGAGAGTGAATAGCGTAAATACGAAATTGGGGCAGTGAAGGGTGAGTTCGTGGGGATGAATGTCCGTGATGTAAGTATGTGAGTCCGGGGGGGAGGTAGGGGGCGGCGTGTTCCGTGCAGAGGTGCCGGGAAGGGACGATGGTGGGTCCCGCGGGGTGAAGGATTGGGAATGGGAGAAACGAGAAGAGAGAGGGCGGAAAGGGAGAAAAGGGGGGGGCGAGAATTTCGCAAGTATCTTTAGGTAGGGGACGTGGGCGGGGGGGCGTAACGGGGGAAGCGGTTGGTGTCGGCGACATACTGGAGTAGCTTCGACCGGTTCTTGGTTGTTCCTAGAACAGTTTTCTTGGTGAGATCCTGGCGATCGTCTGCGAAAAGGGCGCGTCGGAGGGTGTCGCGTTCCTGGGTGAACCGTCTGCAGGTCAAAAGGTAGTGGTTCACCGTCTCGGGCTCGTGGCAGGCCGAGCACAAGGCCGAGTCCACGATACCGAACCGGGCCAAATACGCGTTCAGGCCGACATGGCCCGTGCGTAGCTGTGTGAGAATGCTGCACTGGGTGCGGTGCAGTCCCTCGTACCAGCGAAGTGTGCGCTGGCTCGGAGGGGTCTTGTCAAACTGCGCGAATCGCTTGCCAACACGGGAGGAGGACCACGCGTCACCCCATGTGCGGGCAACCCGTTTCTTCTGTGTCGCTTTCACGGCAGCGAGGCTAGGGGGGAGTTCATGCAGAGCGCGCAGGGTGTGGGGGAGTTCAGAGGACTCGCCTTGCGCTGCTTTCTTTGCCTCCTCGTCCACAATATAAAAGCCCTTGTTTTGAAGTCACAAAACACCCAGGTTCGTCCTCAAGAATGTATGTTTTCTGAGAAAGCAGATAGATGTAATTGTTTCGATGCGAGTGTGTCTTTCTAGCGAACGAGGACTCTAACCGAAGTTATAGCGCTTATTCTCAAGATTGGATTTTAAAGCGTCCAAGCTATAGCCAAATTCCAAGAGCCAAATCCCAAATGCCACGCCAGATATGCCACGCCTGATGCCACGCCTTATACACGCCTGATGCCACGCCTTATACACGCCTTATACACGCCTTGAGTTCAATTCACAGTCAGGAGCAGGGTATCACCACAGGGGTGTGCAATTGTATTAACTTGAAACGGAGCTATCTTGAAAATAGAATAGCCCTGGGTGTCAAATCCAGATTCAGCCCTTTCGTCAAGGAGCCACCAGTATAGCTGGAGGTAGCTCAATAACTCGGGGGAAGCTTCTGTACCGTTCATGCCAGTTCTACGCTCTACTTATACTGTACAATATGTGCTTACTACGATAATATTACACGCCAGACGGATAAACGGGAATGATAACGGATAAACGGGAAATGATCTGTGACGAGCCAAGACATACATGTGTTTAAAATGAATAGAAAGAAACAGAAATAGAATGATTAAGTGGTCACAGTTGAAATGGGTATTTGGAATAGGACCCCCTCTGTGTCCATCCGTCGCCTTGGTACTTATCTCGGACTTCAGGTGATGCCGAAGTCGAGAATAAGCTCTCAATGTTGAGAATAGGCCGCTGCCCGCCTCCTAGGTAGTCACAGTTGGATTCTACTAGTCTGTAGCTTCCTCCTGGTACCCCATACTCCATGCAGAAGAGCTTGAGAGATCATGTTCCTGAAAGGATCATGATCGTTCCCTTTTTGGTTCGATCACGATTTGATTTGAACCATTGTTCCGAATAATCCCGAGTCGGTCTTATCCGAACCGTGGATGCCGAGCCATCACGTGATTAAATGCGTCTTCGATTTAGGTACAAAGAACAGTCAACAGAGTTGCCTGATTCTGTAGTACACTGCCTCGATGTCCAATGAAAGCCCCTGAGCCAACAGTTTGGTTATTTTCAACTTTGGAGGAGTCAACTAAGTGCAACCTGAATCTTGAAAATAGGACCCAGTTTGAATTGCAACCTGTACAACAGCCCTGAACCAGTATGATCCGTTCTGGCTGAGTGACTGCGGGTGAGCGTATGAAGGCTCCCTTGTAGTCTGACTCAAAGCTCATGTGTGTGCTTTAGATGCGCGTTCACATATTGATAAAACGCGAAAAAACCAGGGAAACAGGGTATAACCCGAAACCCGGCTTATCATCTCCCCCAGTCTTTAATACTGACCGTCCCCGGTCACCAGTCAACTTTATAGTTCCATCATCAACCATCTTAACGTGCACCTCAATATCTTTTTATTTCCCATGTAGACGCGTCGACGCGTTGACTTAGAACAGAAGTTGAAAATACGCGATTCCCAAATCCTATTTTCAACCAACACCGCCTGGACCGGTCCGAGGCCTATTTTCAACATTCTGGACCATGGTGACATGGCCCAGTCTATTTTCAAGTTCCCCGCCCGCACAGCCCATTGTTACGTTCATTGTTACGGCATCCCATCAAACCATTGATTGAGGATCCTGATTCAGCTACCCCGCGGACGCAAATCTCTAAGACACCGTCCCCCTATTAAGGCAAGACTCTCCTCTTCATTTGCTCCTTGGTGATACCCATTTTCAAGGTTCTTCCCTTCACACCACATCGCTCAATCGATACCAAAGTTGACAATAGGTATTTTTGGTTCCAAATAAGCTCTGTGTTTGAATTGAACGCCCTGAAACTGTTATACAGTCTCCTTCTTCATTGTTCTTGCGCAGCCCAGAACCCAGGGTCGCCGGTGCCGTCTCTCAACCATATATAAGGCGAGTCATGGCCGCAGCTCCCACTCTTTCGCTCTTTTCCGCTCCCCCATCTGCTATTTTCAACTTTGCGCCCACCTCGCCTCTCGACGAAATGCCGCCTAAGCCCGCTTCCAAACCCAAGCCCGTCTCCTCAGCCTCCGCAAAGCCGCGTTCGACACGTTCCCAGGGCAAGCCCAAGTCCGTCGCCACACCACCCTCGAAACCGCGATCCAAGGCCACACCCAAGAAGGTCGTTTTGAAGTCTCCTGAGCCGGAGTCCGAGCCCGTGGGAGATGATGAGGCTGAGTCGGAGGAGGGCGTGGACGAGGTTCCTGCAAAGGAGCCAGTCCGCGCCTCTCCGACTGCTACTGATCCCCCGGTTCGTACTCCTTCGCCTCCCGAGATTTCCGACAATCTCCTCTGCTATTTCAGCGCGCCTTCGGTGAAGCCCCTGGTCCCTTACTTGAAAATGGCCGAGGCCATTGACGAGGACGAGATCTTGGCCGTTGAACTCGCTATTCGCAACGCGCTCCCCGTTCTGGTGCGTCTCCATTGATTATTTTCTATTCAAGTGCTTATTTTCAACTTTGAACAGCGCCTACTTCGTCGCGAATCGCAGAAAGAACGCCAGCCCGAGGAATTTCGGTGCTTCTACCATCAATACACGCAACTCCTTCGTTCGCTGGGCAAGGTCCCCGCCGCCTGGGCCGCAGTGACTCTTCCCGTCGAGAACATTGACGATGAACCCGTTCGTATTTTCAACTTTATTTTCTAATTTTCAACTTTGAACCCTCTTCAGGCGTACCCCGAAAAGGGATTCAAACTCCCCACCGTGTTGCCTCCGATGCTCGAACGTCGTGCCCGCGAGCCACCCGTCGACGAGTCCGACCTCGTTGATGCCAACGAGCTCTTCCCCAAGCCCCGCCCTTCTGCATTTGGCAAGAAGGGCAAGTCGATCAAGGTCGACCAGCAGCCCGAGGCCGCCGGTCCCAGCTCTGCGACGCCCAGCAAGCGCAACCTTCGCTCCTCCAAGAAGGCGGGTGAAGAACAAACTGGTACGTATTTCCTCCCTCATTTCCTTCTTACTTTAATTTGTCTTCGCACTCTTACTAACTTGTCTTATTTTCAAGATCAAGCCGAGTGCGTATATAATACATACTTCCACCATCTCCACTTGTAAGCTGATTATTTTCAACTTCAGGCAGGGAGGTTCGAAGCGCAAGCGGGGTTCTGGCAAGGAGAAGAAGAAGGTAAGCCTTCTTTTCCTTCTCTTGTTTTAGAATTCCCTTCTAACTCTTATTCAGGCGTCGCCTGAGCCGTCGTCTGACGTCGAGATGTCTGAGGTTGAGGATCGGGGAGCGCCGAGCTCAGACGTAAGTCTATTCAGCTCGTCTCTTTCCTATTCAACTCATCCAATCCGCTCTTCAGGACGATGACGAAGGGGTGCAACCCCCCAAGAAGACCCGCAAGAACGCAAAGGGGAAGAAAGTTCGAGTTGGGGTAAGTTCCCTTATTTTCAACTTTCGACTTTTTCACTAATTCGTTTCACGTTTCTTCCTTAGCGTACCAAGGTCAAGGATATGGACACCCGCGCGTTTGGGAAGGAGGTCGGCGTGTTGGCGGAGAAGTTGGCAGCGCGTAAGCTCAAGAACCGCAAGGCCAAGGACAAGTGTAGATAGAATCATGTCCTATTTTCAACTTTGTACTAACCGCTTCTCTTTTTAGCCCTCCAGCTCACCACCGACACCGGCGCCGAAGCACCCTTCGTCACCATCGTCCGCCAGCCGAACACTGGTTCAAGGATCATCTACTCGGCGCTCGCGCCCAGGAACATCCTCCGTGGCATGCCCGAGGAACACGACGACCGGGAGATCCCTCCCATCTCGATGGAGGAGGTGCAGGAGTTGAACGTCGAGGAAGCCGTCGCCGTACGTCCCTTATTTACTACTTCTGTTCCTTCTCTGATTTTTGCCCTTAGCCCAAGTTTCGCTGCGCGAACTGCTGCCTTGCCGGCGAGGAATGTCGTGTGGTTGGCTTTGGGGCAGTCTGCTCCTTCTGCCAATCGCACGGGTTCACTCGCTGCTCGGACCACATGTCGGCGGAGGAGATTCTCCTCGCGCATCGTCGCCTGAGTTCCTTGTACGCTATCTCTTCTGATCGTAAGTTGAACTTAGTCGCTATTTTCAATTTTGCTGACTATTTTCAACTTTTTCAAGTTTACGAGGTTTCATTTCGCGAGGCCCTCGCCGCCCAGCGTCGCGCCATCGAGCTTCAAGAGCTAGCCCGGTGTGAGGCTGGTGTTGGTGCTACGCCCTGCACACCGCCTCATGGCCCCTCCAAACGAAGCTGAAGAAGACACTTACCGGAACACGCTCGATTAGGAAACGTGGATACCGCATTCAGGACAAATCGTCCAGACACTCAGCAAAGCACTATACACCCCCGGAAACAAGGTGCATACGTTCGCTACTCGCACAGGACGCCGTCCCCCTCCTTCTCGCTCCTCGAGATCCCGCAGACGGTACTTCCCCCGAAACCTACAAACCAAGCCCCACCAGCCGAATCGCAGCGTACCAAAGCTACCTGGACGAACTTACCACCACCCCTACTGCGCGACGAAACACGTTTTTCCCATGAATGACGCCTCCACGCGGTCCCGCAGCGCCTCACCCCGCCCTCGCACCTAATTATACCGTAATACTTCCCCGGACAAAATGGACGGAAAGCGCTCCACATGGCGCACTCTCGGCAAACCAAGGAAAATATCAAATACCGTCTTCGGACGAATCCTCCAGCTATCAAATCACCTAATAACCGTCCAGCCAAAACTTCCAGGCAGCTACCTGTTCCCAGAAACCCTCAGCACCGCGTGCTACAAGGCGTTTCCAGGCACGAGAGGCGCCTCGAGGCAAGGATAGAGGGATATAAAAGGAGAAGCGAAAGTAGGAGGTAGTGAGTCAATTACTGGGCTTCGTTCCCTCCCCCACTTGTACCCCCACAAGTAATTCAGTCCTCGTTCACGCATTTGACCACTCTCACTTTTCCCTCACCGGGCCACTTTACCCTCATACCCCCTTTCTGCAAGGTGCCCCCATCACAGGCATCCCAAGTCTAAACGCCAGCAAATCATCATAATCGACACTACCTTCGCAGGCATCACGCCGTGTAGAAGACAAGACGAGGGCGATTTGCACCAGAAATCATCACGGATAAACCGCCGCCTGCACCACCGAATAATCGAGACTCAGGCGTCGTCGTAGACTATCGCGGTACCTCCTACGGGTTTTACCGAGCCATCGATTCAGCGCACGTTCAACAGGGGAGAAGCGCGGAAGAGATAGCGAGCGAGAGCTACGGGATCCAGGAGACTAGGAGACCCTGATAGGAATTCTAGGACGAAGGAAACAAGTATTCTCATTCTAACCATTCAATAGCTAACACAGGCCGATACAAGAAGAACGAAATCGGTATCACGGATATAATTTCCAGGAACGTTCCGAGTCGCAAGCAACGACCGACCGCCCGGATTTAACGATATAAAGCTACCTGGAAACATCTTCCAAGGAGCCCTTCCCCCACACACACACACATTCCAGCCTTCTCTTGGCACCCCGCACACACACACACACACACTTCACGAGGCATTAGTCTAAACCAGAATTCCCTACTATAATCACACTATATAAAATCCCCAGAGGCCGAGCAAGTCGTTATTGAAGAGGAAAGTCGCACAACCCTCCAATAGCTACACCGCGGTCTGCATTACAACTGGTGACCACCGCAGGGGGTTTTTATCGTGGATTTTAGAAGGAAACGGAACCTAGACGCTGCCAGGCAGAGCGCGTTATCCAAAACGCCTCCCCGGAAAACCAGGAATTCGAACAGCAGGAATATATTCCAAGAGATCACTCTCGCACAGAACGATCCAACAGCAGCTGCTTCCACGAGCACCCTCACTCCGATCGTACAGGAACCAGACGTCACCGACTCCCCCTTGACTTCAGCACATTCCTCCCCTAACCCCGAACCAACGTCTCTATCCCCGGAAACGATACCCGACTCACTTCCCATCACTGTCGTGACCCAAAAGTGTTTTGAGTCAAGACCAATTTGGCGGTTCGCAAAATCTTCAACGCGAAATGACGGAAATCCTGGACTCGTCTGGATTGCTCTAGCCGAGCACCCAGACTCGTCCCAGACCAAGGCCCAGAACCGTTCTAGAACCTGTCATGCCGAAACGCACAGCATGAAGGCTCTGGAACCTGTCAAAGCGCTTGCACTGCCCTGCGCCTGTCACGCTGAAACGCACAGCCTGACAGCTCTGATGGACATGACACGGCCCGTCTGGACCCGTCTGGAATCGTTCCAGACCCATTCTGGACCCAGTCTCGTCCCATCTGGATCAGACTCGGCCCACTCTGGAACGCGCTAGGCCCAAGGTCCAGGACCCCACAGATTCGACTCGTTATATCTATAGAACTATGGAAAAACGTATAAATAGACCCCCAAATGTACCTTCTAGGCATCGAATTGAACTCCCCCTCCTCTGCTTTGACTCGATCTCTCTCTCTAAACCCTCCGCGCCTCCGCTGCTGCCTAACCGCCGCCGCCTCCTTGTATCTGTTGATCCGTTCAACTGGTACGCCCCCTGCGTTCAAGTAGCCTGGGATTGGAAACCCTTGTGCTTGCGCGCTTCTGATTTATCTGTGTAGCCTGGGAATTGCATCCCTTGTGCATAGATCCCGTTTATTTGTGTAGCCTGGGAATTGCATCCCTTGTGCACAGATCCCGTTGTCGAGTAGCCTGGGATTGGAAACCCTTGTGCTTGACTAGCCGCCTCGTACGAGTAGCCTGGGAATTGCATCCCTTGTGCTTGTCGTGTCGACTCTAATAAGTAGCTTGCGACTTTGAAACGCGCAAGTGCTTATTTGTTTTCTGAGTAGCCTGGGAATTGCATCCCTTGTGCTCCGAAACCCAAGTAGCCTGGGAATTGCATCCCTTGTGCTTGGTCTGCCCTCTGAGTAGCCTGGGAATTGCATCCCTTGTGCTCGGAAACCCAAGTAGCCTGGGAATTGCATCCCTTGTGCTTGGTCCGCCTTCTGAGTAGCCTGCGTATTGCACCGCTTGTACTCAGCCCCCTCTTCCTCACCCCCAAACCCCGCCTTTTAGCTCGTACTCAACCCCTACGAGTTATTCCCTTTCCTCCGCCTCCGTCGGACTCTTAACTGCACCAGTTAATTGTCTATTTCTTCCACCCCTCCTCCCGTCTGTTCGATTAGGCAACTCCGCGTTCTTCGGAATATCAGAGAAACCTGGTTAGCAGTTGGAAATCCGAACCTA